>CM060333.1:17489934-17495922 GCA_030674155.1 Stramonita haemastoma
TTGTAGATGTTCTCTGTTGGGCATAAAAGACTATTGCTACCCTCAACCGATACAAATGAAAAGGGAGTGAAAGAGGCTTTGTAAGTACATATCACGCACACCCTGCATGTAAATCTCTCCCAGAGACAGTAGGCTATATAAATGAACGTTAAGCCAAGGCCCGTCTTCAGGCTGTTGACAATTTAGTTTTATTTTTCTCAGGAAATGTGTGCGTTTTTTTCTTTTTTAGTTTCTTTTTTTTTAACCGAAGGAGAGAACGTGTACCTGCAGTCACCTGTTCGTTTAGTTACCGCTTGTTCCTTTATCTTAATGATTGTCAGATTGCTGTTTTCTAGTTGTGCTTTTTGCGAAGGCGTTCCTTCTTGATTTGTTGATAGTCCCTAATCAGGGCAAGGGCCGGAGGAAAATAATTTATGCGAATCTTGTCTGTAACCCTTGGAAAATAAAGATCTCTCTCTCTCTCTCTCTCTCTCTCTCTCTCTCTCTCTCTCTCTCTCTCTCTCTCTCTCTCTCTCTCTCTCTCTCTCCCTTTCTGATAGTGTACAGTGTTGAAATTTTGTTGTATCTTTCTATTTCGGTCCCTTTCCCCAACTACCTTTTTGTGAATGGGTTGAAAAACCTAACGCAATAAATCTTTGTCATTGTCATTGTCTTTGTCATTGTCTTTGTCATTGTCATTGTCATTGTCTCTCTCTCTCTCTCTTTTCTCCCCTTTTAACAAAATGTTATGATTTGAATGACTTATTTTGTTATAGATCTAGATGGTGGTGGATTGATGTTTTCAGTCGTTTACCTCATTATATTCTCATGTTTGCTCTTTATTGCACTTTTCTTTAAAATCAAAATCTTCATTTGATTCTTACTTCTTACTTCAATTTCTGAATGCGTGCTTTTAAAAAATAGTATCTTATAAATGCATTGCTTTCTTATTTCTTGTCTGTTGTTTGCTACTTGGTGTGGTTTCTTGCTCTTGGTATTTAGATCATTATTGTTGTTGTTGTTTAGTTAGACGGTGGGTTTTTTTTTTTTATCTTGATGAATCCCTGATAAGGGCGGGGACTGGATGTAAAAAAGCACACGTCTGCTTATTCATTATCCTCGAATAAAAGAATTTGCCTTGCCTTCTCTCTCTCTCTCTCTCTCTCTCTCTCTCTCTTCTCTCTCTCTCTCTCTCTCTCTCTCTCTCTCTCTCTCTCTCTCTCTCTCTCTCTCTCTCTCTCTCTCTCTCTCTTCTCTCTCTCCCCATCTCTCCCACCAGACAACAAAAGTCTGGCTGACAACAAGCAGCATCAGTGACAAGACAGGAAGGAAGGAGGGAGGAGGGAGGGAAAGAATATAAGAAGGAGGAAGAAAGAGGAAAAAGACAGATCATATTATACAAGTAAAGAAAGTGGCGATGAGAAGTAAGTTTGGGGGAGGGGTGGGGAGGGGACACGGGAGAAGGGGGTGAAGGGGCGAGCTATCAGGGGCAACAATTCGGCACTCCTCCCCCTCTTCTTTCTCCTCCCCTCCTCATCCTCCTCCCCATCCTCCTCCCTCTCCTCCTCATCCACCTCTTCCTCCTCCCCTCCTCCTCCTCCCCTCCTCATCCCTACCTCCCTCTCCTCCTCATCCACCTCTTCCTCCTTCCCCTCCCATCGTCCCCCTCCTCCCTAACCTCCTTCTCCTCCTCCCCTCCTCCTCTCCTCCTCCCCTCCTCATCCCTACCTCCTCCTCCTCCCCTCTCTTCCACCTCCTCCTCTTCCTCCTCCGCCTCTTCATCAGGAACCTCCCACTCCACCCTTCGCTCTATGATCTTTATTTCATGGGCGCCGTCTGCCCCAACATGCAAATCACACACTACTACAGACAGTATCGACCACCACCACCACCACTACTACCACCACCACCACCACCACCACTGCCGCCGCTGCCACTGTTCTGTTGTAGTTGCTCCTGCCAATGCCCTGGTCTCACCTCTTGTTTGGTGGCCAGAGCTAGAGTCACTCACTTATACCTCATTCTTCATACCAAGTCTTGGAAGAATAAAAGTTAATGGTCAAACCATTACGTGTGCCTGTGCCTGTGTGTGTGTGTGCGCGCGCGCGCGCGCGCGCAGACTCGTGCGTGCATGCATGCACGCACGAACAAGCACGCGCGCTGACCACACACCACACACACACACCACACCACACCAGACACACACCAAACACCACACTACACCACACAAACACACACACATACACACACACCCCACCCAACCAAACACACACACCACACACCCACCACCACCACCACCACCAAACACACACACACACACTTCACACACACACACACTTACACACACACACACACACACACAACACACACAACACATACACACACACACACACACACACACACACACACACACACACACACACACACACACACACACACACACACACACACACACACGGAGCGCCTACACCTACACTTCGAAGATTACCTGAGACTGCCATGGGCTATGGTGGAAAAAGAACAGACGAGTAGAAAATTAATATACTAGGAGAAAGAGAGGAGGGAGAGCGAGGTGGGGAGAGTGAGGAGAGGACACTCTCTGTCTGTCTGTCTGTTTGTCTGTCTGTCTGTTTGTCTGTTTGTCTGTCCGTCCGCCGTTCGTCTGTCTGTCTGTCGTCTGTCTGTCTGTCTGTCTGTCCGTCCGTCCGTCCGTCCGTCCGTCCGTCCGTCCGTCCGTCCGTCCGTCCGTCCGTCCGTCCGTCCGTCCGTCCGTCCGTCCGTCCGTCCGTCCGTCCGTCTTCTGTCTCTCTCTCTCTCTCCTCTCTCTCTCTCTCTCTCTCTCTCTCTCTCTCTCTCTCTCTCTCTCTCTCCTCTCTCTCTCTCTCTCTCTCTCTCTCTCTCTCTCTCTCTCTCTCTCCTTTCCCCCATCTCCCCTCTCTCTCTGTCTCTGTCCCCCCTCTCTCTCTCTCCCACCCCCTCACTCTCTTTCTCCTCTCCCTCTCACTCTTTGCCCCCCCCCTCCCCCCTCCCCCCTCCCCTGTACACACACATACACATACACATCATAACTTGTGGAAGCTCAAGGTGAATCTTCAGCATCCTTTTGTTGTTATTGCTATTGTTGTTGTTGTTTATTTGTTTCTGACCAGCGTTTGTTAGATAATAACGAAGCCTCAGATCAGGCCCTACCCCACAACCTTAACAAGATGATGTGGCTGACACACAAGGCGGCACAGCACAGCACAGCACGGCACTGGCACGGTACGGCACTGGCACGGCACAGGACAGCAAGCGAACGGATGGAGCAAAGCTTGCTCATTAGACCAGCTAGCAGCGCTCCTGTTGCTGGGTGCCACTTTTACATATTTCATTTCTGCCACTGGCGCCACAGATTCTGTCAGTCAGGAAGATGGGGGAGGGATGGGGAAGGAGGAAGGTGGGAAGGGAGGGGGAAGAGGGGGGGGGGGGGGGTAGGGGGGGGTGGAGCCTATTGCCAGCACCAGCCAGCTAGAGTGAAATCAGATCAGTTTTAACCACGATGATGCCCAGATCGCGATTACCCAGCTATAGCTATCTATACTACTGGCCCTGTCCATCCATCCCATCTGATAAAGAGAGATCTAGAAGAGATCCAACTTGTAGTCCAGTCAAATAAGCCCCAAATTTGGCCGAACCTTAAACAAACTGCTTCGAAAGCAAACTCAACTGATTCGGTATCGTCAGACATCCACGGATAACATATAAAAAATCTAAAAGAATATATGGTTCAACGAATTAGATATTTCACTTCAAATGAGGTACCCCCTCACTGAATTCCTGTGACTAAAAATATTATGACAAACTACTATTGTGACTATGATTTTGACAAAATAATCATTAGAACAACTATATACAATCACTGACAGGTCATAGATGTTTATTAAAACAAAATTAGGCAGGAAATTCATCAATTTTGTACATTTTGGGGACAAAAATAGATAATATGCTTTGCTGATTTGAACAAAATGCTTATATTTTTCCCATTTGTATGTGTTTCATACACGATTAATAAAACATGTTTATCATAGAAAGCTAGTATGACCTCTTCTGTAAATAAAAAACCAAGAACAGTTGCAATCAACAAATAATTTTAAAAGATATTGCTTGTTTTCTACCCCTACCCCCTAAATTTTTAGAGACCCCGTATTCTATGCCGAACTCCTAGTTTTGCCTGTATCCGGGACAGTAGTTTCTGCACAGTGGTGGGACAAATCTATTATATAAACAATAGAAGATTGTTGATTAAGACTACTATTTCTTTGAGATTTGAGCATTGTTTATTATCATTATTATCAATAATATTACGATTATAGAATCTATATGGCGCTAGATCTATATTAAAACAATTTTTTAAAATTCTTTTATATCGAGGGTAATAGAATAAACAGTCATGTGCTTTTTTACATCCAGTCCCCGTGTGTATGCAGTTTTTGTAAATCGTGTCATCTGTTCCCACAGGAACACAATGGCCTACTCTTACGAAAAGCGGAACAGGATTTAACATGTGCACAAGATGTTCTGCATGCGTTCGCACCCGGGCCTCGGTTTATAGTCTCATCCGAAGGACTTTTGGGGAGAGTGGAGTTAGCACTGGTGTGAACTCCAGAGGAAAAATCCCCTCGACCGGGAATCGAACCCTGGACGTCAAATTGCGAGCGCAGTGTTCTGGCCACTAGGTTATCCCTCCCCCTATCTTGTGAAAACAAATCAAACGCTTGCATTCAACCTATTCTTGAACATAATACCAACCACAAATGGTGCTAACAAATTTTAATTTACACACACGCGAGGGCGCACGTGCGCACATGCGCGAGCGCGTATACGTATGCGACTGTAATACACTTTGGTGAAGTGATGGGGATTTCGGCTGTTGTCGCGTTTTCTTATGGAATTTTCAGAAAAGGAAATTGTGCTGGTGGTACAACCTTGTATCATACTTCAAAAACTAACACTAAGATGGAAGTCACACACTGGCTGAATCATGCTGTGTTAGATTTAGTCTGGTGATGGGATATCATGGTAAACCAGGATCCATGGCATGTAGTATGCAGGAGCTGTGAAGATGGTGTTGAGGGTAGCATCCGTGAGAAAGTATGCTCGAACAGCACGGGAGTAAGACTTCCCACTCATAATAATTATGATAAATAGCATTTGAGGTGTACACATGTTCATACCCTTTCAGTACATGTCCAGTGGTTCCTAGGAAACTCATCTGAGTGTGGAAGTATCCCAGCTGAAGGACAACAGATCTGATGAAACTGTCAGAGGGATCACTGTTTACAACTGCCTGGGCTTCCATGTACAGTGACTGATAGAAAGTTACCACATACATCGCTGCAAACTTTTGTACTTGATTGGAGATGAAGATCAAAGTAAAGTAGATGCATGATGTATGAACTCATAGCAGTCATGGGCAGGAAAAACACCTGACTTCCCTGGGTGCACGCCATCATGAGGTGCTTGCATCAACCTATGCCCTGCTGGTTGAGAAGACTTCGGGGGGCAAGATATCTTTCAAGGTGTATCAAGATATGCAGTATTATCAACAGCAGCTATGTCCGAAATGCTCTTGAAACACAAAGAACCCAGTGTGTTCCGGTCAGATCTGCAACGAAACGTTGTTGTTTTCTTTTACATCCCCAACATAATGTATCTGGATAATGTAGATATATAAGGTTATTTTCTTCATAAGCATTTGCAGTAAACTTGACTTTCACTCTGAAATTTTACAAAATAAAATTTTATAATTTACCTTTATCAAGAACTACAACAGGGATTAGCGTAGGCTTGAACTGCAGATTGTACTGTCTCTTTGTAATTAAGAATTAATGCAGTTCATACCACAAACCACTATTTATTCACTCGCCTCCTTACAGTCTCAGAATTTGTATGATTATGTGACTGTCTCATAACCACACTTACCAAAAAATAGACTTCTTGTCACAATAGAATTATTTATGTAAAGTTCAG
>CM060333.1:17506022-17508522 GCA_030674155.1 Stramonita haemastoma
GAAAGCCATAAGTGCTTATTCCATTATCCTCGTATTATAAAAGAAATAGATAAATAATAAATGCACTGACTCGCTACACTACACTAATACAACAAGGTTCGGCCTGGTCATCAGACACAAAATGACCACGAAACGGCTGGCTGACCATTGTCCACACTATAACTTTCAAGCGGTCAAGGGGCGCGCGCGCGCGTGCACGGACAGTCCGCGAAACGATAGATCCTGGCCAACAAGGAAAAGCAAGCACTGATAAATCCCCCTGGATCCCCCGGCAAGCGATAACAGGAAAATCCCTTAGCTCCGCTACGACTTCACTCTAAACCTCTGGCTACAGATATAGAAGTATAGGGGGGGGGGGGGGGGGGGAGAGAGAGAGAGAAGACGAGAAAGAGAGAAGAGAGAGAGGAGAGAGAGAGAGAGACAGAGAGAGAGAGAGATGAATGATGAGAGAGGAGGGGAGAGAGAGAGAGAGAGAGAGAAGAGGAGAGAGGCGAGATACACACGGCAAAGAAAGGATTATGGAGGGGGGGGGGGGGGGGGTCGCCTGGCGTTTTCAGGTAAGTCCTGGAGTCTAGTCTAGTTTTGGGGTTAAGTCCATGAGACAGTTTATGAGCCGTTGAGAACATTGTATGGCTTGAAGACCAGTCGAGCAGAGAAGAGAGAGAGAGAGGCAAAGAGAGAGAGCGAATGAGAGCGAAGACAGTCGAGCGAGAGGGAGAGGAGGAAGAGAGAAGGAGAGAGAGCGAAGAGAGATTTGGATTGCTTGCCTTGTGAAGAGGATAGTGAGCATATATTAATTATACCTATGACAACTAGCCCCCTCCCCGAAAAAAAATCAAATGATTTTATCGTGAGGTTTTACAAATCCATGACTATGAACGTATGCGATTTATTCTTTTTAACCGAAATGTTTTGTAAACAGACTAAAGAGACAAATTCTGTACGTCCTTGTGTTTCAAACAACAGATGACATGGGATAAACTTGAGTTTGAAAAGACATGGCTGTCGATGATATTTTGGGCAAGATTATTATATCTTTCTCTAATAATTATGTTCACAGGCTGGACAGCACAGCACAAGTGTACTTCATCTTCTATATCTGTTCTACACAATCAACAAAATCAGATCACTTTGTTGAAAATTTTTTGTAGATCTTTCAAAGTTGTGCGCTGGCCAAATCAGACCGCCTGTCAAAATCTGCTCATAATGATTATATTTCAAACAACAGACAGACAGACGGAGATTGCCCTGCCTGACTTGTAAAAGAATAACCCAATAATGTTATATGTATAATCTAAAAATTGTTGAGGAAAAAGTAGTGAGGAAAGACAAGTGCAGGTACCAACTTCTCAATCATTTTGAAAATGACTTATCAAAGATTCAATTCAAAAAAAAAAAAAAAAATTCCAGGGAATAATGTCTTTCAGTGGCAGCATTATAGACATTTCGAGTAAGAACCATGCTTTTGGCCTGACCTGACTTGAGTTTCGCTCTTGGATGAGCCTCATCAGAGGTCCTGGCAGTGATTAAAACTCCACCTGCTGTGGTACCTTACAGCAAGACACTTTTCAGAATTTAAAAGTGTCAATTGCATTCAAAGGAATATTTGATATTCCTGTGGCCTTTTGAAGCTGCCCTCAAAAGACGATGATAAAAAGAGAAAGAAAATATGCTTGAATATATGTTGGAAAAAAAATGAATAAGACAAAATAAGCACCTAGTGAATCTTTGTGCCTTAAGTTTGGGGATCCTATTAAAGGATGCAAGGGAGGTCATAAAGTTTGTATCCAGCCAAGTGGTCAGTCTTAGCTGGATAATAACCCAAACATTGCAATACACTTAAGTGCATGCACAGGCAAGAGAAGTTGGGAAAAAAATATAAATGGCCTACACTTGGATCTACTAGAGATGCAATTCCCACTTGACCACAAAGTATAATTGAGGAAAAAGTAGTGAGGAAAGACAAGTGCATGGTACCAACTTCTCAATCATTTTGAAAATGACTTATCAAAGATTAAAAAAAAAAAATGAAATGAAAATAAATTCTAGGGAATAATGTCTTTCAGTGGCAGCATTGTAGGCATTTCTGAGTAAGAACCATGCTTTTGCCTGACCTGACTAATCTAAAAATTGCGAAGAAAAAATGATGTAAACTTTGATTATTCCCAGCAAGCAGTCCACCACGAGAAAAACAACAACAAAACTTTAGACATAAATTCTGGTTTTACACTGTTTTCGAGGATCCTTACACACACACACACACACACACACACACACACACACACACACACACACACACACACACCAACCACAACAACAGACACACAACCTTATATAACACTGCATCCATCACCACTATCAACACCCCTAAACCTGCCCTGTGAACAACTTGAACCCAGCAACAGCCAAAAGCCGCTCCTAACAGACAAAAAAGACCACCTTCCCAACACCCAGGAAAGGGGGGGGGACAATTTATGAACCCCTCCATTCACTCAGTTAT
>CM060333.1:17511022-17513522 GCA_030674155.1 Stramonita haemastoma
TGTTGTTGTGGTGTGTGTACGTGTGTGTACGTGTGTGTGTGTGGTGGTAGTGGTGGTGGTTGGTGAGGGGGGGAGGGCTGTATCTTTTTATTATATTTTTATCTTTTATTTCATTTTTTACTTATTTTTCTTTTTAAATCTATTTATTTATTTATTTCACTTATATCATATTTTTCAACGACAAAAAAACGATCAGCTCTAAAATTTCACTCATAAAAAAATTTGGCCACAACTATACAGCAAAATATTAATATGAAAAGAAAAAAGAATTCGAAAAGATTTTTTGGTGTTGGTTGGTTTTTTGTTGTTTGTTGTTGTTGTTGTTTTAGGCTTTGTTTTTTGTTGTTGTGTTTGTTTTTGTTATTACTTTGTTCACAGGTTCGATGCAAGCCAGAGCAATGCAGCGGGTAGTGTGCGGGTTTATGGCAGGAGCCAGACCATTCTGAACAACTTTAGTGCATGCATGTCAGCATTGCATATGACGTCCATGTGACATTCATTGGCTAATCGATGTCACAGTGGCAGCCAGCGTGCCATGCAGAGGAATAAAGAGAGGCAGGGGGATTTACATGTGCAATGGCAAAGCAGGGGGTGGTGGGGGGTAGGGGGGGGGGGTGAGGGAGAGGCGGGGGGGGGGAGGGGGAGGGGGAAGGAGGAGAGGGGGAGAATCAGGGTGGAAGTGGTAGAGGAAAAGTGGTGCCCAGAGAACTTAGTATAGAGGAGGTGTTTAAAGATATGGAATGGGTGAAAACAATGCAAGAATAATTACGACAAAAAGTAGAAGTACGTTTCTTTCTAAAAAAAACCAACAGCAGCAACAACAACAACAAAAGAAAGCAAAACAAGAATTTTTTTTAAAAAAGCTCAACAACAACAAAAAACAAAAGGAAACAAAAATCTCCCAAGTAACAGAACTAGGGTGCGTTATGTTGGGGTTTTCCTGGGGTTTTCCGTACTTGTACTGTTACCAGTTTTTTTTCCCAATAGTTATTTATGATCATGCTATATTATATCTTTGTCTGTTTCAGTATCGTACAAACTGTATTGAATCTTTAATATTGTTTTTTTAAAGGAAAAAAAATAAGAAGGAGACAGAGAGGAAAAAGAAAAATGAGGAAAGAAAAACAATGATGATGGTGTTACCAACATGTGTACTATGAAGATGTGATAAAATACAAACAATCACAGTGTGTGTGTGTGTGTGTGTTGTGTGTGTTGTGTGTGTGTGTGTGTGTGTGTGTGTGTGTGTGTGTGTGTGTGTGTGTGTGTGTGTGTGTGTGTGTTGTGTCGGAGAGACAGAGAGAGACAGACAGAGAGAAACAGAAGCAGAGAGACAGACAGAGAGACAGACAGAGCAGACAGAGAGAGACGAGACGTAGACAGATTCTTAGCTGTCAAATGCAACACCATCAACGTAAAGCTATCGTAAGTTTAGTTCTTGTCCTGTCAAGGTATGCTTGTATTTTTGGGTGACACTTTTCTTTAAAAAATATCTAAATGAAAGTGAACTAATCCTACGAAATTCTATTTGTAGCGATTCCCACAGTCAGCAAAGCAAGCCAATCAACCAAAGAACAACAACCCCCCCCCCCCCTTTGTTCTTTTCCTGTACAACCCATTTTCCTTCTGCCCCCCCCCCCCCCCCCACCTCTTCTCATTTCTTCCCACCTGTAAACACAACACACACACACACACACACTACCTACACACAAACACACACACACACACACACAACACACACACACACAACACACACACACACACACACACACACACACCACACATACACACACACACAACAACACACACACACACTGTAGTCGGTTAATTCGTTTTGTTTTTTTTTTACCTTGAAGGAGCAGGTTAACAAAAGTGAAGATTAAAAAAAAAAAAAAAGGGAGAGCACTGCAGGTGCATTATCGGCCACTCACTCTATAACTCAGCCCCTCTTTTGTGCCCCTGACTGGCCCCTTATCAACAAACACGCGGCCCCTACTACACCCCCACACCCACCCCAACAACCCCATCAAAGGAAGTCCCCACCCCACACCACCCTACCCCAACCCTTACTCCCAAATCCTACCTTACCAACCACCAACAACTCCTTTCGTGAATTTCACTCCACATCCCCCCCCCCCCCCACACCCCACCCTACCCTTCCTGGTTTCGGGGTTGTATTCGGTCGTTGTCGTCGCCCTAGGGATGTCGATTGCAAGTGTAGGGTGAGAGGGGTCCCCCCGAGTGGAGAGCACTTGAGCAGGGTGTTAGCAGATTATCAGAAATTAACGCGGAGTTACCAGCCCGATAAACGGGGGACCGGGCGCTTGGCAAGGTTGGAATGTATATAGATCTATAGGCCTATCGCGTGAGGTGTAGGTTATCGTGATAGTTTTAACTGTTGCACCTGTGGTGACTGTTTAGTTGTTGGGGATGGCCAGCTGTCATGCATGCTGCTACTACTGCTGCTATGCTAGGTTTAATGTGGGGGGAGGAGAGAAGT
>CM060333.1:17518522-17521022 GCA_030674155.1 Stramonita haemastoma
TCTCTCTCTCTCTCTCTCTCTCTCTCTCTCTCTCTCTCTTTCTCTCTCTGAGATTGGATGTAAAAAAGCACACGAGTGTTTATTCATTGCACTCGAAATAAAAAAAAAGAATGATTTGATTTCTCTCTCTTTCTCTCTCTTTCTCTCTCTCTCTCTCTCTCTCTCTTCTCTCTTCTCTCTCTCTCTCTCTCTCTCTCTCTCTCTCTCTCTCCTTTCCATCGTCTGTGTGTGTGTGTGTGTGTGTGTGTGTGTGTGTGTGTGTGTGTGTGTGTGTGTGTGTGTGTGTGCGTGCGCGCGCGCAATGTGTGTGTGTGGTGTGTGCGCGCGCAGTGTGTGTGTGCGTGCGCTTTCTCAGTAATTTCTCAACAGAACTAGTGCATCTGGATAGACACTTTATTTTTTAAAAAGCAAAGATGGCATCGGAAGCAAGCATGTTATAACGAAAGTCTGGAGGATGGCCTTGGGGGGGGGGGGGGGGGAAGATGGCATCAATGTCATTGGACAAACTGGTTGATTTTTTTTTTTTAAATTGTAAGCAGTTGGGAGAAACGGCTCTTGTGTGTCTGTATCCATGATCTTTGAGCAAAATCTGAGAAAGAACAATGATGAATGTTAGTATCCTCATTAGGGATTGTTATACATCACTATGCATTTGTCTTAGCATTAAATTTGCCAAACTTTCATTTTTATATCATTTGATATGTATACGGTGCTTCTCTGACGCTGTCAGACATATACAATAGTTTTTACAAGACGGTTCCATTTTTAAACACCACCACCACCACAACCCTTCTCTCCCCCCCCCCCCACCTTTTCCGGATAATATTTTTGGGATCAAAATAGACAAGAGTGCTTCTTACCTTTCTTTAGCGTCCAGGAAGGCTTTGGCAAAGGGGTTGTATTTTATCTTCAGGGCTGTAATCTGAAAACAAAATACACAGAAACACTTCTGAACACAAAGTACACAGAAATACTTCTAAGCACAAAAGTACACAGAAATACACCTGGACACAAAACATGAACGAATGACATTTTACAAAACTGCGTACACACGGGTATTAGATGTAAAAAAAAAATAATAATAATAAAAAAAGCACACGAGTGCTTATTCCATTTTCCTTGAAATTAAAAAAAAAAAGTTAAAATACACAGGAATATTTCTGAACACAAAATATACAGAAATACCTTTTTTTTAATGCCTGTACACGGAAACTACTCTGAAAACAAGCCACTTTAGACGATCATTTTCTCACCACAAATCTGACACAGAACAGTAGTCAGGCCTAAACATTGTCCACAGTACTGTAGCAGACTTTGAGCCAGAAGTCAGGATTGCATTAAATTTCAGGATTTTTGATCTTCTGGACTAGAAGCAGTGGTCTGGTTGCTAGTCTTTCAGATAATGCAACCACAGTTTTTGAATGCAGCTTGTATCATCTTCTTGCAAAAAATATACGGAACGGGGTGGGGTGGGGTAGGGGTGGTTTGGAGGGGGGGGGGGGGTGTTGCAGAATAGTCTAGAGCTTTAAACATCAAATCCGTCCTCCCTAAGTCGGAAGTCAGAATACGGCTGTCTAAGTGGTGGGTAAGCGAAAATTTCTCACCTTTAGCGAACCTCGGTGCTCTAGCCAAAGAAAAACAAAAAACCATAGGCATGTAATCGAATCATAGCCCAAGGTGTCTGTATGAGAGAATCTTTCATAAGTTAAGATTGGTACCGATGCTTAATGTGCTTCCGATGAGACTATTAACTAAGGTCCCATGTGCGAACACACGCGCAGAACACCTTGATCACACGTTAAAACCCGTTCCCCTTTTCAGAAGGTTAGGAGGTCATTGCGTGCCGGTATAAACAGAGGATTTTTTTTTTAAAATCAACAAGCGCATGGGTGTCATGTTTATATAATTATCATTCTCGAAGTCGGAATGCAGCTACCTTAAGGGTGGGTTAAAAAAAAAAAAGAGTGGCATACACTAAAAGTCTCACCATTGGTGACCCTCGGAACTGTAGCTTAGGAGCTACACAAAAATCACAACACATTATCTCCCATCTCACCTGACCCAACTGGACCCGACCCGACCCTGGCCCTACCTTGTCCCACCCTACCCCACGACCCTATATAGGCCTATACGTACATGTATGTTTGTCCGCCGTGTTCGACGATGACCTCCAAAACAGCAGAGGAGGCAGCTGCTATTTCGGGAAACTGGGCAGAAATTTGATTATAGTGGAGATGCCTTGCCCACAGCACACCCCCACTCTCTTGGCCAAGAGGGCATAAGGACAGTCAGCGTTGGAGATGTTCTCCAAAGGCCAACTAGCCCCCAGGGCTGCAGCACAGAAGGACTGTGCAAGTCAAGCCTACTAGTCCGAGAGTCATAGTCGATCACTAAAAGAATAAGCTGTAAAGTGGAATTCCATGAGTGGGAAAGAAAGCCACTGATCATACAGCCTCTCACTTTGCTGTTTGCCCCCAGTGTCAATGGTTTGATCAAGAAC
>CM060333.1:17523522-17526022 GCA_030674155.1 Stramonita haemastoma
ATCCCTCGGTGCCCCCCCCCCCCCCCGACCCCCCCCCCCCCCCCAGCCTACACCCGACCCCCATAACCTATGTGGTTTGTAGGGGAGCGAGGCGTCAGAGACCTCAGCTTCTCTAGGGACCAGCATAAAGAAGGCGCCGCCTTGCTTGATCCTTACGTAAGAGAAACACACACGTTAAACAATCTGACTTAAAAGCAAGACAAAAATATCAACCACTACTATAACGCTTTTACACCCGGACCCTACCCAGCATACCATAAAGAAAATAACACCACCCCACCCCACATCCCCCCTCCCACACCCCCCCTCCCTCCCCACTCCCCCTACCACCTCCCCCCTTCTGCAACGATAAATCCATCAGGGCTCTGTGGCGATCCGTATCGGCATGAAGTCCGATTTTTTGTTAACGGCTGTACGGATCAAGTTTATCGGTATGGGTCTGTGAGCCGGAGCGTCCGTGCATTATTAGGAGGGCAAATCAGCGTGTCAAAGCTGCCTTGCCCCACTCTCTTGCCCGCCTATAATAAACTCGTTGCCGTTACCGACCCGCCCGCCCCGCTCCGCACCTGTGTGGAAGCGGTTGAGAGTGTGGTTGTCGTTATAAGGGATTGATGTCCTAAACGGGTCAGAGTTTCTTCTCTCCCCTATGTGATGGGGTGGTCATTAGATTACCTCCCATGCCATCAGAGCCCTGTCGCAGCGTTGTGTTACCGGACACACCTGCCTAATGTCCACTCTGTTACACCTAAATCGGAAATCTCCGCTGGGGACGTTTATTGAATCACAACAAAAAATTCTTCTTCTTCTCTCTCAAACAAGCTAAGATTAGCTTCAAATAAAAATATCAACACACACACACACACACACGCACACACACACACACACACACACGCACGCACGCACGCACGACACGTACGCGCGCGTTCGCATACACACACACTATAGGTGTATTCATTGCATTTGTATGTGGTTTTGTTGTTGTTGTTGTTGTTGTTTATTAGCTAGATCTAGAGAGGTCTTTTTGCTATTGCTGTTATTTGGAGGCTTTTTTTTTACATTTTTTTGTTTTTTACATCTGTGTTTGTATTTTTTGTTTGTTTAAAACCCACCATGAAGGTGGCCGCATACCGACTTCAGAAATGTATTGATATAAAGACAACGCGCTGAGCAGGTTAATGAAAAATAATATCTTATTTTCTCATGGACTGGGTTCGCACAGTTGAAAACGTCTTGAGCGCAGTTTAGACACAAGAGACCCCCCACTTCACGACACAACACACACATAATTATGTGGTACCTGTGTACACCTGTTATGTGTGTGGAAGTGGGTAGGGAGAGGGAGTCATAGAACGAGCCGGCCTGTAGTAGTGGGCGGGGAGGGAGAGAGAGAGAGAGAGAGAGAGAGAGAGAGAGAGAGAGAGAGAGAGAGAGAGAGAGAGAGAGAGAGAGAGAGAGAGAGAAGAGAGAGAGAGAGAGAGAGAGAGAGAGAGAGAGAGAGAGAGAGAGAGAGAGAGAGAGAGAGAGAGAGAGAGAGAGACAGACAGACAGACAGACAGACAGACAGACAGACAGACGGATGGACAGACAGACAGACAGACAGACAGCGACAGAGATAGAGAGAGAGAGAAATACAGAGAGAGAGACAGAGACAGAGAGACAGTGAGAGAGTGAGAGACAGAGAGAAAGAGAGAGACAGAGACAGAGAGACAGTGAGAGAGTGAGAGACAGAGAGAAAGACAGAGACAGAGACAGAGAGAGACAGACAGAGACAGAGACAGACTGAGACAGAGACAGAGACACAGAGAGAAGAGAGAAGCAGGCAGTATTACGGCCAATACTAGCAGTCCGAGAGACCAGCCATAAATCACTCTGCTCGTTCATCGTCGCCCCTTCAAGGGAGTTGCGGGGCTTTGATGTGCAGGGTGTCAAGGTATTAAACGCCAAATCCCCACCACCTCTCCACTCTTCTTCCCCTACCCCTCTTAACCCGCTATAGGCCAGGCCAGGCCAGGCTATACTAGGCCAGTTGCTTTCCGTTCCTTTCCTGCTCCCGCCACGTGTCGTGTCGGCTTGGCTTACTTCCCCTGTCGTTTCTGACATGCGCGGAACGTTTTTTTCCCTGCTATGACAGGAGGTTGTTCTGATTTGGGGGCAGCGCTACAGTTTTATAAATTCTGGCACTTTTTTTGGTTTTTGGTTCGTCTTATTTCCACAGTCCCTAAATCGGGAGATCTGCGTGAAGACATGAATAAAATAAGATCATTATTCTGGTTTCCTAGTAACTGTAGCACTCATATCCCGTAAAACCAATAATGCATTAGTGAAAATGAAGAAGCACTGTCAGTTAATTCAAAGACTTAGTCCTGGTTCAGAATTGGTGTGACTTTGCCTTGTAATATGTAGGTGTGACTTTTGTGTCCACGATTTTTTTGAGTAACCTCGTTTTACTTGTCGTCTGCTAGCCTCCAAACCACACTATTGTAATTGATGACAGTGGCCC
>CM060333.1:17531022-17534035 GCA_030674155.1 Stramonita haemastoma
ACACACACACACACACACACACACATACACACACACACACTTACAATACAACCCATCTCTCATTACAGATAAATCATGTGAACTACCCAACCTATTCCACCCTAAACAATAGTGTTTGTCTCTCATACTCATAATTATAGCTACAACAGGAGTGAAAAGTTTAACTGTAGGGTGGGTATACATTTATGTACCTTGAATTCCAGCCAAACACACTTCTGCTTGATTATATCTACAGAAATATGCACAAATCTCAAAAGAGTTAAGAGCCATGCGCTCGTGATCTGCTGACCCGGGTTCGAATCTCGTTCAAGATAACTTTTTCCTCTGGAATTAATCAGTGCCGATTCATTTCCCCAAAAAGTCTTCAAGATGAGACTATAAACCGAGGTTCGTGTGCGGACGCACGCAGAACATATTGCCACACGTTAAAACCGTTCCGCTTTTGGGTATAGTAGGCCTTTGTGTGCCGGTGGGAATGGGTGCCAAAATCTACAGAAACAGCACACACAAGGGGATTGGATGTAAAAACAAAACAAAACAAAACACATGGGTACTTATTCCATAACCTTCGAAATAGAAAAATAGTATAAAAAAAAATAATAATTAATTAAGTAATTATTAAGTAGAAAGAGGGAATGGGGTAAGCCTTGTGGTTAGAACATTGCGCCTAGGATTTGACAGTCGGGAATCGGGCCCGGGTTCGAGCCACCACTGAGGCGCCCTGCGGGGAACATCAGTGCTAGACTCCCCTTCACAACAGTCTTTAGGATGAGACTATAAACTGAGGCCCCCCGTGTAAGAACACACACATAACATCTTGCGCACATGTAAAAATCTGTTCTGCTTTTTGGAAGGGAAGGCAATCCAAGCTGTTAAAAAGGGATGGCAAAAGTATCTATCTATCTATCTATCCCTCCCTCCTCTCCTCTCTCTCTCTCTCTCTCTCTCTCTCCTCTCTCTCTCTCGTCTGTCTGTCTGCTCTTCTGTCTTCTTCTTCTTCTGTCTTCGTCTGTCTGTCTCTATGTCTGTTGTATGTATTATTATGTATGTATGTTGTTGTCTGTCTGTCTGTCTGTCTGTCTGTCTGTCTGTCTGTCTGTCTGTCTGTATCTATCTATCTTCTTCTTCTTCTATCTATACATATCATAATACTATACTAAAATACATAATCTACATACATACTAATACTACATACATATATAATAACCTGAATCAAAGCTTATTCAACACGCGGAAGAGAACCACGACAACAATGAAATTGTCCCCGGCAAAATCATTTAGAAAAGCTCAATTCTGTTGTCACAGCAAACGTTGTAAAAAAAAAGGAAGAGGGGGTGGGGGGTGCTTCTCGGTATGGGCAATAAGCTGTCCGCGAACAATGCATGCCACAATGTTCACAATAACAATACAATGCAAAACAATGCAATGCAACGCAATACAATACACTACAATAACAACAGAAACAGCAGAAATGATAATGATATAATGACATAGGGATTTTATATAGCACTGAATCTTGGAAAGCGAGCAAACCAAAGTGCTTGCATTGAAAACATTCACACGCGTGCAACTGTTCACAAAAAAAGATTGACGGATTTTTGGGGGTCTTTTTACGGATTTTAAATTTACACACACAAAACAAAACAATACAATAGAATAAAAGAAAAATATGATACACTACAATACAGTACAATAACATACAATACAGTAACATACAATGCAATAATACATTCCGGTACAACACAATACGATACAATGCAATACAATACAATACAATACAGCACAATTCCATACATACAATTCGGTACAACAAAACACGATACCACGCAATGCGATACAATACAATAATGATACAAAACAATTCGGTATATAACACAATACGATACCACGGAGTACGACACAATACAATCCGGTACAACCCAAAAACAACGCAATAAAGATACAAATTTTAACAATCCAAACAAACAAAAACCCCCCTACAACAAAAGTATAACCCCGCAAAAACACCAAAACAAACCCAAAACACAACACAAACACAACCAAAAAACAACAAAACTGTTGGTTTGCATTTTGCACTAAAAACGGTGTAAATTTATGTTTATGCCCAACCCCATTTTTAAAAATTTGGGACACCCCCAAGCAAAAAAATTGCTGTTCTATGATTCCAAAAAAGTTGGTTTTTTCTTTCAATATTTTTTTTTTTTCTGAATTTTTAAAAAAAAATCTTTTTAAAAAACCCGCAGAACACAACTACGCTCCTTTAAACCCCCGTATTATACCAGACACCACACAGGAACATTGCTTAGGGGCGATGACCCGGGGGGGGGGATGGGCCCTTTGGGGGAAAAAAAAAAAACACACAAAAAATTTAAGAGAAGCAAAAGGGGGGGGGGGGGGGGGGGGAGTAAAAATTTGGGGAAAAAGGGGGCCCCCGCACAGATTGGTTTCAGAGAGAGAGAAGAAGAGGAAAAAAGAGAGAGAAAGAGAGAGAGAAGAGAAAAGGGGAGAGGGGAGAGAAAAGAAGAGAATAAATTTTTTTTTCAAGGGGGGCAAATAAAACCTTTAAAAAAGAAAGGGGGGAGAGAAGGGGAGGGAAGAAAAAGAAAAGAGAGAAGGAAGAGAAGGGGGAGAAGAAAAGGGGAAGAGAGAGAAGAGAGAGAGAGAAAAATGAAAGAATAATTTAATGAATAAAACTTTTTTTTTCAAGGGAAAACATTTTATATATATAATTTAAAATTAAAATAAAATTTTTATAAAAATAATATAATATAATAAATAAAAAAATTTTTATTTAAAATTTATATATTATTACAATAAAAGAGAACAAAACACAACACAGAAACACACAGAAAACACACAAAAAATAACCCCCACCCCCCCCCCCCACCCCCACCCCCCCCACCAATACTTTTCCGGCAGTTTTAAAAAATTGATCCCCAAAAGTGAAGGGTCTCTCCAAAACCCGGGGGGGTTTTTCCCGGCTGACAAAAAAAAACGTTTGCGGGGCCCCCCC
>CM060333.1:17534135-17546635 GCA_030674155.1 Stramonita haemastoma
ATCTAGTAAGTTTTTGCTTAAAACATTCCGTTTAGAAGAAAGAAAAAAACACACGCTGAAACATAAAAAGCGCCTGGCCCTGATTTAGCATACATATAAAAGACCCCCCCCCCCAAAAAAAAAAAAAAAAAAACCACAACCAAGTAACAACAACAAAAAGTAAGAACAAAAGTCAGTAACAACAACCACCACACTTAACTCAACTTCTAGTTAGGAATAAAACAATAAGAAAAAACAACAGCAACAGCAACAGTAGTGGTAGTGGTATAGTAGTAGTAGTAGTAGTAGTAGTAGTAGTAGTAGTAGTAGTAGTGTAGTATATAGTAGTAGTAGTAGTAGTTAGTAGTAGTAGTAGTAGTAGTAGTAGGCACCCATCAGTCTCGGAAGACTATGGAGTTGCGTTCTAGTTTTTATAGCGCAAAGCCTGAGTAAGTAAGTATGGAGGGCAAACTGTTACCCATGCAGCAGACCCCCCCCCCTCTCTACGCCACTGGAATGATCCATTGCAACAACAAAAACAACAGCAACAACAATAACAACAAAGCAATAAACAAAACCTGACACTGCTCGTGGCTTGCTGAACTGTTTGCCCACAACTCACACCACCCAGAGTTGACATTAAAAAAAAAAAAAAGAACAAACAAATGAATAAATAAATGGATAAATAAGGACATGAATAAACAGAGAAATCAATAGATAAATCAACACGTGAATAATAGTTTAAATCAGAAACAGATTTAAGTATGCATCCGCTTGCGATTTGATTTTAAAACTAATTTACAAACGACTTCAACATAATCGCAAAAAACCCTACCAAACGACATAAATGTACATAAATGTCACTGAACACGAATTCGAAATCCACTGTGTACACCCCCCCCCCCTCCTCCACCACCCACCATCCCCCCTCCCTCCCTCCCTCCCCCCACTCCTTTTTCCTTTATTTCAACAAAAGCAATATCAATAACAAAATACAGAAAGAGTATAAGTGCCCAACATCAAAAGTTTTCATGAAGGAACAAAAAACGGTAATGTAACCTTTTTTGTGGTATGTATGATCAATAAACACAAAAACCTCAATAACAGCCTTCTGACATTGTGATGTGAATGTAATATACCTGATAACACTTCTCATAATGTTCGTTGGATGACAGCTGATGTTGCTGCTCTTACAAATTTATACTTTTTTTCCCCACTGTTCATATCTAAGCTTTAAAATCTCGAAACCACCATTATTATGATACATTTGATGGGTGACTCGTGCCCCGAATGAGCATAGGGAAAAGATACCGTTGTTGCGTGGTGACATTATTTTATTTATATTAATGTGTGTGTGTGTGTGTGTGTGTGTGTGTGTGTTGTGTGTGTGTGTGTGTGTGTGTGTGTGTGTGTGTGTGGTGTGTGTGTGTGTGTAGCGTCTGTTTGTTCTTGTCGCTTCTTTTGTTGGTATATTGGTTTGTTTTCGTTTTTTTGTTAGGTTTGGTTTGGTTCTTGTCTTTCTCAAAGCGGTAAATTGGATAAGAGAGGCGATAAAAATTGGGAAGGGGGGGGGGGGGGGGGGGGGGGGGGGGGGGGGGGGGGGGGCGCGCGCGCGCGAGCGTGCGCGTGGTTGTGTTTAGATAGATAGATAGATAGATAGATAGATAGATAGATAATGATAGATAGATAGATGATAGACAGACAGACAGACAGACAGACAGACAGACAGACAGACAGATAGATAGATAGATAGATAGATAGATAGATAGATAGATAGATAGATATAGATAGATAGATAGATAGATAGATCGATAGATCGATAGATCGACAGACAGATAGATCGACAGACAGATAGATAGGTAGGTAAGTAGATAGGTAGATAGGTAGATAGGTAGATAGATAGATAGATAGATAGATAGATAGATAGATAGATAGATAGATAGATAGATAGATAGGTAGGTAGGTAGATAGATAGGTAGGTAGGTAGGTAGGTAGGTAGGTAGGTAGGTAGGTAGGTAGGTCGGTAAATATAGAAGTCCCTTCGTGTTACTATATATATACACCATGTAGAAGACCAACATTTTTATGCACGTTAACAGATCCTATGCTTCATGTTAGCGTTCAGTGGGTTAGGGAAACACGAACATACCCAGCATGCACCCGAAATGGGAAAGCGGCTAACTTCATGATGGTGCGCAGAAACGGTCGCATACGCCAAATGACACCCTTAGTGAACCTCGGAGCTGTAGTCGAGGAACAAGCAAGCAAACTTCAAACTGGTGAAAGTCGTTTGTCTTAAGTCTGCAAGCGGCTATGACAAGCTGAAGTCCGCTTACATTGAGGTGTGGTTGGTTGTTTTTTTTTCTATTTTCGGTTTTGAAAAACGGTCATCTTCTACAGCAGACCATTTCAAAAGTTCTGTTCGTCGATCGAGAAAACAATGTTTGTTGAAAATCAAGTGGGTACGTTTAACAAAAAGGTTTTGTTTTTTGTTTGTTGAAGGGGGGGGGGGGGGGGGTTCGGTTTGTTTGTTTTGTTTGTTTGAGAGAGAGAGAGAAAACAAAACACTGACCAAAAGCAAAAGCCAGCCATCTACTTACCCTCCCCCTTACCAACCTCTCTCTCTCTCTACTCTCTCTCTCCTCACTCTCCTCTCTCTCTCTCTCTCTTCTCCATCTCTCTTCCTCTCTCTCTCTTTCTCTCTCTGTGATGTTTTTGTTTTCTATCACATTTTATATAACAATACGTTAGTTATCCTCCTATCTCCCAAACTCCGTGTACTGTGGCCTAAGTCCCATAGGTGTCCCACAACTTATGTGGTCGTAGGGGAGCGAGGCATCAGAGACCTCAGCTTCTCCAAGGGCCAACATACTGAGGGCGGTGCCCATCTCCTCTCCTTCGCTGCTTTACCTTCCCTGACCCTAAAGAGGACAGGTACCCATTGACAGCTGGATGAACAGGGGGATTGTATTGAAGCCAAGGCGCGCAAATAAGGCCAAATTACATGTATATGAAAACTGTTCAGAGTTCTCTCTCTCTCTCTCTCTCTCTCTCTCTCTCTCTCTTCTCCTCTCCTTCTCTCTCTCTCTCTCTCTCTCTCTCCTCTCTCTTGTGAGACTATTCCAAGTTACAACAACATGCTACGGTGGAGACCAAACTATAATTTTAGTAACTTGTTGCGTGGAGTTGGGTTTTCAGATCTGTACTGCTTTCAACTGGCTGGCTGGCTATTAGTTTAAATCACTTCCAGGGGCTAGTTTTGACAATGTGCCAATTGCTACACTGATTAAACCAATCTTCTACACACACACACAGATATTATATATATATATAATAATATATAATATATATATATATATATACATATATAGTATATAATTATATCTATATAATTAAAACATAAATAACATGCCCGCATCGCTATGTGGGTCAGAGGTTGCTTTAGAGAGAGAGAGAGAGAGAGAGAGAGAGAGAGAGAGAGAGAGAGAGAGAGAAGAGAGAGAGAGAGAGAGAGAGAGAGAGAGGAGAGAGAGAGGAGGGAAGAGGGAAGAGGGAAGGAGAGAGAGAGAGAGAAAAAAGATAAGAGACAGGGTACAGACAGACAGAGAAAGAGACAGAGATAGACACAGAGACAGACACAGAGACACAGAGACATAGAGACAGAGAGAGACACAGAGAAAGAGAGTGAGAAAGACAGACAGACAGACAAACAGACAGACAGAGAGACAGAGAAAACGACATGTACACTTTCTGTCACCAAAAGTCCCCTCATTGGATGACTTGAACATGCTATATAAACCTGAAGTCAGAGCATAGCCTACAGTAATAGGCCACCTGCCCTGCCCTGCCCTAAAAAAAAAAAAAAACACCCCCCCCTCTATTAATTTAAACCCTCTTTTCCCTTTGCCAATAACCCCCATCACAAAGCCAAGGTGAGGCCGAGTTACCCGCACAACATAACGCACATAGCAATAAATGACGACGCCCCAATCCAGACAATCTTTTTTTTTTTTTTGGTTTGTTTTTTTTCCCCAGTGTTTTTTTTTTTTGGTTTTGTTTTGTTTTGTTTTGTTTGGCTCCTGCCGCAAAAACATTCCCGTGATTAAACACCTCTCTAAACTAGAATCACGTGCCAGCAGCAACCTAATATAACCCCAGGCTGTTGTACAGCATTAGCTGTGGACAGGGGGAAAAAAACACTTGACGCACGTGTAATTACAACAACAAAACACAACACAAAACACCACAACATAAACCAAAATCCAAACCCCAAAACAAGAGGAAAAAAAGAGAGCAAATTTTAAGCCTGACGAGCTCAGCTAATAACAACCACACACAAAAAAAAACACCTGCAAAGGAAAACTAAAACCAAAGCAAAACAACACAGCCAAACCCAAAAGTGAAGGGATGAGGGCACGCGACAGACACGTGTGGAAAGGTTTCACAGGTGGTTACATGCTGTGTAGATATAATTATTTACACCAGACAGGTGATGTCAATCAATTCAACAAGTGCAAGCTCACTCTAAATCACTAGAAAACATGACAGGCGTAATCCCCCTTTACCCCTCACCACACGTGACCCCAACGGCTCGTAAACAGACCAAAACAATGGCCGCCACTCGCCTCCACCTTTTTTTTGCGTCATAACTTCATCAGCTTTGGGGGGTTATACGTCAGGTCACCCATCGCGCCCTGCCACCAGGGAATCTGGCTGTGATGATGATGATAATGATGATGATGATGGGGACTGTTAGCCAACCAGATTGTGTCATTAAGGGAGGGGTCTGGTCATGTATCGTGTTGTTCAATGCAGGTGTGTTGTTCAATGCAGTGTGTTGTTCAATGCAGGTGTTTGTTCAATGCAGGCGTTGGGCAGACTTAAGCTACAGAGGTAGGAGCACTTGCAATGCCAGCTGCACTGATTGAATGTGTGACTGCTCTTTCCTGGACAATGCAACAATTAATTAAGGATGTTGCAGTGAAGAAAACAACAAGGCCCTAAGATGAGGGACAGGTCACTACTGTCAAGACCTCATTGCCATGGGGGAGAAACTAATGCAGAAGTGGTCTGATGAAGTCAAAGATACAAGATCTGATGATGTCACGCGATTCAAGATCTGATGGTGTCACATGGTTCAAGATCTGATGATGTCACAAGGTACGAGATCTGATGATGTCACAAGGTACGAGATCTGATCATGTCACAAGGTACGAGATCTATGTCATAAGAACCAAGATCTATTTCATGATGTACAAGATCTGACTATGTCACAAGATCTGATTATGTCACAAAATCTATTTCACAAAATCGGATCATGTCTCAGGAGATGATCATGTCACAAGATTTGATTATGCCACAAAATCTGATTATGTGGCAACATTATGTCTGCCATAGACCATCTTGCCGGCCACTGTCCAGGATTGCAGAAGAAGAGAGGAATGGGCGGACACAACGTGGATGACTGGACAGACCCATGAGACCCAAGCACTGGTCAATGACCACCATCAATTCATGGAGAGAGTTGGTGTTTTTGAGAGGTGCATCATCTCCACCACTGCCATTAGTATAGGGAGGCAAAATAGTTTGACAAGTATATTTATAAGTATATTCACCAGATAATAAAGGACTGTTCCACTGTCTGACCACAGGAAATCTATGACAGAGACAGAAAACAGTTTCATTTTCTTCTTCGTTGAATGCTCAGACAGCAAGTATTGTTGTCTGTCCTCATGAGCGAAAGTCAGGCCCAGCACATCCAACTTCGATGTGGGAGAGAATTGTTATATAAAAATATGGATATGGCTGAAGAGGATATGACTGAAGTGGAAATGGCTGAATTTGACCTTCAGAGCACTTTGTCTCTTTTTGCTTATATAATGGGAACCTTATAGGAAAAAAATCAGGAACATGATCCATATTTAATATTTTGGTCTATCGTGTTAAGTGACTGAACATTTATGAATGATTGAGCCTTTTCAACAGTTGATTTATCATGTCCATGGGGACATTTCTGGAAAATATATTTTTTAAATTGCATAAAAAAGATATTTTGAAGTGAGAGATCAGTTGCGTTGTATTGCAGTTGTTGCTGTTTTGTTGGTTTCGTGTTGAATCGTTGCGCGCGCGCGCGCGCGTGCGTGCGTGCATGCGTATGTGTGCGTGTGGTGTGTGAGTGTGTGTGTGTGTGTGTGTGTGTGTGTGTGTGTGTGTGCGCGCGCGCGCGCGCGCGCGCGCGCGCGTGTGTGTGTGTGTGTGTGTGTGTGTGTGTGTGTGTGTGTGTGTGTGTGTGTGTGTGTGTGTGTCCCCTTTTCCCTTTTAAAAGAACTTTATTGAGGAAATAGTAGAGGAGAAAAACAAGTGTAAGTAACCACTTATAATAACTTTTTTTGTAAATTGTCTTATTGTCTTCTACTTGTCCTTCCTCTCTAAATTTTAAAACCAGCCTATCATATTTGAATATGAATTCATTACCACATTCATTTGTATTCATACCCCCCAAAGTCATGATGCAGATACTTTCATAGTGGGCCCCCCACCCCACCCCCCAAAAAAAAAAAAAAAAAAAATTAATGGTCGCATACCCAAAATCTCACCATTGGTGAACCTCAAAACTTTAACCAGAGGAACGAAAAAAAAACACAAAAACCAACTGCGTATTCATGAACAGAGTGCGAAACACCTTTTGGCAAGCACAATCTGAACTCTTCCGCGGACAAACACCACAACAACATAACTGGGTCAAGACCTTGGCAGTCTTCAGGCCAGTCAGGGAAGCAAGGCTAGGTCTTAGCCTATCGATCTACGGCCATACTGATCGATCGATCGATCCGTCAATCGATATGTCGCCGCTACGGCCGCCACTTTTCTGACATCAAGGACATGGCATGGCAGGGTAGGGTGGGGTGGGGTGAGGTGGGGTGGGGTGGGGTGGGGTGGAGGAGGTTTCATGGTCAGTGGGATGTTGAACCTTACTTTTTATTTTTAATCACACCGTCCATTATCGCTTGTGTCTTTTTTCTGTTGTGGTGTTCCACATAGCTGTCGTTTAACCTGATGAGGTTGTATTGTGTTGTCAAATGTTGGGTTGCGTTAGGTTAGGTTAGGTTAGGTTAGGTTAGGTTAGGTTAGGTTGGGTCGGGTCGGGTCGTGTTGGCTTGGGTTGGGTTGGGTTGCTTTGTGTTGTATTGCGTTGTGTTGTACTGTATTATATGCTGTATTGTGTCATGCTGTGTTGTACTGTGTTGTGTTACATCGTATCATATTGTGTTGTACTGTAATGTACTATACTGCGTTGTATTGTATATATTGTTATATTTAAAATTTTTGCTGTATTGCATCGTATTGTATTAGAGTGCGTGGCAATGTTTAAAGTGTTGTATTGTATTGTATTGTATTGTATTCTATTCACCTGTATAACGCTTTCAGTCACGGCATATTTTTCTGCATGAAATTCAGACTGCTCTTGCCAAAAGAGCAGTGCCACCCATTACATTTTTGTTTTCTAGTGACTTGTGTTTCTGTTTCGCTATGAGTGGCTTATATTTATCTTCTTTTTTTAACAGAATTTGACCAGGGACAACACTCAGGATGCTGTTGGTTCTTTTACGTGCGTTAAATCTGTGATGCACACGGGACTTGGGTTCATTGTCCTATCCAAAAAAAACCAGGAGCTAGACCTCTAGCTACGGTCTATTGACTAAAGGGGTGAAAAAGTCACGGTTCAAACAGGGATCGAAAACGGGGAGTTTTCCTGGTTTCTGTACGGGTGCGTTATCGACCCACCCTAATATACCCTGCAGGTGAATATCAAGGTCTGAAATCGTCACCTAACCTGAACTGAACAAAGTAATAAAGGATATTTTGTACAGCTTATCTCTCTCTCTCATGAAAGCTATTAGCCCTTTCAAGCAGCTACATAAGAATTATACAGACTACCCAACAAAAGATAAATACACATGGGTAGCAGCCACGCACGCACGCACGCACGCACGGACTTTCACCCGAACCTATTCTCCTCACTGGCTTACTCTTCATCATTGACAAGCCTTCCATAATGAAAACAGCCTACCTTTCCACATAACTTTAACCTCCCTTACCCACACAAGAAGGAAGAAAAAGAGGCAGACCAAGGAAGAGATGGGAGGACAATGTCAGCGAATGGACAGGCCTAGAACTGAACAAGACCGTGAGAAAGGCAGAACAGAGAGAGGAATGGAGGGAACTGGTTGGTTGTCAAGTCTTCAGGGGTGCCCCCACACGGTCGCCAGACTACGGGACAGAGAGACAGAGAGAGAGAGAGACAGAGAGATAGATAGATAGATAGATAGATAGATAGATAGATAGATAGATAGATAGATAGATAGATAGATAGATAGATAGATAGATAGATAGATAGATAGATAGACCCACACGTGCACAGCCTCCACCGTTGTTGTACAACATTCTGCAGTTGACTTCTACTCCTGAGATAACTGCAGTCATCATATCAAAGTCTGTTACACTGAAAACCCTTCGTGAAGGTCATACACGACTTGAACAACTTGTATAGCTGACCTTTAGTCTTTCTGGTGAATGAGTGCATCATAACTGTAGATATCTAAACTGGAAACATAGCATAAATTTCACAACGTCGTAACACTTACTGTATTTAATCTGTACCCTTCGGGTAAATATATTGATGATAACGATAGATACTTAACCTGCAAACACAACAAAGTCCACAAAGTTGTACGCCTACTGTAAAAATTGGTCACGGTACAGGTGTCCCATAACCTATGTGGTCGTAGGGAAACAAGCCGTCAGAAATCTCACTTCTCCAGGAGCCAGCATATTGAGGGCGGCGCCCATCTCCTCTCCTTCCCTGCTTTACCTTTCCTGCCCCTAAAGAGTCCATTTACAGCTGGATGAACTGAAGGACTTTACTGAAACCAAGGCGCGCAAACGGTCACCCATCCACTTGGTAACCACGCTCGATGCTGCTGAACCTTCGCTTGGGGAAAGCGAGTGCTCTGACCACTGAGCTATCCCGCTCCCTGCCTACTGTAGCTAATCTTTTCTCTTCCGGTACATATGTAGATCATATAGGCCAAAATACTTGAACAGGGAAACACAGCATAAAGTTCACAAATTTGAAGACACTTATTGCATCTAATGTATACTATTCCGGTAGATAAGCTGATCAAGTAGAATTTTGATGTTTAAAACGGAAACATGGCATAAAGTTAAAGACCGTTACTGTAGCTAAATCTATATACTCTTCAAGGGAATACGCTGATCATATAATACTTAAACTGGAACCAAAGCATAACCTTCACAGCGTTAAAGTGTACGTGCTGTAGTTTGATAAATACTCTTCGTATCAAAAATTATGTTGATCATAGCAACGCTTAAACCCGAAACGCTGTGTTAAAAAATAGTTTCTCTTGGGAGAGCCACAATCAAAACACAGAACTTTCCAAAAGAGTGGACAAAGAGACGTCTAAAGAGAGAAGGGATTCCATCACACACACACACACACACACACACACACACACACACACACACACACACACACACACACAAAAGAATGAGAAGAGAGAGATACAGAAGACAGACAGAGACAGAGACAGGAAGACAGACAGACAAAATAGAGGGAGACACAGACAGACATACGGACATACAGAGTACATGAGAGCACACAGGCATTTCTAATCTTTGAACAACACACACACACACACACACACACACACACACACACCACACCACCACACCACCACCACCACCCCACCCCACCCCCACCCACCCACCACCCCAACCCCCACCCCCCACCCCACCCACCACACCCCCCCCCCCCCCACACCCCCACCCCCCCACCCCCCCCACCCCACTCACCCCTCCCCAACCCAACCCCCACCCCACCACCCCACCCCCACCACCCACACCCCACCCCACAACCACCCACAAACCCACAAAAACTCACCTGTCCACCCCCGTTCATCTTGTTGGTCAGCTTGACCTTGGAGAAGGACACCACCTCCTTCATCCAGTGGGCCCCGAAGTTGGGCGAATCCGGGTGGATGTAGACGCAGTTGGGCACCGCGGGCTCCGCCTTGCCCCCGGCCACCCAGTCGCCGTTGACGTACTTCCACCGGTGCGTGTCCACCTGGACAAAGTCCAGCAGAAAGGTGTACATGGAGCTGGGGTCCAGCCCCGACACCGAGCACCGGAACACCGGGAACATCCGCCTGCAACACAGAGAGAAAAAAAGAAGAATTAAAGTTTTGTAGAAGGTAGAAGTTAGAAAGCAGAAGTTTTTTTTTGTATTTTTAATTTTTTTTTTTTTAAGAAAGCAGAAGTAGAAGCAGAAGTCAGAAGTCAAGAGTCAGAATCAGAAGAAGAAAGAAACAAAAGTCATAAGCAGATGTCAGAAGGAGAAGTCAGAAGTAGAAGCAGAAGTAGAAGCCAGAAGTAGAAGCAGAAGTAGAAGCAGAAGAGAAGTCAGAAGTAGAAGCAGAAGGAGAAGTCAGGAGTCAAGAATCAGAATCAGAAGTAGAAGAAAGAAAAGAATCATAAGCAGATGTCAGAAGAGAAGTCAGAATCAGAAATAAGAAGCCAGAAGCAGAAATCAGAAGTAGAAGCCAAAGCGAAATCATGCGAAATCAGAATAGACTTAAAGTCAGAATCAGATTAAAAGGTGAGAAGGTAAAGGTGTTCCCATAACGTACATCTATGTGGTCGTAAGAGAGCGAGGCATAAGAGAGCGAGGCATCATTTTCTCATTACAATATATATATATTATATATATTATATATATATATATATATATATATATAATATATATATATATATATATATATATATATATATATATATAATGTAGTGTGTGTGTGTGTGTGTGTGCATCTTGCGCGCACGTGTGGTGTGTGTGTGTGTCTATTGTGTGATTATTTTTTCTCAATTTGTTCGTTTTCGGTTTTGAACATTTTAAACCAGTTTCACACAAAATTGAGAGGTAGAGAAGAGAAATCCAAAGGGAAGCTATCAGACAACTCTTTCGCCTAACTGCACTGGCAGGTAATCGCCATGATGAATCTTCATTAAAACTGTCTACCCGCCGCTTTCAACCTTTGCCCTTTCATCTTCCTGCGCCTTTCATGTCCCCATGACCCTATAATTAGACTCCCTACCATTTTTCAGGCAATATTCGGATCACGGACAGACACAAGAGTCGCGACCGTCACAGATTGTTTATGCATTGTTGTGAAATGAAAAAAACATTTTTGTTGTTTTTTCGGGGGATTGAACTCAGAACACGCAGCAGATGAAAAGGTTGCCGGAGCAAGTGTTTGATGATGAAAAAAACCATTTCACTTGTTGAGGAAAAATTCATCAAGTGAGTGAATTGTGGCGGTTGTGATTACCAAACAGGGCAATGAAAATCATAATAATAATAACACGTTGAAAACGAAGCACAGTCATAACAATACACATCAATGATAAGTTGTACAAATGAAAACGAAGCGCAACAACAACGAAAATCAAAGCTTTAAAACAAAAGGGGGCAGGGGGAGTTAGGAAATACGGAATACTGTCGTAAAGTTTCTGACCTAAAGAGAAGTTTTTCTCTCTTCTGTCTGGTTTTCGATTAGAGTCAACAATAACTCATTTCAATACAAAGGCATGGAGCTTAAAAGCTGATAATTTTGCACTATCCCATTTACCAGTGAAGCACGCATGGTGGAAATGGATGTGCAAAGTGACAAAGGTTTTATCCTTTTTCAAAACCATTTAAAAAATAACTTTTAATAGTTTTTAAGTTAGTAAAAGTTGAGATAACAGACATGAAGGTATTTTAAAAAAAAAAAAAAGAGGTCATCATCATTCGTTCAAGAAATTATTCTAGAAGGTGTTGTTGCTTTCCTATTTCTCCCAATTTTCTTTCAATTGATTTGATTTGTTTAATGCCTGTTGACTTAGCCACGACACTAGATTATCTTTTTGGCAAGATTCAGGAAAGAATTGTTGAGGTTTTTTTAAAAGAAAAAGAATGTGTTTTCTGTTTCTTTCATTTGTTGGCCCTATTCTGATTTTTTGTTCCATGTGTATTACTTTGTGAGTTTTGGCTCACCATATTTGATTTTTTTTCTTCTGTTTATCCAGTTGCTAGGGAGTTTTGCCCGCACATCTCCAACACGGCTATTGGGCCTGAACTGGGTGGATAGAGCGGGGTGGGAGAAAGCCTGCTGATTTGCACGGCAAGAATACTGAAGGGTTCCTTTCCTACATAGCGTAGAGGGATGCGAAAGCCACAAGTTTTGAACAGTCTACCAGCTTGCTTTGATTTTAAGTTTTATGCAGGAGGTAAAGAGATGATGATGATAGATAAATAATGAATAGTAATATAATAATGTAAGAAAAAAAACGAAAAGAATATAAAATACATAATGATATACTGCTACTGCTATGACTATATATAATATCATATATACTGTGAATACACTCAATAATAACACAATAACATGTAGATACTACTCTCTACT
>CM060333.1:17556635-17561635 GCA_030674155.1 Stramonita haemastoma
TCTCATAAGAAAGATCACAAAATATGGTTACCTACATACTTACTTACAAAGAACTTTCTCTTATTTCACACAAACAATGCTCTTAATATTGGTATAATAAACACAAGCAAACAAACGCTACTTTTCCCATCTTTTTCTTCATGTTATTCTGTCATTAATCATTCTCCTTTTTGTTGTTGTTGTTGTTGTTGTGTTGACCATTCCTAATATAATACTTACCCCGACAAACAGGCATAGATCTATTTCTTTTAGTCCGCTTTTCGAAAGAGTAGGCCATTGTAAGCCCGTGGGAACAGATGACATTTACAAAACTGCATGCACACGGGGACTGGATGTAAAAACAAGTACATGAGTACTTATTCCCTTATCCTCTTTATGGAAAAAAAATAGATGAATAAATGAATAAGCAATGGAATAAATAGTCAATGCAAACAATCCTGGCACATACTTCATTCCTTCCTCATTCCTTTCTTTCTTTCTTTCTTTTATTCTTTCTTTTCACTAGCTTCTTTCTTTCTTTTCTTTCTTTTTCTTTCTTTCCCTTTTGCACAGACTGTCTCATTCATTTACCTATAGATTCATTCACCTCTCCTGCCATTTCTTTCTTCCTCCCTCCACCCCCCACCCCATCTCTGATTTCCACCTTAGTTAATTGAGAGAAGAGAGAGAGAGGAGAGAGAGAGAGAGAGAGAGGAGAGAGAGAGAGAGAGAAGAGAGAGAGAGAGAGAGAGAGGAGGAGAGAGATTTTATTCTCTTATTTCGAGGATGATGGAAAAAAAACAAACCACTCGTGTGCTTTTTGTTAATCCAGTTCCCGTGTGTATGCAGCTTTGCAAATTTTGTCATCTGTTCCCTGAGTGAGTGAGTGAGTGAGTGAGAGAGAGAGAGAGAGAGAGAGAGAGAGAGAGAGAGAGAGAGAGAGAGAGAGAGAGAGAGAGAGAGAGAGAGAGAAGAGACACACACACACACAAAACAACCACCCAAACCCCAATCCGCCCCCCCCACGGAAAACCCCCTTCCAAAAACCTTCCACCAACCTCCCCCCCAAAAAACCCCCAAAAAAAAAAACTCCCAAAACCACACACTACCCCCCCAAAAACCAACCCAAAAAAAAAAACCTCCCCAAAAAAAACCCCCCAAAAAACCTCCACCCCCTCAAAAAAAAAAAAAATCCGTATTGGGGGGGGGGGGGGGGTTTTTTTTTTAAGGGGGGGGGGTTTTTTTTTAAAGGGGGGGGGGGGGGGGGGGGGGGGGGGGGGGGGGGGGGGGGGGGGTTTGGGGGGGGGGGGGGAAAGGGGGGGGGGGGGGGGGGGGGGGGGGGGGGGGTTTAAAAAATTTGTTTTACAACCAAAACTAAAAAAAAATTAAAAAAAAAAAATCAAGCGCGGGAAAACATGCTTTTCCATATCGGTCACACTATCCTTTTTTTTGTCCCCCCCGAAAAAGACACAACACACACGCTTCTCTTCTCCCGCGTTTTGTGTCATTGCATTTCATTTTCAAACCCGCACAATATTACACTTTCATGACGTCTCGCTGGCTTAGACGGACAAAAATAATTGTCTTTCAAAGATGAGCTTGGGGGGGGGGGGGGTGGGGGGGTGGGTGTCTTTTTTTCTTCCCTTTTTTTCGCATTGCCACGATTGGGTTCCGTGCAAATTGAGTGTAGGCTGTCCCCAATAAGTGCAGGTTTATTTCTTCCCCGGTGTCGTACTAGCTGGGAAAATGCCCAAATAACGTATGAAACCCATCAGGCGGTGATGAACGCTTTGGGTATCTTATGGCGCGTCATCTGTCATGAATGTCTCTCTTTTCTTTTTTTTTTTTTTCTCTGTCTGTCTGTCTGTCTGTCTGTCTAGTCTCCCCTGTTTTGGTCTGTCTTTTACTCTCCCCTCTCACCCCACACAGCTATCTTCCCTCCTCTCTCTCTTCTCTTCTGTCTCTCTGTCTCTGTCTGTCTCTCAGACTGTCTGTCTGTCTGTCTGCCTGCCTCTCTCACTCTCTCCTACCTCCATCTCTTTTCTATCCTCTCTCTCGTCTCTCTCTCACTCTCATCCCCTCTCTCTCTCTCTGCCCCTTACCTCTCCCCTCTCTCTCCCCCTTTGTTCCATAATATTTTACATACCTGAATGTGGAATCTCTTTTCTTCCCCCAAACTCTGTGTATTTGGCCTAAGGCCATTGCGCATATTAAACCCTTTCATAGTTTCTCTCTCTCTCTCTCTCTCTCTCCTCTCTCCACTTCTCTCCTCTCTCTCTCTCTCTCTCTCTCTCTCTCTCTCTCTCTCCCCTCATACCCTCTCCCTTCCCCCTCCCTTCCTCCATCCCTCTAGATAATTGGAAGGGCGGATGGGAGGCATTGTGAAAAGATGCTTTGTGGTTGTAAATTCACCCCCCAATAAACAAATCTCTCTCTCATCTCTCTCTCCTCCTCAACTCCTCTCTCTCTCTCTCAATCCGTCCTCATCTCTCTCTCGTCTCTCTCTCATCTCTCTCATCTCTCTCTTCTCTCTGTCGGTTAATTTCTAAAGCTTTTTTTTTTTTCGTCGTTATCCCACTTTTTTTTCCTTTCTTAATAATAAAAATATTAACAATCATTAATTAATCATGACCATTCATACGCAGTGCTAGGGTCACCGTGACCAACCCACATGTACATGTGACATAATTTACGAGCCACTTAATTGCAAGAATCCTTTTTTTTCAGACATATTTATAGTAAAGTAGACCAGTACAAAATTATTTGGAAACCAACACTCTCGTGTCAGTGAACAAGACGCGTCATAAACTTTATGAAAGCTGTAAATTCGTACCCTGAAAGCAGTTTTATACATAGCTGTATTTCTTTTCTTGGAGAGAAAAAGGGTTCCGCCACAGCCTGTCTTTTGCTATTCACGTTCTCAAGTACTTGACATGATATACGCATGTGATTTTGTTGTTATGGCACATCGTCAAATTTTTTGTTTGTTTAGTTGTTGTTTTGTAGTGTGTAACTCTAGGGTGAATAAATTCTGTTTCAAATCATTGTTTTTTTTGTTGTTGTTTCTTCACAGTTTTTTCACCCACTTTTGCCAGTCACAGATGTGTCTTGTTTTGAAATCGGAAATAATAATAAGTGTGTGTGGTATGTGTGGTGTGTGTGTGTGTGTGGTGTGTGTGTGTGTGTGGTGTGTGTGGGGTGTGTGTGTGCGTGCGTGCGTGCGTGCGTTTTGTTTGTGTGGTGTTTTGTGTGATCTGTTTTTGTTCAAACTACAAAACAAAGAAAACACACGCAACTGCCCATGCGCATATACATATAGATCTATATGCGAACACATGAATCGTGCACGGGCAAGCGCGCGCGCGCGCACAGACACACACACACACACACACACACACACACACACACACACACACACACATACACATACACAAACCTGACAGAGTCACACACACTCACACACACACACACACGCAACGCACACACACTCACACTCACACACACACACACACACAAACACACACACACACAACACACCAGAGCAATAATTAAAAGACACAAAAAGTCTTTCTAAAGAAAGAAGAAGAAATAAAAAAACACAGACACAACATTGACAAGCGTAGAAATTTTTTTCTAAGTGTTCTGTCTATGGTGGACTGCTATGATAGCCGCGCTCTTTTGACATCTCTCCACCGTTCAATAATAACTATATGATAACATGGTTAGGGGGAGGGCCCACCCCCCCCCCCCCTCCCCACCCTCCTATTCCCCTAGTGTTAGACTTGCTAACGTTGACTCCTTTTGTGATCTCGCTTTGTTCAAAGAATAGGAAAACAGATTCACATTCTGTAACGTACACACAAGTTAAAGAGTTACGAACTTGATGAATTACACAGCACGCACACACACACGTACGGCTCGCGCCAGCGCGCACCACACACATGCAAACGCAAGTTCAGGCACGCACGCCACACAACCACACACACACACAAGCACGCCACACACTCCACACCCCTCTCTCTCTCCTCTCTCTCTCTCCTCTCTCACTCCCACCTCCCCCCTCTCTTCTCCTGCCATTTCCTCCGTCCAAAATTACGGATCTTCTCCTCCCCTCCCTCCTCCCCCCCCCCCCCCCCCCCCCCCTCCGCCTCTGTTGTCGCTACTCCTCCCGAAAAAAAAAAAAAAAAAAAAAAAAAAAAAAAAAAAAAAAAAAAAAAAAAAAAAAAAAAAAAAAAAAAAAAAAAAAAAAAAAATTTTTTTTTTTTTTTTTTTTTTTTTTTTTTTTTTTTTTTTTTTTTTTTTTTTTTTTTTTTTTTTTTTTTTCTCTCCCCTCCCCCCTCTCTCCCCTAAATCTGACACATTTTTCCTTAGCACCCGTTAAAAACCAAAAATTGGTGGGGTTTAATCTTTTTAAAATTTACCCTGTCCCCTTCCCCCCCCCCTCCCCCCCCCCCCCCCTCCCTCCTAGCCCTGTTGTCGCTAGCTTCCTAACCCAAAATAACTAGACTATTTGCAGCGCAGGGTCACACTGTCAGTAGGAACACACAAACAATCCTCATATCTGATGATCATTCCAACTTCTCGTGACTACCTGGTATTGCTTGTCCTCAATCCACCCCCCCCCCCCCCCACCCCACAAAAAACCACCCCTAAAAACAAACAAAAAAGTACATAGTGCATTTTTTCATACTTTTTTTTTTTAATCTGAAAAACATCCATTTTTCTTCCAACTCACACTCCTTCTCTCTTCCCTCTTGAGAGAGGAATTCGACGGAACTGGTTGTCAAAAGTCTTCATGGTGCCCCCACTGTCGCCAGACTAAGGGAGGGATAGATAGGGTAGATAGATAGATAGATAGATAATAGATAGATAGATAGATAGATAGATAGATAGATAAAAATAGATAGATAGATAGATAGATAGGTTGGTGGAAGGTAGGTAGGTAGGTAGGTAGAGAGAGAAGAGAGAGAGAGAGAGAGAGAGAGAGAGAGAGAGAGAGAAGAGAGAGAGAAGAGAGAAGA
>CM060333.1:17566635-17569135 GCA_030674155.1 Stramonita haemastoma
CTACACAAAAACTACAAGCCACAATAATAAATCTGGAACAACAAATGAGAAGAGGCATCTGAAACTGTTGAAATCCCGAAAATACAACAATATATATAAAGTTACCAAGAATCAAATCTCATTCGTATATACATCGCACGATTATATACAGATTTATCGTAACAAAATAAACAAAAATATGAACAATAAATAACAAAACTAATAACAAAATATAATAAAAAAAAACTAATGAAAAAAAAAACAAACAAAAAACCATTTATCCTTTTTATCTTTTGGCCAAATTTCGACCATGTTCTAAGAAAAGAGACAACAATGTTATGTGTGGGGGTATTGCTTCAGGCCTAGAATCATCAATCAGCCAACGCTGTATGCTTCTGTGCAGTCAAATTCCGAGCTGTTTCTGACAAAGAGGGCAAGCTACATTTTTATCAGTCAAATTCATCTCCAATTAGTTGCAAAATTTAGTCCATGAAAAGCGACTAGACCTCTATCTCTTTTATGTTCTTTTTCTTTTCAATTTGTAGGTTAGTATTACACAAGCTCGGTCTTTCCACCAGTATCTATGTATACCCCATACAAATCCTCTTTTTTTTTTTTTTTTTTTTTTTTTTTTTTTTACCTAAGAATAAATGTATGTTATGGTTGATCACTATCTTTTAGGTTCGTCATTATTGCAATTTCCAGGAGTTCTTCGGGCTCCTTCTCATACCCCCCCCCCCCCCCCCCCAATATTTTATAGATATTTTTTTATGTTTCTATATTTACAAATTCATTTATTCAATTTCTTGCTTATATGATAGCTTATTAGCTTTCTTTTTATTCTGACATTTTTTCTTAATCTTTCCCTATCCCCCCCCACCCCCACAATGTAATGCAGATTTTACGATTTATCACAACGATAGTAATCGACTCGGATATATGTGAAATAAAGAAAAGTTAATATATCAAACCTAATACGTAATACTGATAAACTTTCGGCTTTTTTCCCTTCCCGCATTGTATTATGACAAACATAAGACAATACTTAATAACAATTCCCATCAAACACTTCAATTACCTCCCTTAATCCAGTCTTTGTTTCTTGCAATTGACAGATGAGAGAGAGAGAGAGAGAGAGAGAGAGAGAGAGAGAGAGAGAGAGAGGAGAGAGAGAGAGAGAGAGAGAGAGAGAGAGAAAACAACAAACAAACATCCTGGGATTAATAATCAGGTAATTTATCTGGATCTGATCTGATCTGGAAACAAAAGTGCCACGGATACCCATTGTCACACTTACTCAGGAAAGGGACGGCTGGGTGTGTGTTTCCCCATTGTTTCGCCAATATATTGTGGCCATATTGGGGGGCATCAGAGATACAGGGCTGATCCTTTTTCATAATAAATATGACATGATTTTATGGCCCTAACCTTGACGTGTGCGTGGGTTTGATGACGACTTTGACGCCTTTGTTTTTCTAACATCTTCATGTTGATGACAGAAGGGGATGGGGGAAGATTTTATCAGGATATATATATATATATATATATATATAATAATGAGAGATAATAGAAATGAATAATATAAGGATGATGAGTATAGAGGAGATATAAATTATATCGTGCCTTGTGTTATTTTTTCAAGCTCCTCTGCATGGGTGAGATACCAGAATTTGTTAACTAAAAAAAACCGCAACAAAACCACAACAAAACAAAACCCTACCAAACATATAATATATATATATATACATATAACTATAAATACAATATATATATATATATATTAAATAAAAAAATATAATAAAATATAATAATTATATAGTTATAATTATTCCCACATTTGTTAAACGATGCTAAAAAATAAAGCTTTCTCCTTTTTATTTCATTCGGAATAATCCTATCAAATGGAATATATTGCCTTCTCTCTCTCTTCTCTCTCTCTCTCTCTCTCTCCTTCTCTCTGTTACCTTCTCTCTTTCCTTCTGACCTTGGTGAATTAAAAAAAAACACATTTCTTTCTTTTTATAAATCAAAGTTATCATCATATCCAATGTAATAAACTGCCTTTTTTTTCTTTCTTCTTTTAACTTTCATCATCATATCAAATATAATAGACTGCCTTTTTCTCTCTCTCATTAACAACTATTTTCATGCTCATAACTTTTCTTGCCTTCATTTTTTCCCCTTGTCTATCTATCAACTTTTCCTCTCTTCTTGTCCTTTAATGTTTTCTTTCTTCTTGCCCATTAAATTTCCATCTCTCCTCTCCTCCTCTCTGTTCTCTCTTCTCGTGTATTAGTGTTTTCTTTTTTCTTGCCCATTAAATGTCCTCTCCTCTCCTCCTCCTCCTCTCTGTTCTCTCTTCTCGTGTATTAGTGTTTTCTTTCTTCTTGCCCATTAAATGTCCTCTCCTCTCCTCTCCTCCTCTCTGTTCTCTCTTCTCGTGTATTAGTGTTTTCTTTCCTCTTGCCTATTTTACTATTTCTTCATCTTCTCCTTCCTTCCATAAACCCCTCCTTGTTCA
>CM060333.1:17574135-17576635 GCA_030674155.1 Stramonita haemastoma
AAACCTAACTTTTTTTTTGTTTAATCCACAATGATGTCATACACCGCTGCCACCAGAACAATCTAAGATGGTCGCCAAAACCTAGATTTTTTTCATTCTTCAGAAAAAAACCCAACTGTTATGATAACAAAGACATATAAATTTTACGCAGCAAAATTCTTCAACACCTACCCAAATAGTTTTGATATTTTTGTACATCTACCTTATCTGGGCTATCAAGTACTTTCGTTGCTTGCACAGGTTAAAAAAAAAAAAAGGAAAAAAGAAAGAAGAAACAGCAAGGGAAAAAAAGAGTTGAATGAACGAGAAAGCGACCACACAACAGACAGACAGACAACAGACAGACAGACAGACAGACAGACAGACACACACACACACACACACACACACACACACACACACACACACACACACCAAACATACAAACAACAACAAAAGACCGATAGCAACAAAAAAATAATACCAAAAAAAAAAAAAAGAAAACAGCAAAGCAGCAAATTTAGCCAAGACTTTCCAGAAGGGGATGCTGGATGTACGTGATAAAAACTGTTTCACTGAAAAGAACCCACGGCATTCCCACGGCAGAGACTAGGTGTTGCTCGAGAGTATCAGGCCTACGTGAATGAGTGGAAGGTATGATTTACAGACGCATAAAATCCTCTCACTTAGGTGTGAGCGCCATTCAATTAGCTGACTAATAATGAATTGGGTAACCAGTGATGTTGTGTTGTCGTGTGTGTGTGTGTGTGTGTGTGTGTGTGTGTGTGTGTGTGTGTGTGTGTGTGTGTGTGTGTTGTGTGTGTGTGTGTGTGTGTTGTTTGTGTGTGTGTGTGTGTTGTGTTGTGTTGTGTGTGTGTTGTGTGTGTGTGGTGTGTGTGGTGTGTGTGTGTGTGTGTGTGTGTGTGTGTGTGTGTGTGTGTGTGTGTGTGTGTGTGTAGTTTGTGTTTTGTAGGGTGTGTTGTGTTGTGTATGTTGTGTTTTGTGTGTGTGTGTGTGTGTGTGTGTGTGTGGTGTGTGTGTGTGTGTGTGTGTGTGTGTGTGTTGTGTGTGTGTGTGAGTGTGTGTGTGTGTAATTCACAAGTTGGCTGGCAGGCCAAGGACAGACAGACAGACGGGTAGTAGATAGATCTATACAGTAATGAGCGGAGATAGACAGACAGGAGACAGACAGAAGGACAGACAGAGGAGACAGATAGATGAGGACAGACAGACAGACAGACAGACAGAGAGACAGAGAGAGACAGACAGACAGACAGACAACAGACAGACAGAGGAGACAGACTGAACTGACCACAAAATGACCCAACACTTCTGGCCCTTCGTTTTTTCCACAGTCCTTATAACGACACTTGCCCCAATGTTTGGTTGCTTGGTTGGTTGTTGTTGTTTTTTTTGTTTGTTTGTTTTTTTTCTCACAGAAATATGTTGCAGGCTTTTGGGTTGAGCTTTTTGCAGAATCCATAATTATTCCTCCTCGAATAACCACACAGGAATAGGCTATAATCGTAATAATAATGTGGTGGTGTGGTGGTGATGGTGTGATGGTGATGGTGGTGATATGATGATATGATGATATGATGATGATGATGATGATACTATACTACCTACTACTACTACGTACTCTACTGACCACTACCTACTACTACTACTACACTACTACTACTACTACTACTACTACTACTACTACTCTACTACTACTACGACGACGACGGACGACGAGACTACACTACTTCTACTTCTACGACTACTACGACCGACGACGATCTACATAAAACATAAAACAAAAATAATACAATGCCCAGATTACCACAAGGGAGTTTACATTAATCAACAGACAATAATAATCACCACTGTCATTATCATTTTTTACCAGATTAACTTCAATTGAACTGACGACAAAAAAAAAGTATCAATAACTAAATGATTTTAACAAATGGATATTTCAATAAATAATATACAATACTATATACTACATCTATACTACTATATACAATAATATAATAATTTTTTGCTAAAATCACTAAATGTGAATGACGTAACTGAAGATACATACATATAATAATAATAAATACATACATAATATAATAATAACAAGAACAAGAACGTGATGATGATGACGATGATGATGATGATGATGATAGATATGACACGACGACAACAATAATGATAATCATAGTATAGTAATAATCATATAATATAAAACATAATAATAATAATGAGGAGAAGAAGTAGTACAGAGGAAGAAGGGTATAAAAAAAATAATTTAAAAAAGGAAAAATAAACGAGAGCAGAACACTTTCAAGCTCAAGACTAATTTGCTCTCCCTGGATCCAGGGGCAAGAAAGCAGGGCAACAAATTAAAAAAAAGTTGGAATAGGAAGATCACGTGGGAATAACAGCGGATATAGAATTATAAACAATCATAGCCATCATATCATACAAATAATGATGATGAATGATAATGATGATGACGATGATGTTGATAATAACAACAATAATA
>CM060333.1:17581635-17594135 GCA_030674155.1 Stramonita haemastoma
ACACACACACATACATACACACACACACCACGCGCGCCGCGCGCGCACACACACACCACACACACACACCACAACACCCACACACACACACACACCACAGCGCGCGCGCACACACACACACACACAACACACACACACACACACCACACACACACACACACACACACACACACACCACATATGCGCGCACGCTACCGCAGATATGAGTATCTTGTATTTCTGATGTCACTGTAAGGACATAATTCTAGTTAACTTTCTCGAGTAAATGTATTCCGTATCAATTTTATTGTGAGGAAAATAATCTAATTTAACGTCTATATGCGCTCAGTTGGTCTTGGGTGCAATCAATACATGATAAACTTCATAAATATGAAGTATAAGTATAATTATTATATTAAGTGTTTTTAATAAATAAATCTACATCAGCAATGGCAGGCCTATGTACGCCACAGTACACACTATTCCGGGGCAATAGATTGACTGATCTGTGAGATCCGTCAGTTATCAGTACAATGTATTGACTGTTCTTGTATAAGGACATTAAATGGACTTATCTATGAAATACAGTATGGATGGGTATGTGATATTTAATATTGGTGATGGGGAAACGATTTAACAGACTAATGTTATAGGTGACATGTGAAATTACGGACTTGAATAGTGGTGATATTGTTGACGAATTTTATTACATGTTTATTTGTCCAGTGTTTAATGAAGCTCGTAAAAATGTTTTACTAAAATCTTACGCTAAACATCCAAACACTTTGAAGTACGAACAACTCTTTTCTACACCAAAGTAAGAAGTCTCTGCTCAATGTTGTCAAAAATAATGATTGATATTATCAGAAATGATATGTAAACTGTGTGAGTTTGTTATGTGTAAACAGGCAATTATTTTGTTTGTTCTATAGTAACTGTTCAAATATTTAGTTACATGTTGCATGTATGTTGTTCAGTTATGATTTTGTTTATTGCTGTTATGTAAAATCCTCCATATCCCTAAAGGGATGAGAGGAAATAAAGGATTTGAAATTTGAGAAGACACAGCACAGATGAATGAGAAGAATTATAATACCACGTGTTTATATATATATATATATATATATATATATATATATATATATATATATATATATATATATATATATATATATATATATATATATATAAAGTTGCATAGCTTGTTAGATACTGGCGAGATGAATAATTATTTTTCAAAAATTTGCTAAAGGAAAAGCAAATGCGCTTCTTTTCATTTTTTTCTTCTTCTAATTGGTTTAATGTCCATTCACCACAACAAATGTGCTGCCTTGGGAGAAATGATAGACTTACATGACAACACTCCCTTACATGTTTTTGCCAGGAAAATAAATGGACTAACCTGCGAGATACGGACGTTATGAGTCTGATTGTAGGCTTATTAAATGTTACTGTAAGTCAAGGAAATAAATGTTTTAAAATAACCTATAAAATACAATACGAGTGTGTATGTTGTTTTATGTATTAGAGCGGGGACAATGAATAAACTAACGGGAGGTATACATTTGTGATATTAAACATTACTGTACAGAAAATAAATGAACTACATTTTAGATAGGGTATAACACTTATTTCCGGTGTCATTTTAGTGGGGATATTTTCTTTTTCCTATTCAAAATAAACACATTGCACGCTAGATCTAGATCTACATCTATAAATACTGAACTGTCTGAATGCGAATTTTACAATCATAGTTTTAAAATAATCATAATAAATATAGTACTATCTCTGATGGGCTAACCTGGTTTTGACAAAACTATCACCCGTTCAAAACAAGAGAGCATTCACACAAAATTTAATTTATAACACGTGTCCAAAGTGTGTTTCAGCCATTGTATTAATGTTGTTCATTTGAGCACGATGATAATAGTAAGCTTGTATCCAGCAGTTGGTAGACTCCTCAAGGTTTGTTTTTGGCGCATGTTTTTTTTTTTTTAATGAATAAATAAAATTATGGTTTAACTCTTGTTTCTTTCAATCTTCAGCTCTGTTTGATTATCCTGACTGGAATCTTTAAAATAAAGTTGTGATTCATGAAAAATAATCGAACAATAACAGTAACAGCGTTTACAGTAAAAATATACTTGACACTTCCAACCATAACAACAACAATAATCATCGCCGTCGAAGTAGCAGAAGTGGTGGGAATATGAGTAGTTGTGGAAAGAGTACTAGATCTGTAATAATAATGATAGCAATAATTTATCATGCAAATACTGATGATGATGATAAATAATCACAGATGAAGAGGAAGCATTTATTACTATGTAAAGATTTATTTTTGCTTTTATTAATTTTAAACAGCAACGATCAGTACGCATACTTCTATTTTTACACACCCACACACACACACACACACACACAACACACACACAACACACACACCACTACACACACACACACGAACATACACAACACATCACACACACACCACCTACACACAAACACACACACACACACACACATCACCACACACCAATACAAACAGATGACATGGAACAGATACATTTACAAAACTGCATACACACGGGAACTAATAATAAGCACAAGGTTTAATCCCATTATCTCGATAAAAAATAAACACAACAAAACACACACACACACACAACACACACACACGACACACATACACGCACACGCAACAACAACTACACACACACCACACACACACATAACATCACCAGAACACACACGAACCACACACGCGAAATGTCAGTCATTACGCCGAAGACTGACAACGGGCGTTGTAGCACTAGCTGTGACATCATAAACACACGTGACACTATTTTACTACAGATACATCTGTGTTAGCTAGCGTTTAGCTCACTGCCTATCTTCTGTAAATCACTGGAAACCATTGCACTGCCCCCCCCCCCCCCCCCTCACCACACACACACACACACACACACACACACACACACACACACACACACACACACACACTGTGACCCCACATTGCTTTTGTGTTTTTACTTGCTACCCTGGGCTGCAAGCTTTTTTGTGTTGTTGTTGTTGGTTGGGGTTTTTTGTTGGATGTTTTTTTTGGGGTGTTTTTTTTGCTGTTGCTGTTGTGGTGGTTTTTGTTTTGTTTTGCTTTGGTTGTTGTTATTGTTGTTGTTTTTAAAGAAAAAATGAAAGAAAGATGGAGGAGAAGAAGGAAACGCTGACAGAAAGGAAGAATGAAAGGAGAGAAGGAAAAAGAGAGATATAGATAGGTAGATGGATATGGATGTGGATAGATAGATAGATAGATAGATAGATAGATAGATAGATAGATAGATAGATAGATAGTAGGTAGTGGGTAGATAGAAGATAGATAGATAGATAGTAGAGATGATAGAGATAGATAGATAGATAGATAGATAGATAGATAGATAGAGATGACACAGAGAGAGAGAGTATAGAATTCAGAATAGAATATTTTTCATATCAGAGAGTGAATGATAGTGATAATGGTGAGAGAAGAGAGAGAGAGAGAGAGAGAGAGAGAGGAGAGGGAGAGAGGTTAGTAAAGTAAGAAGAGTGATAGTATGGGATGACGGGTGGGGGGTTGTTAATATTGTAAGTTGTATCGTTTTGGCTTTAGTTTCTGGATTTTTTTGTTGGTTAATGGGGTTTTGGCTTGATTTATTTTCATTTTTCCTGTAGGAATAGGTTTGTTGGTTGGTTAGTCGATGGTTGAGTTAGTAGGCTGGTTGGCTGGCTGATTTAATTTACTTTTTTTAAAATTGTCTCTACCATGAGAAACACGATTCTTATTGTTCACACACTGCTTTGAAACGTGTAGTATGACAGATTTCAACATTTTCTTATCGCTGGTCGGTAAGAAAAGCCAGCCTACAAAAACTACCGCGACTCGCAGTGCTGTTGTTACCACTACCCACTAAAGTTCACTCCCGTATTTTTGGAAGTATCAATTTCAAATAATTATAGCCGCCATATATATACGATCAACGGATACGATGATGAACCAAACACAAACATGTGACCTTTTTTTAATATGATTCTACAAGCTTGAAAATAATTTCTACAAGACAGGATCGTGTTGTTTATAAGAAGCCAGCCTGGATGGCTAGATGTGCCTTGCTTTGTCGTTTATTTTGCACGTCGGCGCCCGTGGGAATGATTCATTCCGCACGCTTCAAACATGGCGACAATGTCAAGGCGAATGACTGACTGCTTTTTGGCTGTTTGTGACGCCATATCTTTTTTCCTGTCTGTCTTGCCGGCGCTCTCTCTCTCTTTCTCTCAACATTCTGAACCCCGGCATTGCGTACCATTGTCTATATTAATCAAATAATTATCAGTCGGTCATTTCTGTTGTCTTTTTCTGCCCAACGACTAGTCATAAACATCTCAGGTTCATTTAAAATTAATGTGATGGCTAGCTGGCTTCGGGATTGACGAAACTCTGGTTGAAACAGTTGGAGAGGAAACTTGAGTGTGTGTTTTTAGTGTTTGTCAATGAAATGTTTGATAGGGATTTGTGTACGCGCGCTCGTCCACGCACACACGCGCGCGTGCGCGTATGCATGCATGCATGCATGCATACACACACGCACGAGAGAGAGAGAGAGAGAGAGAGAGAGAGAGAGAGAGAGAGAGAGGAGAGAGAGAGAGAGAGAGAGAGAGAGAGAGAGGTACACCTCAGAAATCCACACAACAACAAAATGTTATGTCAGTCCACCAACCAAACTTGAGATAACATCAATGAGGGCAACAACAACAATAACATGCAAACAAACAAACAACACTACACACCAACACCACCAACACCACCACCACAACCACAACCAACCACCAACACCACACCAACATCAACCACCACCAACAACCAACCACAACCAACAACCAACCACAACCAACAACCAACAACAACACCAACAACACCAACAACCACCACACACAACACACCACAACCAACAACAACACCAACACACAACACAACCACACAACCAACCACACAACACAAACCAACCACCAACCCCCACCATAACCAAACACAACCACCATCCTCAAACCAAAACAATCTGCACACCCTGCAAGCCATGCATGTAACTGACCTTCCATTCTTGGTGACGATCATCTCGTTGGTGAACTCCTTGAACTTGAGCCAGAGGTCCCTGTCCTCCAGGTTGACCGTCAGCTGCTGCTCGGTGGGGTCACCCTTCTCGCTGCCCGCCAGCATCTCCGTGTCCACGGCGCTCAGCAGGTGATGCACGTCCCCTGAAGACTTCACCACCGGACCAGAGGACCCCGAGGAAGACGTGGACTTCATGGTGCTGTTACTGTTCGTGTTATTGCTACTACTGTTACTACTGTTGTTGTTGCTGCTGTTATTGTTGTTGTTACTGTTCGAGGTGGTATTTGCCGAAGAGGAGGAGGAATGTTCCAGAGGGCTGCTGCGGCTTCCGTTACACTTGGCGCCTGAGGAACCGGCGGATGGAGGAGGGTGGTGGGGATGGGGAGGGGGCGGAGGAGGAGGGTGGAGGGGGGCGGCCGGGGTCGAGTCTAGCATGGAAGGGGCCAGCCCCTGCCCTTCCACTTTCACCACGCGGTCTCTGGGTAAAGGGTCGAATCCCGGCACCCTGTCGTGAGCGAGGTCGTACGGGGATTTACCACTACTACCACCACTGTGCAGGTCGTAGTGGGATTTGCCGTAGCCCAAGGGATCGGCGGCGGGGGTGGCGGAGGTGGTGGTGGTGACGATGGAGGGGGGGAGGGCGGGGTAGGCCAAGGCCGGGGGACTGTAGAGGTCGGGTCCCGGGAAGTGGCCGAGGAAGGAGGGCTGTGATCCGGCGAAGGGGTTGTGATGTCGGTTGCCCGCTTCGTCCATTTAGGCCAGCGGGGTGGAGGGCAGCGCGCGTAGCAACAACAACAACACTGTAGCTCTCCTTCTGTCAACACACAATTTCATCATGACAGCTAGCTGGCTACTTCACACTCACACATACACACGTACGCTTTGCTGGTTCTGGTTCTTAAAGCAACAACCCTGTACCCCCCCAAAAAAAAAACCCAACTCCAACCACTGAACTCATTCACGAAAAAAAAAAAAAAACCTCGACAACCCCCCCCCAAAAAAACCAAACCAACCACAGGCCTTGGGTAGTATTATATATTATATACACACACACACACAAGAGTTTGTGGTTAAGACCCACGACGATCCCAAAGTTCTGGGGGTCCCGTGATCGCACTGCTAGATGTTTTTTGGGGGGATCACTTAAACACACACACTGAGAAAATCGCGGAGGTGAGAGGAAAAAACCGTATCCATAAAGCACACACACACTGAGAGGTCAGGTCACGACTTTTGCGAAGAGAAGAGAGAGAGAAGTTTAGGAGTGTAGTGCTGCGTTTGTGACAAACAGGTAGCGCCGCTCTCTCTCTCTCTCTCTCTCTCTCTCTCTCTTACAATGTCTTGTCAAGGATAACTCGCGAGTCACTCACGACGACGACGACGACGACGACGACAAGAGAGGTAGTTAAGAGATAGAGAAGAAGGCAGCAGTGGACGGAAGGAAGGATGTACGGTCAGTGTTCTAACTGTGTGAGGCCTGGAGAGGACACCACCACCACCACCGCTGTCTGTGTGTGGTTTCCACACCTCGCTGTTGACCCTTGCCACCTCCACGCTGCTTCGTGCCGTGTGGCCACCACCACTAAAGCTTTCCTGCAGCGCCTTGCCTTGCCTTGCCTTGCCTTGCCTGTCTGTCTGCTGCCTGCCTGTCCGCCTATCTCCTTCCTCCCAGTGCCCAGGTCGGCTTTCCCGCTACAACTAAACCACCACAGCGCCGCTTAGCTAGAGAGGCAGGCAAAGTCTGGTGTAGGATGGGAGGGGGGGGGGGGCCCTCAGGCGTCGGCACAGCGCCCTGCTAAATGGCCCATTCAATCGCTTCCAGTTGCTTGTCAAACTTCGACACTAGCTGTCGACGAACCATCGCGCTTCTTCCACGAGCCTCACCCGGGTGACAATCACGTTCAGTGGCCCTCGCCGACCAATCGCAATGCAGACTGGGCCGTGCAGGCCTGCAAGGGGCGTGGCTTTGCGGCGGCGTGATTGGCTGGAGGGCGGGGCTGACGGGACTTCACACGGACAGGCAAAAAATGTGTCCGGCACTGTCATGGGTGGTATCGCCACGCGCCAGCGCTTTCAGGTGGGGGGCAAGTGGACTATATGATTGCGTGCGCCTTGTGGTCAGTCTGCGGTCAGAGGCGAGGGAGACAGATACAACGTGCGATGGCATAACGGCATAAACTCGGAATCCAGACTGTCAAGCACCACCCGAATGTGTAACAAGTACCACCAGACAGGAAAAGGGGTAGTCTAGAGGCCATTTTTTTGTGGCTGACATGCACATGCACGTGACTAGTGCAAAAAGCCCAAGGGCCTGAGAAAAAGCGAAAAAGGGCCAAGAAAAGAGAGGGAGAGAGAGAGAGGATGGGGGGGGGGGGGGGGGGGAGGCGGAGGACATGGACGTGACTTTGCCCCCTCCCAGCAGATATGCAGTGCAGAGAGAGATGAAGCGGAATGTGCAACAGTCAAAGATGCTGGTGCTTAGAGCACAGGTTATCGGACCTGTGGTTACAGGTAGCGCAACTTTTTAGAAACATGTTTCGTGTTTATGTGCTTTTCTTTTATTTTTTGGGTGTTTTTTGTACGTTTTGTTTTGGTTTTAGAGCCGTTTTTGTTTTGTTTCATGCTTGTGGAAAAGGGGGGTGGGTTGGTTGAATTTTTTTCCAGTTTTTTTTCTCTCTCCAAAAGATGTGTGTTTTTTTTTATAGCAAGGAAGAGATGGGGACAGCTCTTTTCTTTCTACACTATGTTTGTTAGTGTGTGGCTTGGCTGTGTGTGTGTGTGCGCGCGGCGCGGCGCGCGCGCGTGTGTGTTGTGTGTGTGTGTTTTTTGTGTGTGTGTGTTAATAAGCCTGCACGCCACATATGTCGGCAATCTTCATTTTATTGAAGTGAAGGGATATCATGAAATCTAGCAGAGAGCAGATAGGTAAAAAGGTAAAGGTGTCCCATAACCTTTGTGGTCGTAGAAGGAGCGAGGCATCAGAGACCTCAGCTTCTCTAGGGGCAGCATACTGATGACGGCGCCATCTCTTCTCCTTCGCTGCTTTACCTTCCCTGACCCTAAAGAGGGCATGTACCCATTTACAGCTAGCTGGGTGAACTGGGGCACTATAGTGAAGCCAAGGCCCCAAACGGTCACCCATCCAACTGGTAACCACGCTTGATGCTTCAGAACTTTGACTTGGGGGAAAGCGATCGCTCTGACCACTGAGCTTTCCTGCCCCCACAGAGGGAAGGGCTAGTTGTAATAAAAGTGACATTGATGATCAATCACAACTGTTGTTGTCACTGATCAACTAGAGGATCTCTAGATCTATCATTGATTACAATAATCATGTCACAAATGGAAAGGTTTTTTTGGTGTTTTTAAAATTAAATTTTAATCAGAACAATCCCAAAGCTCCTCTTTGAATACCTTTCTTCAAGACATGGCCATGCAAACTGTCATTAGATAGCAGCAATCTCTCACACCACCCTCTGTCCTTTGACCTCTTGGTCTGCCTCTACCTCTCTCTTTCTCTCCCTCTCTCCCTGTCAGTCTCTGTTTTAGGTAGAGAATCCTGTCTCACTATTAAGGCCAAACAAAACGCGACACCTTAATTAATAAGGATTTGGGCTGTTTTTAATTAGTTGTTTTTAGACTCCTGGTAAACTGAGGACTTGTTTGTTGGATATTTTGTATTTCCAATCAATAATTATTTGCAGGTCTATACCAAAAATATATTCTATATGATCTAACTTAATCATGTCTTTCTCTTTGGGGATTTTTTTTAGGGAGGAGGGGGCGAGGGTAAATGTCTATGTTTTAGGTCTTTAGAGAAAGAATGAAAACGTGAAGCTTTTCCATTCATTTTATTCTTCATGTGAATAGAAAGAACTTTGTTTTGATATCACAACAATGGACAGATGATGATGTCGGAGACTGGACAGGCAGTAGGCCAGCTGAGTGCATGTGACTAGTTTTGAGACAAATGACTTGGAGATCTATCCATGACATACCCACCCCAGTCTTGGGACGGGCACCTAATCCATCCATCCATCCATCCATCCATCCATCCACCGCTATTCAACAACAATCTCCAAACATCAACTTAATCATAATTCATAATCCTGACTGTCACGACTGTCGCTGACCTCCCAGAATTTAGACTAATAATTATGCACTCTTGACTTACTCATCCAACCTGGGAATGAATCACTGTGAAATAGGAAGTACGCGGGAAGAGAAGTTTGCATACATGTAGACTATGACTTTTTTTTTAAGTAGGCCTACCTGGCCACAAAGACAACCACAATCCTACTTCACATGATTTTTTTTCTCCTATGAACAAAAAGTGCAGGTTGTTATGTTAATTAAGAGCTTATTGTGGCTGAGGATAAGACAATCTTTAACATAAAATGTTTACAGCATAACATGTTAACATAGGCCTCGGCAAAAAAAAAAAAACCCACACAAAAACCACCACCACCAACAACAGACCATTAAAAAAAAAAAAAAAAAAAAACCACACACAAACAACAACAACAAAAAACCCCGTAGGCCTCGGTATTTACCTAATATCAAGAACTGACAGAACTTTTGTCCTGGGCTAAGCTTAATTAAAAGTGTGTACAATCAAAGATCTGAGTCTTTCGGATGAGACCATAGTTATGTCCTTGCAAAGCCTAACTAACGCCTTGGCGACACACATAGGTACGTACTGCTTGCTATCCATGCAGAATGAATGGACAAAAGAGAGAGCTGTAACCTCATGTTCCCATACTTGCCTTGAATTTTTAATATTAATTTGTGGTTCTATCGATTTCTGGTGTAAACATGTCACTGCCTCTCTTGAGATAATGGTGCCTTGTATAGCCATGATATAATTATCTACCTCTTTTGTTTATCGTTGTTTGTTTGTTCTTTACTTTTTTCCTGATATTTTTTTCAAAATCTTTCAACACTTGCAATCATCTCAATCTTATTTTTCTTCTGTTTGACGCAATTCTGTTCAGCTGCAGCCCTTTTGTTTTCACATAAATGCAAATGGTGGATGGGTGGTCTAAAGGTAACGCGCCTGCCTAGAACCGAAAAGTCCGGGTCGGAAGTCTGCGGGGTGGTCTGGGTGCTAGTCTTTCGGATGAGACGATAAACCGAGGTCCCATGTGTTACACCAAATTATTTAACGCACGTAAAAGAACCAACAGCAAGAAGAGAGTTGTCCCTGGCAAAATTCTGTAGAAAAAAGCCACTTTGATAGGGAAACAAATACAGTGGCAGACAGGAAATGAAGAAAAGTAATGGGTGGCGCTGCTCTTGTGGCGACGCGCTTCCAACCCCGGGGAGAGCAGCCCGAATTTCTCGCCAAAAATTCTGCCGTGGTTTAGACTGGTATAAAAAATAAATAATAAATAAATAAAATATAATGAGAACTCACACAGTACAAGCATTGCTTGTACTTATTTCAAGAATCGGTGCCACATTGTTCTGAACAAATAAAATATTGTTTAATTCATTAATAAACTAAACGCATTGCACAAAACATCCTGCGGTCACGTTAAAACCCCATCCATCCACCTTTCGTCACGAGAAGCAGACCCGCTATGGCCGATGGGATGGATAATGAACCTAGCATAGACCCTAGCTTGAAGTCGGAATGTGGTTACCTTCGTGGTGAGCAAAAAACGGTCGCAAGTGTAAAATCACACCGTTGGTGAACCTCGGAGCTCTAGCCGAGGAACAAAAAAATAAATTAATTAAAAAAAAGAAAAAAGAAAACAAGTGATCCCCCCCCAGTCAAACTAGACCGCCGGTTAATAGGCCTACTGAATTTTGCATGGACAGGATAAACGATTCATTAGGCCCGATGTCATTTGACAGCAGAATGCTAATGATGTTGAACTGTTTATATTATGATGCTGAACTGTTTATGATACGGGGACAGAAAGAAAGTAAGAAAAAAAAAGTGTAACGGTTTGATAAAACGGTACAGAGGAGGATCATTCGCCAAAATATCAGATTTATTTACGTAGCAAAATGAGCGATCTATGTTACACAGATACATACATTCATTAAACGAGCGAACGAACAAGCAATGTTGAATAAAATTGATCAACAAATGAATAAATGAATGATGTTAGATAGATAAACGTTGATAAATGAATTTTTTTAAAGGAATAAGTAAGCAGATAATAAACGAAAAAGCAAAGAGAAGGATGTACGATTATTTACACGAATAATCTATTTGACTCTTAACGAGTATTAGACAACCTACCGACCGTCACTCCTTTCTAAGTGATCAGAGCACTCGCTTTCCCCCAGCCAAACTTTAAGCAGCATATATATATATATATATATATATATATATATATATATATATATATATATAAATATATATAATTAATATAAAGTAAAACCACTTTGAAAAAAAAACCTCCAAACAACAGGCAGATGAGGTAAAGTCAGTTTTCTTATTTATTTCCATTTATTTTTAATTGGCCACAATAATTGGCTAAATAGGATAGGAAACTTCACTGGTTTTAAAAGTTCGGCTTTGGCTAGGGCGAAAAATGACATAAAATGTCACTGGTTTTATAAGTGCGTCTTTGGCTAGGATGAAAATTGATATAAACGTCACTGGTTTTAAAAGTGCGTTTTTGGCTAGGATGAAAATTGTTATAAACGTCACTGGTTTAAAGTTGCAGGGTTTTTATTTCTTTTTTGGTGAGGACCAAAACTGACGCAAAACGTCAAGGGTTTGGCCTCAACCTAGAAGGGAAATTGGCATTCTTGTCTCCTGTTAAATAGAAGATTCATGAGAAAAAATAAAAAACCTGACTAAAACCAACAATTGGTGAGTCATCCTATATATGTTACATTATCATTGTTGAATTAAGCAGTATTATCCTATATTGTTTTGGGATTTATTGGGCTAGATCTAGAGCTCATAGATTCACTAATGGTGAGATTATTGTGTATACCACTGTTTCTGCCCACCATTAACTAAGGTAAAGGTGAAAGGTAAAAGGTGTCCCATAACCTAAGCGGTCGTAGGGGAGCAAGGCATCAGAGACCTCAGCTTCTCTAGGGGCCAGCATAATGAGGGCAACGCCCATCTCCCATCTCCTCTCCCTCGATGCTTTACCTTTCCTGACCCTAAAGAGGGCAGGTATCCATTTACAGGTAGCCCTGTCTAAACAAGACACTTGAGTGCATGCCGTTTATTTTGTTGTTGTTGATGAAATTGTCATCTACTCCTATCAGCAGGAAATGACCTGTTCTTTCCAAAGGTGGAACAGGTTTGTAACGTGTGCGCAAGATGTTCTGTGTGCATTCGCACACTGAACTTTAGTTTATATTATAGTCTCATCCAAAAAGACTTTGACATTCAGTTATTTTA
>CM060333.1:17596635-17601635 GCA_030674155.1 Stramonita haemastoma
AGCCCACCCCCCCCCCCCCCCAACCCCCCACATCCCCCTACCCCAACCCCAACCCCCAACCCCCCTACCCACCCACCCCCCCCCTCACCCGTGGCTTCGTGTTTTTTTACTACCTCCTTGTTTTATGGCTTCCTATTATTACTAGACTTAGCTGCAGAACAAAACACTCGGCCGTTAATTGAAGCTCATCCCTTTCTCCCATGGCGACAGCTATCAGGTACGCTACAATTACACAGACACCTTTTTTTTTTTTTCAAAGGCTTGCATCTACATCTATAGATTCGCCTTCACTTCCTGCTCACACCTCTTGCGGGCTTTTTTTTGTGGAGGACGGGGGGGGGTGGGGGGGGGGGGGGTGGAGGGGATGAGGGGGGGGGTGTTTAGGGTTTTTTTCCCAGCAAAATTCCTCACCCCCCCCCCCCCCCCCCCCCCCCCAAGACCCATTCTACATCTATCCATCCTTGCACGCTGTTTCTGTCTCTAGTCTGTCTGTCTGTCTGTCTGTCTGTCTGTCTGTCTGTCTGTCTGTCCTCTCTCTCTGTCTCTCTCTCTCTCTTCTCTCTCTCTCTCTCTCTCTCTCTCTCTCTCTCTCTCTCTCTCTCTCTCTCTCTCTCTCTCTCTCTCTCGCTAGCTCGCTCGGGGGGACGGAATGTAAAAAAAAAACCCACACAACTGCTTATTCATTATCCTCGAAATAAAAGAATTTGTTTCGATTTGATTTGATTTAACATCTCTCTCTCTCTCTCTCTCTCTCTCTCTCTCTCTCTCTCTCTCTCTCTCTCTTTTCTCTCTCTCTCTCTCTCTCACCCTCTTTCCCCATCTTTTTCCCTCCGCCCCCTAACACAATACAAGCATCTCTTTCTCTTTCTGCCCCCTTACCCCCTCCTCATGAACACATACTTAGATTACAGTGAAAGAGAGAGAGAGTGGGGGGGAGGGAGGGAGGGAGGGAGGAGGGAGGGAGAGGGAGGGAGGGAGGGAGGGAGAGAGAGAGAGAGAGAGAAGAGAGAGAGAGAGAGAGAGAGAGAGAGAGAAGAAGACAGACAGACCAGACAGACAGACAGACAGACAGACAGACAGACAGACAAAACAGAGACAGAGACAGAGACAGAGTATAAACCGAGGTCCCGTGTGCTAACGCAGAACATCTTACGCACACTGTAAAACCCGTCTCGCTTTTTGCAAGAGTAGGCAACGAAGACGTGCATAACAGAATCCAGCAAACTATTGGTTCCTACGAAAATCTTCCTCTATCAATCGTAAAGAAGCGTAAACTTAAATGGTACGGGCATGTCACAAGATCAAAAGGACTTGCAAAAACAATACTGCAAGGCACTGTCCAAGGAGAAAGAAAAAGAGGCAGACCAAGGAAGAGATGGGAGGACAACATCAGCGAATGGACAGGCCTAGAACTCAACAAAACTTTGAGAAAGGCAGAACAGAAAGAGGAATGGAGGGAACTGGTTGTCAAGTCTTCAGCGGTGCCCCCACGGTCACCAGACTGAGGGATAGCTAGCTAGCTAGATAGATAGATAGACAGGCCATTGTGTGCCGGTGGGAACGATGACAAAACTGACAAAAACTGTTCACACGGGGACTGGATGTAAAATTTTAAAAAGCACATGAGTGCTTATTCCATTACACAGTAAAAGAAAGAAATTTAAAAAATGATACCACTTTATGTCAGTAGATTTCTCTGCGTGAAATTCGGGCTGCTCTCCCCGGGGAGTGGCGTTGTCACAAGTGCAGCGCCTACCCATTATTTTTCTTTTTCCTGTCTGCAACTGTATTTGTTTCCCTATCAGAGTGGCATTTTTCTACAGAATTTTGCTAGGAACAACCCCCTTGTTGCCGTGGGTTCTTTTGCGTACGCTCAATAATGATGTGTAACACACGGGACCTCGGTTTATCGTCTCATCCGAAAGACTAGCACCCAGACCACCACTCATGATCTAATGGATGGAGGAAAAGTTGCTTCAAGAACTGTACTGTTTTTTAGGATGGCCCAAGCGCGAGGCGCCGAGGTGGGATGACTTGCTGCCACGGACCCTGAATCGGATAATTCCGTTGGGACTCTAATATAATATCAAAACCAAAACAATGTTCCGGACTACTGGTTCTCGGTGTAACAGTCTCGTTGCGAAAGATTTGTAGTAGGAGAGCAGTAAGGACTAACTCTTATCCCCATGGGAAAAAAAAATAAGAGTATTCTTAAGTCCACAGCACACAAACATACCCAGCATACATCCCGGAAGTCGGAATGCAGCTACCTTTGTGGTGGGCAAAAACTGTAGCATACACAAAATCTCACAGTTGGTGAACAGATGGACGCCATAGCCGAGTGTTCCATTGGTCCATGAGGTCCTGGGTTTAAATCTCGATGGCGTCTGGTGAATTAAAGGTAGGAATTTTTACGATCTTCAAGTGCAGACCTCCCAGTGCTTTAATCCCCTTAGTGTATAATTATGTACATGAAGGTAGCTGCATTCTGACTTCAGGGATAAATGCTGGGTATGTTCGTGTTTTCGTAATCCACGAACACTGACACGAATTACGAGATCTTTAACGTGTATATTTGATCTTCTGCTTGTGTATATACAGAATGGGAAATACAAGATAAGATGAGCCTTGTCCTTTTTCGTCAGTGCGTTTCTTCCTTGACGGTTTGCACTTTCACAAGAAGCAAGAGGTCTATTATCTTTCATTGTGTTACTTTTCCTTTTTCTAGCAAAGATTGCAATTAAAGATTGTTTTGTTTTTGTTGTTGGTTTGCACATTGCAGCTCAACGGCCCTCGTTTTCATGTTAATTTTCATTGTTGAATTGAGCACACTAGACTATAAGCTACAAGCTTCTTGTTGCTATGATTCCAAAATGCTGTTGTTTTCAATGGTCTTTCCAAAGTCTGAATAAAATCTATTTAAACCAAGAGGTCTATGCATGTGGGCAGATGTTGATTTGATCATAGTAAAGTCCCAGTGGAGCTATCCAGTTTAAGGACTCAGTCGAATGATAGTCCTCTCAGTGTTTAAGGACTCTTTTTTTTTTCTTTCTTTCAGTAGGATTATAGTCCTTTCCAGCAAAAGCTGATATCAGGACTTGCAGCCGCGAGCCAGAAAGTCGGGGGTCCCACGCTCCCGCAAGCTCTCCCACCTCAGCACCTCTCAGGCCACCTCAAAAATGTTACAATTTGTAGAAATTGTTTGAAGCAACAAGTTGAGATGAAACTTACTATTTTAAGGACTCAGTGGAAGCCGCTAGTCTTTTGTATCCCACTTTGGCACTATAGTAACAGGGAGCTACCACAACAATCAACGCCTAAGGTTGTTGGACAGTTCAAAAGCCATTGTTTGCGGCAAGAGTGCTTTTCAGTCTTTGTATTCATAGGCCTATACGTCTTCTCTGATGTCCCTTTCAATTGAGATTCGACCAATGTGCTCAACCACTACATCACGTGAGGTTCAACACTCTCTACCCACTTGGCTTTTTCTCACTGTAGTGTTAAGTTACCCTGCAGCCAGCGACAAAGCCTTGGCTGTTGTTCTCTGTTGTACTCCTTGGTTTTCTCTGTAGTAGCACTCCAAAAGTCTAATTTTCAAGGGTCGGTATGACAAACCCCACACAGGTGTGTGTAAGTGGCTCTCGCCGTGACATACTAGATCTAGTGCGCCCTGAGTTTGTGTTGAGTTAGAGATTAAGTTAGCAATACAGGATATTCGTCATGATACATACATACGTAGGTAGGTAGGTAGGTAGGTAGGTAGGTAGGTACGTACGTACGTACGTACGTACGTACTACGTAGTAGGTAGGTAGGTAGGTAGGTAGGTAGGTAGGTAGGTAGGTAGGTAGGTATGTATGTATGTATGTATGTATGTATATATATTATCATGGCGAATATCCTGTGTCTCGAACTTAATGATAGGCGAATAATGCAAACAAAATAAACATGGACAGCAAGTCATCATTGCTCACTTGAAGACGACACTAAACCTGCACCGATGCAAAAACAAATCAAGACTAGTTTATGAAAAAAAAAAGGAGGAGTGAAAAAAAAAAAGAAAAAAAGAAAAACAGACCAGTTCAGTTACTTAAACAGCAGTTCCACGAAGTCGAAATGCGGCTACCTCAAGACCGCATGTACACTCAAAATCTCACCATCGTTGAAATTCGGAGCTCTAGCAGCGAAACGACAAAAAAAAAAATCTCTGAGTTTCTTCAGGAAGTCAAAAGTTGCTAACAAAGATGAAAATTGAGATCCCGTGTGGGGCATTCGGTGGGTATAGAAACACTAACAAACTCAGCATACATCCCCGAAGTTGGAATGTGGCTAGCTTCATGGGGGGGGGGGGGGGGGGGGGGGGCAAGAACGATCGCATATGCAAAACCTCAAAGCTCTTGCTGAGGAACGAAAATAAAAAGACCAATCCTGGCTTTCGGTCTTTTCGTGTGCGTGCGTGCGTGCGTGCGTACGTGTGTGTGTGTGTGTGTGTGTGTGTGTGTGTGTGTTGTTGTGTTTGTGTGTGTGTGTGTGTGTTGTGTGTGTGTGTGTGTGTGTGTTGTGTGTGTTGTGTGTCTGTGTGTGCTGTGTGTGTGCTGTGTGTGTTGCTGTCTGTGTCTATGTGTGTGAGCGCGCTTTGCCAATTCCAATGTTTGACATTTCAATTTAAGGTAAAGATTAATCGCATGGTCGTGACCGAACAAAACAACAACAATCACAAACAAATAAAACCCACCGCCCAAGCTACCCCAAGGCCCATATACCTCCCCTTCCCTGTCCGTGTAGACCTACAAATAAATAAAGATATTGCTGTCTCTACTTGATCCTTGATTCAGTCAATTACCTGAGGCCTTGCCACTATGCTGCGAATTAGCTCTTGCTAGTTTTATCCATAAGACTTTCGGGGGAGTGGAATTGAAACTGATGTCGGTTACCTCATGGGGGAAAAACCCTCCAATGGGTGTTTTGATTGGTGGTTGTGGTTCAAACTCAGGCTGTCGGA
>CM060333.1:17606635-17611635 GCA_030674155.1 Stramonita haemastoma
GTCTCTGATGCCTCCTCCCCTACGGCCACAAAGGTTATGGGACACATGTGTCTTTACCTATAATATGCAAGAAGAGAGTTACGGCACTCATAAGTCTGTACTTGAAGTTGACTAGCACCCAGACCACCACTCATGGTCTAATGGATGGGGGGAAATGTTTTGAGCCCAAAGGGATTCAAACCACCGCACACTCCCAACCTGGACTTTTCGCTTTCTAGACAGGCGCGTTACCTCTAGACCACCGATCCACTTTGGAGGAGACTGTAAACCAAGGTCTCGTGTACAAACACATGCATGACATCTTGTGTACAGGTAAAAAAAAAACCAACCCGTTCTGCCATTCTGAAAAGTAGGCTACTGTCTGTCTGTAGGAGCACATGACAACATTTCTAAACCGCAGGCCCACTTGTGTAGTGTTTTGATATAACCAATCTCGAAGTGGGAAGTGGCTACTTCTATGGAAGGCAAAAAATTTGGTCCTATACCCAAAAAGTTTCATCAATGGAAACCTCAGGACCCCCCCCCCCCCCACCTCTATCCCACAAAAATCCGCAAAAAACCCCACAAAAAACCCAACACCAAAATACCCAAACAAAAAAACCCCAACAAAACAACAAACAAAAAGCACACAAAAAAACACAATGAATTTAAAAAACAAACCACCAAAAAAGCCCACCAAAAACCAAACAAAAAAACACTAAAAAACCAAACCAACAAAAAACAACCAAAAAAAAACACACAACCAACCAATCAAAAACAAACCAACAAAAAAACCCCAACAACCTCACAGACACACACAAAGCAAAAAAATTTTTAAAAAAATATATCATGATTTATGTAGATTAGGGCTGGTAACCCACACGATATTCTCTTGTTGTGAGATACTGAAATATTTCATTTGAATTAATCGAAATGATCCAGAGATCTACCCAACTATTCTCTTTTCAATGAACCATCAGACTAACTTACTATTACATTTTATAAAATAAGCCCTCAAACCTTCTAACATCACTCCTCTGTCTGTCTGTCCCTCTGTCTGTCCGCTAGTTCCCAAGTCATCTATCTCATGCTCACCTCAGCTCACCGAAAAGTCACTTGACTTCTGACTTTTTTCAAAACTGAGTTTGGCCTGCCATGTTTACTTTTCCCATGACCTAGAAGGGGATATTGAGAGAGAGAGAGAAGAGAGTGAGAGAGAGGAAGAGGAGAGAGAAGTGATGAGAGTCGAGACAGAGGGGAATGAGAGAGAGAGGAGAGAGAGAGAGAGAGGAGAGAGAGAGAGAGAGATGAGAGAGAGGAGAGAGAGAGGAGAGAGAGAGAGAGAGAGAGTGGAGAGAGGAGAGAGAGAGAGAGTCGAGAGAGGAGAAGATGAGAGAGAGATGGAGAGAGAAGGGAGAGAGAGATGAGAGAGTTAGATGAGAGAGAGAGAGAAACTGGCCGGACGGAGAGTAGAGAGAAAAAAAAATTGGAGACCGAACAACGTCCAAGCTCCAGTAAGTTTAGCATGAGGTCGCGACATCTCTCACCTACTACGAAGACAGCTGGTGGTCACTCCTTTCCACTGACCACTTAATTGGCCGAGACAATAGCCACTGACCTGTCGGCACTATGCTACCTGTTTGATTCCTGGCTAGCTGCTTCTTGCGCTGACAGAAACCGTGTCGTTTTAGGCATAACTTGGACCCGAATGTGTGCGCGCGTGCGTGCGTGCGTGTGTGTGTGTGTGGTTGTGTGTGTGTGTGTGTGTGTGTGTGTGTGTTGTGTGTGTGTGTTGTGTGTGGTGTGTGTGGTGTGTGTGGTGTGGTGTGTGTGTGTGTGGTGTGGTGTGGTGTGTGGTGTGGTAGTGTTGATGTGTGGTGTGGGGATTGTGTGGGCGGTGTGGATGTGTGTGTAGTGTGGTGGGTGGTGTGTGTGTGTGTGTGTGTGTGTGGTGTGGTTGGTGTGTGGATGTGTTGTGTTGTGTTAGTTGATTGAGTTGCGAGTGCTGACTGTGATGTGTTGTGTTGGAGTGAGTGTGTGTGAGTGTGTTGTGGTTTGGATGATGTGTGATGGTGGTGTGTGTGTGTGTGTGGTGATGGTGTGTGTGTGTTGTGTGTGTGTGTGTGTTGTGTGTTTGGTAGTGAAGTGTGAGTGTGGATTGGATATTAGTAGATAGATGGATGTGATAGATAGATAGGGTAGATAGATAGATAGATAGATAGATAGAGGAAGAGAGAGAAGAGAGAGAGAGAGAGAGAGAGAGAGAGAGAGAGAGAGAGGAGGAGAGGGAGGGAGGGAAGAGAGGAGGAGAGAGGAGGACAGGTCATAAAAGATAATGAAGTCTCCCGAAATGAACTGGACTCGAAGGGGAGGAGGAAAGAGGTGGACATGGTGGTTCTAGGATGATGGTGATGGGGTGGTGTGGTGATGTGATGGTGGGGGTGGTGGGGGTTTTTTTCCACCGTGAAATTGAGGTATTGAAATTTGTGTGCGTGTTCGTTCGGAGCTCTCAAGGCTTATTCAGCTTTTTAGAGAAAGGAGAGAAAGAGAGAGAGAGAGAGAGAGAGAGAGAGAGAGGAGATGGAGAGAGGAGAGAGAGAGAGAGAGAGAGAGAGAGAGAGAGAGAGAGAGAGAGGAGAGAGAAGAGGAAGAGAGAGAGAGGAGAGAGGGAGAGAGAGAGAGAGAGGGAGGGGGAACAATACCCTCAAATTGACATATATTTGCGAAATTTCCTTTCTCTTAATTTGGGGGGCCGGGGGTGGGTCGGTGGGGGGGGCAGGTTGCACAGAGAGAGAGAGAGAGAGAGAAGAGAGAGAGAGAGATGAGAGAGAGAGAGACGAGAGAGAGAGAGAGAGAGAGAGAGAGAGAGAGAGAGAGAGACAGAGAAGAGACGAGACAGAGACACAGAGAGAGAGAGAGACAGAGAGAGAGAGCAGAGAGAGAGCGAGAGAGGACAGAGAGACAGAGAGAGAGAGAGACAGACAGAGACAGAGAGACAGAAAAGCAGACAGAAACAGACAGAACAGACAGACAGACAGACAAATACATGCATACATAGCATGGTTTACACAGAAACAGGTAAGACACACAGACCGACACAAAGACAAAGACACACACACACACACACACACACACACACACACACACACACACACACACACACACACACACACACACACACACACACACACACACACAGGCAGAGAAGAGGAACAAACGTGTGTAAGGTGTGAGAAAACGGATTGAAAAAACCGATGTTTGGTTAAAAGTAAAGAGAACACGCAAAATATCAAAAAAGAGAAAATACGAAAGGACGACCTGTTGTGGACACATTTTCAATCAGCACTGCACTGTAACTATAGGGTGGGATAGCTCAGTGGTCAGAGCACTGGCTTTCCCCCAAGTCAAGTTAAGCAGCGTTGAGAGTGGTTACCAGTTGGATGGGTGACCGTTTGCGCACCCTCGGCTTCAGTACAGTCTCCCCAAGTTCAGGGAATTGGGTCAGGGAAGGTAAAGCAGCGAGGGAGAGGAGATGGGCGCCGCTCTCAATATGCCGGCCCCTAGAGAAGCTGAGGTCTCTGATGCCTCGCTCCCTACGACCGCCTAGGTTATGGGACACCTTACCTTTTTACTTTATTTCAAAAGGAGGTAGGCGGGTGGGTCAGAGTCTAACTGTGACAGATGTGATAGAATCCATGGCTGTGCTGGATGCGTCATATTGGACAGACTGACAAGTATGCGGTAAAGTGCCTCACCTTTGTTTTTCGTGGGACTATGTTCATCCCCTTTAAGTCGTATTGGGTGTGACGTCAACAAGAATATCCCCCTTTTTTCATAGTACTGTAAAATGCATACACGTTTCCTTTCCACACAAAAAGTTACAATCATGGAATCTGCATTTCTTCCGCAATAGTGGTCAGCTGTTTCCATGGACTGGGGAGTTACAAGTGGATGCTACTGGTGACGTCATACCTAACCCTATTTCAGTAGGATTGAACATTTACATGGCTCGTTTTTTTTGTTTGTGAAACCATGGCTCGTGTGTACTCCCGTAGGCCTATATACGATGGATCGGTGGCACATGTGTCCAAAGTGATCTCTATTTGAACCAATCCACCCCACCCCCACCCCCCGCCGCAATCCATTAGGTCATGAGTTCGGTCAGAGTGCTAGTCTTGTTTTCCGGATCAAGCAACAAAGCAGGGTCAGGAATACGAGACAAATATAATGCATGACAAACAACCGCTAGAAGACTTATACCGCGCGAAACTGTGTAGAAAAAAAGCCATTTTCTTTAAGAAATAAAGACCCATGCATACAGGATTGAAAAAACAAAAAAAACAACTGAGTAGCGCTGCTCTTGGGCAACGTACTGTCCACGTGGAATGCAACCCGAATGCTATAACGTGGTCTAGGTCTAACAACATGTCGACCATGTGTGAACAAACAACAACTGTGCACACAACTTTATAGGGATAAATTATGAATATCATAAACCACAACACCCCCCCCACCCCCCCCCCCCCCCCCCACACACACACACAGGAAAGACTCTCAAAGCAATTTGCTGCTGCAACTTTGACAAAGCCAAAAAGTGCTTTACGACCAGTACATCATAGCTCTTTGATGTTCAAAAGCCTTTACGACACACGCCGGCCACTTTCAGACACCTTGCAGCGCCGCCCCGGCATTTTTAAGTCACGAAGCGTTAAGTGTGTGGAGGGGGAGGGGGATCGGCTAATAATTATAGGAAACCGTGAACTGTTTTACAGCCCCTTCCGAGACACGGGGCAAGCTGGACAAGATGGACGCACAGCTTGATGTTGATGGGGGAACAACACTACGGCTGTGATAACGATCTTCCCCTCATCAAAGTCGGTCTCCAAACTCGAACCAGACCTGCTCAAAGACTTTATTAAGTTAAGCGGTATGACCCGCGTTGTTTCATTAGTAAAACTCGCGCGGGCTTATCTTCTTCTTTTCCTCCTTTCTTGATAGAAACAGGAATGCAAGGCGAGAGA
>CM060333.1:17614135-17621635 GCA_030674155.1 Stramonita haemastoma
ACACATACAACACACACACACACACACACACACACACACACACACACACACACACACACACACACACCTTGCTATTCTAATCACTGGGGTTCATGTCACAAAAAGTAAACCACTAATACTTTAGACTAACCCTTTAGTATTTAAAAAACAAACAACTGTCTTTCTGTATCATTTTGCTATTTCAACCATGCTGTGTTACACAGTCTTCAAACTCTTTACATTCGTCCTAATCATGTGGTCAGCAGACGACAAGTTTTCAACTTGGTGTCTTAACTAGATGATCCCCCCACCACCACCACCCCAAAAACACACAAAAGCAAACATATCAAAACCCACACAGAAACAAAAACCAAACCTCCCAAAAAAGAAAGAAAAAGAAACGGTAGTGATTTTATAGACATAATCCCCAAAGAGTGACCGTAGCGACCTAAATAATGGGTGGGAAAACGATTGCGAAACAACCCACAACAATGAGTATCAATTTGTAATAATACTAATAATACTGCTGCTACGTCTAATAACGATAACAATAATAATCACAATAACCATAGTAATCGTCGCCGTCCTCGAACGATCAGACATCAACTATAGCTATTAAGTGTCAATATAAGCAAAAATGCGTCGCATTGCCGTTAAGCGCCTAGCAAGTCAGGCCCAGCGCATCAGAATTCGGCGTGTGATCATGTAATAATCTGACAACCTAAAAAAAAAAAGTAGAAGAAACACAAAGAAAATATAAGGGCGAGCCTTGCAGCCCTATCCAAGGCTGAAGAGAGAAGAGGACCTGAAAATAAGAGGGTGGCCCCTAAAATACCCCTAAGCCGGCAGCAAAGTCAACACAAGGCGAGGTGGTCGCCCCTCTTTCGGTGCAGTTTTCTTTTGTGCCCGTGGTTTACATTGCTTTGTCAGTTTGTTCAACTGCCTTACATTCCACCCCCTCTCCTCCCCTCTCCCCTCTCCACCCTCTCCACCCTGGCCCCTGCCACCCACTTGCTGACCCCCTCCCTCCCCCCGCCCCCCCCCCCCCAAAGTTACGTGGGTATGGCGTCATCTCTTACAGGGTATATGAATTTTTTTTTTTAATCCTCTCGATGGAATTTCTGTGCATGAAATTTCTTCATTTTTTTGTGTGTTTCAGTTTGTCTTTACAGCTGTGCTGACATGGAAAGAGCTCTGTGCATGTCGGATAGGATACGTTCTGCCTGCCCAATGCTGAAATGTTGCGTGTCATTCATACCTTTTGCCATAACGAACTTAACATAAAAAAACTTAAACTCAAGTTAGTGGTGTCTTTAATGAAGATGTGTCTCAGTGTGTAGGTGGTTTTGTGTGTGTGGTTGTGTGTAGTGTGTGTGTGTGTGTGTGTGTGTTGTGTGTGTGTGTGTGTGTGTGTTGTGTGTGTGTGTGTGTGTGTGTGTGTGGGGTGTGTGTGTTTGGTGTGTGTGTGTGTGTGTGTGTGTGTGTTGGTGTGTTGTGTGTATTGTGTGTGTGTGTGTGCGTGCGTGCGTGCGTGTTCAAACATGAGATTTTGGTTTAAAGTCTTTCCCAACAATTCTGCAACCTCACACGTTGAATATTTGATATGGTTCTATTGTTTATAATATGGTTTTCTTGTTTTCTGGTGTGGACATGTCACAGTCTGTCTTGCGATAGTGTTGTCTTGTACTGCCATGATACTTTTACCCCTTTGTTTATCTTTATAATTTTGTTGTATCTTGTTCCAGATATTTTCACAATCTTTAAACTCTTACAGTTATCTTCTCTTATTTTTCATCCATTTCACGCAATTCTGTTCAGCTGCAACCCATTTTTTGCGCACAAATGCTATAGGAATATTCATATCAGTATTGCTTGTTGTCTTCATTTTATTGTCTGGGTGATAGCGTGTTCAGGACGAATGAAATTTTGTTCGAACCTACCGTTCAAAATGTGTGATTGGTGTTTGGGGGTACAGATGCACGAAGCACAAAACAGATGCACGAGCACAAACACAGACAAAACGATTACCTTCAGGGCGTACCTACATGTTATGTTAGGCTAAGCGAACTAAACCTCCTCCTACACTCTTCCTTTCTGCGCCCTGCACTTGCAAAACCAATTACCTAAGGAGGTAGGTAGGGGTGACCTTGTTTGGTCAACGACCCACCGCAAAGGTTACACACTATGGTTAGATTTTACCACTTTTCTTTCTATTTTTCATAATATGTCACTCTTGCCTTGTACTGCACTTACTAAGGTATCCACAGATATAAAACCCATCTTTTGTAAAAGACTAGCCCTTGACTCAAAACTCAGGGCAATACGAACGATTTTTTTTTTTTTGGTTTGAGCTTGTTAAAAATTTTCTGCAAATACTTTTACCCCTCAATTCTTTGTTGTCTGCTGGCTGCCTCACCACAATATGCATGTGAGGGGTCAACACAAGCAATCCTCATTTAACGATATCTCCCACTTTCTCATTACTACCTGATGTTGATCTAAGGCCTCAACCCCCCCCCCCCCCCCCCCCCAAATAAATACACAGTGCGGTTTTTTTCATACTTTAAAAAATCTTTGAAATCCTGCAAACATGTTTCTGACTGGCATTCTATACAAAACACTACTATGGGGGGGGGGGGGGGGGACGGGATAGTCCAGTGGTCAGAGCACTCGCTTTCCCCAAGCTACGGTTAAGCAGCATCGAGCATGGTTACCAATTGGATGGGTGACTGACCGTTTGCGCACCTTGGCTTCAGTACTGTCCCCCCAGTTCACCCAGCTGTAAATGGGCACCTGCCCTCTTATGGGTCAGGGAAGGTAACGCAGCGAGGGAGAGGAGATGGGCGCCGCCCTCAAAATGCTGGCCCCTTAGAGAAGCTGAGGTCTCTGACGCCTGGCTCCCTACGACCACAAAGGTTATGGGACACCTTTCCCTTACCTTTTTACTACTACATGACCTGCAAGCTAACACAGGAGTGTAACCTGTAAAGGTAGCCAGCCCCATCATTTGTGCCCTTGTCTCTTAGCTGTGGAGGAACAAGGCTAGGAGAAGAAAGAGATCGTGTATGTACATAACAGGTGAACCCACGCAACTGGTGCAGTGTTAATTAGGGCCTATATACTTGCCTGGGTTTGCCACTAGCACTACGCCCAAGAGGTGCAGAGAAAATGGAGGAAAAGAAGGATGGATGTGGTGTATTATATATCTCTTCCGGATTATTGTACTTTTATGACGAATGCTGTAGTCAGTCGAGCATTATCTACCCCTTTTTCTTGTTTAGAAAAAAAAATCGTGTGTGACTGTGTGTGTGTGTGTGTGTGTGTGTGTGTGTGTGTGTGTGTGTGTGTGTGTGTGTACAGAGAGAGAGAGAGACAGAGACAGAGAGACACAGAGACAGAGAGAGACACAGAGAGAGAGTCGAAGAAGAAGAAGAAGAAGAAGAATTGCTAAGAAAGAAAGAAGACACAGGGACCTCCCTCCTTGCCTTGCCTCGCCTTGCCTTAACAGGACGGGGCGGCCACGCTCAAGTCAGCCAAGCGGAACTGGGGTTTGATAAGTTAATGTTATCAGCAGGGCCCATCTGCATGGCGGGGCAAAAGCGCTGAGTTTACGATTCTTCACAGGTAAGTGAGTCCTGTGATCTGGCCCACCGGCAGGTTTGAGGCTCTGCTAAGCATTTGATGACAGCCCTGCTCTTGCCCATCTTGTGTGCTCTGTGTGCTAGCTAGTTTCAAGGTAAACGAACATAACGACCCCGAGCAAAACATATTTATTTCAAAAATAAACACATCGAAATAGATCTATATGATTTTTTTTTGTCTTTTGCCTATTTGGGGTTGGGGTGGGGGGTGTTTTTAGAATTTGGGTTAGAATTCGGGTAATTGCAATATTATGTGCTTGCGTGTGTATGTTCATGGGTTTATATGTATGCACACACGTACGCGCATGCATGCATACACACACACGCGCGCGTACACGCTTGCACGCACCCCCCCCCCCCCACACACACACACACAGAGTCTCTGTCTCTGTCTGTCTGTCTGTCTCATATATCGCACAGCCAGTGTTTGAGAAAGAGACAGGATAACAAACAGAAAACGGAAGTGAAGTAGTAGCAGTGGTAGCAGCAGCAGCAGCAGCAGCAGCAGCAGCAGCAGCAGCAGCAGTAGTTAGTAGTAGTGTAGTAGTAGTAGTAGTAGTAGTAGTAGTAAGTAAGTAAGTAAGTAAGTAAGTAAGAAAGTAAGTAAGTAAGTAAGTAAGTAAGTAAGTAAAGAAGTAGTAGAAGTAGTAGTAGAAATTACAGTCGACGTAGTAGTAGTAGTTGTAGTAGTAGCAGCGTAAGTAGCAGAGCAATAGTAAGTAGTAGTAGTGGTGGTGGTGGTGGTGGTAGTAGCAGTAGTAGTAATAGTAGTAAGTAGTATAGTAGTAGTAGTAGCAGTAGCAGTAGCAGTAGCAGCAGCAGCAGCAGCAATTGTAGTAGTGGCAGCAGCAGCAGTAGCAGCAGAAGTAGTGAGCAGAAGAAGTAGTAATAGCAGTAGTAGTAGTAGTGGTTGCAGCAGCAGTAGTAGTAGTAGTGGTAGCAGCAGCAGCAGCAGCAGCAGCAGCAGCAGTAGTAGTAGTAGTAGTAGTAGTAGTAGTAGTGTAGTAGTAGTAGTAGTAGTAGTAGTAGTAGTAGCGGTAGCGTGCGCTAGAGAGAGCAGCAGCAGCAGCAGCAGCAGCAGCAGCAGTTGCAGCAACATAAATAGTAAAAGTAGAAGTAGTATTAAGTCTAGTACAATTTCCATAGCAGCAGCAACAAACAGCGGTAATTATTGGACAAAGACTTCAAGAAACTCCAGTAGCGGAATCAGCATCATCAGCAGCGGCAAGAATGATGGATATCGAAACAGCAGAATCGAAGATCAACTTCAGGTTAAAAAGTAGCAGCAGCAGCAGCAGGAGAAGCAGACAGAAACAACAACATCACAAAATCTGGCTGACCCGAACATAAAGTTGTTCAGCTGAAAATACTGTCCTAGCGGGTGTACCCTCTAAAAAAACAACAACCCCCCCCCAACTAAATCCCCCCTCCCCGCCCCTCCCCTCCACACACCCATCTCAATCCTCCCCAATACCCTCCACCCCTATCCCCTACCCCCTCCCACCACCACACACCCACGTCTATACGATAACAAAGTGTGACTGAAGATTTTCCCTATCTGCTGTTTAATAAAAACAATCCGGAGGAACAAGATCTATCACCGCGGTAATCACTGATATGAGATGATGGTAAGCCCCCTCCCTCTCTCTGGTCCCCTATCTTCATCTATCCTAACTCTGCCCGTGTACTCTTCTCTCTGCCTTGACCCCCAACACTGATTGACCACGCACTTCGACCACACTGGGAAAATCCCCTTGTCCTGCCCATTACCGACACGGGGAGACAATAGAAAGAGATGACCATTGTTGGGGGGGGGGCATATCTCACCACTAACCTCCCTTAAGTTTATCAACTATCTGTGTGTCTGTAGCCAAAAGTTGGAAACTGCACGTACGGTTTGTCAAATTACATATACGGAGAGGAAGGGTGTTGGTGATTGACTTGACGTCCCAGCGGAGATTTCCGATTTTAAGGGGTTAAGGGAAGATAGGGGTGGTGAAATATCAGGTATGGGAAAGGTATGAGATTCTATATGCGTCAAAAGACTTAGACTCCAATTTTCATTACTACTTTCTTTCATGTAGATGATGGCTATGATGGTGATGATGACTACAGCAACAACGAAGACGATGATGATGATGATGATAATGATGACGACGATTGTTTCTGTCAGCCTTTATAGTTATATTTGGCTGACCTCTTGTGTCAATGTCATTGATTATGAAACAAGCCTGCTTCAGATAATTATATGGATCAAAATGACTACGCCCGTTTCATCAACTTTAACATCAAATCTGGACTATCTTATCAGTCTTGTTTATTATAATCACGGGTACCAGAAGAAAACCAAACAAAATACTAATCAGCTTCAATCATTAACAAAAAGAAAATATGGCAAAATAAGAATTGTCTTAAAACATGATTAAATATACATTGCTTTTGACATCATGAGCCTACAATAAAGCATGGCCACATTCAATGTTGACAGGCTTAAACGTGACTTGCCAGAATAACTGTGCCCCCCCCCCCCCCCCCCAAGAAAAAAGAATTCATCAAGAGTACTCTTTTGCGAGACAGTAGCAGTTATGAGGAATATCCACGTTTTTTCCCTTGTCCAGGAGGGGGGGGGAAAGGGAAAAAAAAAAAATATATTATAATTATAAATATTATATATTATATATATATATATATATACTGTGGTGCGTGCGTGCGTGTGTTTGTGTGTTAGCTGAACTATATGACCTTAATTGTTCAACATAAGGTCCTCTCTCTCTCTTCTCTCTCTCTCTCTCTCTCTGATATCCTTGTATGATGTTTAAGTTGAGGCATGTCATAACAAAGTTTCACAATGACGTATAAGTGAAATTGACGTCAACCATCACGTCATCGCAATAAACACCCCCTCAGGAAGGCGAAAGCTGAAGTATAGGGATCATTAATTATATGTTGGTTGTTCTACTTTAGCTTTTTGTGATCAAGTCCATATTTTCTTATAAGTGGGGAGTGGGAGGAGTTTGAGTTTTTTTTTTTCTGTTGCACAAACACTTCGTTCATTGTAAAAGAAAACAAGAACAAGAACAGAACAAACAACCCCCACCCCCCCAAATCAAATAAACTAACATGATGAAAACAACACAACAAACTTTTGACACAAACATTATCCTGTAGTCAAGCACCCAGCAGCAAAGGGAGACGATCAGAGACCTGTGTGGATATGAGTTGTGGCACGTTATTTCACAGTCGTGTGCTCTGTCCGCTTAGTGGGCATGTTTTACTAGTCTGTGGTAATCTGTCTGTTCACTTTTGCTATCGGTCTGTTAATCTGTGCCATCGGTCTGTTAATCTGTGCTATCGGTATGTTAACCTGTGCCATCGGTCTGTTAGTCTGTGCTATTGATCTGTTTGGTAAAGGTAAAGGTGTCCCATAACCTATGCGTCGTTGGGGAAGAGGTGTCAAGAGACCTCAGCTTCTCTAGGGAGCCAGCATATTGAGGGCGGCGCCCGTCTCCTCTCCCTTGCTGCTTTACCTTCCCTGACCCGAAAGAGGGCAGGTACCCATTTACAGCTGGGTGAACAGGGGGACTATATTGAACCAGGTGCACCAGCGGTCATCCATTTACTCGTAACCACTGCTCGATGCTGCTAACCTGAGCTTGGTGAAAGCGAGTGCTCTGACCACTGAGCTATCCCATCCCCATCCTTCTGCTTATTTGTGTTAATCTGTAAAGTTGTTTTTAATGATTTGAAGCTGTTATTCTTGGTGAACATCGGTGATATAGCTGTCATGGCGGGTTATCGAACGTATACACTAAGTGCAAATAAGGCAATGGCAGGTCTGCTATTGAAGTTGATCTGGGAAATCGTTTAAAATCCCTACCCA
>CM060333.1:17624135-17625229 GCA_030674155.1 Stramonita haemastoma
GTGTGTGTGTGTGTGTGTGTGGTGTGTGTGTGTGTGTGTGTGTGTGTGTGTGTGTGTTGTACACCGAGGTACCGTGTACGAACACATAGAGAACATCTTACGCACTCGTTAAAACTCCGTCTTTTCATAAAAGACAACCAGAAAGGGCAAAGTCGCATAGTAAAAAACACTAATGTGGCCAGCCTGCATCCTGTTACCTCGAAGAAGGATGGGCTCCGCTAAGTTTTAACTTGCCCACGAACTACGCTGCCTGAATAAAGAAAAAGAAATCTGTGCAGTGTCTCATGACTCCTCAAGGAGTTTAAGGAAGAAGTCAGGTCCATTCCAATCAATCATGTGTTTATAGCTCCACCGACACACAGGCAATTATCGGGCTGTCTGTCACCTCGTCAAATTTTAAAACTCAAATTAAACCTGTGCAACTATATACAGATTAAAAGGTAAAAGGTAGGTAAAGGTGTCCCATAACCTGTGTGGTCGTAGGGGAGCCACGCATCAGAGACCTCAGCTTCTCTAGGGGCCCAGCATATTGAGGGCGGTGCCCATCTCCTCTCCCTCGCTGCTTTACCTTCCCTGACCCTAAAGAGGGCAGGTACCCACTTTCAGTTGGGTGAACTGGGAGAACTGTACTGAAGCCAAGACGTGGAAACGGTCACCCATCCAATTGGCAACCACCCTAGACGCTGCTTAACCTTGGCTGGGGGAAAGCGAGCGCTGTGACCACTGAGCTATCCCGTCCCTAACAGATTAAAACGGGTGATAAAACCAATTTACTGACCTTCGCTTGTATCGATGCCCGGCTTGGTCAACCGTCAGAGTCAGCAACCCAGGACGGACATGACATCGCGTAGTGGAAGTCAGGTCAATTCAGTGAAAAAGTAATGAGGCGAATTATCATCGGACATACTGTTGATGGATGGACAAGGTGAGGAGACAAGGAGATAAGGTGAAAACACCACAGGGTGAAACACGATCAGCCATCATGAAGTGAAACATGCTACGCTGGGCTGAACACCAGCGCGCGCGCGCACACACAAGCACACGCGCATGCGTGTGCGCGCGCGCGCACACACACACAACCACACACACACACA
>CM060333.1:17635329-17639989 GCA_030674155.1 Stramonita haemastoma
TTCCCAGACCTTCCAGTCCTGTCACCTCCAGTTGCAGCATATAAGTGAAATTCGCAAGTACCTGTCTACTGATGCAACATCCTTGTCACATTTCTTATTCTCTCACGTTTGGACTACTGTAACGCTCTTTTGGTTGGTCTACCAGCATAGTTTCTACTCCCTTCAGCGCATGCAAAACTCAGCAGCTCGCCTCGTTATAAGAAAGAACAAATCTGAACATATTATTCCTCTCTTGCGATCTCTTCACTGGCTGCCTGTCTCACAAAGAGTGAATTATAAGATTAGTACCCTCTACTTCAAATGTTTCCACAAATCTTCACCTAGTTATCTCTACACATGTCTTCACTTGTACACTCCATCCCGTTCCCTTCGTTCAGCTGCAGATACTCTGTGCTTTCGAACATCAAATTTCAAACAAACCACTGTCAGCCGTCTCTCTTTCTCTTTTGTGGTACTGCAACCTGGAATGACCTCCCTCTTATCCCTTCACCACAATCCTACATTACACACTTTTAAATCCAGCCGCAAAACATATTTATTTCGTACCTAAGACTTGCCCCTCATAATCTATCAATACTCTTTACCAGCGACCATCACCCTGTTTAAGTGTACTGCGAGCGCGCGTGCATGCGTGCGTGTGTGTTTGTGTTTGTGTGTGTGTGTGTGTGTGTGTGTGTGTGTGTGTGTGTGTGTGTGCGTGCGTGCGTGCGTGCGTGCGTGCGTGCGTGCGTGCGTGCGTGCGCGCGCGTAGATTTGATATAATTATATTACATTCATCTTATTTGTGGGCAAATGTAACTATGTCAAATCTACGCGCACGCGCACGCCCTCAAACTGTGTTATACTCTAGTCACTCCTCGGAGAGTTAAGAAAAAAGCACCCCCCCCCCCCCCCCCCCCCTGAAAAAAAGAAAGAAAAATAAGAGAACGAACATTAACTGATGGCTGTAGCTAGTAAGATTAGATGTGGCCATAGCCTCTCCGACAATTGAAGACTTAGAAAATAACACAAAACAATGCAAAAAAAAACCCAACAAAACCCATAAACAAAAAATCATCCCCGAAGTCTAAATGCGGGCTGGCTACCTTCATGGTGGAAAGAAAATGGGTGCTTAATTCAAAATTTCACCATTGATGGTGAACCTTGGAGCTCTAGCCCAGGAACGAAAACAATCAGAATAAAGAACATAATAAATTGATAAAAAATAAAGTCATGTATTCTAAACTATCGACATTAGATCCTTGACTTCATAAAAGTAATTATGTGTTTCACGAAGATATCCACAAAGTAAACTCGCAACAAACAAACAGAACAAACCAACAACAACACCCCCCCCACCCCACCCCCACACCCCCCCACCCTAACCGAATTCAGACATTGTCTACCTGCCAGTTCTGCAGATAATTCACTTAATGAATGAAAGGTTGTGTAACGTACAAACTCTCCCTGTCTCAGTCTGTCTGTCTGTCTGTCTGTCTGTCTGTCTCTCTCTCTCTCTCTCTCTCTCTCTCTCTGCCCCCCCCCCCTCTCTCTCTCTCTCCCCTCTCCTCCCCTCTCCTCCTCCGCCTCACCGCCTCCCCCCCCCCCAACCTCAAAAACCGCGAAAAACAATAAACAAACATAAAAAGACACGCTTTTCGAAATCTTCATTTTCGTCTCTTTTCTCTCCCCCCCTCCCTCCATTCCCCCCCCCCCTCCCTCAATTTTTTCTTTTTAATATCCTTCCTTCAAGCCTTTAATAGACTGAAAAGAGGAAGATTGCCGTGGCTGAGTGAGTAAGTTTTCAAGACTTGAGGAGGAGACCTACAACATAGGAGGCTGCTAGCTGAGCTAGCCCAGCCTGCCTTATTACCCTCTACCTGTACAATTCTCTCCTCCACCCCCTACCACCCATCCCCCCCTCTCTCTCTCTCTCTCCTCTCCTCCCCTCTCCGTTTAAACGGGCAGGTGAGAGCGAGGCGATAGGATCGCCACACGGCAACACGACACGGCATGAAAGACTACCGCCCCGCCTGCTCCCCACAAAGCGAGCGGCACAGCAACAGCTATAGGCCTAGCGCTATATAGCCTATAGCGCGCGCTACCTGGGTATAGTTAGTTAGTTAGGGTAGGAGTAGAGGAGGCCTATAGTATATAGAGAGATATAGAGAGGCAGGCTAGAAGAAGATAATGGCACACGCTCGCTGTCTGTCTGTCTGTCTGTCTGTCTCTTTCTCTCTCTCACACCCCCCCCCCTCTCTCTCTCTCTTATCCCCCCCCCCTCTCTCTCCCCCTCTCTCCCTCCTCTCTCTCCTCACACCCCCACCCCTCTCTCCCTCTCTTCTAGACGGTCTGTGGCTACGGCAGGTTACTCGCCAGATATTATCGGCAATATTGCGAGCCGTCATCAAGTTCTGGGTGGTCTCCATGAAACTCCCCCCATCTCTCTCTCTCTCTCTCTCTCTCTCTCTCTCTCTCTCTCTCTCTCTCTCTCTCTCTCTTCTCTCTCTCTCTCTCTCTCTCTCTCTCTCTCTCCTTCCAACCCTCTCCCTCCCTTCCTCCCACCCACCCTTTCTCTCTCCTTCCACCCCCCCCCTCTCTCTCTCTCTCTCTCTCCTTCCAGCCCCCTCTCCCATCCACCCCTCTCTCTCTTCTCTTCTCTTCTCTCTCCCCCCTTTAAATCACCTCCACATCTCGATAAACATTCATTTTGCCTACCTGCCTACCCGCATTGCTTGTTTAATTAATTAATAAGGGAATATTAGGAATGGTCTAAAATTTGTCAACATCCCTTTATAGGCCCCAGCTTAGTCCACCTCCTCACCTGTCTCCTCTCCACCCTCCCCTCACCTTCCTACCCGCATGTCGTTAGGCTAATGTGAAGAGGAGGTTCCTTAGTCTGTCCTACGCATTACAATTCTAGAAACAGGTAAAAGGTAAAAGGTAAAGGTGTTCCCATGACCTATGCGTTTGTTGGGGAGCGAGGTGTCAGAGACCTCAGCTTCTCCAGGGGCCAGCATATTGAGGGCAGTGGCGCCATCTCTTCTACCTCGCTGCTTTACCTTCCCTGACCCTAAAGAGGGCAGGTACCCATTTACAGCTGGGTCAACTGGGTGGGGGGCTGTTCTGAAGCCAAGGCAGCGCGAACGGTGACCCATCCACTTGGTAACCACGCTTGATGCTGCTTAACCTTAGCTTGGGGGAAAGCGAGTGAAACCAATGAAAATTAATTTTAGGGGTGGGGGTGGGAAACAAAACAAAATACCCAGGTCCAGTGAGCAAACACACAGAGAACATCCTGTGTTCATGAAGAGAAAAGCAAAAACAAAAGATTCAACGTAAAACAAAACAACAACAAAAAATAAACGAAACCATGTTTCGTAGAGGGGTAACCATTGTGCACCACTTTAAACCATTGTGCACCACTTTAAGTCACGGCAGATTCTCAGCGTGAAATTCGGGAGCTACCCCCCCCCCCCTCCCCAAGAGCCACAAGAGCAGCGCCGTCCTTTTTTTTTTTTCTCTTCCTGTCTGCAAATATATTTGTTTCCCTATCAGAGTAACTTTTTTTCTACAGAATTTTGCCAGAGACAATTCTCTTGTTGCCATGGTTTCTTTTTCGTGTGCTAAATAATGATGTGTAACACACAGGAACTTGGTTTATCATCTCATCCTAAAGACTAGCACGCAGACCACCAGTCACAATCTATTGGATGGGGGAAATGTAGTGTAGTCCAGCTATGGTCGGAGGGATGGATGGATGACACGAACGTGCCTAGCATGCATCCTGCTATCAAGAGATAAACGAGCTCCATTAGGTTCAGCTTTCTACAACACACAGCCTGAACAATTATGTGCAGTCCCCTCTGACTTGTGAAGAAGCTGTGGGGAAAATGAGTCAGCCATGCTTATGTGGAGACCGGATAGCTCAGTGGTCAGAGCACTGCTTTCCCCCAAGCTAAGGTTAAATTAAGCAGCATCGAGCGTGGTTACCAATTGGATGGGTCACCGTTTGCGCGCCTTGGCTTCAGTACAGTTCCCCAGTTCACCCAGCTGTAAAATGGGTACCTGCCCTCTTTAGGGTCAGGGAAGGTCAAACAGCGAGGAAGAGGAGATGGGCACCGCCCTCAACATGCTGGCCCCTAGAGAAGCTGAGGTTTCTGATGCCTCGCTCCCCTACGACCACATAGGTTTTGGGACACCTTTACCTTCTTTATGCTGTTGCAGTTATCTTGTTCTAGGGGATGGGCGCAGTTCAGTGGAAGAAGACAAGTCACAATCAAAATGTTTAGTCACAGCTGGCCACCTTGGCTCAGTGGTTAGCTTCACTTGAAGGTCAGGGGTTGAACCCCATGAGTCGTAGGGAGTTTTGGGACTCTGGCTGGCTCCTACCCAGAATGAGTGTGCTGTGGGTTCATTGGGAAGACTGGGACCACATAGTCTAGCTTCCTCGAATTTAGGGATGTGATTTTTAGAGTGTTGTTCAAATTACCTGACCAACTCTGCAGGTGTCTGTATTTAAGGGGGGGGGGGAGGTCCCTTTTGACGCCAGGATATATTTATGGTAGGAAGTATAGAGTAGAGTCCTTTCAAGTAATCTCAAAGCGCATGCACTTTCATAGCAGCAGCATCACTACATCATGGTCATCACCATTCATCCTCACGCAATAAAGGACAGTTA
>CM060333.1:17642589-17645089 GCA_030674155.1 Stramonita haemastoma
GTGTTTTCACACGGGCCTCGGTTTATAGTCTCATCCGAAAGACTTTTGGGGAGAGTGGAGTCAGCACTGATGTTAACTCCAGGGGAAAATCCCCTCGAACGGGAATCGAACCGGGGTCGTCAAATTGCCAGCGTAATGTTCTGACCACTAGGCTATCCCGTACCCCGTGTGGTGTGTGTGTGTGTGTGTGTGTGTGTGTGTGTGTGTGTGTGTGTGTGTGTAAGTGTGTGTGTGTGTGTGTGTGTGTGTGTGTGTGTGTGTGTGTGTGTGTGTGTGTGTGTGTGTGTGTGTGTGTGTGAGACAGTCAAAATCAAAGTCAAAGTCATTCAAAAACAATTTTTCATTTGGTAGATTGAATAATGTGGGTTTTTTTTTTTTTTTTTTTTTTAAAGCTACCTATCAAAGTACAAAAACAACTTTGACCTTGACTTTGATTTTGTGTCTGTGTGTGTGTATGTGTGTGTGCACCCACTCGTGCGTACGAACGCGTACATGTGTGCTTGACATCTGCGTGTGTTTCGCACACACACACGCGCACACAGAGACGTTTTCCGCGATGATACGTGTGTGGTCGGTCACAACACTCAACACTTTCCGGAGACACAAGCCGCGAGTAGACCATGGGGCAAGGGACACAACACCAGCCAACGTGTGACAACCAAGTGGCGTGTTTCTCTCCCATGGTGGGAAACTGGGACGCGGGTCCAGTGTTGGGGCGAACGTTGACCCAACAGTTCTCACTGTGATTTATCGTCTGCTGGGTCGGGTCCTAAGGACTTGGAGGAGTAATTTCACTGATGAATGGAGTTGTCAGGCCACCCAGCTACCCCTGGGTGTAAGATGAGGGTGAATATGGCCAGTGGACAGTGTTGTGTTGAAAATAACATTTTTAAAAAGGCCTCAACTCTGCGTGTGGCGGTGGCCAGCTGGCTATGTGTGGTTTGTTTTCAACCATAACAACAACCGCAGCACCCCCACCCCCCACCCCCCCAAAAAAAAAGAAAAGAAAAGAAAGAGAAAAAGTCTCTGTTTTGAAAATGTGTGTAGGAAGGATAGACCGACACTTTTTTTATATTTTTTTTTTTTTTTTTTTTTTTTACATTTTGCAAAAAATTGAAGTCTGAATGTTGAGAGTTGGCTGAAAAGAAAGAGAAAAAGTCTGTGTTTTGAAAATGTGAGTGTAGGAAGGATATACACCTTTTTTTTTCTTTCTTTTCTTTTTTTATTTTTTGTTACATTTTGCGAAAAATTGAAGTCTGAATGTTGAGAGTTGGCTGAAATTGGAGGGTAGTTTGGGTTTTGTTTGTTTTTGACCTGTTTTGATATTGGAGAAAACCCGAAATATTACATGTTAAGAAATATCATGTGATTTGTACTTAGTAGCAGTAGTAATAGTAGTAGTAGTAGTAGTAGTAGTAGTAGTATAGTAGTAGTAGTAGTCGTAGTAGTAGTAGTAGTAGTGGTGGTGGTAGTAGTAGTAGTAGTAAGTAGTAGTAGTAGTAGTAGTAGTAGTAGTAGTAGTAGTAGTAGTAGTAGTAGTGTAGGAATGAGCTCCCTCCAATTTTTCAAAAGTAACTCAACAAAATCTAGTAAAAAAAAAACAACAACCACCACCCCCTCCCCCCCTCCACAAAAAGCCCGAAACACAACAAAACAATACAAATTGAAACGAAACACACCCTCTCCCTACTAAAAACCAAACCAGAGCAACAAACCACCACCACCACCACCACCACCACCACCATCACCCCGACCCTCCCCCTCAAAATAAAAAAAAGCAAATCCCTCAAACCAGATAAAAACAATAAAAACAAGGAAAAACGAAGCAAAAACAAACAAACAAAGACTGCCCATGTCGGGAAAAAAGAAAAGAAATCTGCTAAACTGGGATCACAGATTACAAGAATAATATTGGATTTAAGGGGCAGAAGGGAAAGAAAAAACGGAAAAAAGGGAAACCACCTGGTCCAAAAATTAAAAAAATAAAAAAGAAGAAGAAGAAGAAGAGAAAACCACTTATCGAAGAGGCACACTCCCTTTCAAAAACTGTTTTTAGAATATATTATCCGTGCTTTATAGACCAATGGACCGTGCTCTCTCTACTGTGTCCGTCTGTGTCTCTTCTCTATCTGTCTCTCTTCTCTGTTCTCTTTCCTGTCTCTGTCTCTGTCTCTCTCTGTCTCTCTGTCTCTGTCTCTGTCTCTCTCTCTCTCTCTCTCTCTCTCTCTCTCTCTCTCTCTCTCTCTCTCTCTCTCTCTCTCTCTCTCCTCTCTCTCCTCCTCTCTCTCTCTCTCTCTCTCTCTCTCTCTCTCTCTCTCCCCTCATTCTGAAAAGAATTATGTCAAAGTTTAGACTTGGTGTATCAGATTTAAATGTTCATAAGTTCAGATATAGAGAACGTGATGTTGATGACCCCAGGTTACTATGTTCATTATGTAAGCAAGCACCTGAGGATGAAGTACATTTTGTGTTATGCTGTCCAGTATTAGAGGATGTTAGG
>CM060333.1:17650089-17655089 GCA_030674155.1 Stramonita haemastoma
ACCCTGTTTAAGTGTGCTACGTGTGTGTGTGTGTGTGTGTGTGTGTGTGTGTGTGTGTGTGTGTGTGTGTGTGTGTGTGTGTGTGTGTGTGTGTGTGTGTGTGTGTGTGTGTGTGTGTGTGTGTGCGTGCACGTGTGCGCGTGTGCGCGTGTGCGTAGATTTGATATAAATTATCTTCATCGTATTTGTTGGCGAACATAATTATATCAAATCTACGCACGCACACACGCAAGCTGTGCTGTACTCCAGTCACTCCTCGGAGAGTTAAGAAAAAAAGCAACCCCTCACCCCCCCCCCCCCCCCCCAAAAAAAAAAGAAGAAAAAAAAAAGAAAAAAAAAAGATAACGAACATTAACTGATGACTGTAGCTAGTAAGATTAGATGTGGCCATAGCCTCTCCGACAATTGAAGACTTAGAAAATAACACAAAACAATGCAAAAAAACCCCAACAAAACCCATAAACAAAAAATCATCCCCGAAGTCTAAATGCGGGATGGCTACCTTCATGGTGGAAAGAAAATGGGTGCTTAATTCAAAATTTCACCATTGATGGTGATGAACCTTGGAGCTCTAGCCGAGGAACGAAAACAATCAGAATAAAGAACATAATAAATTGATAAAAAATAAAGTCATGTATTCTAAACTATCGACATTAGATCCTTGACTTCATACAAGTAATTATGTGTTTCACGAAGATATCCACAAAGTAAACTCGCAACAAACCAACAGAACAAACCAACAACACCCCCCCCCCACACCCCCCACCCTAACCGAATTCAGACATTGTCTACCTGCCAGTTCTGCAGATAATTCACTTAATGAATGAAAGGTTGTGTAACGTACAAACTCTCCCTGTCTCAGTCTGTCTGTCTGTCTGTCTGTCTGTCTGTCTGTCTGTCTGTCTGTCTGTCTCTTCTCTCTCTCTCCTCTCTCTCTCTCCTCTACTCTTCTCTCTCTCTCCTCTCTCTCTCTCTCTCTCTCTCTCTCTCTCTCTCTCTCTCTCTCTCTCTCTCTCTCTCTCTCTCCTCTCTCTCTCTCTCTCTGCCCCCCCCCCTCTCTCTCTCTCCCCTCTCCCCCCCTCTCCTCCTCCGCCTCCCCCCCCCCCCAACCTCAAAAACCGCGAAAAACAATAAACAAACATAAAAAAGAACACGCTTTTCAAAATCTTCATTTTCGTCTCTTTTCTCTCCCCCCCCCCTCCCTCCATTCCCCCCCACCCCCAATTTTTTCTTTTTAATATCTTTCCTTCAAGCCTTTAATAGACTGAAAAGAGGCAGATTGCCGTGGCTGAGTGAGTAAGTTTTCAGGACTTGAGGAGGAGACCTACAACATAGGAGGCTGCTAGCTGAGCTAGCCCAGCCTGCCTTATTACCCTCTACCTGTACAATTCTCTCCTCCACCCCCTACCACCCATCCCCCTCTCTCTCTCTCTCTCCTCTCCTCCCCTCTCCGTTTAAACGGGCAGGTGAGAGCGAGGCGATAGGATCGCCACACGGCAACACGACACGGCATGAAAGACTACCGCCCCGCCTGCTCCCCACAAAGCGAGCGGCACAGCAACAGCTATAGGCCTAGCGCTATATAGCCTATAGCGCGCGCTACCTGGGTATAGTTAGTTAGTTAGGGGTAGGAGTAGGGGAGGCCTATAGTATATAGAGAGAGATAGAGAGGCAGGCTAGAAGAAGATAATGGCACACGCTCGCTGTCTGTCTGTCTGTCTGTCTGTCTCTTTCTCTCTCACCCCCCCCCTCTCTCTCTCTCTCTTATCCCCCCCCTCTCTCTCCCCCCTCTCTCTCCTCCACACCCCACCCCTCTCTCTCCCTCTCTTCTAGACGGTCTGTGGCTACGGCAGGTTACTCGCCAGATATTATCGGCAATATTGCGAGCCGTCATCAAGTTCTGGGTGGTCTCCATGAAACTCCCCCCATCTCTCTCTCTCTCTCTCCTTCCACCCCCTCTCCCTCCCTTCCTCCCACCCACCCTTTCTCTCTCCTTCCACCCCCCCCCCTCTCTCTCTCTCTCTCTCCTTCCAGCCCCCTCTCCCATCCACCCCTCTCTCTCTTCTCTTCTCTTCTCTCTCCCCCCTTTAAATCACCTCCACATCTCGATAAACATTCATTTTGCCTACCTGCCTACCCGCATTGCTTGTTTAATTAATAAGGGAATATTAGGAATGGTCTAAAATTTGTCAACATCCCTTTATAGGCCCCAGCTTAGTCCACCTCCTCACCTGTCTCCACTCCCCCCTCCCCTCACCTTCCTACCCGCATGTCGTTAGGCTAATGTGAAGAGGAGGTTCCTTAGTCTGTCCTACGCATTACAATTCTAGAAACAGGTAAAAGGTAAAAGGTAAAGGTGTTCCCATGACCTATGCGTTTGTTGGGGAGCGAGGTGTCAAAGACCTCAGCTTCTCCAGGGGCCAGCATATTGAGGGCAGTGGCGCCCATCTCCTCTCCCTCGCTGCTTTACCTTCCCTGACCCTAAAGAGGGTAGGTACCCATTTACAGCTGGGTGAACTGGGTGGGGGGCTGTTCTGAAGTCAAGGCAGCGCGAACGGTGACCCATCCACTTGGTAACCACGCTTGATGCTGCTTAACCTTAGCTTGGGGAAAGCGAGTGAAACCAATGAAAATTTTAGGAGTGGGGGTGGGAAACAAAACAAAATACCGAGGTCCAGTGAGCAAACACACGCAGAACATCCTGTGTTCATGTAGAGAAAAACAAAACAAAACAAATCCAACAAAAAACAAAACAAAACAAAAAATAAACGAAACCATTTTTCGTAGAGGAGTAACCATTGTGCATTAAGTCACGCAGATTTCTCAGCGTGAAATTCGGGCTGTTACCCCCGGGGAGAGCTTGTCGCCACAAGAGCAGTGCTATCCTTTTTTTTTTTCTTTTCCTGTCTGCAAATGTATTTGTTTCCCCATCAGAGTAACTTTTTTTCTACAGAACTTTGCCAGGACAGCTCCCTTGTTGCCGTGGGCTCTTTTACGTGCACTAAATAACTATGTGTAACACACATGACCTCGATTGATCATCCCATCCAAAAGACTAGCACGCAGACCGTCTAGTGGATGGGGCAAACGTTGAGTAGGCCAGCTATGGTCGGAGGGATGGATGGATGACACGAGCGTGCCTAGCATGCATCCTGCTATCAAGAGAAGAACGAGCTCCGCTAGGTTCAGCTTTCCACGACACACAGCCTGAACAATTATGTGCAGTCCCCCCTGACATCTGAAGGAGTTAAGGAGGAAATCAGTCAGCCATACCATTGTGGAGACAGGATAGCTCAGTGGTCAGAGCACTCACTTTCCCCCAAGCTAAGGTTAAGCAGCATCGAGCGTAGTTACCAATTGGATGGGTCACCGTTTGCGCGCCTTGGCTTCAGTACAGTTCCCCAGTTCACCCAGCTGTAAAATGGGTACCTGCCCTCTTTAGGGCCAGGGAAGGTCAAACAGCGAGGAAGAGGAGATGGGCACCGCCCTCAACATGCTGGCCCCTAGAGAAGCTGAGGTTTCTGATGCCTCGCTCTCCTACGACCACATAGGTTTTGGGACACCTTTACCTTCTTTATGCTGTTGCAGTTATCTTGTTCTAGGGGATGGGCGCAATTCAGTGGAAGAAGACAAGTCACAATCAAAATGTTTAGTCACAGCTGGCCACCTTGGCTCAGTGGTTAGCTTCACTTGAAGGTCAGGGGTTTGAACCCCATGAGTCGTAGGGAGTTTTGGGACTCTGGCTGGCTCCTACCCAGAATGAGTGTGCTGTGGGTTCATTGGGAAGACTGGGACCACATAGTCTAGCTTCCTCGAATTTAGGGATGTGATTTTTAGAGTGTTGTTCAAATTACCTGACCAACTCTGCAGGTGTCTGTATTTAAGGGGGGGGGGGAGGTCCCTTTTGACGCCAGGATATATTTATGGTAGGAAGTATAGAGTAGAGTCCTTTCAAGTAATCTCAAAGCGCATGCACTTTCATAGCAGCAGCATCACTACATCATGGTCATCACCATTCATCATTACGCAATAAAGGACAGTTATTGCTTCTGATGCGGCGGCCCCGGTTGCTCTTGTTTCATGTTGGTCTTAGTTTCCATTTGTCTACAACAATGACACTGTTCTGTGCCTGTGGCGAGTTTGTGTCAAAGCCTTCCCGGGTTGGAGGTTCACGGTATAAGGTCATTAGAGGGACGTTGTGGTGGTGGTCGCCACCCTGGGTGGGCGTCTCACTCAGTCTGGACTCTGCGATTGAACTAATACTGTCGTTAGTAGGGGGCTTAGTAGGTGGTGTCCTGCATATGTTCGCTCAGAACATGTGCCCCTGTACACCACCAAAGTGACCCAGCAGCAGTGCAGGGCCCCTCTGGCTGGTTGTCATGTTGCAGCCTGACATTGATAGAATCTTTGTGGACTTCTGACCCAAAGGATGCGACCCAACAAACCTGGGTATAATGACTTGGGCATGGAGATTGAAATGAGCGGCGTGGGAACAGCAGGACAGGGACGTCACACAAGCTTAGAAGCCAACAACAAAAACAGCAGCAACAACAACAAAAGAGTAAAGTTTATGTCGTAGTTTTCTCCTCCCCTTTCTCATAACCTTTCGTTGTCTTTCTTCTTTTTTCTTTTCTTTCTTGCTTTTGGTTTTGTTTCGCTTTGTTTTGTTTTTGCTATTTTATTTTTTTGTTTTTTGTTTTTCATTACTTTAGGGGGATCATTTTCTGTGAGAGGGATCACTCACCCAAATGTCGTTTAATGATCCCAGAGGGAGACAAAGAAGGACAAAGATAACATGAAAAATCTGAAATAAAACGAAATGTTTTATTCTCAGTTGTATTGTTTCTTTCTTTACTTGGAAGGCGGGGTAGCTAGGTGGTTAGAGCATCGCAGTTGTGATGTGGTGACAACAGAGGGTTCGGGTTCCAGTCTTTGCAGATGAATCTGTCGGATAGTGTTGTTTCCCTCCTGGATTAACATTGGTGCGCACAGTACAGTAC
>CM060333.1:17660089-17687589 GCA_030674155.1 Stramonita haemastoma
TGGACGGGATAGCTCAGTGGTCAGAGCACTCGCTGTCCCCAAAATAAGGTTAAGCATCATCGAGCGTGGTTACCAATTTATTGGATGGGTGACCGTTTGCGCGCCTCGGTTTCAGTACAGTTCCCCCAGTTCACCCAGCTGTAAATGGGCACCTGGCCTCTTTAGGGAAAGGGAAGTTAAAAGCAGCGAGGAGAGGAGATGTGCGCCGCCCTCAATATGCTGGACCCTAGAGAAGCTGAGCTCTATGATGCTTCGCGCTCTCTTACGATCACATAGGTTATGGGACACCTTAACCTTTACCTTTTAATATAAATGATAGCTGGGTGTTCAAAAACAGCATGCTTAAGGTAGCAGCATACCGACTTCATGGAGCATTGCCTTTTCACGCATACCATATAAATGATAGCTTGATGTTCAAAAGCAACATGTTGGACATGGAATTAACATAAAGCGACCTTGCCGTTTTTATCTGCAGTTACACTAAGTTTTCAAGAGAATGGACAGAATATAATAAAGACCGAATTTGTTTTTAGTAATAAAAGTGATGGGTAAATTAAAAAGCGTTCGTTTGGTGAGAAATGTGATGGCTTGATGCTAACCAACTTCAAATGATTCACATTGCCGCGTGTAATATCTGAAAGTACTTTTGTTGTATCAGAAACTGGTTGTGAAAACCGTGCGGGAGAGGAGGAGGGGAGGTGGGGGGTAGAGGTGGAGGGGGCGTACAAAGAGGAGATATGACACTATGATATTTTAATGTTTTGTTAATTGTTAGTGTAAAGTACGTTGTGAAATATGTACAGGAGGGGAGGGAGGGATGGGGTGTACAGAGGAGGTATAACACTATACCATTTAATGTTTTGTTAACTGTTAGTGTAAAGTGTGTTGGAAAATGATGCTTTAAAAATCAGACATGCAAATAATCAAGGGATAAAACATGAATGATACTTGATATATAAAAAAAAGAAAAAAGCACAAAAAGAATTTTTTTTAAAAAAGACTATAAACCTAGGCCCCGTGTGCAAATGGACGCAGAACATTTTGAGCAAACGATAAAAACCCGTTCCGTTTTTCGGAAGAGCAGGCCATTGTGTGCCGCTGGGAATGGATGACAACAGAAAAAAAAAACCCATCCTGCACACAGGTGTCGCCTTTAGACACCATCTCTGGGGAATGGTCGAGGAGTTGGAGTCCCAAGAGCGTTTCGGGACTGTAGGCCTATATGGCAGCGTTCTGTTGGCTCTTGCAACGGTGCTGGAACCATTCGTATTGGCGATTGCCTTTCCAATGGACCATTCCAGCGACCTGGAGACGTGAGGGGGGGGGGGGGGGTGGGTGCATGGGTAACAGCTTGCCCTCTATACTTACTTACCCAGGCTTTGCATTCTAGATCCTAGAGCGCAACTCCATACATAGTCTTCCGAGACTGACGGATGCCTACATCGCTTGTCCCCTGTCACACAGACTAAGGGAAAGAAATTGGCAACGATTCTTCATATGCACAGTTTTCTCCCTTTACATGCTGTAGCAATCTCTCTCTCTCTCTCTCTCTCTCTCTCTCTCTTCTCTCTCTCTCTCTCTCTCTCTCTCTCTCTCTCTCTCTCTCTCTCTCTCTCACTCTCTCTCTCTCTCTCTCCTCTCTCTTTCTCTCTCTCTCTCTCTCTCTCTCTCTCTCTCTCTCTCTCTCTCCTTCTCTCTCTCTCTCTCTCTCTCTCTCTCTCTCTCTCTCTCTCTCTCAGATGAACAGATGACATTTACAAAATGTGCTACACACGGGGATGGATGTAAAAAAGCACAAGCGTGCTTATCCTCGATATAAAAGAATAAATCAAATCAATCAATCAATCAAATCAAATCAATCAACCAATCAACCTCTCTCTCTCTCTCTCTCTCTCTTCTCTCTCTCTCTCTCTCTCTCTCTCTCCCTCTCTTCTTCTCTCTTCTTCTTCTCTCTCCCTCTCTCTCTCTCTCTCTCTCTCTCTCTCTCTCTCTCTCTCTCTCTCTCTCCTCTCTCTTCTCTCTCTTGTCTCCTTTTCCAAAGTTACAGTTGACTAAAATTAAACACTTTCTTGACTTCCATTCAAGGAAACTGTTCTTTCAAGCTTATATACAATCCTCAATAGATTATGCAGCAACCCTTGGGATTCTGCCAGTGCAAATATCATGAAACCGTTACTCAGTCTGTATAAACGTGGTCTTAAACTGGTCCTTTTGATGAAAACAACCTTGCTCGAAGTGGACTATACTCAGTTAAATATTCTTGCCCTACACCAACGACTAAAATATAACAAAGGCATTATGATGTTTAAGATAATGACAGGAAATGTCCCCACACCCTTAAAAGATAAATTCCCAATAAATCATTCCAGAAATATGGAAAAGCCAAGTGTCCCAATCCCAAGAATAGACTTGTTAAATCAAGTTTACTATACTCAGGCCCTACGCTGTGGAACTCCTGTCTTGATTCAATTAAACAGCACCAATCATTAACAACCTTCAAAAACCACCTTCTAAACCACTTGATGCATTAAAAATAACAAACCACACTCCCTCTCCCCCCTCCCCCCCTCTCTACCACTGAGTGTGTGTATGTGTGGGTGTGGGTGTAAATGTTTTCTGTGTATCTGTGTGGGTGTATGTGTCTGTGTGTGAGTGTATTGTGAGTATGTGTGTATCGTTATCCAATTTATAAAAAAAAATGTTTTGCTAATTCTTTAAACATCTGGGATGTTTTCTGGATTTTTTTTATAAGTAGTATTTCTCCCCCCCCCCCCCCCTCCAATAAGGATATCAGTTATTTTTTCCCCTTTCACCCAAATGTATGATATATATGACTTGTACAACTTTGACAGATGGTGGTAGATTGATGTTTTCAGTTGTTTATTCATTATGTTCTCTTGTTTGCTCTTTATCTATCAGCGGGGTTTTTTTTTTTTTTTTAATGATCAAAATTATTTTATTGTGACTTCTGATTTTCATCATCTGAATGAGTGCATTTTTCTTATCTTATTATATATAGTGTCCTTATTTCTTGTATGTTGTTTGGTACTGCGTATAGTTTTAATGTTTAGTATCTTTTTATCTTGATGTTATCCCTGAAAAGGGCGGGGACTGGATGTAAAAAAGCACATGAGTGCTTATCTATTATCCTCGAATAAAAGAATTTACCTTGCCTTGCCTTGCCTTGCCTTGCCTCTCTCATGTGTGTTCCTCTGTGTGTGTGTGTGTGTGTGTGTGTGTGTGTGTGTGTGTGTGTGTGTGTGTGTGTGTGTGTGTGTGTGTGTGTGTGTGTGTGTGTGTGTGTGTGTGTGTGTGGTGTGCAATTATAATTTTTGTAGGCTGATGAAATGTAAATCTTGAAAAGTTTCCCGTCTCTCTCAAACATTATCAGATTTGTAGGTATTACTTGAAATGTCATTTGTTGTCTTTCACAAGTGTACACTGTGTATTTTAGAATTGATACACTTAAAAAATGTTTTGAGGCTTTAAATGCTTGTTGTCATTTTGCGATGAACTTTTACTGTTCAGTTCAGTTAGTAGTGATTTCATTGTGGGTGTGTTGCTGTTAGGTTTTTTTCTCCCGTTGAATTTATTTGTAATTTTGCATACCGCAAAAGGGGTGAAAAGAAATAAATATTAAATCGTGTGTGTGTGTGTGTGAGTCTATCAACCGAGCAATGACCGATCCCTCCATGGCTTACTACGGAATTTTAATTGATATCTTCAGGACGCCGTTTTCAGTACCCCAACAGCGAAGCAAATAGTGCTAAAAGTCATTATCTATCTATCTATCTATCTATCTATCTATCTATCTATCTATCTATCTATCTATCTATCTATCTATCTATCTATCTATCTATCTATCTATCTATCTATGTCTGTGTGTCTGTCTGTGTGTCTATCTGTCTATCTGTCTGTCTGTCTGTCTATCTGTCTGTCTATCTGTCTGTCTATCTATCTATCTATCTACTATCTATCTATCTATCTATCCATCTATCCATCCATCTATCCATCTATCCATCATCCATCCATCCATCATCCATCCATCTCCATCTATCTATCTATCTCTATCTATCTATCTATCTATCTATCTATATCTATCTATCTATCTATTTAATCAATCCACCAAAGAAACGAATCCCTTCATCACGCATGCATGCATCAATCAATCAATCAATCAACACAATCAATCAATCAATCAATCAATCAATCAATCAATCAATCAGTCAAACCTTTTCCTCCACACTATAACAGCAGTGCAGAAGTGGTCAAAGGGCAATAACTCAAGAATTCTACATACACAGGCAGTCTGGATTGCTTCCCTTTTTTCAGCTAGGTGGTGTGTTCTCTGCATGTCCTGGTCTGTTTGTTGGGTTTCTTGTTTAGTGGTTTTGGGTTTTATAAAAAATCTTTAAAGGGTGATGGTCAGCAGCAAACAATGCAAGCAGGAAAGGCAAGTATTCAGAAGAGACAGAGCTGACACGGGTTCGATTCTCGTTCAAGAGGATTTTTCCTCTGGAGTTAACATCAGTGCCGCCTCCACTCTCCCCAAAAGTCCTCTGGATGAGACTGTAAACCGAGATCCTTTGTGCAAGAGCACGCAGAACATCTTGCGAACACATTAACACCAGTTCTGTTTCGGAAGAGTAGGCCATTGTGTGCTGGTGGGAACGGATGACATTTACAAAACTGCATACGCACGGGGACTGGATGTAAAAGAAAAGCACATGAGGGCTATACCATTATCCTCGAAATAAAAGGATTAAAAAAACAAAAACTCCAGGGGAAAAATTCCCTCGACCGCGAATCGAACACGGGTCGTCAAATTGCGAGCGAAATGTTCTGACTACTAGGCTATCCCGTCCCCAACTGTGAGGTCGTGTGTGTGTTTAAACCTAGCGAGTGGCACACTGGCGGAGTTTTTCATGCTCTGGTTAGCTTGATACAAAACAAGAAGCTGTGCCAGGGACCCTTGAACTTGCGTGGTTCGTACCCCGTTTGGGGCCCAAAACTTTTTTCCCATCCATTAGACCCTCAGTGGGGATCTGGGCGCTAGTCTTTCGGATGAGATATAAACCGAGGTCCCGCGTGTTACACACGATTATTTAGCGCACGTAAAAGAACCTACGGCAACAACGGGGTTGACCCTGGCAAAAGTCTGTAGAAAAAAACCCCTCTGATAGGGAAACAAATACGATTGCAGACAGGAAAAAGAAAAGAAAATTGGGTAGGCGCTGCACTTGAGGCGACACGCTCTCCCCGGAGAGAGAGCAGCCCGAATTTCACGCAGAGAAATCTGCTGTGACACCAAAGTGGTACAAAAAACAAACTTGTTGAAAAGACTGCAGCCACACCGGCTATAGGATAGCGGGCACCTGTTTATGGCTGTAGCTTTAATACACGATGGAGGACAGATACACAGAGAGACTGAGATAGAGAAAGACATTTGAAACGGACAAGAAGACAAAACAAAAAAGACCGACTGTCGAAGACTGGCTGAGACAAAACAAACAAACAAAACAACAACAACAGCAACAACAAAACAACAGACAGACTGAAAGACAGACAGACAGACAGACAGACAGACAGACAGAGATTGCTGATCACAAAATTGATGTAAAACAGAAAGCAAAGAGATTTGAATACATGGAATAAGAGAGCTGAGACTCTGTCCTGTCCTGTCTGTCTGTCTGTCTGTCTGTCTGTCTGTCTGTCTGTCTGTCTGTCTGTCTGTCTGTCTGTCTGTCTGTCTGTCTGTCTGTCTCTCTCTCTCTCTCTCTCTCTCCTCTCTCTCTCTCTTCTCTCCTCTCTCTCTCTCTCTCTCTCTCTCTCTCCCCTCAATCCAAAGTTGATACACCAGAACACAACCTTGAAGACGACAAGAGCTAATGATGCTGTCGATCTTTATTTTGACTGATGTAAGCGGTCAAAATATCTAAAGGAACTGACGGTATAGTTAACCTGTGTCAGACTCTAATGCTCTATCCCTACAGTCATAATATCCAGATATCCAGACTAGCTAGATTGGCCTCTGAACAGCACTGCTGTCTTCCCACGACCAAGAAAACAAAATTACTATTTTCCCCCTTCAAATCAAATTTCAAACAAAACAAAAAATTTAAGAAAGAAATCCAAGCACTCCCCAAAAATAAATCAATAATGGTCACAAAGCAATGTAAAAGCCACACACTTCAGTAAAAAAAAAAAAAAAAAAAAAAAAAAAAAAAAAAAAAGCACAGAAAGAAAATATACAGCAAAAAGGGGGAGGTTGTAAAACAAACCAACGTTATAAATAACCTATCCTCTTCCGCTTCCTATTTCCGGTCACACATAGCTGAGTGAAATCCGCATCCAATAGCTTAAGAGGATTAAGCAGCTCCTCGGGGCAAATACAGCTGCTATTCTAGATGCACAATTAAAACAAATATTTATTTTTTAAAAAATCAAACAATCTAGTCATGAAGCAAGCTACACCAATAAACAGAAAGAAAAGAGACCGTTAGCTTGCTTCTTTTATCCAACTGGGAAGTGACTTTTGACTAATGTGACAATCGATGTCACTTTACAAAAGCTTCCCTGTCGTCACAAACCACTCATTTACTTATAATTCATCAAAGCATAGAAAAACAGAGAAACAGCTATTTACCCCTAGAAGTGTACAGAATTGTTCTTAAAACAATGGTAAGTGGATTCACACACACACACACACACAAAATAGAAACATACCATACAGCAACAAACACAAACACTTTCAACTGATATTAATAATAATTACGATGATTTTTTTCCCTAGTGAAACGGGACGCATTTCACTGTCAACAATCAGATGAAAGTTTGTCAAAAATAGACCAGTGGTGTCCCCTCAACTTTCAGAAACAGTTGTTGTGGGTTTGGTTTTTTTTGGTTTTTTTTTAAACCTTTACTCATAATGATTCACAGAAAAAAAACCAACAATTTGTGTGAATAAAGCAATTCTTTCAATGATATGCCTATAACATGAAACAAAATGGAAAAGGAGCAAAATTGCAGTGCGATTTTTCAGAGTTCTCTTATTGCTCTCAGATAATGTTCCCTCAAATCTTTAGTGCTGATCTTAAAAGTGTGTAGGATTGACTCAAGGTTTAACCTCGCATCATGCTATGGCATTTTGGGGGGCTATGTTTACTGGTGCTAATGTTGAAAATATTTATTTTTATCATAATGTTAGCGTCTTTGAAGTAACTGGAATGTAAATAACAGTATTTCTCTCTCTTCTCTCTCTCTCTCTCTCTCTCTCTCTCTCTCTCTCTCTCTCTCTCTCTCTCTCTCTTTCTCTTTCTCTGTGTCTCTCTATGTCTCTGTCTCTCTCTTTGTCTGCCTCTCTGCCTCTCTGTTTGCATATGTCCGTCTAAGTGTGTGTGTGTGTGTGTGTGTGTGTGTGGTTGTCTGTCTGTCTGTCTGCTGTCTGTCTGTCTGTATGTCTGTCTATCTGTCCCTGAATGTCTTAATGTCTCTGTCTGCTTGTCTGTGTTTGTCTCTCAAATTCATAAAACCGCATGGGACTGGAGGTAAAAAAAAAAAAAAAAAAAAAGCACGTGAGTACTCATTCCATTACCCTCGAAAAAAAAAGAATAAACAAATCAATAATAAATGAATAATCTCTCTCTCTCTCTCTCTCTCTCTCCTCTCTCTCTCTCTCTCCTCTCTCTCTCTCTCTCTCTCCTCCTCTCTCTCTCTCTCTCTCTCAAACATGCTGATATACAATTTCTTTTGTTTAGATTCACATCTGACGCTAATTTATCTGCAGCATCATTGCTTCTAGCCTTTTTTTTTTTTTTTTTTTTTTTTTTTTTTTTTTTGGGGGGGGGCTGTCTTCTGCTGCTTACATTATGAAAACACTAGCACATCTTGATGACATGTATTGTACCAAAACCACAACATCAGTTCAACCTACAAGCGCCGAAGTAGCAAATCCTTAGAACATCTCTATTCACGAACTAGCCTAGCATGCAGCATTCATCACTGGGCGACATCATTCAATTCTATACAATTCACAAAAGGTGCAAACACACTGATGATATAATCCTAATTTTTCAAGACTCAATATCACTTAGTATCTACACGTATACGTATCAGGTAGCAGGACATACGTGGCAGAAGGCAACATGTTATTTGTCAGGTGGATGTTTCAGGAAATGACGGATTATGGTTTGATAAGCCATGATTTATCCTACACCATGTCAGCTAAATCATAAGGAAATATACCGCTTGACCAACATAAAAACAAAACGAAAACAAGCTCAAACTCAATCCACTAACAGAGGGAAGAATATGTATAATGTGGGAATGTGATGTGGGTATAGATTGAGACAAAGGGGAAGGGTATGTATGATGTGGGAATGTGATGTGGCGGTATAGATTGAGACAAAGGGGAAGGGTATGTATGATGTGGGAATGTGATGTGCGGTATATAGATTGAGACAAAGGGGAAGGGTATGTATGATGTGGGAATGTGATGTGGTGATATAGATTGAGACAAAGGGGAAGGGTATGTATGATGTGGGAATGTGATGTGGTGATATAGATTGAGACAAGGGGAAGGGTATGTATGATGTGGGAATGTGATGTGGCGGTATAGATTGAGACAAAGGGGAAGGTATGTATGATGTGGGAATGTGATGTGGCGGTATAGATTGAGACAAAGGGGAAGGGTATGTATGATGTGGGAATGTGATGTGGCGATTATAGATTGAGACAAAGGGAAAGGGTATGTATTGTGGGAATGTGATGTGGCGGTATAGATTTGAGAAAAGGGGAAGGTTATGTATGATGTGGGAATGTGATTGTGGGTATAGATTGAGACAAAGGGGAAGGGATGTATGATGTGGGAATGTGATGTGGCGGTATAGATTGAGACAAAGAGGGAAGGGTGGTGATGATGTGGGAATGTGATGTGGCGGCACATGAAAAGAGCTGGAAGGAAAAGGGGGAAGGAGGGAAGGGGTTTCTACAAAACTAACATAGATATTATTTTCTTTATTCTTTTATTTCGAGAATAACGGAATAAGCACTCATGTGCTTTTCTTCATGTATTTTTTTAAAATTCGAAATGTATATGTGAAGTTATTTACATCATTGATATTGATCTTTTTTTCTTTCTCTGTCTTTTTTCTTTTTTTTTTCTTTTTTTTACTACTGTAACTTCTTAATGGAGAGAGAGAGAGAGAGAGAGAGAGAGAGAGAGTGAGAGAAGAGAGAGAGAGAGAGAGAGAGAGAGAGGGAGAGAGAGAGAGGGAGGAGAGAGAGAGAGAGAGAGAGAGAGAGAGAGAGAGAAGAGAGACAGAGACAGAGAGACAGAGACAGAGACAGAGAGAGACAGAGAATGGCAGAGACAGAGACAGAGAGACATAGAGACAGAGACAGCAGAAAGAGAGACATACAGAGAGACAGAGACAGATACAGAGAGGCATGCCGAGGCATCGTCAAAAACATAGCAGGCAAAAGCTAACTCAATGTAACTGATTGTAATGACAAGAAAGCAACAACTCATCCGTCATAATATCAAAGCTCACAAAGCATTAACCGTGTCTTTACAGCAACACTAACAAACCATTGGTCGTATCTTTACAGTAACGCTAACAAACAAAGCACTGATTGTATCTTTACGGTAACACTAACAAACCATTGGTCGTATCTTTACAGTAACGCTAAACAAAGCACTGATTGTATCTTACAGGTAACACAACAAACCATTGTCGTATATTTACAGTAACGCTAACAAACCAAACCTGATGTATCTTTACGTAACACTAACAAACCATTGGTCGTATATTTACAGTAACGCTAACAAAAAAGCACTGATTGTATCTTTACAGCAACACTAACAAAACCATTCATCGTATCTTTACAGTAACGCTAACAAACAAAGCACTGATTGTATCTTTACGGTAACACTAACAAACCATTGATCGTATCTTTACAGGTAACGCTAACAAACAAAGCTGATTGATCTTTACGGTAACACTAACAAACCATTCATGTATCTTTACGGTAACACTAACAAACCATTATCGTAGCTTTACAGTAACACTAACAAAGCATTAACCGTATTTTACAGTAACACTAACAAAGCATTAACCGTATCTTTACAGTAACACTAACAAAGCATTAACCATGTCTTTACAGTAACACTAACAAAGCATTGATCGTATCTTTACAGTAACACTAACAAAGCATTGATCGTATCTTTAAAGTAACAGCCTACAAATTTACAGTAACAAGAAATTGGTCTTCTTTTTTTTTTTTTATTCAAAGTGAAAATACCCGGTTGTTGATACTAACGATACCACAACAACTGACTGATTGTAACATCCAAAGATATGATCCATTCCTAGCAGTATTGATTCAATACCCCATCGATTGCAATGTCAATAACCAACCTAGTTACATGACGCTTAGTATGGTATGCTAATAAATCTTACATCAACGCGATTAAAAAAAAAAGCTATTAAAGCCATAACACACTGAAAGCAAAAAAAAAAAAAAAAAAAAGAAAGTAAGAAAGAAAAAGGAGTTCAACCTCCATTATCTATAACCAAAAAAAAAAACAAACCCCAATAAAAGCCAAAACTCACTGAAGCGATTTCAAGTCAACATTGCTTGTTGTAAAATCACATCAATATTTCATTGACAACAATATCTATGTTAACTTTCCACGAACTGTAACATACAAGCAATAACCCACTAGTAGCAACTTGATAATTATCTACAGTCCTACTACCTGTAACATTAAAAAAACCCCACAAACCCCACAACAACACAAACAACCCACTGATTGTTTTTGTTCGTGTAAAACACTTCATTGATTGTAGCAATAATGCAACACCTATCGAGTGATCTAAGACACTTCGGCACGGTATCAACTGGGAAAACGCAGAAACCTTGGTAGCAATCACTATACCAAGCACAGCTTACTTTTAGTGAAACACAAGCGATCACAATATCTCTATTAATTAATCACCGCCACAAAACGTTCCCTCTCTAGGGTCAGGGAAGGTAAAGCAGCGTGGGAGAGGAGATGGGCGCCACCCTCAATATGCTGGCCCTTAGAGAAGCTGAGGTCTCTGATGCCTCGCTCCCCTACGACAGCCTAGGAGGTTATGGGACACCTTTACAAAATGTTCCCTCCACTATTGAACCAGCTGTAAAAAGAAGGGGAAAAAAACTACACTTCTATGCAAAACGTTTGCTGGGTTAGTTTGGAAAACGAAATGAATAGGAAATTGATGGAGATTTTTTCTTGATTTTTATAATCCCAAAATGGGAAAACAAACACATAGTTATACCCTAAAACAGAGGGAAAATTGACGATAGGTGGCGCTGTTCTTGTGGCGGCCTGCTCTTTCTCGGGAGAGCAGCTAGGGAAATCTTCAGTGACTGAAAGGGAGTATTCAATGTTGATTTTTTTCCAGAGTTCTTCTTTTTTTTCGCCTCAGTTGAAGGTCTAAGAATTCGTTTGAAAAACTTTACCAAAACAATACATCGAGAAATATCTACACTAATTACAATTTAACAAATCAGAAAAGCATTTCAACGGCCATAATCTGTGTAGACATACCATTACATATTTCAAACTGTACAAAAACAACAAAGCGTGACTTTTGTCATAAATTGTTTCCCATACACAACGTCAAAGTTGTAGTCTCCATTCTCATTTCTTCAGAATCTGTGTACGCGTTCACGGGTGGGCATTGCAGAGAGAACAGAACAAGAGATAAAGAATGGTATGTTATTTTTACCATAAGTTTAAAATTAATAAAAAAACAAAAAATGAATAATAAAAAAAATAACCAAGTGACAATGTTTTCTTTTTCTTTTTCTTTCTTTTTTTCTTTCTTTTTTTTAAAGAAGTTATGTCTAAAATGGTCATGTCATGGAATTTTGTTTCCAGTTAATGAAAAGTCCTCTCAACTTCCCTTTGATTTTTTTGTGTTGAAAATGATTCACATTAAGCAGCAGTAGGCTTTCCATAAGAAAAAAAAAGACGACATGGTCCTTACTGTTTATATTCGAAATAACCCAAGAAAACAACATTTAGTCCCTCACTGTTGAACAAGAGACATCAATTCTTTTTTTATAATTAAAATTGGAAGTAACAGCCACGTAAAAGTGACTTTTCTCGTGTTAGACAGAGACACCTAGTTCCTGTTAAAATGAGAAATAATCCAGCCATATAACGGTAATTCTCCCGTTAAAAGGGGCATCTTTTTCCTAGTTAATATCGCAAATAATCCAGCCATGAAACAGCGACCTTTTCCTGTCAAAGAAGACATCTTTTCCCTCTTAATATTGGAAAAAAAATTAAACACCAAACAGTTACCTTTTTCCTGTTAAAAAGACATCGATTTCCTGTTTATGTGCGAAATGATTCAGCCATGATAGCAACAGCTACCTTCCTGTTCAAAAGACATCTATTTCCTGTTAATATTGGAAATAATTCATCGACGAAATATTAATTTTTTTTCCTGTCAAAAAGACACATTATTCCTGTAATATTGGAAATAATTCAGCCACGAAACAATTACCCTTTTCATGTCAAAAAGACATTCCTTTTCTGTTAATGGTGGAACTAATTCAGCCACGATTGCAACAGCTACCTTCTGCCTGTTCAAAAGACACACATCTTTCCTACTATAGCACGTGGAGCACTTCAACACAGCTGTGAAATGACCAACGAATCGGCGGTTATCTCCTCTTTAAGACACTGGGGACATCTTAGGTCCTCACAGGTTTACAAAATAAACAAAAAACAAAACCAAAGCAAAACACTCTTCTTACCTGCTCAGTCCCAAAACGTTTATTTCCTTTCAAAATATGTCAACAATTCAACACACAGCAACACTGACTTTCTTCAACAGTTCTTCTTCAGTCTGCATCGTCAACATCTGCTCGAGCGCGCGTGCACGCGTGCACAGACACACACGCGCGTGCGCGCGCACACACACACACACACACGTACACACAACACACACACACTACCACGGGGACGGGATAGCCTAGTGGTCAGAACATTGCGTTCGCAATTTGACGACCCGGGTTCGATTCCCGATCGAAGGGATTTTTCCTCTGGAGTTAACATAAGTGCTGACTCCACTCTCCTCCAAAGTACTCCGGATGAGACTGTAAACCGAGGCCCCGTGTGCGAACCCACGCAGAACATCTTGCGCACACGTTAAACCCTGTTCCGCTTTTCGTAAGAGAAGGCCATCGTGTGCCGGTGGGAACAGATGACACGATTTACAAAAACTGCACACACACGGGGACTGGATGTAAAAAAAAAAGCACAAGAGTGCTAATTCCATTATCCTCGATATAAAAGAATAATAAAATGAAATGAATAAAATAAAAATACCACCACCACCACTAACAGCAACAACAACAACAACAAAATAACAACACCGTATCCCTTTTCAACAACAACAAAATCGACAGCTTGCCTGACCAACATTTCAAACCGCATCAACAAAACAAACAATATCATCATCCCTTTTTGAACCCTCCTCAAAAAAACGTGTCCTTTCCTTCTCAACAGTCATCATACTTGTCAAAAACATAGCCGAAATATACAGTAACAACAAAAAAAAACACAGCAGGATGAAAAGAAAACAAACAAACAAACACACACACAAAAAACCCAACACCAAATAATATATATTAAAAAAAAACCATGGACACCAAGACAAAGAATTTGTACAGACAGCATCAGAACGAACAGACGCTTGTACTCAGGAGGAAGGGAGAAAAAAAATGACGAGGCCAAACAAGACAGACAAAACAGAGAAGACAACAGGCATGTAGGGAGATGGACAAACCAGCCAGTGTTGTACTTGCACAGACAGCTGATATCAAGCACAGACGCTTGTACTGATGAGGTTAAACAAAAAAAATGACGAGACCAAACAAAACAGACAAGACAAAACAAATAGACAAGACAGCAGGCGCGCGTGTAGGGGGAGAGATGGACAGACTAAAAAACATCCTGTAAGCAGGTGTTGGCTCAGTCTGTCATGGTGACGGTCTGGATGCGGTCAATGGCTCTCTGCAGGTTGTCCAGCTCTGCGTGCAGATTGCGGGCCAGCTGGTGCAGCATGCCCTTGGTGTTGAGGGGCTGGATGGTCTGCGTGTAAGGGTCGTAGTGCACCTCGTGGGGACGCTTGATGCGCGAGGCGAATTGCCTGCAACATTGAGGAGGTGCGCGACCCACCCAGTTCAGTACAGTACAGAACAGTAGTAGTAGTGGTGGTCGGTGGTGGTGGTGGTGTTTGGTGGTGGTGGTGTTTGGTGGTGGTGGTGTTGGTGGTGGTTGTGGTGGTGGTTGGTGGTGGTGGTGTTGGTGTTTGGTGGTGGTGGTTGTGATGGTGGTGGTGGTGGTGGTGGTGGTGGTGATGATGATGATGATGATGATGATGATGATGATGATGATGATGATGATGATGATGATGCGCGCGCGCACACACACACACACACTGACACACACAACACACACACACTGCATGCACACACACACGCACGCACGCACGCACGCATGCATGCACGCACGCACGCACGCACACACACAAACACACACACACACACACACACACACTTGTATATGATTTCAACACATGATTCAGTCAGTGATAGCTTTTTCTTTGTTGTTGAAAATTGATGCTGAACTAAATGTAGCAAATGTAGTATTGTTGAGAACTGTGGATACTAAATAATTTCTGACTGAACAGAATGTAGTATGTTATTGTTGAAAACTGGACACTTAACAAATTCTGCCACAACAAAATGTAGTATATTATTGTCGAGAACTGTGGATAGTTAATAATTTCTGCCTCAAAAAAATGCTGTATATTTTAGTTGGAAAACTGTGAACACTTAATAATTTCTCATTGAACAAAAAGTAGTATATTACAGTTAAAGAACTGTGGACACTTAACAATTTCTGCTTCTAAACAAATGCAGTGTGAGTATACTGTTGTTGAGGACTTGGAACACTTCATTATTTCTGCCAGAACAGAATGTAGTATATTGTTCAGGACTCTGAACACTTAATTTCTGCCTGAAAAAAAAAACGCATCGCAGTTTCATTAACGCTGAGGACTGTGGACACTACACTCATTATACATGAAGTTTTCGCAGCGGCAAGTCTAACTAACATCGCTTTCCTCCTGGCTTCAGTGTGTGGCTGTTGTGGACATAACCAGCACACCCCCAAGCCAGACCAAACACGGTCAGTAGTAGTGCACCTAGCTGAGTGTACCAACGATGCAGCAGAGATGGCCAGACACTGTCAGTGTGCACGTGCATATCACGCCCACTTTCCAGTGTCTTTCAAGTGATGTAGATTTTCTTTGATCGTTTCCAAAATGCTTCCATTGCCCCCCTCCTCGTCTCTGTCTCTGTCTGTCTGTCTGTCTGTCTGTCTGTCTGTCTCTCCCTGTCCGTCTGTTTCTCTGTCTGTCTGTCTGTCTCTGTCTCTGTCTGTCTGTCTGTCTGTCTGTCTGTCTGTCTGTCTGTCTGTCTGTCTGTCTGTCTGTCTGTCTGTCTGTCTGTCTGTCTGTCTGTCTCTCTCTCTCTCTCTCTCTCTCTCTCTCTCTCTCTCTCTCTCTCTCTCTCTCTCTCTCTCTCTGTGTCCCCATCCCCCCCATCTCCCCCCATTGCGCTGGCAATTTGAAGACCCGGGTTCGAGTCCGGTCGAGGAAATTTTCTTCCTGGAGTTAACATCAGTGCTGACTCCACTCTCCCCAAAAGTCCTTCGGATGAGACTTTAAACCGAGGCCCCGTGTGCGAACGCACGCAGAACATCTTGCGACACACGTTAAATCCTGTTCCGCTTTTCGTAAGAGTAGGCCATCGTGTGCCGGTGGGAACAGATGACAAGATTACAAAACTGCATACACACGGGGACCGGATGAAAAAAAGCACATGATTGCTTATTCTGTTATCCTCGATATAAAAAAATAAAATAAATAAATAAATAAATAAAATAAATAAAAAAATCTCTCTCTCTCTCTCCTCCTCTCTCCTCTCTCTCTCCTCCTCTCCTCTCTCTCTTCTCTCTCTCTCTCTCTCTCTCTCTCTCTCTCTCACTCCTCACTCCTCTCATCCACACAACACACACACACAACACACACACACACTTAGGGCAAGGGCTGGATGAAAAAAGTATGTGAATGCTTATCTATAGCCCTTGAAAAATAAATATTATTCATTTATCATTCTCTCACTGCTCTGCAATTGTCAATAACTCTCTCTCCCCTAACCCTTCTCCCTCTCTTTGCTCTGCAATTGTCAATAACTCTCTACCCCCTTCTCTGTCCTGTCTGCTTCTGTCTGTCTGTCTGTCTGTCTGTCTGTCTGTCTGTCTGTCTGTCTGTCTGTCTGTCTTCTCTCTCTCTCTCTCTCTCTCTCTCTCTCTCTCTCTCTCTCTCTCTCTCTCTCTCTCTCTCTCTACTTTGCAACTGTCAATAACTCTCTCTCTCTCTCTCTCTCTCTCTTCTCCCATCTCTCTCTCTCTCCTCTCTCTCTCTCTCTCTCTCTCTCTCTCTCTCTCTCTCTCTCTCTCTCTTCTCTCTCTCTCTCTCTCTCTCCCCACCCCCTAACTCCCCCTCCCTAACTCCCCCTCCCTCTCCGTCCGTCCTTCCCTCCCACCTATCTCCCTCCTCTCTCTCTCTCTTTCTTTGCTGTGCTGTGCTGTGCGCAACTGTCAATAAAACTGATTTCCCTCTTCACACAGAAAATCCTACAAAACATGGCCCCGGCGGTTTCTCCACTACACTGTCCGTCAGGCCAGCCATCATCAGAGGAGGGCGGAGGCTGAATGAAGTCTCCAGGCCCGAGGACGAGCTGCGCTAATTGCTCCATTTCCGCTCCGCCCCCTTAGCGCCCTCTCTGCTAACGGAAGTTGAAGGCCGAAGGACCAGGGTGGACTTTAAAGGGTGGTGGTGTGGTAGTAGTTGGGCCTGGCTTAGCAAGGGGGGGTTTGCAGCTTTGCCAGAGAGAGAGAGAGAGAGAGAGAGAGAGAGGAGAGAGAGAGAGAGAGAGAGAGAGAGAGAGAGGAGAAGGGAGAGAGAGAGAGAGAGAGAGAGAGAGAGAGAGAGAGAGAGAGAGAGAGAGAGAGAGAGAGAGAGAGAGAGAGAGAGAGAGAGAGAGAGAGAGAGAGTACATTGGCTTTAGAGTCCGCTACTTTTGGGGGTTTAAGGGGGGTTTTGTATGTGTTTTTTTTTTGTGTTTTTTTTTTTGCGTTCCTCGGCTAGAGCTCCGATGGTGAGATTTTGTGTATGCAGCCGTTTTTACCCACCATTATGGCAGCCGAGTTCCGACTTTGGCCATGATGTCTGAACACAACGCCAGTGTATATGCATTTTTAAACAAACAAAATGCCATATGCCGCTACCTGCACGCAAGGGCCTACTCTTTCAAAAGGCGGAATAAATTTTAACATGTGCGCATGAAGTTCTGCGTGCGTTTGCACACGAGACCTTAGTGTTTTTTTTTCTGTGGTCTAATCGAATCAGTTTCGGGAAAGTAGAGTCGGTTCTGATGTTAACTCCATACAGAAAAGTCTCTTCGACCAGGCGTCTCGGTGGTGGCTCGAACCCAGGACGGTCATATTGCAAGTGAAATCGCTCTAACCACTAGGCTGTCCTTCACCCTTTTTCAACTAAAAAAGCAGTTTTTATCTATCCCCTATGGTGTACAGGCGCAACTTTCTATGAGTGTAAAATATTACTGTGCAGAGCACGTTAAATCGAAAATGCGTCTCGGGAACTCAAAAGCCCACCACTCTGTCTACTTGTCACTCACACCCCCACCCCCACCCCAAAGGGAATAAAAACTGACAAATGGATATTGTGTTTTGGGTCATATAATTATGTCACTAAACAATACCTAGTCGAGTCTCAAAGAATATTGTGTATAGTCCTGGATGTCACTAAACAATACCTTGTCCCAAAGGATATTGTGTTTAGCCACGTAGTCACTAAAATAAACAAAAGCTTGTCCTAGAGAATACTGCGTTTAGCCCTGGATGTCCCTAACAAATACCCTGCCCTAAAGAATATGTGTTTAGCCCTGGATGTCCCTAACAAATACCCCTGCTGAGCCCTACAATACGCCAAAGATATTGTTTAGCCCTGGATGTCCCTGAACAATACCCTGTCCTAAAGGATAGCGTGTTTAACCCTGGATGTCCTGAATATTACCTACCCTGTCCTAAAGGATTATTGTGGTGTATAGATAGTATACCCTGGATGTCCTATGGGATAGGGTATTTAGCCGCCCTGGATGTCCTAAGGGATGGGGTATTTAGCCCTGGATGTCCCTAAGGGATGGGGTATTTAGCCCTGGATGTCACTAAGGATAGGGTATTTAGCCCTGGATGTCCCTAAGGGATGGGTATTAGCCCTGGATGTCACTAAGGGATAGGGTATTTAGCCCTGGATGTCACTAAGGGATAGGGTATTTAGCCCTGGATGTCACTAAGGAAGGGATAGGGTATATTAGCCCTGGATGTCACTAAGCAATACCCTGTCCTAAAGGATATTTTGTTTAGCCCTGGAAGTCACTAAACAATAACGTGTCTCTGACGGAAGGGATGACAGTTAGGGTATAGGGGTGGGGTGGGGGGAGGAAGAAAGGGAGGGCAGATATTATGAGCCTGCAAGCACAAACGATTTAAATTGATGACAGCTTCAGAGTGGAATCGACCCTGTCCAGATTAGGATGGGTCCCCACTGGTTGTAGGGGTGTGGTGTTGTGTGTGTGTTGTAGTGTGGTGGATGTGTGTGTGTATGTGTGTGTGTGTGTGTGTGTGTGTTGTGGTTGTGTGTGTGTGGAAGTGGTGAGTGTGTGTGTGTGTGTGTGTGGTGTGTGTGTGGGTGGTGGTGTGTGTGTGTTGGTGTGTGTGTATTTGGTGCTGTATGTGTTAGTTATTGAGTGAATGTTTGTGGTAGATGTGTGAATTTGGGTGGTGGCGTCTGTGTTTGGTTGTTGTGTGTGTGTGTGCGTCGTCGTGTGTATGTGTGTGTGTGTGTGTGTGCGTGCTGTGTTGTGTGTGTGAATGTGTGTGTGTGTGTGCTGTGTGTGTGTGCCTGTGTCTTTGTCTGTGTGTGCCTATGCGTGAATGCTTGCGTAATGTGTATGCGTGTGCCTATATGCGTGTGTGTGCGCGCTCGAGCGAGTGTGTGTTGTGTGTACGCTTGCGTAATGTATGTGTGTGTGCGGCGAGCGCGTCGTGTATTTGTTTGTGCAATCTGTGTGCGTGTGTGTGTGGCTTGCATGATATGTTGTGTGTGTGTGTGTGTGTGTGTGTGTGTGTGTGTGTGTGTTGTGTGTGTCTGTGTCTGTGTATGTGTATGTGTGTGTGTGTGTATGCGTGGCTTGCAAAATGTGTGTGTGAGTAAGTGTGTGTGCACGTTTACTTCCTTGCTTGCGTAATCGTGTGTGTATGCTTGTATGCGTGCGAGCGCACATGTGTGGGTATGTGTGTGTATATATGTGTGTGTGCACGCGCGCGCGCGCGCCGCATGCTGATGGCGCCTGCTAACGAGTGAGTGTGTAGGCTGTATATGTCTGAGACATGCTTGGCTACATTAGGCACTGTATGGCGCCACAGGAGTGAGAAACCATCAAGTAGGCAAAGTGTAAAGGGGGGGGGGATGTTGTTGCAAAATGGGAGGAGGGGGAGGAGAGGAGAGGTTGGGGGAGCTTTGGGATGGGGGTAGGGGTGGGGGTTGGGGGAAGTTTGGGGTGGGGGTAGGGGTGGGGGTGCAGGGTGGGGAATGTGGGGGGAGGGGGAGAGGTTTGGGGTAGGGTTGGGGGTAGGGGGTGCAGGGTAGGAATGGGGGAGGGGAGGGGGAGGGTTAGGGGGGGGGACGGGGGTGGGTGGGTGATGGAAGGTGTTGGCTCCAGACTAGGCAGGTAGGTTTTCATGTGTGTGAGTGGCAAACCCTGTCGCCGGAAACGCTAGTTCGCCATGGCGCGTTTGGCATATGACTGTAAGCTTTTCCAAGACTCTACTCTACCCCCCTCCCCCTCCCCCCCCCCCCCGTCCTTCTCTGACTGTTGTGTTGTGTAGTGTGTGTGTGTGTGTGTGTGTGTATGCTGTGTGTGTGTGTGTTGTGTGTGTGTGTGTGTGTGTGTGTGTGTGTGTGTGTGTGTGTGTGTTGTGTTGTGTGTTGTTGTCTGTCTCTGTCTGTCTGTCTGTCTGTCCTCTGTCTGTCTGTCTGTCTTTCTGTCTCTCTCTCCTCTCTCTCTCTCCTCTCTCTCTCTCTCTCTCCTCTGTCTGTCTGTCTGTCTGTCTGTCTGTCTCTGTCTGTCTCCCTCGGTGTCTTTCTGGGTCTTCCTGTTTCTCTCTGTGTCTGTCTGTTTGTCTCTTTTTCTGTCACTGTCTGTGTTTGTCTGTCTGTCTGTCGGTCTCCCTCCGTCCCTCCCCCCTCTCTCTCCCCCTCTCTCTCGTTTTCCAGTCTCTTTCTTTTGTTCCCCCCTCCCCCACACCACCACTTCTACTTCTTTCTCCTTTTTCCTTCCCTCCCTCCCTCCCCACGTATTGATATGTATCGATTGTGAATATATATCCATCAGTTTTCTTTATTCTGTTGACGTTTTTTTCCACACTGTACATACCTTTGCAAAATACACTAGATTATTTTTTTTTAATATGGGAGGAAAGGTCTAGGTGCCTATCTGCACACGCACAAACACATGGTAAAATATGTTTCGCATATGACGATCATTATCATCGACTTGGACAGCAAGTAATATCATATAATGTATAATGATGATGATATAATGATAATGATGGATAATAATAATAATAATAATAATAATAATAATAATAATAATAATAATAATAATATGATAATGATGATGATGATGATGATTAGTACTACAATAATAATGATAATAATATTTAAAATTCATATGGCTGAATCTTGTAAAGCAACAAATCAAAGTGCCTACATTCAAATCATTTACACTCATGCAACCATTCACAAATAAAATAAACATAATCCCGTGCGCGCACACACACACACACACACACGCGCGTGCGCGCGCGCGCACACACACACACACACACACACACACACACAGGGGAGAGAGAGAGGGAGAGAGAGAGAGAGGGGGGTATAGAAATGAATGATTAATGAATGAATGAATGAATGAATGAATGAATGAATGAATGAATGAATAAATGAATGAATGAATAATGAATAATGAATAGAATGGAACCATTTATTTTTTAGGAAAAGGTACAAGCACATATCATGGCTCTGTATTTTTTTTTACAATCAGCCCTCAGAGAAAGAAAATGAATTCTAAATATCAACAGACTTGTGAAACAAAAATCGGAAAGAAAACCAATCAAACAGTAATATCAATACAGAAAGAGCATGTCAATATTTAATATAATAATCAGAAAAAAAGAAAATTAACAAAAACCAAATAAAGAAGGGAAGAACAGAATTGACATCTGAGAGACAGAGAGAGGAGAGGAGGGAGAGAGAGACAGAGACAGACAGACAGAGACAGAGGCGCAGAGACAAAGAGAGACAGAAGAAGAGAGAGAGAGAGAGAGAGGAGAGAGAGAGAGAGAGAGAGAGAGAGAGAGAGAAGAGAGAGAGAGAGAGAGAGAGAGAGAGAGACAGACAGACAGACAGACAGACAGACAGACAGACAGACATACATACATACAGACAGACAGAGAGACAGAGAGAAAGAAAGAGAGACAGAGACAGAAACAGAGAGACAGAGACAGACAGACATACAAACAGACACAGAGATTTTGATTTGATGATTTATTCTTTTATATCGAGGATAATGGAATAAGCACTCTTGTGCTTTTTTACGTCCAGTCCCCGTGTGTATGCAGTTTTGTAAATGTCATCTGTTCCCACCGGCACACGATGGCCTACTCTTACGAAAAGCGGAACAGGATTTAACGTGTGCGCAAGAGAGAGAGAGAGAGAGAGAGAGAGAGAGAGAGAAGAGAGAGAGAGAGAGAGAGAGAGAGAGAGAGAGAGAGAGAGAGAGAGAAGAGAGAGAGAGAGAGAGAGATTATGGAAAGCGTAAAGCTTTACTTTACTATTTTTTCCCCATAAAATAGTAGAAACGTCGATTTAAGCCATATGTCGGTGACAGTATAAGTAAGGTTTGTGTAGACTTGAAGAAGTAAATGTAATGATGAGAAAGGACCTCTTCTGTCCTACACACACACACACACACACACACACACACACACACACACACACACACACACACACACACACACACACACACAGGGGGACGGGATAGCCTAGTGGTCAGAACATTGCGCTCGCAATTTGACGACCCGGTTCGATTCCCGGTCGAGGGGATTTTCCTCTGGAGTTAACATCAGTGCTGACTCCACTCTCCCCAAATGTCCTTCAGATGAGACTATAAATCGAGGCCCCGTGTGCGAACGCACGCACAACATCTTGCGCACACGTTAAATTCCTGTTCCTGCTATTCGTAAGAGTAGGCCATCGTGTGCCGGTGGGAACAGATGACAAGAATTACACAACTGCATACATACGGGGACTGGATGGAAAAAAGCACATGGAGTGCTTATTCCATTATCCTCGATATAAAAGAATAAACATATGAATAAAATAAGCACACACACACACCACAAGAACCTCTACTCTTCTCTCCTACACACACACACACACACACACACACACACACACACACACACACACACACACACACACACACACACACACACACACCACACACACACTCACAAGCACACGCACATTTTTACCTAACTACACACAGAGAAACACCAATCAGTTCAATACGACAGGTATACCAGGAAAAAAAACAACCAAACTCGTAGACTAAAAAAAAACCACCCTAAACGCTTTGATGCTAATTCACCCAACACTTTCACTGCCAAAAGAATTAGAACAGGTACCGGCACCACAGAAATTCCAGGTACCCCCCCCCCCCCCCCACCGTACCCTCCTCCCCTCTCACTCACCCCACCCCTACCCACCTCCACCTCCCCCCCACTCCTCTACTCTCTCACCCCTCACTCCCTCCATACCCTCCTCTCTACTCTCGATCCTCTCTCTCTCATCTCTTCTACCTTTCGCTTCCCTCTCTTACTCCTCTCTCTCTTCTCTCTCTCCTCTTCTCTCTCTCTCTCTCCTCTCTTCTCTCTCTCTCTCTTCTCTCTCATCTACTCTTTCTCTCTGCTGACCTGCACCTTTGATTTCTTGTGACAGAACACACAGTTCAGTTCACAGCTATCCCAGACAGCCACCCAGCCAGCCACCTAGCCACCCAGCCAGTCAGCCAGCCAGCCTAATGGAAACATCTGATACTTCGATAGACATCAGTAGAAATTAGAATGAAAAATAAGGAAAGGATTAGCTCCGATAAGTAAAGGGGGAAAAAAGGGATGAAAAGGAGAGAATTGTATCAATAACAAAACAGAGAGAAAAGTTGGGAAAAGCACGTAGGTTTTCTTTTTGTGAGGACAATAGTTACAGAAGTATCAAAGAGCTGAAATATTAGTATAGTAGAGAGTTGTAAGGGAATCTTTTTATGACCTTTTTTTTTGAGGACATCACGTACAGTAAAGGTAAAAGGTAAAGGTGTCCCATAACCACTGTGGTCGTAGGGGAGCAAGGCATCAGAGACTTCAGCTTCTCTAAGGGCCAGCATATTGAGGGTGGTGGTGCCCATCTCCTCTCCCTCGCTGCTTTACCTTCCCTGACCCTAAAGAGGGCAGGTACACCCATTTGACAGCTGAGTGAACTGGGGCACTGTACTGAAGCCATCTCGCCCCCTTCACGTACAATACGCATACTTTTTTTTTGTCTTCTAGCTCGTTTCTTGGCTAGGGCTCCGAGGTTCACCAATGATCCGATTTGGGCATAATAATATACTCGTAAGACCCTTCTTGCCCACGATGAAGGTAGCCGCATTTCGACTTCGGGAGGATGTCTTCAACACGATACCAGAGTGCATGCATTTCTTAAACTTCTTAAAATATTCTGTCAACCGTTCTAACAAGCATGAGCGGCTTTCTCTTCCAAAGAGTAGTAAAAAAAAATGGTTTTAACGTGTGCGCAAGATGTTCAACATACTTTCGCACAGGGGGATGCAATTTATAATCTCATCCCAAGGATTTTCGTGGAAGTGGAATCAGTACTGAGGTTGATTTCAGTGGAAAAATCCCCTTGTACGGGCTCCTCTGTGGTGGTTGGAACCCGGGCTTTATCCTATCAGGAGCTCATCGCTTCTTATCACTAGGCCACCTCCCCCCCCCCTCCCGTCCCCAGCACTACCACCACTATGTGTACTTTTGATTTCTACTATATTATTTTTTACTTCTGTTTTTCCCCCCCAAAAAAAAATGAACCATCAAAGAATTTTGCAAGAAATGAGCCATGAACTTTTTGCATGTTGCTAGGGGCACTCACAGGTCCGACATGACCATTGTGTTGGAGAGACAGCTTGTATGGCCAGGCAATGAAAACACTGCTTCTTTTTCTTTTTTCTCTGTTCTTCTTCTTGTACTTCGTTCTTCTTTTTGTTCTTCCTGTTCTTCATCCCATTTCTTTCTCTTCTTCTTTTTTATTTACTATTCCTCTTTCCTTCTCTTTTTCGTGTTCTTCTTCTTCTTTCTCTTCTTCTTTTTCTTCTTCTCTTCTTCCTCCTCTCTCTTCTTCCTCTCTTCTTCTTTTTTCTTCTTCTTCTTTTCTTTTCTTCTTCTTCTTCTTCTTCTTCTTCATCATCATCTTCCTCCTCTTCGTCTTCTTCTTCTTTGTTTCTTCTTCATCTTGTTCTTCTTCTTGTTGTCTTCTTCTCCTTCTCCTTCTCTTCTTCTTCTTCTTCGTATTCTTCGTATTCTTCTCTATACTACTGTGATACTGGTACAAAGAACAGGTGAAATTAAAAAAAAAATAGAGAAGAATGTGATCTGACTCATTGAAGATACAACAATCAGGAGACACCTCTTTCGGTGGTTCGGTGGTCTAGAGGTAACGCGCCTGCCTAGAAAATGGAAAGTCCAGGTATAAGTTGTGCGGTGGTTCAAATCCGGTTTGGGCCCAAAACTTTTCCCCCATCCATAAGACCATGAGTGGTGGTTTGGGTGCAAGTCTTTGGGATGAGACGACAAACCGAGGTCCCGTGTGTTACACATCGTCATTTAGCGCACGTAAAGAACCCACGGCAACAAGATGGTTGTTCTTGACAAAATTCTGTAGAAAAAAAAGCCACTCTGATAGGGAAATACAGTTGCAGACCGGCAAAATAAAATAAAAAAATGGGTGGCACTGCACTTATGGCGACGCGCTCTTTCCCTGGGTAGAGGAGCCCGAATTGAACGCAGGGTAATCTGCTGTGAGTTAAAGTGGTGTAAAATGTAAAAGTGTAAAATGTCTTACAAAATGCTAACCAGGACACAGAATTTTGACGCGACGAAAGTCTCAATGCTCTTTCTGTGACAGTCCTGGAATGCAAAAAATACATGGTATTCAAAGACTGATTGTTCTGCAGGGGCAAAAATGGAAACATGTTTTGTGTGTGATGCGTGTATATATATAACAACAAACATGGAAATAGGAACACAAAGGGACCATCAGGACCGATAACCAAGTGGTCATTGGCACCACCACAGAGTTACGGTTGGTTGGTGGTGGGTGGGTGGGTGGGCTCCACTCTCCCTGTTCTTTGATCAATTCTCGGCCAGGATGGAACAAGTCTCACCCATCACTGAACCATTAGCCACACACACACACACACACACACACACACACACACACACACACACACACACACACACACACACACATACACACAACACACATACACACACACTCGCTCTGTCTCTCTCACTCGTTGCTCTATGTCTCTATCTCTGTTTTTCTCTGTCTCTCTCTCCTCGGTGCTCTCTCTCTCTCTCTCTCTCTCTCTCTCTCTCTCTCTCCTCTCCTCTCTCTCTCTCCATCTCTCTCTCTCTCTCTCTCTCTCTCTCTCTCTCTCTCTCTCTCTCTCTCTCTCTCTCTCTCTCTCTGTGGCTCCTCTCTGTGTTTCTTTCTCTTCTGCTCTGTCTTGTCTCTGTCTTCTGTCTTCTGTCTCTGTCTGTCTTCTCTCTGTCTGTCTGTCTTCTTCTCTCTGTCTGTCTGTCTGTCTCTCTCTCTGTCTTCTCTCTCTCTCTCTCTCTCTCTCTCTCTCTCTCTCTCTCTCTCCCTCTCTCTCTCTCTCTGTGCCAGGCACCACACACCCTCCCCCACACCCCCATATCAACATGACTATGTTCAGTATGCTGTTTTGACAGAACGTTGTTTCCAGTCTGTCAGCTATGTCAGCCGAAGGTGCAGTGATGCATGCAGTGTGGCACAAACAAATATGTCAGGGTAGAATTCATAACGCTACATGGCAATACAGACTGGCTGTCAAAAGCCAATGATGCGTTGTATTACAAATAACCATGGGATACCTCATGCTACACAGAGGAAAAAAAAAGGTAAAGGTAAAACTGTCCCACAACCCATATGGTCGTAGGGGAGCGAGGCGCCAGAGACCTCAGCTTCTCTAGGGGCCAGCATGTTGAGGGCGGCGCCCATCTCCTCGCCCTCGCTGCTTTACCTTCCCTGACCCTAAAGAGGGCAGGTACCCTTTGACATTTGGGTTGAAGTGGGGGACTGTGTTGAAGCCAAGGCGCGCAAACGGTCACCCATCCAACTGGTAAACACGCTCAACGCTGCTTAACGTTGGTTTGGGAGAAAGCGAGGACATTGACCACTGAGCTATCTCGTCCATCCAGCCGCAAGCAGAGGACGACAACAAAATTAATACTAATGAAGTAGGGCAAAAAACAAAAACTCATCTTTAAGACAGCCCCCATCTCACATACCACCCCACTGCTACCTCTCAGAACTTTTCCCCTGATCCTTCTAGACACTAAACCATCTTCTCACATTCCCGAAATCGGAAATCTCCGCTGGGACATTTATTAACAACCACCACCACAACAAAGTCAGGTATCTTTTAATTTTTGCACGAAAGAGGCTGTAAGGTTAAGAAGAGTGACAGAAATAATCCGTCAAACATTGGCACTAGATTCGGGATCTTTAACGTGCAATACTTCATCTTTTGCATGCCTATACATCAACAGAGCAGTGAGGCACTAACAGATGTGCACGTAAGTTGTACTGGCGAAATCGTAACCTCTCCCTTTATTCCCATCCTGCCGAGACTTGAACAACGACCAGAAACTTGGTAAACAGCCCGTCGCTTAACGGCTGTGCCTCTCATGAATAGACGTTGATTGACAGACACACGGAGATACAGACAAAAGACAGATGGTGGCAAAACAGGGACAGACAAAAAACGAAAGATGTACACATGCCTTTATGTGCCGGTGGGAACCGATGACAAAATTGACAAAACCGCGCACACATGGAGATTGGATGTAATTTTATAAAAAGCAT
>CM060333.1:17695089-17700089 GCA_030674155.1 Stramonita haemastoma
GTTTGCTTTTTTTGTGTGTTTTTTTTTTGCCCGCTTGTTAGTTTCTTTGTTCATTTTTTTGTACCCTTGTTTGTTTGTTCATTTTTTGTACCCTTGTTTCTTGTTTCATTTTTTGTACCTTGTTTCTTGTTTCATTTTTTGTTCGTCATTTGTCTGTTTGATGATCTCCTTGATAGTTACCTTAATGTTTAGTTTCCTTGTTGTTTCTTCACTTGTTGATTTTTGTTTCACGTATGTGTCCCGCAAATTTTTTTTTTTTCTAATAATATATAATGCATTTGTTTTCGTTCACTCATTTCTGTATTCATTGATTGATAGTTTGAGTGATATATCAATTCATCCTATTATTTGTTTGTGTCCTTGTCGATGCTTCGGAGTGAACTCTTTAAGCGTTGTCTTTGGCGTTTTTATTGTTTATTTATCTATCTATTTTTGCTTGTCTTTTTTTTTTGCCTTGCTACTGCTATCACTTACCACTACACTTCTAAATGCGTGAGCACGCGCGTGTGCACAGACATACACACACATGCACACACATACACACGCACCCATGCACACATGCATATGCGGGTGCACCCCCCCACACACACACACACACTCACGGATACACACACACACACACTTGCTGGCATGCGTGGGCATATGTGTGATGCATACTGATATTTACGTTATCTGTATTCTGTTTTTCTAAATGTTTATAATACATTTGATATACATATTTATATACATCTATATCTACATATATATATATATATATTATATATCTATATTATATCTATATCTATATATATTATATATATTAATTAATGGTACTGAGAAGGAAAGATGTGAAACAAAAAAACCTTGATGAAATGGAATGACAAAAAGGAATCCGTAAAAAAAGCCAAAAAAGAAAAAAAACACACGAAAAGAATAAAAAAGAAAGAAAATTTAGGACGGGAGTTAAAAAAGAGGTGAAAAGAGAAAACAGAGAGTGAAAAGAATAAAGGAAAACAGAAAAGGAATGAACGACAGAAAGAGAGAAAGAAAGAAAAGAAAAACGTGAAAAAAAGAGAAAAAAGAAAGAAAAAGAAATCGAGACAAGAATAGAAATAAAGAGAGAAAGGAAAAAAGAAGAGAGAAGAAGAAAGGAAAGAAAGAAAGAAAGAACGAAAGAAAGAAAGAAAGAAAGAAAGAAAGAAAAATGCAAAGACACAAAAAACAACAATAAAAGAAACAATAAAAAGAAATAGAAGAAAAGAACAATAAAGGACAGAAAGAAAGAAGGAAACAAGCAAAGAAACACCAAGAAAATAATAAGAAAGAAAAGAAAGAAAGAACGAAACAAAGAAAGAACAAAAAAAAAACTAAGCAAAAAAAGAAAGAAGCAAAGGAAGAAAGAAAGAGAGAAACAAACAAACAAAGAAAGAAACAAACAAAGACAGGAAAACAAAAAAAACTAAAAGGAAAGATACGAAAAACACCCCATGAAAAAGACAGACACAAAGAAAAAACAGACAGACAGACAGAAAGACAGGGATGTGTGTTCTTTACCGGGTGCTCATAGTCCAGATCGGGTTCAAACTTGGTGATCAGATGGGTACACTTGTCCAGATCGGAGATGTGGCGAGGAAACCACAGAGCTGGCAACACAGCATCAACACCACTGCCTTCAGTCAAACAACAACAGTCACTGTTATTGTCTGCCATAGCCCAGCACACCATGTTTGTATTGCTCACGATGATAACATAATATTTTATCTTTTAATTTTTCTCATGGTAACTAAGGGGAAGGCATAGCTCAGTGGTCAGAGTGCTCGCTTTCCCAAGCTAAAGATAATTAAGCAGCTGGAGCTTTTTCTTTTCTTTTCATTTCTTTTCATTTTATTCTTTTATATCAAGCTTGGGTTACCAAGTGGATGGTGACCATTTGCACGCCTTGGTTTAAGTACAGTTCTCGCCATTTAACCAGCTGTAAATGGGTACCTGCCCTCTTTAGGGTCAGGGAAGGTAAAGAAGCGAGGGAGAGGAGATGGGCGCCGCCCTCAATATTCTGGCCCATAGAGAAGCTGAGGTCTGTGATGCCTCGCTCCCCTACGACCACACAGGTTATGGGACACCTTTACTTTTTTTTTTTACCTTCTAATGGTAACTAATATGTCACGTTGGCAAATAAATGCCTACCTTTTTTCTATTTCCTTATGGTAGATGTGTACTTTTCACCTAGATTTTTTTTGTTCGTTCCTCGACTAGAGCTAAGAGTACCACCAATGGTGAATTTTTAATATCTGACCCTTTTCTTAAGTCACCATCAGGCCGATGCATTCTGACTTCAAGGAAAAATATAAACACAATACCAATGTGCCTGAATTTTTCATAATGTTGTGATCCGTTCCTACCGGCCTACTCTCCTGAAAGGTGGAGCGGGCATCAACATATGCGCAAGATGCTCTTCCTGCGTTCCTATACAGGACGTCAGTTTATAGTCTCATCAAAAAAAACTTTGCGGGGAGTGGAGTTGGTACTGATGTTAGCTGCAGGGAAAAATCCCATCAAACGGGTTTCTTCGATGGTAGTTCCAACCACTGCGCTATCCCACCCACATTCACAGAATACAGTTACATATTTTCAAAAGACGTGTAAGGGAGGATATATTATCCGTTTGTTCACACAACAAGACACATTGCTTAAGTTTTATGTACGCACATCCGCGTGAGCGTGCGCGCGCACACATGTACACACACATACACACACATACCACACACATACACACACGCACATACTACTACTACTACTACTACTACTACTACTACTACTACTACTACTACTACTACTAATACTATACTACACTAATACTACCACTCACCCATTACTACAACTACGACTACTAACATCACCACCACACCACTACCACCACATACTTCTCCCTCCTCCCTCCTTCCCCCAACCCCCTCCCTTCTCCCACCCCCCCTCCCACCCCACCCCTCAAATCCCCAAACCCTCCACCCCTCCACCCCCTCCATACCAAACTCCTCACCCTCCCTCCCTCCCCCCCCCCCCCAAAAAAAAAATTCCCCCAACTACTCACTCTTTCTCTCAGCGGGTCTCTCCCCAAGCACCTGCACGTTTCCCTCCAGGACCAGGGGGCTGTGGCGCAGGGCCTGGATGAGGGAGGTGACGTTGTCCTTGCTGCCCTGACACTCCAGGAACAGCTCGAACTGCCGACCCTTCTGCTGCTGCTGCTGCTGCTGCTGCTGCTGACACTGTCGAGACTCCACGTGCAGTAGAGTAGTTTTCGTGTTCTGTTGCCGACAAACCAGTCATACTCTTATTATAAGGTGTGATGTTTACAGGTTTATTGTAAGGTAAAAGGAATAAAAGTGTACAAGATTAGTATACAAGATTTGCAGCTGTAGGGGAATTTACTTGTTGTCGGAAAGGTTTAATTTTAATGACCCAGTTCTATTAAAGGTAGGTAAGGTAAAGGTGTTCCATAACCTAGGTAGTCGTAGGGGAGCCAGGATCAGAGACCTCAGCTTCTCAAGGGGCCAGCATATTGAGGGCGGTGCCCATCTCTCTCCCTCGCTGCTTTACCTTCCCTGACCCTAAAGAGGACAGGCACCCATTTACAGCTGGGTGAAATGGGGGAACTGTACTGAAGCCAAGGTGCGCAAACGGTCACCCATCCCTTTGGTAACCACGTTCGAAGCAGATTAACCCTGGCTGGGGGATAGCGAGTGCTCTGACCACTGAGCTATCCCGTCCCCAATAATCTATATAGATGGAGTTTATGTAGTTCTGTATCCTGCTTAATTAAACAAATCAAAGCACTTGCATTCAACCTACTCTTTCACACGCAACAGTTACAATGAATAGTTTTTAACAAATTCAGTTCTGATGATCAGGATGTCGGTGATGATGGAGTGGTGGTGATGGTGGTGGTGATGGTGGTGTGATGGTGAAATTTAAACTTTAACAAGATGGCAGCCCCAACATGGTCTGTGTAACCAGCAAGGCTATACTTATGATTGAAAATCGATTGGATTGCAATTGAAATGCTCTCACAGGCTTGCAGGCCTACAAGAAAACAAGCGATCAACAGCAGAACTCTCACCACCAACAAACAGATTAAAAAAAAACCAACACCCCAAACAAACCAACTACAATTAACCTGATTTCAAACCACTCCCCTGACAAAAAACCCAAAAAAGCTTTCCACTTGATGACCCGAATTCTAAACCCGTCCAGTGGACATTACGGAAGACACACACTCTCATCCCTCCCCCCTCTTAATCCTCATCATCCTCTCCTCTCTCTCCCTCTCCCCATCCTCCTTCCTCATTCTCTCTGATCTGTGTCCTATGGGCACTGACACAGCGTGAAGGCCTCCCATTGACCTGTCCACCTGCTCGCTGGGCTGTGACACAGGTAAAAAAAAGCTTCAATCCGACCCTGGCTTCTATTACTTCCGGGTCATTACGCTCGTGCCTCCCTGCCACCGGAAGCGGATTTCTAGAGAGCGTGGCTGTGGAACCGGAAGTAAGGGATCGAAAATGATCCCTAGGCAGCAAGTATAGGGAGTTTTAATATAAGGGGGGGGGGGGTTCTTGGTTTGCTTTGGTTCCTTTTCTTTTAGGTCAGCAGAGGAAAAGACAGTAGCAGTAAATTAGTGTCGGGGACTACCATGGTTGATGCCAGGCTACATGTCTCTCTTGGGGTGGTGAGTTGGGTGTGTGTGTGAGAGAGCAACCGTGTAAAAGTGCAGTACTATGCGTCATGAATATAGCCAATTGTTATTGTTGTTGTTGTTGTTGTTGTGGGCGTTCATCGGGTGAACACTCTGGGAGTCACCCAGAATGTGCACTCTGACTCACTTCATCCCACTTGGAATCACTCAAAATTGAAATTGCACATGAATGAGAAGTTTGCGTGTATGACTGTTTTCAAGTACCTCGCCATGTAGGCAGTCATACTCCAACTTCAGATGACTTTTCTCTTTTAAAGGAGAGTGCAGGTTGTTA
>CM060333.1:17707589-17720089 GCA_030674155.1 Stramonita haemastoma
AGAAGAGAGAGAGGAGAGAGAGAAGAGAGAGAGAGAGAGAGAGAGAGAGAGAGAGAGAGAGAGGGGGGGGAGGAGGGGGGGTTTGTAGTAGTAAACATTAACATCCATTGACATGGGTACAGCCAGGGAAAAAGACTAGGCACATAACATGATTTGGAGAAAAAAAAAAGAGTATAGCCGGTAAATTTTACTACTCAGTCTGAGCACGACTTCAGTTTAATCTTCTCTGCTGTGTCTGCTTTGAATGAGGAAAGTGCCATTTCTTGTATAGCAAAGTTTAGCAGACACTCTACCATTGCTGGGAATCCTGTGACTAGCATTTTGAAGTTCAGCACACATGAAAAGCATAGAAAATCTAATCTACTGGTTGCCAAGCGAGAGAGAGAGAGAGAGAGAGAGAGAGAGAGAGAGAGAGAGAGAGAGAGAGAGAGAGAGAGAGAGAGAGAGGAGAGAGAGAGAGAGAGAAGAGAGAAAGAAAACAGGGGACACAGAGAGAGAGAGAAACAGACATACATATATGCAGACAGATAGACTGACAGAGAGATAGAGAGAAGAGAGAGACAGAGACATAAAGACAGAGTGAGACAGGACAGACAGACAGACAGACAGGCAGATATAGAACACACAGAGAGATAAAGAGACAGACAGACAGACACCCCTAGAGCCAAAGGAGGTTTTTTTCTGAATCTGTAATTTGGCAAGGATATATAAGTGGGGGTGAGGATGCCTGTGTCCCTGTGCATAGGTCATTGTGTAGGAGCATGTGGGCTTGCCTGTACACACGCAAAATACTCAAAATCTACTTGTTTACCCATTCATATATAAAAGTGTCAGGCTAAAGATGTGTACACAATGTAAAATATATTATTTTCTGTCATAAGAGGATGACAGTGAACAGCTAACATAGATTTCTCAGTCAGTCCATTGGCGCCCTTTCTGTCCCCGAACTTACGAACAGGAACAGGAATTTAATCGACCAGCTAGCTGGTCTAAAGTTGACTGGTCACGAACAAGCATCATTACATCACCAGGCTAAAAATGGGCGCTTTCACGAGCTCTCTGAACCAACCCTACAGCCATTCCACAACCCTCCATTCAGCCGCTGAGTTCACCGGAAGTGGCTTGATTCAGCACTCTGGACCAATCAATGGAGGCCTTTCAAGAAACTTCCAAAGCAAGGCTATGACCTCACGCATAGGGCATGGAACATTAAAACGCTTTCGGGCTCAGACTTGTCCATGTTTGAAATATTCCCTGCCATTTCCTGGCTTTGAGAGTGGTCAGAATTTAGAAAACTATTCATAGATGATGTCAGAAATAAACTGCCACTACAGAAAAGTCTTCTAAAAATTACATTTGTATTGACCATACCTTCCCACATACATACATACATACATACATAATAACGAGACTAGCTTTGGAAGAAAAGTGTAAATCACAAGTTGATAATTACACTCATGGGTAGATTTCTAGGGATTGCTGTGTCAGAGTCAGTAAAAATCATAGATTACTGCTACATAATACCCTATCCTCCATCCTTGTGTAATGGTCCCTATTGATTTTTTATCAGCTCCAGTGTTCATGCTTTGGATATACAAGTACAGAATGTTTTTTCAGCATTTCTTTCATAACATTCGTGGCTTGTATAACGCTTATGTGACAAGGGTTTACGAAATGTAGCACATTGATTTTTCTGGATAAATGTATTGCAGCTATATCTCTAACATATTGCTTCTTACATATCATTTCACTGATTTCCTTTATTTTGCATATAGAATATCTCACTATTACGATGAGGAACTTTAATATTTTTGTTTAAGTGTCTGCCAGTTTGTCTGTCTACACCAATTTTTGGGGTCTCTCTGTGCTTTATCTGTCTATTCATTCATCTGTCTTAACATCTGTTTTCAAAACGGAAGAACCTGTCTTTTAGACTAGTCTGACACGCTCTAGACAAAGTTACACGGTATTAAAGCAGACTGGTCATGAACAAGCACCATAGCATTACGAGGGTACAGAAATGGGCGTTGTCACAAGCTTTCTGGAGAGGCCCCTGAACCATTTCGCATTCCCCCATTCAGCCACTGAGTTCACAAGAAGTGGCTTGATTCAGAACTCGAGCCAGTCACTGACCATCTTTCAAGAGACAGCCAAAACAGGACTCTAACCTTACGTATCAAGCATGGGGCATTATAACGTTTTCTTGATCACACCTTTTAAAAAAAATGTTATACCACTTTATGTCACAGCAGATTTCTCTGCGTGAAATTCGAGCTGCTCTCCCCGGGGAGAGCCATCGCCACGAATGCAGCGCCTACCCATTATTATTATTATTATTATTATTATTATTATTATTATTATTATTATTATTTTATTTTATCATTATCATTGTTGTTTATATTATTATTATTATCATAATTATTATTAATCGTTGTATGTTGTTGTTGTTATTATTATCATCATTATCATTATTATATACATCCCCGAGCCGCCCTGGGGACTCCAACTCCCCGATTTTTCCTCAGGGATAGTGTCTAAACACGACACCTGTGTGCATGCTGGGTTTTTAAAAACAATTTTGTCATTCGCTCCTACTGGCACACAATGGCCTGCTCTTCCAAAGGTGGAACGGGGTTTTAACGTGTGCGCAAAATGTTCTGCGTGCGTTCGCACACGGGGCCTCGGTTTATAGTCTCATCCGAAAGACTTCCATGTTTGAAATCTTTTTTCTCATGCCTGTATGTTAAGAGCTGTGTGAATTTTGGAACAAATTTTTTGATAAATTAAGCTAGCGGGGAAAAAGATACCCTTTTTTGAATTATCAAGCTTGTACTAGAAAATCCTGTCCAGATTATAACTGTTGAATGTACACTCCAATGTTGTCATTGTTATACTGTACAATCAAATTGATGTTGGCTGCATATCGCAAGTTCACTACACTTCATTGTGAAAACAGTCTTCATTGCTGCATCATCTTTAATTTCTTTTTTTCTGGCACGGGGGGGGGGGGGGGGTAAACTCATCAACATTGCAACTTTCTGTTACATAATAACCTTTTTTTTGTGTAAATGTGCAATAAGGAGGGGGATAGCTCAGTGCTCAGAGCACTCTCTTCTCAACTAAGGATAAGCGACATTGAGCAGTTTACAAGTGGTTGGTGCTATTTGCATGCCTCGCTTTGGTGAGTCCCAGTTCACCAGTATAAATGGGTACTTGCACTCTTAGGAACACGGAAGTAAGTAGTGAGGGAGAGGAGATGAGCACTGCCTCAATATGTGTTCCCTAGAGAAGCTGAAGCCTCTGAAATCTTGTACCCAACGACTACATGGTTTATGATCTGGACACTTTTACTTTGTACATATACTGGTTTCATGAGTTTTGGGATGTGATAAAAAAAAGTGCATCCAAACTTGTTTATAACATGCGTTCTATATTCATTGCTGTGCAACAGTTTAGAATGTTTTTTTCCGTCTAATATTAATTAAGTGAACAGAAAATTGAGACACACACACACACAACACACACACACACAACACACACACACACACACCACCACACACAACAATCAAATTGGTGTTGGCTGCATATCACAAGTTCACTACACTTCATTGTGAAAACCAGTCTTATTGCTGCACAATCTTTTTATTTTTTTTCTGGCACGGGGAGGGGGGGGGGGGGGGGGATTCATCAACACTTGCAAATTTCTGTTACATAATACACCTTATTTTTTGTGTAAATGTGCATATAATGGGAGGGGGGGGGGATAGCTCAGTGCTCAGAGCACTCTCTTTCTCCAAGCTAAGGATAAGCGACATTGAGCATGTTTACCAAGTGGCTTGGTGACTATTTGCATGCCTTGGCTTTGGTGCAGTCCCCCAGTTCACCCAGCTATAAATGGGTACTTGCACTCTTTAGGAACATGGAAAGTAAAGTAGTGAGGGAGAGGAGATGAGCACTGCCCTCAATATGCTGTTCCCTAGAGAAGCTGAAGCTTCTGAAATCTTGCTACCCAACGACTACATGGGTTATATGATCTGGACACTTTTACCTTTGATACATATATTAATTTCATGAGTCTGGGAGATTGTGAGTAAAGAAGTGCATCCAAAAACTTGTTTATAACATTGCGTTCATATTATTTATTGCTGTGCATCAGTTATAGAAAATGTGTTTTATCACTTTGGAGTAGGGCTGACTCCACTCCCCCCAAAAGTCTTTTGAATGAGACTATAAACTGAGGCCCCGTGTGCGAACGCACGTAGAACATCTTGCGCACACATTAAATCATGTTCCACTTTTCGTGAGAGTAGGCCATCATGTGACGGTGGGAACAGATGACATTTACAAAACTACATATACATGGGGACTGGGTGTAGAAAAGCATAATTATGGTTGCTGATTCCATCATCCTTGGTATAAAAGAATAAATAAATAAATAAAAGTAATAAAGTTAAGCAAACAAGCATTGTTGCATGCATGAGAACTTAAACTGAAAAATGGGCCACCTATGTTTACTTTAAATCATTCATAACTTAAAAACAAAGACACTTGGGTGTTGTGTCTTTATTTGTCTGCTTGTTTAAAAACAAAATAAAACATAAAAAAACAAAGAAAAACCCATCATTAATTCAGACAAAGAAACGTCCGTTAAACCCAAAACACATAAAGAAACCAAAGAAAACCCTCGTCATTAAGACAAAGAAACGTCCATAAACCCAAAACATAAAAAAAAACTAAAGAAAACCCGTCATTTACACAAAGAAACGTCCATAAAACCCTCCTAAAGCCTCTTCAAAAACTGGTGTTAACAACCGGGTGTTAATTCCCCATCCTGCTGTTTTTAATCATCCCCAAAGGCAAAAAGAAAAAAAGAAAAAGCTGAGGGCTGAAATAGAACACCAGCCCCAATGGGCCGTCATAACGAACTTGTCACTGGACAGTCAAACCGTTTTATGATGGCTCTAATTGAACGGACAGACAGGGGGCACACACGGAGATCGATAATCGGCAGGTTCACCTGTCTCTTGATTTGTTCCATGTTCGCCAGTCTCTGGCCAGTTCCCCCCTCCCCCACCCACCCCTATTCTGGGTGTGTTAGCTCTGGAACTGAGTGCTGACAGGGTGACATGACATCTGTGTTTGTGTAGTGGTGTTGTGTAGTGTGTGTGTGTGTGTGTGTGTGTGTGTGTGTGTGTGTGTGTGTGTGTGTGTGTGTGTGTGTGTGTGTGTGTGTGTGTGTGTGTGTGTGTGTGGTGTGTGGTGTGTGTGTGTGTGTGTGTGTGTGTGTGTGTGTGTGTGTGTGTGTGTGTGTGTGTGTTGTGTGTGTGTGTGTGTGTGTGTGTGTGTGTGTGTGTATGTGAGTGTGTGTGTGTGTGTAGTGTGTGCAGTGTGTGTGTATGTTTATGTGTGTATATGTACATATATATATGTATATATAATTATAATATATATATATATGTTTTTGTTGTGTGTGTGTGTGTGTTGTGGTGTGTGTGTAGTGTGTGTGTGTGTGTGTGCGCGCACGCACTCACGCACGCACACACACAGACACACTCACACACACACATTAACGTGTGAGTTGCTCTCTAAAAATAACTACATTCTCCTCTCCTACACTGTTTTATTTTTTTATATTATTTTTGTTTTGTTCAGGATTTACCGCCACACCTTGGCACATTAAAGTTCTTTTCTAAGCGGAGAAGTCCACAAAACATGAATTGGATTTTAGCTGCACTGCCACAAGGTTACTAGCCAGAGGAGATCCTGCCATAATGATTGGATCACTCGTGAAGGCCTGGGTGTTTAGAATGCTTGTTCTGATCTCACAGACAACTTTCAGTCATCATCTGCTATACCTGTGGGATTAATGAGATGATAAACCGAGGTCCCGTGTGTTACGCAAAATTATTTAGCGCACGTAAAAGAACCCACGGCAACAAGAGGGTTATCCCTGGGAAAATTATGTAGAAAAAAGCAAATCTGATATGGAAACATATTGCAGTTGTAGACAGAAGAAAAAATAGTACTGGGTGGCGCTGCTCTTGTGGCAACACCCTCTCCCTTTGAAGAGTAGCCCGAATTTCATGCAGAGAAATCTGCCATGATTAAAGTAGTATAAACTAAATAAACAAAATAATGATACATAAAAGATCATCAGTCAAAGGCAAAGTGTAGCGTACAATTCGACTACATGCCAAAAACTGTACTTGTACAGATATTTTTCTCCTTGTGGGGACAGGACAGCTCAGTGGTCAGAGCACTCGCTTTCCTCCAAGCCAACGTTAAACAGCATTGAGCGTAGTTACCAATTGAATGGGTGACCGTTTGCGCACCTTGGCTTCAGTACAGTTCCCCAGTTCACCCAGCTGTAAATGGGTACCTGCTCTCTTTAGGGTTAGGGAAGGTACAGCAGCGAGGGAGAGGAGATGGGCGCCGTCCTCAATATGCTGGCCCCTAGAGAAGCTGAGGTCTTTAATGCCTCGCTCCCCTACGACCACACAGGTTACGGGACACCTTTACCTTTACTTTTACTGTCTTTCTTCTTTTCTTGGCTGGAGCTCCATGGTTCACCAATAATGAGATTTTGCCTATACACGACCATTTAACCCGCTATGAAGGTAGCTGTAGTCTGAGTTCAGGATAGTACACTCATGTGTTCAAATCAATTGCTCATTTTTCTCTCTCTCAATTTCTCCACTTGACAAGCTTTGAAACTCTAATGATGCGACGTAATATTGAATGGGAAAATAAACTATGTGCGGCATTGGATTTTATACATGCTTTAATGTAAGGGCATAAAAAATATAGACAGCACATCAATGGACATATTTTCAATACGTTTCTTGTGTCAGTGACAACTGAATTATCGATTGCAGAAATGTGTCACTAAACGCATTTCAGTGATGACTACTTTGGTGATTTATGAAGACAGCTGGGGTGGGTGGTTTTGCCACATCTACAATCTCATTTCACCTTGCACTGATAATCCTTGCCTGGAATCGTATCAAAAAGAACAAGGACAATGAAGATGAGATGTTTCACAAACTCTTTGGTATCTCATACAGAGATCACATCATTAATGAGGAAGTGAAAACCAGAATCAAAAACGCCATGGACCATTATTATGAAGAGCTCCTGACATCAGTGAAAAAACGCAAACTTAAGTGGTAGGGGAACGTCACGCGAACATCTCGACTGGCCAAGACTGCCCAACAGGGAACAGTACAAGGAGGTAGACGAAAATGCAGACAGAGAAAATGACGGGAAGACAACATCAGAGAGTGGACTGGCTTTGAGTGGAACGATTTTCTACGAAAAGCAGAATGTAGGAAGCTGGTTGCAAAATCTTCATTGGTGCCCCCATGGTCCAAGGGGCAATGGGACAGGTAAAGGTGCTACCAACAGGTAGAAAGAGAGATATGCACCGCATCAAAGAGTGGACAGGTGAAGGTGCTACCAAAGGTAGAAAGAGAGATATGCACCGCATCAAAGAGTGGACAGGTGAAGGTGCTACGAAAGGTAGAAGGAGATGTGCACCGCATCAAAGAGTGGACAGGTGAAGGTGCTACCAAAAGGTAGAAAGAGGATATGCACCGCATCAAAAGAGTGGACAGGTAAAGGTGCTACCAAAGGTAGAGTGAGATGATATGCACCGCATCAAAGAGTGACAGGTGAAGGTGCTACCAAAAAGGTAGAAAGAGATTATATTGCACCGCATCAAAGAGTGACAGGTAAAGGTGCAACCAAAATGTATGAGTAGAAAGAGATATGCACCGCTTCAAAGAGTGGACAGCGTGACCATTGTAGTCTTTTATAGAGCAGTGGAGAAGAGACAGACATAACAAAAGATTACAACCATAATTCTGTCGGGACTGGTTGCCGAAACAAGATAGACACCCCCCTCCCCCACACACACCACTACCACCTCACCCACCTAAGAGAGTCACGAAATTACCTTTTGAATTAGTTTTCTGTGTGATTACTGGCTAAGTGGTAAACTGATTGATTTGTAAACAGAACAATTGATACATCATTGACTGATTGATTCACTGACTGTATTCAAACGCCCAATCATAAGATCTTTACGGAAAGGTCAGCAGGAACGATAAAAATTGTTAGGGTTATATTTTCTATCATATCTCTTCATCCATTCACTCCCTGTTTGGCCCCTCTACCGTAACTAATCATCGGTGCACTTTTCCCCTTCATTTATACACGCTAACGTTCAGTACATTAACAATCGTTACCAACCAACACACACCACACACACACACACACACACACACACACACACACACACACACACACACAACACACAACACCAACACAACACACACACACACACACACACACACACACACACACACACACACACACAACACACACACTACACACAACACACACACACAAACACACACACACACACACACACACACACACACACACACACACACACACACACACACACCACGCACCACGCACGCACCACACACACACACACACACACACACACACACACACACACACACACACACACACACACACACACACACACACACAAATGCTGCCACCAATTTTTGCCCAAACAAGCCTACGCACATCTGTAACCCCCCAATTTAAAAAAAAAAAGGCTGATGAGAATTTTCCTTTTTGCAGCTGTTGAAGATATTTGATAATTATCATGCAGTCACAGTTTAGCCTTTTTTTTAAGAGTAGAAGACAACTATCACAACGTTATTGCCAATTATGCTGAAAGAAAATGTTTCGGTGTTCATAAACAGAATTAACTCAAATTGTGCCAGAACGTCTGTAACTAGCTGGAAATGGGTTCCATGCTATTAATCTGTTGTTCTTTTTTTTTCTTCCTCAGAAGAAAGATAATGAAAACAAGTGTAATGACGTTACACAAAAACATAAACAGAGACACCCTTAGTAAAGAACTACTAGTTATAGTGTGACTGTTTGGAAAGTTGTGTGTAAGTGTTTGTGTTGTTTGTGTGTGTATGTGTGTGTGTGTGTTGTTGTGTTGTTGTTGTGTGTTGTTGTTGTTGTTGTTGTTGTGTGTGTGTGTGTGTTGTGTTGTGTGTGTGTGTGTGTGTGAGCTAGGAGTATTTAATTTAGCATTCCAATTTAGTCTTAGAGCATAATTAGAGGATATTGATGTAAAAATGCTTTTTAAATGTGATGTTTACACAGCAGAAAAAAAAATGACAATAATACCTTTAAACTCTCTCTCTCTCTCTCTCTCTCTCTCTCTCTCTCTCTCTCCTCTCTCTCTCTCTCTCTCTCTCTCTCTCTCTCTCTTCTCTCTCTCTCTCTCTTCTGGACCTGTCTCACACAACCTCTCTCTCTTTTACAAATGTCTTTGGAACAAATCTGATTGATTATGCCATACTGTAGAACATATCAAACACCTGTGAAATCAATATGGGTACCCTTATGCAAGGGAAAGGGTGAGAGGTTCGGGGGGGGGGGGGGAGGTGTTATTATATAGCACTCCTCTAAAACTCTTGCGACATTGATAGATCAATGCCACAATCCCAGAAAAGTCCTACCATAGAAAGGTGTCACCTTATGACATGCAGCATTTTGAAAAGCGGTCTGATGCCACCTATTCAATTCAAGTGCTTTATTCTCTCACAAACTGAGAAACTGACGTGGGTTACAAGCATTCCTAAGAACAGTAAACAAAGATATATGTTTTTAAAACTCCACAAAAAAGCATCCCAACATCAGTACGCACCCATCACAAGATAAAGAAACACTCAAACAGCAGCAATATCTAAGCCAGCCATAAACTGACCTGTGTAAAATCACATGCACTATATACATCAGTACAGTGTGCACGCACATCCACATGCACACACAAAGCCCATGCATGCACACACACACACACAAACAGCCCACACGCATGCATGCGCACAAACACACGTGCGCACACACTCACACACACCACACACACACACACACACACACACACAAATACACACACACACCACACATAGTGGGCACATCTGAATATATGCCCACACATTTTTAATGACATAAAGCATCTCCTTATAACAAATTGGGTAATCCAACAAATATCAGCTAACTAATACTTCATTCTATCAAAATAATGAAAATGTTAAAATGATAGTAAAAAGCAGCCTATGCATGAATAGAATGTGATTTTCAGATGACTTCACTTGAGTCACCAAATATTTCAGGCTTGGGTCTCCTTTCCTTCATCTGTCCAATTTCACTTCCGAATCTTTTATGAAAAAAATACCCGCTAAGCTTGACGCACAGCAATGGCAGGGGACATTTCAAACATTGACACGTGCGATCCAAAAATGTTTAAATGTTCAGATCAGTGCCCAATGCGTGTAGCCAGAGCCTCGCTCTGGCAGTCCCCTGAAAGGCCTCCATTGATTGGTCCAGAGTGCTGAATCAAGCCACTTCCGGTGAACTCAACGTCTGAATGGGGGGTTGTGGAATGGCTGTAGGGTAGGTTCAGAGAGCTCGTGAAAGCGCCCACTTTTGTGCCTGGTGATGTAATGATGCTTGTTCGTGACCAGTCAACTTTACGCAGCTAGCTGGTCGATTAAATTCCTGTTCCTGCTCGTAAGTTCGGGGACGGAAAGGGCGCCAACAGGCTGGCTGTGGGGGTCTGGATGAACTGATCTTAGTGAAGCCCCCCTGGTCTTCTGCTGAGAAAAAAAGTAGTTGTTTTTTTTCATCGCTGAGATAGTCTGTAACCTTAACGACTGTGCTCAAAGTCAGTGAATGAGTTGTACCTGGACATTGCATGTGGACACACACAACCCTGTGCCCTTGGAGAACAGCGCATGTTTAAGTATCTATAGTGGCTCCTTTTACTGATGCTCACCATCAATGTAGGTGTGCCAACACACACACATACACACACCACACGCATGTCTGCATGCATACACGCTGGACAGACAGACAGACAGACAGACAGACAGACAGACAGACAGACAGACAGACGGATAGATAGATAGATAGATAGATAGATAGATAGATAGATAGATAGATAGATAGATAGATAGATAGATAGACAGACAGACAGACAGATACTGCATACATGTAAAGGGTTTCAATGCAAGCCCTTTTATTCGCTGCTGTACAAGATTCAGCGCTATATAAATTCCATACATTATTAGTTTTGTTATTATTACATGCAGATCAATAGAATGATCGATGGATGGCTAGACAGACAGAAAGGCAGACAGATAGAAAAGTAGACAGAAAGACACAGACAGACAGACAGACAGACAGACAGATAGATAGATAGATAGATAGATAGATAGATAGATAGATAGATAGAGTAGATAGATAGATAGATAGATAGATAGATAGATAGATAGATCAGGCAGACAGGCAGACGGGCAGACAGTAGGTAGGTAGAAGACAGACAGACAGACAGACAGACAGACAGACAGACAGACAGACAGACAGACAGACAGATAGAAGATAGATGATAGATAGATAGATAGATAGATAGATAGATAGATAGAGATAGATAGATATGATTTTTACTTTGTCTATGAACGTGTTCACGAGAACGTGCCATTATGTGCATGCCTGATCGCATGATTTTGCCCTAGGTGACTACTTTAAGCATGCATGCATGCATTAATGTGTGTGTGTGCGTGCGTGCGTGCGTGCGTGCGTGTGTATGTGTGTGCGTCGTGTCTGGGGGTGTATGTGTATGTGTGTGCGTGTGCACCTGTACGTGTGTGTGTATGCGTGTGTGTGTGTGCGTGTGTACGTGTGCGTGTGTGTGTGTGTGTACACGCTTGCACACGTTAGGACGCGCTGCCACGCTCGCTATCCATCGATTTGTTCCCAAATGTTGTCATTGTTTCGGAGTCTGCTTCCAGACATTTCAACAGTTTACGGCCTTCACAATGTCCGCGTGAAACAGAGAAGTGTCAATATCCAGTCCGTTACATCCCCTCCCAAATAAAGGATTGATCTCTCAACCTGAAATACTTTTGTCGCTGGGGGGATCAATGACAATGGGGGCACAACACAGTTTATGCTGGCATTAAAACCACAATGAAGCCAGGTTGAAATGGTGCCATAAGTCTGTGACATTTATTGCTCTTTTCTCCTGCTCGAGGATTCTTCTGTTTTCACAATGTCACATTGCTGCGACTTCTGGTTTCTGTTCCTGCGGATTCAGTTGCTGCTTCTGTTTCTGACACTGCAGCTGTTTCTGCTTGTTTGTTGTTGCGCAAGAACAGCCACCTAAAAGGCAACTTTAAACAGAGGAAAGAAGGGGGGCTATGAAGCAATAAGTAAAATCGATCATAATCCAGAAGCATATGTATTGACATATTACCTCTTTGTTTCATTTATTCAAAGGATCTTTTATTGACTCATAATCTTCAACCTTTTTGGTCTTTTTTTTTTTTAATTCAAAGGATATGTTATTGACTCAGAGTCTTCGCCACAATACTGGAAACTCTCTACCATGCTGAAATCTGTTCTCG
>CM060333.1:17725089-17727589 GCA_030674155.1 Stramonita haemastoma
CACACACACACACACACACACACACACACACACACACACATGCACGCACACATGCACGCACGCACACACGCACGCACGCACACACAAACACTACACACACACACATACAAATAATTTTCATGAACACACAAGCCCACGCAGACTGGAAGAGAAGAAGCAGGAAAAGAAGACCTGACGAGTAGCAATAGCAGCAGCAAAAGCAGTTCCCCCCTGGTATTTCTACTGTGCTGCTGCTGCTGCTGCTGCTGCTGCTGATGCTCTGCTGATGCTGTATCGACAGTGCGTAGTCACAGTGTCACAGCTTTAAGCAGAACAAGAGCAATGCCATCATTTTATTGCCCATTGTGCACAGGTGCAATACTTCGTCTCCTAACCCCCCCACCCCACCACCGCTCCCACTCCCCCCCCCCTTGCAACCCCCTCCACACCTCCCCCTGCACCCCTCCTTCCTATCCCAAACAAAAGCACTCGAGATTATACCAGAAGATCTGTAATAAAAAAAAAAATTAAAAAAAGGAAAAAAAATGTGGATTGTATTGTATTGTGGTGTGTTGTGTTCTGTTGTATTGTCTTGTATTCTGTTGTACTGTATTGTGTTGCTTTTTACTGTATTATGTTATGTTGCATTGTGTTGTGTTATGTTGACTTATATAATATATATATATATATATATATATATATATATATATATATATATATATTATATATATATATATACACGGGCTTCTTTAATTAACTCCCCTAAAGCGGCGGCCTTTCTGAATTTTAGTAGTAGCAAGGAAGACAACAGTGCTCTTTGCCAAGGGAGGGAATTCCAAGTGTTGCGGCGACGAACTGATGTAATTTTTTCGTAGTTTTAAGAAGGCACTAGCATTTTGTCAGCAGAATCCTCCTCATCATCTGTGCTCAATTAATTAAATTCTTAGTTAAATAAAAACAATAACGAAAACCCCGCTAAAAAAAGTGGTGCCTTACCCATTAGTTTTTGACATACCAGTCTCAATTTTGTTTAAATTGTATACCCCTTTAAGTCACGGCAGATTTCCTCTGCATGAAATTCAAGCTGCTCTCCCCGGGGAGAGCGCTTCGCCACAAGAACAGCGCCACCCATTATTTTTTCTTTTCCTGTCTGCAACTGTTTTCCTATCAGAGTGGCTTTTTTTTACAGAATTTTGCCAGGGACATCTCTTGATGCCTTGGGTTCTTTTACGTACACTAAACAATGATGTGTAACACACAGGACCTCGGTTTATCGTCTCATCCAAAAGACTAGCACCTAGACCACCCCTCATGGTCTAATAGATGGGTGGAAAAGTTTGGGGCACAAACGGAATTCAAACCACCGCACAACGTCGACTCGGACTTGACGCTTTTTAGACAGGCACGTTACCTCTAGACCACCGACCCACGTTTTTTGGCATACCAGTCTCCAGTTTGGTTTCCACCTATTTCACCTAGGGCGAATTCATGTCAAAGTCTTTAGGATTAGTTAGCAAATTAAATGCGGGTGTGGAGATGTTTTGGGGGAGAGGGGGGGGGAGGGGGAGCTGGAGGAAGCTACTCGTTAGAGGGAGTTACTGTTTGTTTTCGATTGATGGAGAGGGCACTAAGTGGATTTGATTTAACGGCTACGCTGTTAAGACCATCCGTAAGGGAACACACATTTCGAGCACAATCTATACCGTCTCTTTTTCAACGTCTGTATTTCTTCCTTTTTACGTTTGATGCGGGTCCGGTCTTTCACATCAATTAGGCAATTGAAGATCGCTGAAATGCGCTGTTCCTCGTTTTCTTCCTCTTCTTTTTCTTCTTTTTTTATTTTGTTCCTCAGCTAGAGCTCCGAGATTCATCAATGGTAAAAAAACAGTTTTGCCTATGCGACCGTTTATTTCCACACCATTTAAGTAACCGCGTTCCGATTCTGGCCATGATGTCTAAAAACCAACACCTGTGTGCATCCTGTTTTGCTTTTAGAAACATTAATTTTGTCATTCATTCCTACCAGCACGAAATGGCCTACTCTTCCAAAAGGCAGAACGGGTTGATAACATGTGGCCGGCATGATGTGTGTGCATTTACACACATGGCCTCGGTTTATAGTCCCACCCATCGAAGGATTTTGACATTCAGTTCGGTTTTTCCGTTAAAACTGGGAAGAAAGGGCAAGGCTGGGAATCGAACCTAGATCCTCATGGTATACTTGTTAGTCAGGGGAGCGTCTCAACCGTCCTGCCTCTTTCTTTCTTGTTCTTTCTCTGACAATGTCTTAACAAAAGAAAGGCAAAATTTGGTCACCATGCTCTGAATACAAGGCTAGGGACATTTTCAATAGCAAAGCTTTTGATCTTGTTGATATGATGATGATGAAGATGATGAAGGTGATGATGATGATGATGATGATGATGATGATGATGATGATGATGATGATGAAAGAAGAAGAAGAAGAAGAAGAAAGAAGAAAGAAGAAGAAGAAGAAGAAGAAGAACAAGGAGGAGGAGGA
>CM060333.1:17732589-17762589 GCA_030674155.1 Stramonita haemastoma
GACAGACAGTGACAGACGTCAAGAGAGAGACAGAGAGACAGACAGACAGACGAAGAAGCATGCAGACAGGCAGACAGACAGAAGAGAGAGAGAGAGAGAGAGAGAGAGAGAGAGAGAGAGAGAGACGAGAGAGAGAGAGCAGAGACAAAGAGAGAGAGAGAACTGGGGAAGAGACAGATAGGCAGACAAAGAGAGACACAGAGCAGACAGACAGAACAGAGACAGACAGACAGCAGACATAGAACCAGAGAGAGGGAGACAGACAGACAGACAGACAGACAGACAGACAGATAGACAGAGACAGAGACAGAGAGACAGAGACAGAAATTGAGAGACAGACAGACAGACAAAAAGGCAGGCATAGAGAGAGACAGAGACAGAGAACACTAGACACAACAAATTGAATATGCATCAGCCTCGGGCCACAATACATGGGGTTTGGGGACGGATCAGAACACAGTGAATTGAGAATAACAGCCACGAACCAAAGCGATGAGTAACACCTGAAGCTGACAATGGTATCCAAAAACTACTGTTATGCTTTATTGGATAGTTTAAAAAAAAAAACGTAAAGGTGCCCATAACCTATGTGGCTGTAGGGGAGCGAGGCATCAGAGACCTCAGCTTCTCCAGGGGCCACCATACTGAGAGAGGCGTTCATCTCCTCTCCATCGCTGCTTTACCTTTCCTGTCCATAAAGAGGGCAGGTACCCATTTATAGCTGGGTGAACTGGGGGACTGTACTGAAGCCAAAGCGCGCAAACGGTCACTCATCCAATTGGAAACCACGCTCGATGCTGCTTAACCTTAGGTGAGGGAAAGGGAGTGCTCTGACCGCAATAAATATCAGTAATGAACATAGCAATCAAGACAAACACCTACTTGTGCGTTATTTGATTGATTCTGCCTTGTTTCATGCACACAATCAAAACAATGGGTTTTTTTTCTTCTGTTGAAGGAGTGAAAAATAAACTTAGATAATTATATTTGTGTCTGAGGTCACTACTTGCTACTCCAAGCAAATCTGGAACGGACAAACTGTTGTGTTTGATGAGAAAATAATTACTTAAAATGTGTGTCCGTTGAAAACTCAAACAAACTATGAACTTAATTTTCAGAGTATGCTTTTCAGAATGGACATGCTTTGTATTGAATATTTCCACAATATCTTTACACATTGTTATTGCGTGGCAGAACATTCAATCTTGTCTGTATAATGGCCACCCGCTTATGGTACGTTATATCGGATTTAACATACTTCTCTTTGTCGACAATGATTTTAGATTTTCTGTACATTTCATATTATGTGTGTATGATATATATATATATATATATATATATAGTAAATAATATAGATATATATAAATATATAATAATAACATACAATATAATAAACAACATACAGACAGACAGAGATAGACAGAGAGAGATAGAGACAGATACAGAGAGAATCAAATAATATACCATTCAAGAAAGGCCAAAGCCCTTACTGAAGAGAAGTGGGACTATACACGACATTGACAAAGTTATAACAATGCACAACGGACTATCACAGCATCAATACTATTAACTAAACATAATACTTCGTATTTTGATTGACTTGTACAAATAAAAATCTAAGGTTTTTCTTTGCTGCCTCATCTTTCTGTGGCGTTCCTATCCCTGCTTTTCCCACGCCGCTCATTTCAATCTCCCCGCCATAGCCATACCCAGATTCGTTATGTCTCATCCTCAGGGTCGGAAGTCCACAGGGGCCCATTAATATCAGGCTGCCGTGAGACCACCAGCCAGAGGGGCTGGCTCGCTGTCCGTCGGTGGTGATCAGTGGTGCCTGTTCTGAGCTAACATACGCAGGACACCACCAACTAAGCCCCCTACTAACGACAGTATTAGCTCAGTCGCGGAGCCAGACTGCGTGAGTTGCCCCATCCGAATTGGCAACGTACCACCACAACATCCCTCAAACGACTGTCCCCCGCAAACCTTCAACTCCAAAGACTTTGACACCAACTCACCACGGGCACAGAAACGTATGGGAAAATCGAATCTGAGGTCACCACGAGACTAGAGCAACTGTGACCACCGAATCAGAGGCTTTTTTTTTTCGTTGCATGGTGATCAGTAATGATAAGGATGATGTAATGATGCTGCTATGGAAGTACATATGCTTTGAGACTATTTGACAGGGCTGTAACTCTACGCATGCTGTCACATATCCCGGCGTCAACCCGGACCTAGAGTTACAGACACCTGCAGTGTTGGTCAGGTAATTTGAGCAACACTCTCAAACTGGTAACAATAGATGAAGCTCGACTATGCATGTGCGTTCCTTGTTTTCCTACTGAGCTCACAGCACACTCACTCTGGGTAGGAGCTAGCCGGAGTCCGAAAAATCCTTGACTCTCAAGGGATTCGAACCCGCGACCCTCCAGTCCGAAATCCAAGGCACTAACCGCTGCGCCGTGGCGGCTGGTTCAATAGATGATGAATGTGTTCTCTATTAATGCTCTGCTTATCAAATTTAATACCTTATCAATCTACATAAAATTTATTGGGAGACGGTGATTGCCTGTTTGGTTAGAGCGTTACGCATTGCGCGCGCAATCTGCTGACCCGGGTTCAAATCCTGTTCAAGGGGATATTTTTCCCTGGAGTTGTTACCCAAAAGTCCTTCGGATGAGAGTGCAAACCAAGGTCCTGTGTGCGAATGCACGCAGAACATCTTGCGCACACGTTGAAACCGGTTTTGTTCTCAGGAGGAGTTAAAACCCGTTCCTCTTTTCGGAAGTGAAGCCATTGTTTGCCGGTCGGAACGGATGACAAAATTTACAAACTGCATACACACGGGTCTGAATTTTACAAAAGCACATGAGCGCGCATTCCACAATCCTCAAAATAAAAGAATAAGATGAAATGATAGTGGTGTATCGATGCACTCAGTTAAAATTGTCTCCCCTTTTTCTGAGTACATTGAACATTTTAGCTAAAAAAAATGTGCTTCATTGGAAATATACATTCTCTCTCTCTCTCTCTCTCTCTCTCTCTCTCTCTCTCTCTCTCTCTCTCTCTCTCTCTCTCTCTCTCTCTCTCTCTCTCTCTCTCTCTCTTATGCAAAACAAATGCAGCTTTTCTTGTTCTTTTACACTATATCTGTGATAATTGTTATTAAGAGGTAAAACAATTGACTTAACTTGTGAAATAGAAACTCGAAAACAGTGTCTATAAACTGTTAGGTATTGTTTTTTTCCAAAGAAACTTTGGAATGATCTATAGTTTTCATATCTCTCATTATCTATTATGGTTCCATGCCACTCTTGGATGAACATATCAGCTAATAACTGCTTAAATACGTGTAAAATGGCTTTTACATCACCGACTCCTTGTTGCAGTCATACAATATTGAATCTTGTATAGCACAGAAATTCTCTTATGTTTGATACCCAACATTCTTTTTCCATTTTTAACTAGTTCCAGCAGCATTTGATAGGCAAGTATGGTAACCAGTCTGGACTCAGTTGTAGTAGCTGAAACCAGTATCTAAGAACATTTGTGTAAGAATTACTTTGAGGCGGGTTTTTACCTAATTCACCATATACCATTTTATTTGGTTTTCTTACACAGAGAGAGAGAGAGAGAATTCCCAAATGTTACAGAAAGAATGATAAGCATTGGCATACCTTCCTTTCATCTGGCCCTTGCCCTAAGAAGGGGACTATCTTTAATTAACCACAACTAATGATTTTAAGATCATAAACAAAGTTAATTTGAAATGAGAGAGAAAGAGAGACAAAGACATACATACATACATACTTACATACGTACATACGTACATACATACATACATACATACATACATACATACATACATACATACATACATACATACATACATACATACATAAATACATACATACATAACAACAGACATACAGACAGACAGACAGACAGACAGACAGAAACAGAGAGACACGCAGACAGAGACAGAAAAAAAAAGAGAAAGATTAAACTCAAATAAAACCATCTTCTCAAGTAAAACTTCTCTTTTTCTTGTTGATTCAACTTCTCTGTTTAAAAAAACAAAAAAACTCACAACCCCCTCCCCCCCAAAAAAAAAAAAAAACCCAGCGATTTCTAATTCCTCACTCTCTCAAATCCCCCACCCCTACCCCTCAACCCCCAAACCCACCCCCACCCTGCGCCAACTCAAGCAACCTCCTTCCTAGCAAAAGAAAGAAAAATGAGAGAGCAAGAGAGAAACAAGAAAGAAAGAAAGCAAGAAAGGGACGTCACTTCATTTACACCGCTATTCACCACACACCGCGGCCCTTGCCCAGGCCAGGATGACGTCATTTCCGGCAGAGGAAACGGGCTGAAACCCGAGATGACCTTTAGTGAATACCTGCCCAGTCCTCTCCACAACCCCCCCACATCAAAACTGCCCTGGTCCAGTCCATTAACCATCGGAACAAGCTGGTCAATGGCGACGATCGAAAAGTCCTCATCAGGGCAAGAATAGACAGGGAAATGAGGCTTTTTATTTGGAAGTGGTGGGGGATATTTTTCTTCTTCTGCTTTCTCTGTCTGTCTGTCTGCTGTCTGTCTGTCTCTGTCTGTCTCTGTCTGTCTCTCTGTCCTGTCTGTCTGTCTCTGTCTCTCTCTCTCTCTCTCTCTCCTCTCTCTCTCTCTCTTCTCTCTCTCTCTCTCTCTCTCTCTCTCTCTCTCTCCTCTCTCTCTTGTGTTCTGGGTGTCTCTGTGTGTGTGTATCTCTGTCTGTCTGTTTATTTTGTTTGTTTGTTTGCTTTTTTTATTTCTTTTATATCGAGGATAATGGAATAAGCTTTCATATGTTTTTTTACATCCAGTCCCCGTGTGTATGCAGTTTTGTAAATGTCATCTGTTCCCACCGGCACACGATGGCCTACTCTTACGAAAAGCGGAACAGGACTTAACGTGTGCGCAAGATGTTTTGAGTGCGTTCGCGTCTGTTCGCGTGCGTGTCTGTCTGTCTCCTGTCTGCCTTCTGTCGTATCTTTTTCTCTGTCTCTGTTTCTGTTCTGTTTCTGTCTCTCTCTCTCTGCCCTGTCTCTGTGTCTGTACCTCTCTGCTCTGTCTCTGTCTTCTTGTCTGTCTCTCTCGCCATCTCTTTCTCTATGTCTCTTTCTCTCTCTCTCTGTGTCTCTGTCTCTCTGTGTCTCTTTCTCTCTCTCTCTCTTGTCTCACTCTGTGTTTCTCTCTCTGTCTCTCTCTCTTTGTCTCTCCTGTCCCTATCGCCCTCTCTTTCTCTCTCTGTGTCTCTTTCTCTCTGTTTGTCTGTCTTTATCTCTGTCTTTCTGTCTGTGTGTATGTCGCTCTCTCTCTCTCTCCTCTCTCTCTCTCTCTCTCTCTCTCTCTCTCTCTCTCTCTCTCTCTCTCTCTCTCTCTCTCTCTCTCTCTCTCTCTCTCTTTCAGATAGGATCCCAGCTTTAGCAATGAATGGACGATCTTGCCACTCTATTTCTGATATTGTAATTCCCTCCTTTTTTGGGTAGGGATTATTTTGTTATTATTTTGTGGGTGTTTTTTGTTGTTGTTGCTGTTGTTGTTTTATTTTCTCGATAAGGGGTCAAACAGATTTTCCATTTTCTTTGGCTCTAAAGGTGGTAGCTATTCTTGTTGACTTTCTTTGACCTTTATAGAGAAATGGATTGACATAGAGACATGATTATATAGAGGGATAGAAGACACACACACACACACACACACACACACACACACACACACACACACACACACACACACACACACACACACACACACACACACACACATACACACACACAGAACGGGAAGAGAGAGAGACAGAGACAGAGACAGATACCAGACAGATAGGCAGACAGATAAATAGACAAATAGGCAGACAAATAGACAGACATAGAGAGCGAACTTAAATATTTCATGAATTGTAGTTAGATAAACTGTAGCTTGTTGGCACCAGGTCATCAAAGAAAAAGAAAGAAAAATAAACATAATTTCGAAAATTAACTGATGAATATAAAAAAAAGTTAGCCACTGAACTATTATGCAAATAACCACCAACTTGACACAGAGAGAGAGAGACAGAGAGCGACAGAGAGAGAGAAACAGAGAGAGACAGAGACACAGAGAGACACAGAGAGCGACAGAGACAGAGAAACAGACAGCCAACAGACAGACAGACAGTTGAAGAGACGGACAGAGAGTATTTATTTTATTTATTTTATTCTTTTATATCGAGGATAACAGAATAAGCAATCATGTGCTTATTTTCATCCGGTCCCCGTGTGTATGCAGTTTTTGTAAATATTGTCATCTGTTCCCACCGGCACACGATGGCCTACTCTTACGAAAAGCGGAACAGGATTTAACGTGTGCGCAAGATGTTCTGCGTGCGTTCGCAGAGTATGGGGAGGGAGAGAGAGAGGGAAGGATGGAAAGAGGGTGAGAGAGAGAGAATGAATGAATGAATGAATGAATGAATGAAATGAATGAATGAATGAATGAATGAATGAATGAATGAACATTTTCATTGAGGGAAAAGGATAAGAGACAGACAGACAGACAGACTGTCTATCTGTGTGTGTGTACTTCTCTCTCTATATATCTCTCCTCTTCCTCTCTCTGTCTCTCTCTGTCTCTCTGTCCTCTCTCTGTCTCTCTCTGTCTCTCTCTCTCTCTCTCTCTCTCTCTCTCTCTCTCTCTCTCTCTCTCTCTCTGTATGTCTCTGGCTCTCTAGGTAGACAAAGGGAAAACAGAGTGTCAGGGAAAGCCCCGTCATTCAGAGACTATCCCATCTATCAGGGCTTTGCCTTTTAACTCTTTACAAACACTCACTGTACTGCCTCCCTCCCTCCCTCCCTCCATCCATCCCTTCTCTCATTCATCAGCCTTAGACTACTCGACCAAGGGAGATAACTTAGGACCGTTTCCGGTTTCGTCATTTCCCGTTAGGCTATTTTGTGGTCTCCCTCTTTCCGTGTTTCTCTCTGGTTATGCGGGATAGTTAATGGCAACCTAACGTTTTTTTTATATTGGTTCTTTGGGTTTTGTAACTAGTACGAGGACGTGTGGATTGGGAGTGGGGTAAGGGTGGAGGGAGAGGGCACGTACTGTTGTTGTTGCCATTAATTCTGCTCCTTGCATCACAGGTAGTAAGGGGTGTACGCATGTGTACACGCACAAACGTATTACGCCCACCACAATCTTTTTTTGTACATCATAATTCCCGTTCTCTTTGTCCCCTCTTTTGCCCCATGTTCCCTCCCAAGCACACAGTCATTGAAGCCCATTGGTTGATATATCAAGTGATTGGTTAATTGAGTGACTGATTCTGTTGCTGAACCAGTTGACTGACTGATTTTATAAGTAAAGATACAGGCACATCTGCTCCATAACCTGTGTGGTCGTAGGGGAGTGAGGCATCAGAGACCTCAGCTTCCCTAGGGGCCAGCATATTGAGGGCGTCGCCCATCCCCTCTCCTTCACTGCTTTACCTTCCCTGACCCTAACAAGAGCAAGTACCCCATTTACAGCTGGGTGAACTGGGGGACTGCACTGAAGCCAAGGCGCGCAAACGGTCACCCATCCGATGGGTAACCACGCTCGATGCTGCTTAACCTTGACGGGGGGGAAAGTGAGTGCTCTGACCACTGAGCTATCCCCTCCCCTGTGATCAATTGATACAGTGATCAATTGACCACCTGACAAACTGACTGGCCGGCAATTAACCCCTCAGCTCATTATCAAGCTTTACTTCAGCATTCACATGTAATCACCTCTGTCTAAAACAGCAGGAGCACAAAAAATATCATCTCCATGTGAAACTCTTTGCGACTTTTCATTTGATCTGCAAAATTCTCTGATAATACTTCGGTTCGGATCCTAGCTTCTTTCTTCTTCCCGCACATAACCCACTCAACCAAGGTGGCAAATCAGACAACCATTTTCTGCTTCTAAATCGATTCCTGAATCGTGTGCATTAATTAAACTGAGCATGTTGTGTGGATACATGGGTGAACATTATTTGTATTGTATTGTGTTGTGTTGTGTTTGTTGTGTTGTGTTGTGTTGTATTGTGTATTCCTTTAAATCCAGCTTTAAATGGGTACCTGCCCTCTAAAGGGTCAGGGAAGGTAAAGCAGCGAGGGAGAGGAGATGGGCACCATCTTTATTATTTTGGCTCCTAGAGAAGCTGAGGTTTCTGATGCCTCGCTCCCCTATGTTATGAGACACCTCTACCCCTTTTTACCTTAAATCACGGCTGATTTCTCTGCGTGAAATTCTTGCTGCTCTTATTCGGGAGAGCGCATTGCCATAAGAGCAGCGCCACCCAACATTTTTTTTCTGTCTGCATATATATTTTTTGGGGGGAGGGGGGCAGTATAGGACAAAATTGTATTGCACAGCGCCCAGAACAGCCATCATTAAAAAAAAAACAGGACTAAGTTTTTTTGAGGGAGATGGAGAAAGAGTGGAAATGGTTCCACACGACGATCAATACAGCTAGAAATTGTACCAAGAGAGAAACATACTGCAAAACCAACAGTCATGCTTTCAGACCTTCTCTGTGCATACACACACAACAACAACAACTGGCTAACTTCAAACAGACAAGCCATCAGAGAGACACACGTACAAAGACACACACACTCTCACTCACTCATTGCATACAAAAGAATCAGAGAGACAAAGCTGAAAGCATTAGCTTAGCTCAAAGCAGCGGGACCTATGGTTCACTGTCAATAATCAGGAGATTAAAAGAGATACTCATACACACACACACACACACACACACACACACACACACACACACACACACACACACACACACACACACACACACACACACACACACACACAACACACACAAAGGGCTGCAGTTCTTGATAAGTGTGCAGCAGGTATCGTAGGGTTTTTTTTTTGTTTTTTCAAAGAGCATTGCAATCAATCAGGTTTTCCTTGCTCAGTCTGGTACCTTTGCCTGTTTTCACCCTGTCAACCCCCTAATCCCTCAGTCGAGAGTCTTGTAATCCACACAACAGTGGAGGCACTTTCGGGGTTGACACTTGCTGGATTTTATCCTGGATTACAGCAACTGTGTATAGATTAAAAGCTCCAGATTAAGAGTAACCCCATCATTAGTTCATCTAACTCTCGTAAAAAAAAAAGAGTTAAAATAAAAAATAATTAATTCTAAAAAAAATAGTTTTGAAAATTAAAAAAATGTTCCTCTTGTCTGTTTAATGTTCTTCAATAAATTATTGCCATAAACGAGCTCAAACTGAACTAATCAAGCACGTTTTCTTGGTAAAATATCTGTGAGGTTTTACACTCTGTCGTCTCAACCCGTTTGAAGGAAGGAAGCAAAAACAGTGATGAGATCGAAGTGGCTTTCCAAAGAGCAGAAGAGTTTCGTAGTGATGATGATACTGACCTACGTGCTTGCCAGACCAAAATCACATCGCCATCATCTGTCATACGCCTGTAATCTATCTTCAGACTACTGTTTCTCTCAGATAATCTGTGTTATAGGGAATGGTGATATTCAACGCTGCCTTTTACACACACACACACACACACACACACACACACACACACACACACACACCACACACACATACACACACACACACTCCACCTCACACACCACATACAAACACTCCCCCACCTCCCCCCTACACACACAAACACTTCCCCCACCACCCCACCCCCTCCCCCCACACACCACACCCACCCCACCCACCACCCCCACACACACACCCAACCTACCCACACACACAAACACACACACACACACAAAACCAGCACTGACCTCGAAAAGCCTGAGGAGACGCGAGCTGCTGCAGAGGCCTTCCTTCAGGCGGACGATGAAGGTGCTGATGGTCAGGTCCTCTGCCTTAGGGCTGGCCGCGTGGCTGCTGCCGTTCTGTACGAAGACGTCATCATGCTCCGGAATGTCACTGTGACTCAGGTTCCGCTCACGCTTTTCGAACTCCTGGTTCGCCACGGTTTCAAACTTGGCTTCATCTATCAGGCTGCGTCTGCGCCATCCGCCCATCTGAAATAGCAAAAACAAGAGATTCGGATTCAGATTTGGATTATTTATTCATTAGGCCATAGCCCCTCATGAAGGGGATAGTGAACAAAACATACACACGAAAAGGCCGTAACTTAATATCACATTAACAAAATAATTTGGTCATAATAGATTGGTGATAAGAATCATGATTATGATGTGGCGATTTGCAACAAGAGAGAGACAGACAGACAGACAGACGGAGACAGAGAGACAGAGACAGAGACAGAGAGAAATTAGCTTTAGGTTTGTGTTTTTGATATCGGTTTTGTTCAAGTTTTTACTTTTTTTTATATAGGAGTTGAGTGAGTAGTGTAGGAATGTTATAATGTTTTCCATCTATAAAACAATTTTAGCTCTCTGTCTGTCTCTGCGTCTGTCTGTCTCTGTCTGTACTCTCTGTCTCTCTTCCTTCTGTCTCTGTCCCAACTTCTACACACTCGGTCTTTTTCTCAATCTCTGTACGCAAAATCTATCTAACACACAATAATGGATATCTAATCACATAAATACTGTCCATCACTCATTTGTCTAAAAACCAGTTACTCTTTGAGATTATGCCACATTACATAAGATCAATCAACTTTTTACTAATTTTCTAATACAATCTACAGACTAAATCTTCTGAGTTTTCTTATGTGTCTATCAAGATGTATTGAGAACACATATGTTTACTGACATTAGAGACAGATTTTGTTTTGGGTATCTAGCTTTAATAATCTTCATCTTTCTCTCTCTCTCTCTCTCTCTCTCTCTCTCTCTCTCTCTCTCTCTCTCTCTCCTCTCTCTCTCTCTCTCTCTCTCTCTCTCTCTCCCTCCCTCCCTCCCTCCCTCCCTCTCTCTCTCTCTCTCTCTCTCTCTCTCCCTCCCTCCCTTCCTTCCTTCCCCCCTCCCTCCCAGTCTGACTTTTTATCCCCCCCCCCCCCACCTCACGACCGACAGATCTGATCCATGGCGTTAGAGCAGAAAGCAGAAAACAGGAGAAAATAATAGAAAGCTAGCTCGCTATAGGCCTAGCTATAGGCCCAGCTATCCCAGCACCACAGTGGTCAAACAAGGGCGCCCTAATCCTCCTCAAACAGGCGGCCCTGCCTATGGCAAACACTGCCAAATGAAGCGCAGATTGCCAGAATGCCATGCCAGCCTCCCGGGAGATTCTGGAACCTTCAGCGCCTTCCCCCACCCTCTAAGCTCACAAACTCGGCTGCCGACTATGGCTGCCTTAGTGACGTGGGAGATGTGGGGCGGGGTGGGGGTGTGGTGGGGGGAGCGAGAGGAGGGGGAGGTGCGGATGGAAAGAGGTTAGGTGGTGGGGGGGGGGGGGGGGGGTTGGTTGGAGAGGGTTGGTGATGGAGTGAGGATGACGTGGTGGATTTGTTCTTAGCTGTATAAAATAGTGACAAATTTCTAGGTTCTTTTTCTTTCGTTTTTGTTCTTTTTTTTTGTTATTCTTGTTCTTTTTTGATGTTCTTCTTTTTCTTCCTCTTTTTCGTCTTCTTCTTCTTCTTCATCTTCTTCTGCTTCTTTTTCTTTATCATCATCTTTCTTCTTAGTCGTCGTCGTCGTCGTCGTCGTCTCTTTTCTTTTCTTCTTCTTCTTCTTCTTCTTCTTCTTCTTCTTCTTCTTCTTCTTTTTTCCGTTTTTTTAAATTCTTCTTCTTTAAATTTTTCTTTCAATTCTCCTCCTTCAAATTCTTCTGTTTTAGATTCTTTATCTTCTAAAACTTCACACTTCTTATTCTTCTTGGTCTTCTTCTTCTTCGTCTTCTTCTTCTTCGTCTTCTTCTTCTTAATTCTTCATCTTCATCTTCTTCTTCTTCTTTTTAATTCTTCTTCCTCTTCTTCTTCATCCTCCTCCTCCTCTTGGCAATTCTTCTTCTTCTTCACAATTCTTCTTCCTTAAGCTTCACGAACAGTTCTGGCGGTTGGCAGTGACGGACCATCCTGCCACTCTATTTCTGATATTGTGTAGTAAAGGTGTCCCACAATATATGCGGTCTAGGGGAGCGAGGCGTCAGAGACCTCAGCTTCTCGAGGGCCAGCATATTAAGGGCGGCGCCCATCTCCTCTCCCTCGCTGCCTTACCTTCCATGACCTTAAAGACTGTAGGTACCCATTGACAGATGGGTGAACTGAGGGACTGTACTGAAGCCAAGGTGCGCAAACGGTCACTCGTCCACTTGGTAACCACACTCGATGCTGCTTAGCCGTAGCTTGTGGAAAGCGAGTGCTCTTACCACTGTTATCCCGTTCCCATAAGTAATTCCTCCTTTTTTTTTTTTTTTGTTGATTTTTTTGTTATATGTGGGTGGTTTTTTGTGGGGGGGGTTGTCTTTTTTGATAAGGGGTGGACAGGTTTTTGTTAAAACTATTAAAAAAAAAAAACCCACAAAAACAGAGCTTTGATTTTTAGTTGAGGTGACTTAACACGAAACCTTGGCTCCTGAGTTCCAGCCAAGGGATACGTGGTAAGCGACCTTAACTCAAGGTCAAGGCTGTAAAGTCCTGTTCAGTCACCTTCAGTAAAGGTCAAGGTCGATATGGAGGAGGCTTCCTGAAAGAAAGCACTCTCCGTGATTGTTCCAACACGTGCTCAATGCACTGTTAAAATGTCAAGAACCGCCCGCAAATGAACACAGACGATCACGCTGCAGACGAATGGACTGCGCTGATTTCAATCTCGATAGTAGGTACAATCTCCAGCATTGTTTTTGCTAGCATTATCCACAGCGATTATCCTTTATCCTCACAGCCATTGACCAGGGAAGGGAGAGGAAACACAATCCACTGGCGCATAACCGTTCTCAATATCCATGCTGTTTAGAGCCCAGCCGGGTAAGAAGGGGGTATTATTTAGGCTGTCACCACCACCACCACCATTACCACCTTCAAGAAAATCAATGCTGATGACAAATTGCTAAATGAGCAACCGTCAACTCAGATTCAAACTCAAAGCTCTGCAATCGATTAGCCTGCGAGTGTTGTTTTTTTTTTTTTAATTTTTAAAGGGCATGAGAAAAGAGTCGACCATGCACAAAATGCATGAAAAGAGCGTTTCCAGCCTACCTTGTCCGATAGATTATCTATTGAAATATCCCAGAAGTCGGAATGCGGCTGCCTTCATGATAAGCAGAAAAAGATTATATATCCAAAATTTCACCATTGGTGAACTTCGGAGTTCTAGCCGAGGAACGAAAACAAAGCTAGCTGAATAAGCCATACAGATGGGTAAACACCATGAGAGATCGATTATTCATCAGAATAAGCCATACAGATCGGTTAACACCATGCAAAGGACAAACACATCATTTTCAGCTCAGACCAAGTAGCTGGCATATTTGTTATATCAACACTTACAAAAAAAATGAGTGATAAATGAATTGCAAAAAAAACAAAAAACAATTTGTGCTTGAACTGAGAACAAACCCAACTACATGTATGCAGTTTCTTTTTTTTTCTTCTTTAACGGTTTTCTTTCCTTAGGTTTGAATAAATTTCTTCATACAGTGGTTTAGGCATAGTGATATGCTGATTGTTATTCTAATAAAACGTCATTATCTAATCTTACACTATTATTTATCTCATTATCTAATCTTTTACACAGATGGGTAGTCTACTATACTACTATACCTGTTAACGCAGGCGACGTATTTTCACCCATATGACAGACAACAATAGCTGCCGCCTGAGCATTCAACAACGATGGACGACGAAAGAAGAAGCAGACAGATGGGTGACAACACTGACATGATTACTGCACTGCAGCCAGACACAGAGGCGCTAGTCTTTCATCAGCTAGATCAAAGAATCTCGTCACCAGCCTCCCACCAGCTCTCCAGAAGGCCTGGCCAAGGTACCGGAAGCTGGTCATCTCTGCCACTGCTCTGTCCATCTTGGACAACAGAAAGGAACCTCTGGTCTTTTCTTTGCTCCGCTGGTCCCTCCCTCATCAAGGTATGGGGGGGCCCGTGGCTTTGGGGGACAATCATGCGTGATGTGCACAAGGCAATGTGGATCTGTCTGTCTTGACCAGACGTGACCTGTGTGAAAGCGTAGTCTGACCCCTACGATCTGAATAATGGTTTTTACTCTGAAGAAAAGAAACTGTATGTTGGGTCATACTGTTATCACCTGGGTCTACATTATACTTAGCACTCACGAGTAAGTCAGAATGGATGTTGGGTCATACTGTATCAATTGGACTACTTTATAACTAGGCACTCCACGAGTAAGTCAGAATTGGATGTTGGGTCATACTGTTATCACCTTGGGTCTACATTATAACTAGGCACTCCACGAGTTTATCGAAATGTTGTTAAGTTGATGGGGATTTTTTCTATGAAGAGAATATTGTTCCCGCAGAGTAGAGAAAAGAAACTCTTTTTTTTTTGGTGAAAAGAGTAACTGCTTATTTGAGTTAAAGGCTTCTTTATAAGTAATGATCCAGTGTCAGCAAGCCGTTTGGAATGAATTGAACACGGTAGTCTATACTTATCCTTCACTGCTATACCACGCTATTTCAAAAGAGTTTCCAGCCTCAAAACTCTATGAACAATTTCTGCACAAAGGTCTGCATGTTTGTTTTTTTTACTATACAGAAATATTTTTTTCAAAAGAGAATAGTTGGTAAAAATGCTCTCGTTATTTTGACTGTGTACGTTAGCGTTATAGTTTCTTTTTTTCATGAAAAAAAATCTGAATTGTCACTGGGTTTTTTAAGGGGAAGTGGTAGACATGTTTGATCATCAAAAAAAAAAACGAAAATCACCATGATAACTCACAAAAATGATACACATAGGATAAACACCTTTCTCTTTCATTATGAAAAAGATAACGAAGTCTGCTACAATAATCTTTATTATTCTCCATGACATAATTGTCCAAATTGCAACAACAACAAAAAATACCAAACTACTTCACTGAAATACTAAATGAAACAAAACCGTTTTTTTTGCCTTCCAGTAAGTCATGCAGATTTGGCGTTCAGAAAATCACGGAAGCATACACGCCGGTCATCCTTTTCCCGTTCATATTTCCTCCTATTTTCAAATACCTGAATTTGCTTTAAGTTGTATTTAAGACAATGGTACTATACTGTCCTTTTGATCTTTTGATCTTGTGACATGCCTATACCAAGATCAAAAGGACTTGAAAAAACTACAGCAAGGCACTGTCCAAGGGGAAGAAAAAGAAGGCAGACCAAGGAAGAGATGGGAGGACAACATCAGCGAATGCAAAGGCCTAGAACTGAACAAAACTTTGAGAAAGGCAGAACAGAGAGAGGAATGGAGGGAACTGGTTGTCAAGTCTTCGGGGGTGCCCTCACGGTCGCCAGACTAAGGGATGGATGGATGATGGATGGATGGATGGATGGATGGATGGATGGATGGATGGATGGATGGATGGATGGATGGATGGATGGATGGATGGACGGACGGACGACGGACGGACGGACGGACGGACGGGCGGACGGATAGATAGAGATAGATAGATAGATGATAGATGAGATGGATGGATGGATGGATGGATGGGTGGATGGATAGATGGATAGATGGATAGATGGATAGATGATAGATAGATAGATAGATAGATAGATAGATACATAGATAGATAGATAGATAGATCGACTACACTGAGGGTTACACACATCTTTCATTATGAAAAAGATAACGAAAACTGTTGCATTATCAAAAGGATAATGAAGACTGTTATGATAATGTCCACTATCCTCCTTGACCTAATTTCTACTTTATAATAAAAACACTCTACTTCACTTAATTTTACATGAAAAAAAACAACTTGCAGAACTGTAACTTTAAAAAAATTACAAACCGATACCATAGTGTTTGGATTTATTTGTTTATTTGCTCTTGTTTTTGCCCAACGTGTAGACATCTAAAACTTTATCGAATTTTTTTTTCAGTGAGTTTTACATAAAGCATTTTTCAGTTTGATTATAACAACAAACTCACAATCAGGCAAGGAAAGTGTTAGAAAAAGAATAGAACTATGACAGTTAATTAACCGTTTCCGAGCAGCTCTCGTACCCCCCTCCTCTCTCCTCTCTCTCCTCTCCTCTCTCTCTCTCTCTCTCTCTCCTCTCTCTCTCTTCTTCTCTCTCTCTCTCTTCTCTTCTTTCTCTCTCTCACAGTGACTGGACAGTCAATAACACTACAAACTCACTTACCCCGTCTTTTCTTCTTTGTCTTTCTCTCTTCTTCTACTACTTCTTCCATCCTTCTCTCTTCTTCTTCTTCTTCTCTCTCTTCCTCTTCTTCTTCTCTCTCCTTCTTCTTCTTCTTCTTTTCTTCTCTCTCCTCTCCTTCTTTCTCTTCTTCTTCTTCTTCTTCCTTCTTCTTCTCTTCTTCTTCTTCTTTCTTCTTCTTCTTCTTCTTCTCTTCTAATTTCTTCCTCTTCCTTCTTCTTCCTTCTTCTTCTTCTTCTCTTCTTCCTTCTTTCTTCTTCTTCTTCTCTTCTTCTTCTTCCTTCTTCTTCCTTCTCCTCTCTTCTTCTCTCTTCCTCTTCTTCTTCTTCTCTCCTCTTCTTCTCTCTTCTTCTTTTCTTTTTCTTTCTTCTTCTTCTTTCTTCTTCTTCTTCTTCTTCTTCTTCTTCTTCTTCTTCTTCTTCTCTTCTTTCTTCTTAATTCTTCCTTCTATCTTCTTCTTCTCTTTTCTTCTTACGCAATTCTCCTTCTTTCCTTCTTCTTCTCCTCCTCCTCCTCCTCTTCCTTCTTCTTCTTCTTCTTGCCATTCTTCTTCTTCTCCTCCTCCTCCTTTTCTTCTTCCTTCTTCTTCTTCTTTTTCTCTTCTTCTCTCTTCTTCTTCTTCTCTTGCAATTCTTCTCAATTCTCTCTCTCTTCTTCTCTCTTCTTCTCTCTTCTTCTTCTTCTTCTTCTTCTCGCCATTCTTCTTCTCCTTCTTCTTCTTCGCAGTTCTTATTTCCTCCCGTTTCTACTCCTTTCTGTCCCGTAGCTTCTTCACTTTGCTTTGTTCTTTCTTTCTTTCTTTCTTTCTTTCTTTCTTTCTTTCTTTCTTTCTTTCTTTCTTCTCTGTCTTCTCATTACGTCTTGTCTCTTACGTCATGTTGGAAGATAAGGAGAGGCGGAGAGGAGAGGGGTGTGTGGGAAAGGGGTGGGAAGGGGTGTGTGGATGGACTGCGTGCAGACAGCTGGGGTCATCAAAGGTTAATGAGGATGTAAGAGCTGTCCGCGACCACGCCTGTCTGTTGAGTGACAGCTCTCTCTCTCTCTCTCTCTCTCTCTCTCCTCTCCTCTCTCTCTCTCTCTCTCTCTCTCTCTCTCTCTCTCTCTCTCCTCTGTCTCTCTGTCTCTCTCTCTCTCTCTCTCTGTCTCTCTGTCTCCTTCTCTCTCTCTCTCTCTCTCTCTCTCTCCTCTCTCTCTCTCTCTCCTCTCTCTCCTCTCTCTCTCTCTCTCTCTCTCTCTCTCTCCTCTCTCTCTCTCTCTCTCTCTCTCTTTCGTTGTCGTCTTGTTATCGTTGTCGTTGTCGTTGTCGTCCATCCCCCTCCATCCTTATTATCATTATCATTTATCGTTATCATTACTGTTATTACAATTTTAGATGAGAGATATATATATATGATTGAGGAGAGAGGAGAGAGAGAGAAAGAAACAGACAGAAGGCAGACAGACAAACCAATAGACAGAACACACAAGAGAGACAGACAGATACAGACAGAACAAGGTGGCAGACCGGTACAAAAGACCCAGAAGAAAAAGCATAATAGCAAACAACAACAGCAAAACACAACAGCAACAACACACAACAACAACAAAAACAAAAACAGCAACGAATTCGCGAATGATTCGTCAAAAGAAAAGCCCCACAATAATGACAAAAATAAAGATTAGATAATGACGAAAAGAGCAGCCACCCCATGAATAATCTGAAAACTGCGGTCGTCACCTTGTATCCTCACAGCTGTGATAACCCAGTTTGTTGAAGGAAGAATAGATATAAAAAAAATATTAAAAAACCTACGCTGCAAAAAAGAGACAAAGAACAGAGACAAAAAGTACAATACATAGAAGCGTATCGACGGTGTCTAAAATAACCCCCGACTTTACCTAAAGAGATGTCTCTGGATTTAAAAAAAAAATCTTATCTTTCTTATCATGGACTGCTCCACCCAACTTCCAAAAGCGAGACAACAAAACTAAAAATAAAGATTCCAACTGTTGTTTTTTTGGAAGTATAGTAGTTTTAACACAAAGAGTTTGATGAACACAAACGAGTGACACCACGAGTGTCTCTATTTTGGAATACTTAAGGTTTTTCTTTTTTAAATCATCTTTCTTTGTTTTATTTTAAGGCAGGTTTAATCATTCCTGAAGTTGTTTCTTCAGTCAAGTGGATCGTAGAGTTTTTCTCAATGCTAATACAATCCAATCATATATCTTTATAGCCCCACCGACCACACAGGTCATATCGGAGCTGTTCACCTCGTAAAATTTTACACTCAAATAAACTGTGTAACTATGTACAGATTTAAAAACGGGGTATAAAACCAACTTCACTGTTCTTCTTTGTGTCGATGTTTTCTCAAGGAGTCAGCATTGGTTCTGAACTCATTACCCTGAAAGTCCTTACCATAAGAGCCAAGTCCTTCCAATGAGCCAGGCGACATGACTCAGTGACTAAGTCCCATCAATGTAAAGGTAAAGGTGTCCCATAACCCATGTAGTCGTAGGGGAGTGAGGCATCAGAGACCTTCAGCTTCTCTAGGGGCAGCACATTGAGGGCGGCGCCCATCTCTTCTCCCTCGCTGCTTTTACCTTCCCTGACCCTAAAGAGGCGGTACCATTTACAGCTGGGGGAACTGGGGACTGTAATCGCTCGCTGCTGCTTAACCTTGGCTGGAGGAAAGCGAGTGCTCTGACTACTGAGCTATTCCGTCCAATAACTCCCCAACTGACGACAATATCTGCTCAGTAAAGGACCCAGGACAGGGATGGCTTTTCACTCCCTTTCCCAAGCTAAGATTCAGCAGCATCGAGCGTGGTTACCAAGTGGATGGATGACCTTTCCGCGCCTTGGCTTCAATACAGTCTCCCCAGTTCACACAGCTGTAAATGGGTACCTCTCTCTTTAGGGTCAGGGAAGATGAAGCAGCGAGGGAGAGGAGATGGGCGCTGCCCTCATGTTCAATATGCTGGCCCCTAGAGAATATGAGGTCTCTGGCATCTCGCTCCCTAGCAACCGTATAGGTTATGGAACACCGTTACGTTTTAATTTAAGGGAGACAAAATGAGTGAGACACCCGCTTGAGGTGATGATCATAATAGCATCCCTTCCTTGTCCTTCTCTTGTGACTCTTTGACCCTGAAGATTTGGCCAACTCACCACAGGCATGGAAGTGTGCGCAAAACCGAAACATGCATTACCCTGAGACCAAAGCAAGCGGAGCCACCGAAACGTAGATATTTTTTTTTTCATGACATGAGGATCCATGGTGAGGAGGACGATGTTATAGTGCTGCGAAGGAACTACATGCATGTGCTTTGAGACCACTCGACAGTTGTACTCTGCGTTTCCTATCAAAACATATCCCAGCGTCAACCAGGCCCGAGAGGTAATGACACCTGCAGAGTTGGTCGAGGCATTTTAGCAACGCTCTTATAACCACGTTTTTCGGAAAGTTGATGAAGCTCGACAACCATTAACAAACTCATACTGGGTAGGCGCCCGCCGGCGGAATTTTTTAAAAAAAAAACAGAAAAAAACCTTCATGGCTTTTATGGGATTCGAACTACGACCTTTCAGCGATGAACTCAAAGCTTTAATCACTGTGCCACAACAGGTGGTTGGAAATGTTGAATTTTGTCAAGAGAAACGAATCGGTAGGTGGGAATAGCAAAACATATGCGCGCACGCGACCTATAAAGTACTATACTACAACATAAAACTTTGAAAATACAGCGCCAACATTCTGTTTTGACGAATCGATGGAACGCACATCATATTTTATTCGGGGAACAACACATGTTACGCTCACACCATCTACACAGCAGTAAGGCTCCACAGCAAGAGTGGTACTCCCTCCATATTCAGACTGTTCTTTCTATCAGGTGCTTTAGGCTCTGTCGGCCTTCTTTTTCCTCTTTTATCTTGAACTAAATAAAGTTATTTGTATAAAATATAAAATCTATCCATCAGAGAGAGAAAGAGAGGGTGAGTGAGACAGAGAGACAGACAGACAGACAGACAGACAGATAGACAACAGACAGAACAGACAGATAGAAAACACACAGAAAGACAAACACACACACACACACACACACACAACACAACAACACACAACACACACACAAACACACAACACAACACACAAACACAACACATACAACACACACAACAAAAACCAACCAACCAACCAACAAACAAAGAGTGGTGGACAGTAAAGAAAAGGAAAGAATTAGAATTAGAAGAAGAAAAGAAGGAAAGAAGAAGAAGAAAAACAACAACACAACAACGACAGAGAGAGAAGAGACAACATACACACAGACAAACACAAAGACACACACACACAAAACAACACACAACAAACAACAACAATAAAATAATAATAATAATAAAATAATAATAAATAAATGATAATAATAATAATAATAATAATGAGATGATGATGATGAGATGATGATATATATGGCGATGCGATGGCAGATGATGATATGATAATAATAATAATAATGTAATCAATAATAAATAATAATATAATAATAATAATAATAATAATGAAATAATGATAATAATAATAATAATAATAATAATGATGATGATGATGATGATGATGATAATGATAATGATGATGATGAGATGATGAATAATAATAATAATAAAAAAATAAATTTTAAAATAATAAAATATTAAAAAATAATAATAATAAAAATAATGATAATAATGATAAATAAATAATAATAATAATAATAATGAACAATAACACTAATAACAACTGGAATTTATATAGCGCTATGTCTTGCAAGAAAACAAATCAAAGCGCTTGCATTTGACCTAGCCTTACACAAGCAACCAATAACAATTAATAGTTTTAACAATTGGAATGTACACACACACACACACAAACACACACACACAAACACAAACACGCACACATACACAACACACACACACACACACACACACACACACACACACACACACACACACAACACACACACACACACACACACACACACACACACACAAATGGTAATACACTTTTGCAAGTTGATGGGGAGTTCAGATGTTCAAGGCGAGGATAGATAGGAGATGAAAACAAGAGCAGGATATCTTAGGTTTGAAAGATATATGTCTTCAGGTTGGATTCAAAGGTGTCACAAAATAGAACTAAGAGTGTGTGTCCTCACTTTCTGTGATTACATTCCAAAGCAATCATCAATGGTTTTCTTCATCACCTTCAACATTACTGTTTATACCATAAGTTTACATTCATAAAGGTGAAACTTCGGTCACCTCTTAAGCTTACATCAGTGTAGGCATGATATTTTCCAAATACTACCTGTTTTGTTAATGCAACACACACACACACACGTGCGCGCGCATGCACACACACACACACACACACACACACACACACACACACACGAGTGCGCGCGCGCGCACGCACACACAAACAAACACACATACCCACACAAACAAAATACACATACACACACGTGCGCGCGCACGCGCGCACTCTCTCCTCTCACTCTCTCTCTCTCTCTCTTCTCTCTCTCTCTCTCTCTCTCTCTCTCTCTCTCTCTCTCTCTCTCTCTCTCTCTCTCTCACACACACACACACACACACCACACACACATCACGCACGCACGCACCACGCACGCACGCACACACACACACACACACACACACACACACACACACACACACACACACACACACACACACACACACACACACACACACAGAAACACGAAGTTTCCGTATCATCAATAAAGAAAGAAGAACAAAGCATGTTATTCCGTTAAAAAGCATTAGCAAATCAAATACGAAAAAAAATGTAATAACATTCAATCTAAACCATTCAAAAACTACACAAAAGCAGTCGACAACAAAGGAAAAAAATCATAGAAAAATAACTAGTAACGGGAAAAAGCAAAGAATTTACATGGCTTTGATGACAAATTTAATAGCAATACATTCGTATAGAGACTTAAGACTTCAGATGGTTTAAATCAAGGCCATAGCCCCATAATTATGGAAGGGGGGGGGGAGAAATGTCGTGTGCATAGAACGACTTGCAACGCAAAAGAAAAACATACAATTCCAACAACATAAGAACACATAGGAAAATCAGGACGATAGTGTTTCTGACAACTGAAAAGCTTTGTATAAATACAGTGCTACATTTCGCACAATACTTTCGTTATTGAGCGCATACAGAGAAGAGAGAGAAGAGAGAGAGAGAGAGAGAGAGAGAGAGAGCAGAGAGAGAGAGAGAGAGAGAGAGAGGAAGAGAGAAGATGAGAACAGACAGACAGCGACAGACAGACAGACAGACAGACAGACGACAGACAGACAGACAGACAGACAGACAGACAGACAGAACCAGCCAGCCAGCAGCCAGCCAGCCAGCCAGCCAGCCAGACGAGAGAGAGAGAAGAGAGAGAGAGAGAGAGAGAGAGAGAGAGAGAGAGAGAGAGAGAGAGAGAGAGAGAGAGAGAGAGAATTAAGTTGGGCTTTCTTTTTCAGATTCAAATATTCTGTTGCCATAAAAAAAATCACGTAGACTAATTTCACACAACAACAGAACCATTGTTCTTTTAATAATCCTCGGATAATCCAAAAGACTGAAATTCACACGAAAACAAGTTGCATTCTACTACAGTCTACCTGGGTTTTTTTTCCCAAAACCATTCATACTTATAATTATAATTCATCTTATAATTTCTGTCTGGCAGTTATTAATTGTAATTAATTTGCCTAGTTTGTGTAGTATACAGTTTTACATTATTTTCTTTGCCTCTGGTTTTATTTTTTATAATGATTTGGGGGAGAAAATGAGAGAGAGAAGAGAGAGAGAGAGATGAGCAGAGAGAAGAGAGAGAGATGAGAGATGAGAGAAGAGAAGTAGAGATAAGAGAGAGAGAGAGAGAGAGAGACTGAGTCAGAGACAGAGAGAGAGACTGAGAGAGAGAGAGAGAGAGAGAGAGAGAGAGAGAGATATTATATATATATACTTATATATATATATATATAATATATATATATAATATATATATATCAAGAACAGACAGAGAGACAGAGACACAGAGACAGACAAAGAGACAGAGATACAGAGAGAGAAACAGAGATAGATTTATGGCTCTAAACTGTCAAGCCCATTAGCGTAGCAAGGCGATCAAAGAAGTGGAACACGGCCTGTCTTGAATGGCACGGAAGCCACATCAATCCTGTTCGAAATATACCCGGCTACAGTCCTCTGTGACTTCAGGCAGACTTTGGCAGCGTGATTCTTCTCCTCTTGATGATATTGAAATGCCCTTTTGTGTGGGCTGGACCCTCAACGGTGCCTGGTGAATCAAGACAGGGTGTGTGTGTGTGTGTGTGTGGGGGGGGGGTTATTTACTACAACCTCCCAAAGTCAACGTGCGCGCAGTCCTGCCAGTGCCTCGGTTCTCTTTGTGTAGACACGCATGGCAGAATACCCCAAATGTACTTTAAGATTCTGCAGTTAATGTTAGGTTATTTATAGGGATCATTAGCCGGCATGTCTATCATCTGTATGTTGATGTGCTTGCGCACAATATAAAGCTACTAGCTCGTTGTTATGCTGATGTTGTTCTCCATGTTATATTTTGATGCATACACATTGAATGAATAAACCCCATTTAAACCAAAACTCATTTCAGCATTTAATGGTTTGCAAAAAAAAATTCCAAAATGTAGCATGTACTAAGAAAGGGGACAGGATAGCCTAGTGGTTAGAGCATTGCGTTCGCAATCTGACATCCGGGTTCGAGCCACCCCAAAGACACCCGTTCAAGAGGGATTTTCCCCCTGGAGTTAACAGCAATTCTGACTCCACTTCCGCAAAAGTGCTTCAGTGACACTATAACACCAAGAACCCGAGACGAACGCAAGCAGAGCATCTTGCACACACGTTCAAACCAGTACCGCGCTTTCGGAAGAGTAGGCCACAGTGTACCGGTGGAGCGGGTGACAAAATTGACAAAACAGCACGCAACGGGGACAGATGTAAAAGAAAACAAAAAGCATATCAGTGCTTAATCATTATGCTCGAAAAACATTGGAAAAATGTTTTTTAAAGACTTCCTCAGCACACAGAATGGCAATTAATTTTGTTCAATAATCAGACACTAGTGGGATGCTGAGAGTAGCGCATGTGGATGATTTCACAACACACCGTGGATCCTTCTTGGCACATCGAATACTCACAGCTCGAGAAAAAAAACAATAATATCATGCATGATTTTCAATTCTGCTGTAGTCTATGCTGTTGTTTATATAGTTTTTGTAAAGGCCAGCGGCTTCTGTAATCCTGTGGCTAGGCATTTGTCGTCTTCTTCATCATCATCATCATATTGTTATTATTATATTATATGTAGTGTATAGTATTATTATATATTGAGGTAGTAGTATATGTATATAGAGTTTATATATATATATTATAGTAGTATGTAGTATTAGTAGTATATATATAGTAGTATTATATATAGTTAGTATAGTTTAGTATATATTTTATTTATTTTTTTTTATTATTATCATTATCATTATTATTTATCATCATCATCATCATCATCATCATCATCACATCATCATCATCATCATTATGTCATAATCATAATATCATCGCTCTGTTATCATCATTATTATTTTGCGTCATCATCCAAAATGAGACACTGTCCAGACAGAAAACCAAATCAACAAAGCTTCCCAGCTGTTGCCAATGCTCTGCATACCATACCACCCCCACCCCACCCCCCCACCCCCTTACTCTGCATGCACAGCATGGTCGTCAATAGTTCACTGGGCTAGCTGCCAGGTGGGTACTTGTTGGGTTTGATATTGTAGGTGCCATGTAAACCTTTTCTTTTATTATTTTCATGTCAACAATCTTTTCTGCCCTGCCCCTAGTCTACCTCGCTCTACCTCTTGTTTGCTTTTAACACTGTCATTTAATGTGTGCTGCGCGATGTATGAGGTAGCGATGTGCTATATTGTGCTGCTCTGCACTGCACTGCTCTGCACTGCACTGCACTGCGCTGCGCTGTGCTGTGCTGCGCTGTTCAGCACTCTCCTGAACAGTGCTGTACTATACTATACTGTATTGTGTTGCATTGTGACGCCCCTGAATCTCTAGAACAAGATAAATTATTAGATTTTCAAAAACGGAGTAATCATCAAATATCAACCTTACGTCGTAACTGGAAACAGGAAGCAGATTTTATCTATTTATTTATTCTTTTATATCGAGATAATGGAATAAGCACTCATGGGCTGTTTGACATCCAGTCCCCGTGTGTATGTTGTTTGAAAATCTTGGCATCTGTTCCCACCGCCGGCACACAATGGCCTACTCTTACGAAAAGCGGAACGGGATTTAACGTGTGCGCAAGATGTTCTGCGTGCGTTCGCACATGGGGCCTCAGTTTATAGTCTCAGCCGAAGGACTTTTGGGGAGAGTAGAGTGAACACTGATGTTAACTCCAGGGGAAAAAATCCCCTCGAACGGGAATCGAACCCGTCAAGATCTGTCATTGAATGTGTTCTACAGCGATGTATGGGGTAGCGATGTGCTATATCGTGCTGCGCTGCACAGCACTCTCATGTACAGTACTGTGCTGTATTGTGTTGTATGTATTGCAGCGCACCTAAGCCCCTAGAACAAGGTGAAATAGGTTTTCCAAACTGATTAATCAGTGAATATCAACCTGGCGTCCTAACTGGAAACAGAAACTGGACCCATAGCACGAAACATGCCTAAAACACATAACAACAGCGTACAAACGCGCGATCTAACTAAAAAGTTTTTTGTTTTTTTTAAAAAAGGTTAAAGTGTCCCATAACTTTGTGGTCGTAGGGGAGCAAGGCACCAGAGACCTCAGCTTCTCTAGGGGCCAGTATATTGAGGGCGGCGCCCATCTCCTCTCCCTCGCTGCTTTACCTTCCCTGAGCCTAAAGAGGGCAGGTACCCATTTACAGTTGGGTGAACTGGGGGGGACTGTACTGAAGCCAAGGCGCGCAAACGGTCACCCATCCAACCGTAACCACGCTTGATGCTGCTTACTTTGACTTGGGGAAAGTGATAAGGAATAAGGTTCCTCATTATTCAAATGCCTAGAGTTTATTTTCTTACACTGCGTTTTGTTTTGTTTTTTTAAACCATTTATTTATATATTCATTTATTTATTGACGTATTTTGTTTTCTTTTATGTTTCTTATTTCATTTATTATTTATTATTTTTTTTCCCATTTGTTTTATCTAAATGACGATTCATGTCTTCAATTATTGTTGTGATATTTGGTTAATGGCTTCACCAGAGTTCTGACACTAACTGACAAGGCTTCATACGCCGGGAGGGCTGACAAAAAGAGGCTGAAAACCATCGTTTATCTGCCCATTATCCTGGCACGCAAAAGAACGCAGCCATCATCATCAGACATCGAATCTAGTTCAACAGGATTTTTCTCCCCTTGGAATTAACATTAGTGCCGACTCCACTCGCCCCCCCCCAAAAAAAAAAAGTAAGTCCTTCGGATGATATTATAAACCGAGGTCCCGTGTGCGAACATACGTCGAACATCTTGCTCACACGTTAAATCCCATTCCGCATTTTGGAAGAGTAGGCCATTGCGTGCCGGTGGGGATGGATGACAAAATTTGCAAAACTGCATACACACGGGGACTGGATGTAAAAAAGCACACCAGCACTTTTCCGAAATCTCACCTGTTGTGAACCTCGGAGCTTTTGTCGAGAAGCTAAAAAAACAAAAACCTGCGCACACACACTGATGTGCCTTGGCTGAATCGTACGACATGCCACACCTAGGCTACAACCTTCAAAGCTAAGAATTAGAACTCTGGTTCCATCTTTATAAATATAGAGTCCCAAATCTAGCGTACCGTAAAGAAAAAAAATTTCCCCCAAAAAAATAACATCACGAAAAATAAAGTAAGACCAAATAACTTGATTTCCCTTTCGGTTTATTGTTCTAAATGAAAGAAGATAAGAGTGCTATAAAGGGGGGGAAAAGGGGAGGGGGTGGCGCTGAAGTATAAAATTCTCTATCACTAGTTCTGTAGGTATAAACTTTCAAAATAAACCCTAATAAAAACTGGAATCAACGAAATGAAAAAACAAACAGTGAAATCCAAACCAAATTTACGGTCAGAAACCAATCAAGAAAACTTGGTCCTACCTGCGGACTCCCTACTACCACCTCTTTGTAGTTCATCTTTGTCTAGGCCTACATACACATTCTACATGACTACCAAAAAACCCGGCTTTTCTCTGGCACCTGCTACAGAATGACAACTGACAAGGTTATATATCCCAGTCTATCTTCTATAAAGATGGGTGAATAAACACATTCCCCATACCACATAGAATGGCATCGGCACCATGTATGCCTGCCTCATCAGTTTTTCCATCAGCCACCTTGTCCTTCACTGGGACATTCGGGACAGAAACAACATGGCTTTTGGACAGCTTGCTCACGCGATGACGAAAATGACTTTTCTCTCACATTTTCTTTGTTCCTTCCTCTCCTCTCTCCTTCCTCCACTGACTCCCCCCCCCCCCCCCTCCCCAGTTATTATTATTTTGGGGAAGAAAACGGGATGTTGCTTCATCAGAATCTCTTAAGTACTCAGGTGGAATCTGTCCCTTGACAATATAAGAAAAGTACTTTCTCACAGCCCCCCTCGACTCCCCCCCCCCCTTCCTCTCAAAAAGCTGACTGTCAGGGAATGCCAGTGCACTAAAGACCCGAATGATGACCTGTCATGGCGGTGTTTGACACCACTACAGAACAACCTAACAGGCAAAAACTAAATACAAATTGCAAGTCTGAAAGCAAATATGCATTATAAAATCCCATACATACATTACAATACATACATACATAACATCCCCATACATACTACAACATACATACATACATTACATTACATACATACATACATACAATACATACATACATACATACATACATACATAACATACATACATGCAGCAGCAGCAGACAGCAGACGCACGCACACACATACACCACAACAACACACAACACACACAACACTACACACACTACACAAAAACACACACACACACACACATCCATCGTCGACTCCTCCCTCACCTCTTGAGAATAGGTCTTCTGGAAAGCCAGACGACGCTTGACCGCGTTGGCCGCAATGTCCATTTCTGCAGACACAGACATGCTGGATGGGGTCAGCTGAGGTCCTCACGATGACCAGTGGACAGTGAACAGTTGATGGACATCGGTGTGTACCCTGGAAACTGTCCAGGCAGTGGAGGATCTCTCGGACTCTGAAGCCTCACTCACAGGGTCACTTCAGTCTGTGTATGCAGGGACCTGGTAAACAGGCAGAAAAAGAAAGGGGGAAAATAATGATGATGATGAGGCAAATGGTTGGAGTAAGGGTTTTTTTCGGGAATAGCTAGGTTTTGAGATATTTAAAGGTTTTGAAAGAACAAGGAGAAAAAGGAGAATATATATATCATAGGCATATATCATATATCATAGGCATATATATATAGAGAGAGAGAGATAGAGAGAGATGAATATTTAGAGCTGTATATGGCAACGTTCTGGTGGCTCCTAAGGCGGTACTGGAACCATTCGTATCGGTTATTGCCTTTCCAATGGATCATTCCAGTGGCGTGGAGAGGGGGATCTGCTGCATGGGTAACAGCTTGCTCTCCATACTTACTTACTTACCCAGGCTTAACGCTCTAAAGACTAAAGCACAACTCCATAGTTTTCCGAGACTGATGGGTGCCTACTGAAATATAGTAGTATGTATGTATGTATGTATGTATGTAATTATTATATAATAATTTATATAATATATAAACTGTATATATATAACATATATATATACATGTATTATAATATTTATATATTTATATATAATATATATAAATATATATAATATATATATATGGGAACAGAACAGATTTGTGACAGTGCGTTCCATATCACAATAGACAGACATAACAATACAGATGGAGGGAGAGGGAGGGAGGGGAGGGAGAGGAGAGAGAAGGAAGGAGAGAGGAGAAGAGAGACAGACAGAGACAGACGACAGACAGAAGACAGACAGACAGACAACAGACAGACAGACAAGACAGACACAGACAGACAGAACAGAACAGACAGACAACAAACAGACAGACAGAACAGACAGACAGACACAGACAGACAGACAGACAGATAGAGAGGAATAGAGAAAGAAAAGAGAGAAGAGAGAGACAGATAGAAAAGAGAGAGAGAAGAGAGCGGAGAGAGAGAGAGAAGAGAGAGAGAGAGATGAGAGGAGAGTGAGAGAGAGAGGAGAGAGAATGACAACGACTATGACAATGACAATGACAAAGGTTTATTGTTATTTATAAGCAAGGTGTCCATTCACAAAATGTCATATTCTGAGATTTTACATACCAGATAGTCATCACGGCGTGGATTCCATAACCTAGTTACAGGACAGATTCATATCTTTCATGTATATATTTATAAGCCTTCGTTATCCCTTACAGCTAGCACTGGTAAAAGAGAGGATTTTCCTCCACAAAACTGTTCAAATCCAGAATCAGCGTCTCACAACAAATTCGTCTGGAGACTAGGTCACCATGTCTTTTTTTCCCCTTTTTCATGTCTTTGGAAACTTTGCACC
>CM060333.1:17777589-17802589 GCA_030674155.1 Stramonita haemastoma
TACGAAGAAAAAATATCATTCAATATATGAAATAAAACACACACATACAAAAAAGAAGCATGTGGAAAAATAACAAAAAGCAAGGAAGGAAGCAAATAACAAAGTAAGAAACAAAAATGAAAAAAAACACAGTCAGAAGTTGACCTAAAAAGCATACTTTGTCAATTTGTTGTGTGTTTGTTTTTTTTTGGCTCTAGAGTAATGTATTGTGCTGTGCTATATTAAACTGTACTGCATTGTACTGTAATGTATTTGTTGTAGTGTATTGTGCTTTGGTTTGTTGCCTTACAAGATTTCAGAGCTATATAAATTGCATTTATTAGTGGTAGTGGAAGTAGAAGAAGTAGTAGAAGTAGTAGAAGTAGTAGTAGTAGTAGTAGTGGTGGTGGTGGTGGTGTGTAGTAGTAGTAGTAGTAGTAGTAGTAGTAGTATAGTAGTAGTAGTAGTAGTAGTAGTAATATAGTAGTAGTAGTAGTAGTAGTAGTAGTAGTAGTAGTAGTAGTAGTAGTAGTAGTAGTAGTAGTAGTAGTAGTTTCATCATCATCAAACCTCTGACCCTTCGCTTTCTAGACGTCTGAGCTACGGTTAAATCACCAATTGTATTGTATTGTTATTGTATTGTATTATACCGAGATGTATAGTAGTGTATTGTGGTGCATTGCATTGAACTTTCTGTGCTGTGTTCTATTGTACGGTTATGCATTGTATTGAGATGCATTGTAATGTATTGTATTGTATTGTATTGTGTGATGTGTTGTATTGCATTGTGTTGTGTTATCATTTTCTGTTTTATTCATTTATTTATTTATTCTTTTATTTCGAGAATAATGGAATAAACATTCATGTGCTTTTTTTTTTTACATGCAATCCCCCTGTGTATGCAGTTTTGTCATCCGTTCCTACCGGCACACGATGGCCTACTCTTCCGAAAAGCGGAACGAGTTTTAACGTGTGCGCAAGATATTCTGCGTGCGTTCGCACACGGGACCTCTTTTATAGTCTCATCCGAAGGCCTTTGTGGGGGGAGTGGAGTCGGCACTGATGGTAACTCCAGAGGAAAAATCCTCTTCGACGAGATTCGAACCCAGGTCGGCAGATCACGAGCGCATCACTCCGACCACCAGGCTATCCCGTTCTCCCTTGTAGTGTATTATGTTGTAGTGTATGGTGTTGTGTTGATTTATATTGTACTGCGTTGTATTGTATTGTACTGTATTGTATTGTATTGTATTGTGTTGTTCTGGATGTACTGTATTGTATGGTTTGTTTTATGTTGTATGTTTATTGTTGTATGTATTGTTTGTAATGTAAGGTGTTGTATTCTATTATGTTGTATTGTACTCGTTACATATTGCTATCTTGATTTGTATTGTAGTGTATTGCTGTGCTTTGCATTGTATTGTATTACACTGCATTATGTTGTGTTCTGTTGCATGGTATGGTATGGTATGGTATGGTATGGTATGGTATGGTATGGTATGGTATGTATGGTATGGTATGGTATTGTATTGTATTGTATTGTAATTGTATTGTATTGTATTGTATCGTACTTCAGATGTCATTCGGATGAGACTACAAACCGAGACCCCGTGTGTGAACGCACACAGAGCATCTCTCGCACACGTCAAAAACCTCGTTCTGCCTGTTGGAAGAGCAGGCCATTGTGAGCCGATAGGAGCGGATGACAACAATAACAAACCCCACAAAAAACCAGCATGCACACAGGTGTCGTGTTTAGACACCACCCCTGAGGAAAAATTGGGGAGCTGGAGTTCCCAGGGCGGTTCGGGGCTGTATATGGCAACGATCTGATGGCTCCTGTGACGGTACTGGAACGCGTTTTGGTGATTCCAACGACGTGGGTCTGCTGCATGGGTAACAGCTTGCCCTCCACACTGATTTACCCAATTTTACGCTCTAGAGCCGAGAGCGCAACTCCATAGTCTTCAGAGACTGAGGGATGCCTACGCCTACGCCCCCGATGTATATATGCGTCTTATTCTGTCCCATTTAAAAGATTATTTTATTCCAAGCTGAAAAACCAGCTGCTATCCCACTTCAGCTTTTCTGGGTATAGGAATCTGCAAACGTGGGACCTAAGTGGTGTGCTTGGTTTATCAGCAACAGGGAATGAATTTCGTGAAAATAGTTTAAAATAGTTAACTCTCTCAATATAAAAAGGACCGATCTATTTTGAGGGATTAGTGGGGAGAAGACAAAAAGCAACAGAAATGAGGTCAAGATAAGATGCGCTTTGTAGAGGAAAAAAGTGGATGTGAGATACGACAGAAATATTCTCGCATATATATATATATATATATATATATATAGAGAGAGAGAGAGAAGAGAGAGAGAGAGAGAGAGAGAGAGAGAGAGAGAGAGAGAGAGAGAGAGAGAGAGAGAGAGAGAGAGTCCCAGAGGGGCTCTGGGCTGTAGGTACATGGCAACGTTCTGGTGGCTCCTGCGATGGTACTGGACCCATTCCTATCGTCATTGCCTTTCCAATGGATCATTCCAGTGCCATGGAGAGGGGGGTCTGCTGCATGGGTAACAGCTTGCCCTCCATACATACTTGCCCAGGCTTTGCGCTCTAAAGACTAGAGCGCAACTCCATAGTCTTCCGAGACTGATGGGTGCCTACTATATAATACATATACATACATATATATATAATATATATATATATATAATACATATAATATATACATATATATATATATTATATATATATAAATATATATATATATATAATATATATCATACATATGTGTGTGTGCGTGCGTGTGTGTGTGTGTGTGTGTGTGTGTGTGTGTGTGTGTGTGTGTGTGTGTGTGTGTGTGTGTGTGTGTGTGTGTTTGTATATGTGTGTGTGTGTCTTTTCTTTCTTTCTTTTATCATTTTATATCGAGGATAATGAAATAAGCACTCATATCATGTGTTTTTTTACATCCATTGATCCAGTCCCCGTATGTATGCAGTTTTGTAAATCTTATCTTTTCCCACGGGCACACAATGGCCTACTCTTCCAAAAAGCGGAACAGGATTTAACGTGTGCGCAAGATGTTCTGCGTGCATTCGCTTACAGGGCCTTGGTTTACAGTCTCATTCGAAGCACTTTTGGGTAGAGTGGAGTCAGCATTGATGTCAACTCCCGGGAAAAAAATCTCGAACGGGAATCGAACCTGAGTCGTCGAATTGCCAGCGCAATGTTCTGACCACTCGAGTATCCCGTCCCCGCGCGCGCGCGGTGTATGTGGTGTGTGTGTGTGTGTGTGTGTGTGTGTGTGTGTGTGTGTGTGTGTGCGTGTGCGTGGTGTGTGTGTGTGCGTGATTTCGTCTCCGAACCCAAATGGAATTAGTAGGCCTATATCCTGTAAGATAAGAATGATGGTTTGATTACAAGGCTTAAGGACGCAACAATAAACACAGCTACTGAACTACGCAACCTACCTGGTAAGAGAACATAGAGAGGAGAAGAGAAGAGAGGAGAGGAGAGGAGAAGAGAGAGAGAGGAGAGGAGAGGAGAAGAGAAGAGGAGAGGAGAAGAGAAGAGAGGAGGAGAGGAGAGGAGAAGAGAAGAGAAGAGAAGAGAAGAGAAGAGAAGAGAAGAGAAGAGGAGAGGAGAGAGGAGAGGAGAAGAGAAGAGAAAAGAGAAGAAATGAAAAGAGAAGAGATGAGATGAGATGAGATGAGATGAGATGAGATGAGATGAGTTGAAACGAAAACAGGAGAAGAGAAGAGACGAGAAGAGAAGAGAAAAGACAAGAAGAGATAAGAAGAGAAGAGACAACACGGTAAACTAAGCTACCAGGTTTAAGATGCATTTTACACACGTAAAAGAACCCACAGCAGCAAGATTTTGGCAAAGAAGTAGAGAGGAGTACAATTTTATAGAAAAAACAAAATAGGTCTGTGTAATTCAGCAACAACAAAAAAAGAGACCAAAAATGCATGAGGATATAAATTATCAATGTGGTGATGCTCTCTCTGTCCGGGACAGCAACCTGAATTAATTTTCATAAAACAAGCCTGCTGTGGGCTTTAACACAGTTAAATCCTGTTTCACTTTTCCGAAGAGTAGGCCATTGTGTGCCGGTGGGAACACAGATGACAAATTTACAAAAACTGCATACATACAGGGGCTGCATGTAAAAAAAAATAATAATAAAGCACATCAGTGCTTATTCCATTATCCTCAATAAAAAGGAAATAATAAATGAATAAATAAATAAATAAAAAATAAAATACGGAACTTTACACTCTGCTCTGGGCTTTAGACAGCTAAAGGTATTAATTGTACAATCTGCTGTAGTTAAATATAGATAAACGTAAATCGGTTGGGGGGGGGGGGGTTCCGTTCAGGGCTCCACTAGAGCTCCCAGGTTTACCAATGATGAGATTTTACATACGCGACCATTTTTTGCCCACCATTCACCTGGCCACACTCCCACTTGGGGATGATGGTGTCTGAGCTCGAACAACAGTGTGCATCCCTATTCATAGATTTTGTCATCCGTTCTTACCAGCGCGCGATGGCCTACTCTTCCTAAAGGCGAACGCAACGGGTTTCAATGGGTGTGGTAGGATGTTCCGCGAGCGTTGGCACACGGGACCTGGATTTATTGTCTCATCCGAAGGACAGCTTGGGAGAGTGGCGTCGGTACTGATGTTAATGCCAAAAGGAAAAAAAAACAAACCCTTGAACGGGGTATAAGTGGCAGTTCAAACCTATGACCATCCCCAGTCGCCAGATCGTGACCAGCAATGTTCTAACCACCAGCCATCCCGTCCTGGTAAACTGATATAATCCTCTCCATGAATGCATTGCATTTATTTTATAGTATAAACCAGTGAGAATCATTCTCTGAAAACACCAACAACAACGACGACAAAGAGAAAAGATTAACATGGGTATGTTGGATCATTAAGTTAAGTGACATTCAGGGGTTCTGTTTTTGTTTGGGTTTTTTTGGTTGTTGCTTTCTATGTGTGTTTAGTTGGTTTTTTGTGTTTTTTGTTTGTTTGGGTGTGGTTTTGTGTTTGTCTTTGTTTTTATTTTGTTGTATTGAGGGGGGGGGGGGGGGGGGGGGGGTTTGTTTTGTTTGGGTTTTTTTTTAAGGGAGGGGTGGTTTCTGCTACGTGATCATTGCATATGCAGTGTAGACATACAGCTATGAACATAACCTATGAAAACACACACACACACACACACACACACACCACACACACACACACACACACACACACACACACCCCACACACATACACAACGAAAAAGCCCTGGTGAAAATATCCTTCAAAATCTAAAGCAATGTTTAAAATATTAAAAAAATTAATATATGTAGAAAGATCGTCTTCCACATTTACAAATCAAATTATCATGTACAGATTATATTATTCATTTCAAAACTCATTTCTTTTAACACTGAAATAATGAGAATAGATAATATTTAATTAGTGTGTAAGACATAATTTAAAAAAAGTCTAAGAATAAGAAAAATTCAAGCTCACAACGTTATGTATTGCTGCCAATGTTTTATGAACAAATAAAAATGTTGTTTAAAACCAACAAAAAGATGGAAACATGTTGCATCCTTCATAGGAAATACACTTTCAATCCCGAAAAGATTGATAATAAGTTTGTTTAAGCAGACAAACTGTACGTTGTATGTCAGTGAACAGGTGTGAACTAGGTGACATATTGCATATGTTGTGTACCACATGGCTAATGCAAAAGAGGTGATAAGGAAAAAAAAAAAGATAACCAGATATAAAAGCACCTTTCATCACGTTGAACTCATTGCTTTGTGATGAAAACTTCAGCCAAGTGAGATGTAAAGCCAATATTACTTATCTAATTGCTGCAAAATTAAATAATGTGTGAACGAACACACACACACACAACACACACACACACACACACACACACACACACACACACACACACACACAGATAAACACACACACACAGAAACACACACACACACACACAATAAACACACACACACACACACACTACACACACACACACACACACACACACACACATACACACACACACAGATAAACACACACACACACACACACACACACACACTACACACACACACACACACACACTACACACACACACACACACACACACACACACACACACACACACACACACACACACAACACACACACATCAACACAAGAACACATCCTCACCTGTTCTTCAACACGGACTTGCAAAAATCGTCCAAGACAATTTTTTTCTTTCTTCTCTGACAAAAGCAGAAAAACAGTATCAGGAACTCGAGTCTCGTCTCTACGCACACACCTACTGTTTGGCTGGTACCAGCAACAATCAGTGAATCTCAAGAAGGATCTCACAGCTAACGAGCAGCAGTGGCAGCAACGGCAGATGATCTCCAAATGACCACCAGCGATTAACACAAAGAGAGAGAGATCAGCCAGCCCTTGACATAACCCTTCCTCTTCTTCTGCTCTCACTGGCAACTGCAGAAAATGCAACACAGAGAGTGTGAGAGAGAGAGAGAAAGAGACAGAATGGACAGGAGCGGGATTGGGAGGCTGGCTAAATACCTGCCCTTTGTAGGGGGGTGGAGAGAGAGAGAGAGAGAGAGAGAGAGAGAGAGAGAGAGAGAGAGAGAGAAGAGAGAGAGAGAGAAAGGCAGGAGGTGGAGGAAGAGGGGTGGAGAGAGAGAGTGGGGGGGATAGAGGGAGAGAAAGATGGGGGTGCATGGGGATGGGGGTGGGGCTGAGTCAAAGGGGGGGGTGGAGGGGGGGGTGACAAAAGGGGTGGCTATTGATCACTCTTACCAAGCTAAACCACTTTCCTCCTCCCCCTCCCCCCTCTCCCCCCACTCCCTGCATCAACCTACTGCTGGAGATCAAAAGACAGAATGACCCCCCCCCCCCCAGTCGATAGAGAGACATGGGGTGTTTTAACAGTGAGGTGAGGGGTGGGAAAGTAAGGGGGGGGGGGGTAAGGGGGGGATGGGGTGGAGTGGGGGGGGGAGCAAGGTGGAAGGATAAGGTGAGGAGGAGTGGTGTTTGTGTGGGTGTTGGGGGGGGGCGGAGAGAGGGGGAGGGGAAGATGAAAGGTGTTGAGGGCTGTGACAGGGTTATTTTTGTTAACAGTCTGAGACAGCGAGTAAAAGTGGAGGACCACAGAGTGGGAGGTAGGGTGGGGTGGGGTGGGTGAGAGAGAGAGAGAGAGAGAGAGAGAGAGAGAGAGAGAGAGAGAGAGAGAGAGAGAGAGAGAGAGAGAGAGAGATGGAAGAGGGGAGGGGTGCAGGGCTCAAAGAATCAGAATGTCTTGACACTTAGTCCCGCCCCCATCATTTCTGAACAGCCTACAACCAGGATCACACCACCCGTCCTGCTGGCTAATTGAAAATGGGGAACCAATCAACAGCTTTCTGTCTGACAGGGTGCGTTATCAAGCCTGCATGCAATGTCTGACCTGCCTGCATCCAGCATTGGCAAACAACCCACATGCATCACTACCCTATGTCACAGTCACACACACACACACACACACACACACAGAGCATCACTACCCTATGTCACAGTCACACACACACACACACACACACACACACACACAACACACACAGAGCATCACTACCCTATGTCACAGTCACACACACACACACACACACACACACACACACAGAGCATCACTACCCTATGTCACAGTCACACACACACACACACACACACACACACACACACACACACACACACACAGAGCATCACTACCCTATGTCACAGTCAAAGAGAGAGAGACAAAGAGAGAAACAGAGACAGAGAGAGAACTTGAACTCAATGATTTATTCACAAAAAGGTCATTGACCCCAGAGGTGTATTTATTCATTTATTCTTTTATATCCAGAATAATGGAATACACACTCCCTTCTACACCTTGTCCACGTGTGTGTATGTCGTTTTGTAGATTTTGTCATTTGTTGAGTGTGGTGCAGAACAAGTATATCAAACTGACATTCTGTGTGAGGTAAACCTACAATCACCTCACATAGATTGGATCCTCTCATAGTGTGGTTGCTGGATTTGAGGCAAGACCAATGAAAAACTATATGGTCACACTGACTGATCATTCTGTACAGAATCCTATGCCAAGGAAAGACAGAAAGAATCAGTTTGAAAGTAGTGTTATACCGATCAGGTGATGCTGATGTTCTATTATGCAAATCTGATGACATTGTGTGAGAGTTTTCCTGTGATATGCAGTCGGGGTGGCTTAGTGTATGGGTACATCAAACAGAAAAGAAGAAGATAATTGCTGAAGAATGTGTCAGGCTTGCCAACTTGCAGAAAGGAAAGTGATTCCAAACACAAAGTATGCAGAGACATGTAGTTCTATACTTCATAAAGCAAAGTGTCACTGAAACTGTGCTCTGCAGCCCTATACCAATCATATTCAGCCAAGGTAGAAACAGAGGATGTCATAGAGAGTGCAGAGAGCATGCTACTGTCGAAAAGGGGGCGTGCTTCTGTCTCTGCATACTTGTGATGCACTTGAGCGTTGAACTCGCCCTCTGTGTTGATTACACCCCCTGGTCCTCTAAGTACTGCTTTTGAAGGTTTGAGAACTGGTGGTGCACTCAAGGTCTTGTAGATTGAACTGGAGATTACTGACACATCAGCGCCACTGTCAGTCTTGAATTCTGTAGCATTGCCACAAAAGTTCAGGGAAATGGTCCACGAGGTTCAGGAGGTGGCACCATGGACTACTCCTAGACTCAAAGTCTCTGGGCACTCTTCTTCGTAGTCATACACCCCTCCTGCTGCCACGTTGTTGACAGTTTTGCAACGAAACACAGCAGCATAATGGGATAATTTTCCGGCACTTCTTCCCCTTGGCTGGACAGTTGGCTGGAGGATGAGACCTGCCACACTTCCCACAATCCCAGGGAACACTTAAGCCGACTGCTTGTTGCCACCTCGGCCCCCTCCATGGGCCTGGCCTCTGTCACGTTGGCTGAATCTGGCACGAGAAAATGCTGCTTCAGACTTTCTCTGCTGGCCGCTGGTCTTTCATCTGAGTCTTCACAAGCTCGTAGTGACGTGCAGTGTCAACTGCCGACTTGAGATCCAGTTCTGCCTCAAGTTGTATTTTTTGAGACACATCACTGTCTTGCAGCCCAAGAACGATCCTGTCATGGATGTTCTCTTCCTCCCTGTCATGAAAGTTACACATAGCTGCCAACTCCTGCAGTGACCATAGGAATTCTTCCACAGATTCCCCTGCCTGCTGACTTCTGTTGTAGAACTTGGCACGCTCGTGTATGACATTACGTTTTGGCACAAAATGTTCATTAAACTTGCCCAAGACAGTGTCGAAATCGTCTCTAGGGTTACGCTCACCTTCTGCAGCTGCTCTGAAGTTGAAGGTGCTGAAAATCCTACCAGCATCTTGGCCCATTGCGTAAATCAGGCTTGAAACTTGCACCACGCAGTCTTCTTGGTTCAGCGCGATGGGAAACGCTTAACCGCTTAACGCTGGAAGCGCGCCTTCCATTCTGGCCACTCAGTTGGCCTGGAAAAGTCAAAATTCGCTGGTGGAGGAAATTTCACCATTCTGCTACTTATCTACTGACTGATCTGCTTTCGATTAACTTCTGACACCATGTAATGGCTTCTGGCTTGCATACAGACTCAATTCTTACAGCATTCAGACACAAAACATATTAGACAAGACACCCTGTTTGTTTTGGGTGCCAGGTCTGTAAACAAAGTAACTTGAAGCCACCTGTTTATTAGTTTCGTACATGTACAGTAACCATAGTTTCATACACAGGTGACCCTAAGAGGTTGATAGGCATACCCCCCTCCCCCCCCCCCCCCCCCCCCATGTAAAACAAAAACAAAAACAACATATCTTTAATCAATGTAAGTTCAATATAATGCACTTCTTCAGCATTTGAGAAGCTCCTCATACATTTTTGTCAACTTTCTGACTTCAGTTCCAAGTTGTGACAAAGTACCTTGATGCACTGTGTCACAACTTTCCAACACAAAAACGTGCAATGTCAAAAATTCTTAGTATAGAAAAGAAATTATTATGAAGTTATTATGTGAAAAAAAACATGATAAGTAAACAACAAAAACCACCTCGAAATCGTTAGCTATTACTTTTTTCAGCTGTTTGAGTTTACTCCCAGATTGTGACAAAGTGCATTCTTCATCATCTGACACTTTGCAATGTTAAAGCTACTTTGTATAAAAATGTGTTCTTTCCAATTGCAGTCAGTTGTTTTTTAAGAACCAAAAAGAAAAGAAAAAATCCTTGAATGCTGTGCTATAAATTTTTTCATCTGTGTGACTTTTATTCTACATTGTCTTAAGTTGTGACAATGTATGAGGAGCTTCTATAATGCTGAAGTAGTGCATTATATGGAACTTACATTGATTAAAGATATGGGGTTTTTTGTTTGTTTGATTATTTACATGGGGCCTAACCCAAGTTCTGGCAAATTGCAGTTTGTTTGCAACAAACTGGATCAAGGCAGTTTGTTGCAACTGGGACAAGCTGTGTTGATTCCCCTCCCTCCCCATCAACAGTTAGTTGCAAAATGGGACAACTGGGTTACTGTAGTACTGCCTCAGAACAATGTTGCATCAGAGGCACTGGTAGGCCTACTTTTAGATTGTAATAATACCGGGTAATTCATAGAAGCACCACTGACCCCTCTGGGTAATAAACCTTTGCATGGAGTGTGTTGTTGATAACTATTTACCACCCGTAGATACTTCAAAGCAGTGGACAGAGGGTTCACAGATTGCCGAATTCTATTGAAGCTGTTACAAGAACAGGACTGGCTGGCGTGACTTTCAAATCCACACAGCAAATCATCTCCCTTTGGCTGGTCATTCGTCAGTACTTGTCAATTTTAGCCGGTACCTAAGTAGCATTGCATTTCAAAGGTTGGTAAGATCAGTTATAAAGGTCAAAATCGCCTCTTATACCCTTCTACCCTTTGGTCCAACCCCGCCCAGTTCTGCCCCACCCCACCCGCCCTGCCACCCCGCCCCAGTCCACCGCTCTATCTTGTTGTCTGGTCAAATGACGCCAGAGGGCTGTCATCAGCATGTAGTTCTTGCACATCTCTTTTCTTCTTCTTCTTCTTCTTCTTCTTCTCAACAAAAAAAACAACACGTAAAGGTTTCCCTTAACCTAGGCAGTCACAGAGGAGCAAGGCACCAAAGACCTCAGCTTCTCCTCTCCCTCGCTGCTTTACCTTCCCTGACCCTAAAGATGGAAGGTACCCATTTACAGCTAGGTGAATTGGGGAGGGACTACACTGAAGCCAAGGTGGCAAATGGTCACCTATCCAATAAGCCTTATTAGCCGGCAACCCAAAGGGAGGCTCCAGGCTAGGCCAAATCGTTCATAATTGTCATATATGGCAATATTGCGCTGTTTTCGGGTGCAATAATGAATGTGGCATTTTTCACCCAGCCCAACAAATTTGATGGTGGCATTTTGCCGGGGTTTTCTATGGCCGCAGGGGAAAAGGATTAATTTTTCAACTATTGGCGGAACTTTATGCATCCCTGTAGGCAAGGGCCATCCGAATTCTTTCCTTTGTTCTGTGTGCTGTTCGGTGCTTTCAAACATTGTTTGAAACCCTCCATTATGATCTGAGAGCTTGGGGGCCCCTGTCTTGTTAAATTTTGCACTCCTACCTCCCTTGGAATTTACTTCACGTAGCGGCACTTTCAAGAGGGAATGACAATGTTGTAATTCTGGGGGCAAAGTACCCTGTTATCCAGACTGCCACGCTCTAACCACTAGGCTATATTGCCTCCCCTGGTGAGTTACCTGCCTTAGGCTGCGGCCATAGTAAACCGGGCATTTTGCCACCCTCAATTTGCCCAGCGGGTAATTTACTCTGTGGCGTCATCAGTGAGGCTGTGGGTGGCCATAGTAGAGCCGGCCTGGGCCGTATTTTGCCATAGTAAACCCAGCATTTTGACTAGCTAGCCTTTATAGAGACGGTGGGTTTCGGGAAATCGCACATGCTATTGGACCCCGAGAGAACTCCCGCGAGAAATGTTACTCACTATGCTTTGTAAGTGTAAATTTGCCCACCAGCCGGGAAATTACCAGATCCAACCTTTAGTTCTTGCCGCGTGGACTTATGTTGGCTGTGTACTTTTCTTGGCTTTTCTTTCCTTTTCCCGATTTGCTATGAACACCAACTGCAGAGCGATTAGGCGCGAGTTTTCTAGCGCGAGATGATTCGCAGCAAGCCGCCTACCGGCTTTGTCTATAAACGTGGCCTTACTCTGTGGGTCAGTAATGATGGCTGTGCGTGGCCATAGTAGAGCCGGCAGGCCCGTTTAACCCAACTCAAAAGAGCCCACATTTGCCCTTGAGGAAAAGAAAATAATCAAGAAAAACTTTTTTATGGTGCTTCAAAAATTCTGACTACACAACCTTGTAAATTGACCCTTCTGATTACATTCCAGTGGCTTTGATAAAAGTTTTGTGGGGGATTTTATGTAAAAACACTTTTTATGTGAACTATTTTCTGTGGATTTGGGTGGAGGTTTGCATTTTTGCGTCAGTCACACGAGTGACGACATTATCAGAAAGAGACCGCCCTCAAACTCCAGAAAGCCTGGTTGACTATGGCCCCTTTGACGATCAGTTCTACCGACAGCCCCAAAACTCCCGAGGGAGGGGTTTACTATGGCCGTAGCTTTAAGCAGCAGAGGCCACATAAGGGGGCAGCAAATCTATCAAGATGGCCGCTGCAGGACGGGGAAGGAGGAAGGGGGCAGGGTCTTTGCCATGCAATGGCAATGGATGAACTCCCCTTGCAAGATAAATGGCAGTAATAGAGTAATAGCAGTAAAAGAGTTAACTCTCTCTCTCTCTCTCTCTCTCTCTCTCTCTCTCTCCTCTCTCTCTCTCTCTTCTCTCTCTTTTTAATTCAGTCATTCATTCATTCAAATTCATGTTTGGAAATGGAGATAGATATTTTACGTATTCATTCATTTTTTTTATTATGAGGATAATGAAGTTTGCACTCATGTGCATTTTTACATCCAGTCCCTATGTGTATGCAGCTTTGTAAAGTTTGTCATCCATTCCTACTGGCACATAGTGGCCTATTTAAAAAAAAAACAAAAAAAAAAACAGCCAAAAACATCTTTGGGAAGTGTAGGCCATTGTTTGCAGGTCGAAACTGATGACAAAATTGACAAAAACACATACATGCAGGCATGCACCACACACACACACACACACACACACACACACATACACACACACGTACCCAAGCACGGGTGCGTGCGCGCGCGCACACGCGCGCGCACACACACACACACACACACACACACACACACACATACTTACTTACCCACACACACACATGTAACCCCCCTCACAAAAACGTATTTTTGTTTGGTGTGTTACTAAGCGTTAAGTTCAGTAACTCCCTTGTAGAGTTGAGTGATCGCCCCTTTAAGGCATGTCTCTTGGCATCTTCCTGTTTATATCTCACTTCCCGCCTGGGGCCCGTGAGGGAAAGGAGTGTGACTGGACTCTCTGAGTCTGGATGTTCCTTAATCAGGAACATCGTTTTCCCCTGTCACTTTCTCCTCACACCATCATCCCCTCCTCACTCCTTTCATTTAGTCCAAACCTAGACTGGGTTATGATTGTGGTGTTTTCTTACACCAGTTACTACTCTAGGTTCATACCCAAACGTTCTCAGCATCAGATACTAGACTGAACACCGTCTAAAGTTTCACATATTTATTTTACGTCAATCTTCCATGTGGGTGAGTTGCCAACTGGTTGGAGCCGGAACCCTGAGTTCCCGTATGTTGGTCATAATTACCCAACGGAGCGATACAAACAAAAGGCAGTAAACGAACCAGGCTACAATGATTAATGTGTATTAGGAATTGAACAGATTATCTTTTGTTTTTCTTAATTGTACTTGCAGTACAATTGGTGAATTGTAATGTTGATGTGGTAGTGTTGTAGGTTGTGTTGTGGAATATATGTTGTAAACCCAACTTGCTCGGTCTGGAGTCGCATTGAATGAATGTTGTTGTTCGTCACGTTCAGTGTATTCAGTGTGGCTGCTGAGTAAGTTGAGGTTAATTAATTTCACTTACCTACTCCCTACCTCTTCTATATTTCTTTTCCTCTATTTTTCTACTATCCTCTTACTATCCCCCCTTTATCACTCCCCGGCCCATAAGTAGCTGAGCCCTACTCTTCTTTAGGGTTACTAAAGAAACTAGGAATTAATCTAGGACTCTTAAGATTTCCAGTACCGGCGGAACAGGAATTGGAGTGGCGACTTAGATAATTCCCGTATAGGACCCGTTACACACACACACACACACACACACACACACACAATCTACTGGCATGTGTGGATAAAGAAGCTTATAAAACGTGTACTATGAAACCGTAGGTCTGCTCTACCCCTCGAGACGTTTTTACAGAAAGAGACTAATAGTAGAAAGTTTGCTTGGGTTTTTTCTTTTCATTTTTTTCTCTCCCTTGATTTTAAGTGATTATGTGTGGTCATGTAGTTTTGATCAAGTGTTTGTTCACAGGTATGTGCGTGGCAAATGCGTACAACACACACACACACACACACACACACACACACACACACACACATGGGAAGCATTTGCACACATGCACAGGCATTTGTATTACATAAACCAAATAGGTATTGGCCTAACATTTTTTAAGATTAGATATGTATGATAAGACAAATATCAATTAGAGTAATATTCTATTCTATGAAGATATTGAACACAGTGTAAAGCAAAAACATGCACACGCATTTTTTTTTTAAACGTAAACCACACGATGTTGTGTGATAAAACAAACATCTATTCAATTAACACTCTTCTTTCTTAAAATATATATATATATATATATATATATATATATATATATATATATTATATATATATATATTTTTATATATATATATATATATATATATATATATATATATATATATATATATATATATATATATATATATATATATATATATATTGAACACAGTTTAAAATGATAAAAAGTAGTCTTTCTTATGCTTCAAAATGCCACTATCACTTTTCTACCTGAGCTTTGTATCTCCTTCCCCCCTCCCCCCTCCCCACTCCCATCCTCCACCTCTCTCTCTCTCTCTCTCTCTCTCTCTCTCTCTCTCTAAATCTATTAGCCTATTTCTAAAATGCAAATTATGTCACTGCCACGGAAGGAATTCTGACGTCATTTATCGTCCTATGCCCAGCACAGCAGCTTTTTCTGGAACACCTGGGGAAGGGGGGGGGGGGGAGGAGGTGTGTTCCAATAATTCTAGTGAAGCAAAGCAGTGTCCTTGAGATGTGTAAAGGACAGATAGTTCATAGATCTAGCTACATTTTGTGAATTATGTTTCGCGATCAAACGGAAGAATAGGTGGTTGCTGTTTTTCTTTCCTTCAAGATTCCAGATTTAATTCGCCTTTGACCCCTCTTGGGACATGGAGGACTTCAGAAAACAAGATCAACTGTAACATAGAATACTTTGCATTAATAGAATACGTTCATATACAAAATTTCACAGAAATAAAAATAATAGCCTTTTCATTAATGTTATGCAACTTTACTCTTAGCTATGAATTTGCTAAGTTTTAATAACGTATTTTTATTAGAAGAGAACAAATTACAAAATGTGAACATGGATCTTGGATACAAATATTCATGTGGTAGGAATACATTCTTCCAAAGTTTGAAAACTTTGGACATTCTGTTATGAAGTGAAACTCATCTCCTATTGTTTTCATGTGACATTGTTTACAAAGACGATGTTTGCGCAATACCGTTGACTCATCCTGTTTTAATCAGCAAAGAATGGTTGATACATCTGAATCTAAATAATGAAATCACATTGTTATATGGCAACTCACCAATGTATTTTTCCCTCTTAAAACATTTTTTGTAATTGTGATAAAATATATATTTATTACTTCTTTAACCTCTTCTGACCAGGACGTCAAAAAAAAAAAGGACTGTAGTAAGTTACTTTGTTTTACATTGTGGAACATTGGCAGTTCTTGGGTTTTTTTGTTTTTTTTTAATGCTCTCTAGATTTATCTCATTATTTTCATTTTACCAACTATTAATCTATTCAAGAGAAGAGGAAATGACTTTAATATCCCTTAGCACACATACATGTAATTGAAGATGATAAAGTAAACATTTCATGACCCTTCCCTGTCCCTGGTCTTTAAGTACATCAGCCATTGCAATATCACGTGTCTGGACACGTCATAACTACGTCATACTTGTATGACGTCAAGCTCCATGCTTTCTGCAAACTATGCCTGCCAGATTCTTCGATATTTTCCACAACTACTGATGCCTGTTATTTGCAGACATGACAAAGGTTCGGCAATCACGACAGGTGAGTCTGTGGGCGCTGAAACACACTCCGACTCTGAAATAACTGAAACAATTCAAACTACAAAAAAAACCCAGTCTAACCAATGCTAGGATTTGTTTTTATTCTATAAAGCGTGGATCTAAATGTAGGCTAGGTACATACTACTGCATGTGTTCCGTCATAGTCCACTGTTCTTTACTGTAAAATGGGAGAGAATGATCTTCATGTATGGTAGAGATCATGTGGTGCCACAAATCCACCAGTCTGTTATGTAGAAGACCGAGATTTGAGAAGGCAGTATAGATATTGATTCTTCCTCGGTACCATGGATGTAAAGTGAATTGCTTATTATGTTAAGATCTGTAGATCTGCATTCTCACCCCCCCCCCCCCCCCACCACCAGTTTTTGTCAATGTTCTGAGTACACAGCTGTTTTAGAACATAGGGACTGATGAAAAAGAGCACAAAGCCCCACCAATCAGGGACTGGATGTAAAAAAAAAATATCCCGCAAAAGTGCTTATTCATTATCCTCCAAAATTAAAGAATAAATGAAATATATTGAGCGTGGTTACAGTTAGGGAGGTGACCTTTTGTGGGCCTTGGCTTCAGTACAGTCCCCCAGTTCACCCAGCTGTAAATAGGTACATGCCCTCTTTAGAGTCAGGGAAGGTAAAGCAGCAAGGGAGAGGAGATGGGCGCCGCCCTCAAGATGCCATCCCCTTGGAGAACCTGAGGTCTCAGACACCTCACCCTTCTACGATCACAAAGGTTATGGGAACACCTTTACCTTTAGTTACCAAACATTGAACTCCCTCTATGGATTTCTGGCCATACGGATTGGACAGACCTATTGTGTGGCTGTGTATCATAAGGCTAGGATAAGGGTATGGTTTTATGGCCCTGGGCCATAAGGCGCCTGCCTAGAATGCGAAAAGTCGGGTCGAAGTGTGCGCGTCGAAGTGTGCAGTGGTTTGAATCCCATTTGGGCCTAAAACTTTTCCCCCCATCCATTAGACTATGACTGGTGGTCTGGGTGCTAGTCTTTCGGATGAGAGGATAAGATGATAAACCGAGATCCTGTGTGTTACACATCATTATTTAGAGCAAGTTATAAAAAAATATATATATATATATATAAACTCACGGCAACAAGAGCCTGAAGAGGGTTGTCCCTGGCAAAATTCTGTCGAAAAAGGCCACTCTGATAGGGGAAAAAAAAACAGTTGCAGACAGGGAAAAAAAAAAAAAGATAATAATGGGTAGGCGCTGCACCTCTCCCCGGGGAGAGCAGCCCGAATTTCATGCAGAGAAATCTGCTGTGACATAAAGTGGTAATAAATGAATAAATAAATAAATAAAATAAAATAAAATAAAATAAAAATTGTAGAATGGTCTGCGGCTGCCTAAAAATGTTTTCAGAGTTGGAATAATAGCTTTGTACTTACTTAGTATAGCCGCCGCTGTAGTCTAGTGGTTAGGGCGTTGGACTCATAATCTAAAGGTTGCGGGTTCGATCCCAGCTTTCGGCTATGGCGTTGTGCCCTTGGAAAAGGCACTTTACGGCTATTTTCTCACCCTACCCAGGTGTAAAAGGGGTACCAACCTTGTGTTGGGGGTTAACCCTGCGATAGACTGGCGTCCTATCCAGGGGGGAGTCTATGACTCTCAGTCGCTTACTTAGTAAAATGACAGGCTGAGTGGTTTTGGTGTTATTGGAAAACTTGATGTCATTGTTGTTGTTGTGGTGGTGGTGGTGATTGTGTGTGTGTGTGTGTGTGTGTGTGTGTGTGTGTGTGTGTGTGTGTGTGTGTGTGTGTGTGCGCGCGCGCGCGTGTGTGTGAGACTGATTGATTGATTGATTGTTTGAATTAATTTTATCTTGAGAGAGAGAGAGAGAGAGAGAGAGAGAGAGAGGGGGGGGGGGGTTATAAATTCAACTTTATTTTTCTGTTACAGATCATTGTCCTATACCATGTTACGAAGTGGAGTTCTATTCAGTGTTTATTTCATCAGTAGGTGTATAAGATCTATACAATCCTATACTAATAATGCTTAAGCCCACACCAGCTCTGTGTGTGTGTGTGTGTGTGTGTGTGTGTGTGTGTGTGTGTGTGTGTGTGTGTGTGTGTGTGTGTGTGTGGTGCAAGTTCATCAAAGCCAATCAGTTTCGTATGCACTACACTGGGGGGCGGGATAACTGGTCAGAGTCCTGGCTTTACCCAAGCTAAGGTTAGGCAGCATCCAGCGTGGTTACCAGTTGGATGCGTGACCTTTTACGCTCCCCTACGACCACAGGGGTTATGGGACATACTTACCTTTACCTTTTACACTGAGGGAAAAGAATTCATTTCAGCATGCGGTTTTCTTTATGATGGAAGGAAGACCAATAGGTCTTGTTAACAACATCAACAACAAATAACAGCAGTAAGTCTAAAAGCAACAGCAGTAACAACATTAATAACGTCACAACAAAACCTGGAGCAGCTAAACAACGAGTCTGTAACAACCCTAATGGTAGGAGATTTTCATGGCATTACCTTCTTTGAGTGAGGAGCTTCAACTCATGTTGTTCATGCATTTCAAATATGCATGCATATTTATGATTTTTTTCTTAGATGGATGGCTTGATGAAAAAAGCACTTGCACTGCTTATTCAATGTACCATCTGGAAATAAAAGTTTGACTTGACTTGACTTGACATGCATACTTTGTTCTTGAGTAGGGACTTCACAATTGCCACAGCATGATACTTAATCAAAAGTATATACCTACAATGGGTACAGCTTGTATTTAGAAGTTGTTGAAACTAAGGGGTTTTTTCAAAGTATCATCAAAGTATACATGTCATTTTTGCTCTTTTTTGTTCTGTCTTTGTGAAGTGTTCACTGTCTTTATGAGTATAGTAAAATCTGTCTGCCAGTCTGTCTGTCTGTCTGTCTATCTCACTGCCTCTGTATCTATCTCTATGTGTGTCTGTCTGTCTGTCTCTCTGTCTGTCTCCATGTATCTCTCTATGTAAGGCAGACGGGATAGCCTAGTGGTTCGAGTGATGCACATTGCGCTCGTGATCTGCTAACTGGGATTCGAATATCGTTCGAGAGGATTTTTCTTCTGGAGTTTACATTAGTGCCAACCCCACTCCCCCAAAAAGTCCTTTGCATGAGACTATAAGCCGAGGTCCCGTGTGCGGACGCACGGAGAACATCTTGCGCACACATTAGTTTTAAAACCTGTTCCGCTTTTTGGAAGAGTAGGCCACCGTGTGCCGGTGGGAATAGATGACGAAATTTTCAAAACTACAAACACACCGGGATTGGATGTTTTTAAAACAAAAGAAACACATGAGTCACTCCATTATCCTCGAAATTAAAGAATAAAATAAAGTAGATAAAATCCCTCTCTCTCTCTCTCTCTCTCTCTCTCTCTCTCTCTCTCTCTCTCTCTCTCTCCTCTCTCTCTCTCTCTCTCTCTCTCTCTCCTCTCTCTCTCTCTCTCTCTCTCTCTCTCTGTGTTTCTGTCTCACTTTCTTGTTGTGTGTGTGTGTGTGTGTGTTGTGTGTGTGTGTGTGTGTTGTGTTGTGTGTGTGTGTGTGTGTGTGTGTGTGTGTGTGTGTGTGTGTGTGTGTGTTTCAATCCTAACATCTTTTCACTAAAAGTGTATGCGTGCGTGTGTCGTGTGTGTGCGTAAGTCGTATGCGTGCCTGCGTGTGTGTGTGTGTGGTGTGTGTGTGTGTGTGTGTGTGTGTGTGTGTGTGTGTGTGTGTGTGTGTGTGTGTGTGTGTGCGTGCGTGCGTGCGTGCGTGTGTTCACGAACGTGGGTGTATGCGTGGGTGTTTATATTTCAAGGTTTGATTCTGCAAGATAACGAAAGTTCAATGGCTTCTTCACATCATTCAGGTAAACTCCGACATACCACCCCGGGAAGCAAGCAGAAAGAAACATGTGTCGTGTATACATGTATACACTTCAGTCTTTTTTTTTTCTTTCTGTCCCTTTGCTCAATATACTAAAAATCCTACAAAGTTAATGTAAGGTATGGTAATGGGAGAGATGGTAGTGTTTGTTTAGTTATTCGTTTGTTTGTTTATTTATCTATTTATTTTTGCATTCATTTATCTATCTATTCTTTTAATCATTTATAGATTTATTCACTTGTTCTTTTATTTATTCTTTAATTTCGAGGATAATGAAACAAGCACCCATGTGCTTTAAAAAAAAAAATTTTGCATCCATTCCCATGTGTATGCGGTTTTGTAAATTTATCGTCGGTTTCCACCAATACGCAATGGCATACTCTTTTAAAAAGCGGGACGGGTTTTAACGTGTGCGCAAGATGCTTTCTTGCATACGTTCGCACACGGGACCTTGGTTTATAGTCTCATCCGTTGGCCATGTGAGTGTATTGCCCTGTATTGTATACCTCCCATTGTTACGGCAGCTTTTTCTGCCTGAATATATATATATTTTTTTTTTTTTTGCTGTCTGATCTTCTGTGACGTTCCTATCCTTGCTGTTCCCACGCCGCTCGTTTCAATCTCACCGCCACAGCCATACCCTAGGTTGTTACGTCTCGTCTTCAGAGTCGGAAGTCCAAAGGGAGCTCCTAAAAATTAGGCTGCTTTGGGGCCACCAGTCAGAGGGGCCCTGCACTGCTGCTGGGTCACTTTGGTGGTGTTCAGAGGTGTTTGTTCTGAGCTAACATACGCAGGGACACCACCTACTAAGCCCCCTACTAACGACAGTATTAGTTCAGTCGCGGAGCCAGACTGAGTGAGACGCCCACCCGAGGTGGCGACCACCACAACGTCCCACCAACGACCACCCCCCTCGAACCTTCAACCCCAAAGGCTTTGACACAAACTCAGCCTGAAATGTAGAATGCTCTCTGCCCGGGAGGCGTGTCGCCAAGGGTCAGCGCCACGCATTGAACAAAGACATGATATTTGCAGATGTGATATGTTTCTTTATGAGAATGGCTACTTTTCTATAGAATTTTGCCTGGGACAATTCTTTTGTTGTTGTGGGTTGGATTTTTTTTTATGTGTGTTCTGTGTATGTTATACACTGCGACCTTGGTTTATCGTTCCATCCGAAAGACTAGCGCTTAGACCACCACTCATGGTCTGGATGGGGAAAAGTCAGGTTTGGGCCAGTCGGGAATCGAACCCGCGGACTTTAGCATTCTAGACGGTGCGTTGTCAAAGTGGGGTGTGGTGGATTGGCGGTCTAGAGGTAACGCGCCTGCCTAGAAAGCAAAAAGTCCGGGTCGGAATGTGCGGTGGTTCGAATCCAGTTTGGGCCCAAAACTTTTCCACCATCCATTAGACCATGAGTGGTGATCTGAGTGGTAGTCGTTTCGGATGAGGTGATAAACCGAGGTCTTGTGTGTTACACATCATTATTTAGCACATGTAAAAGAACCCACGGCAACAAGAGAGTTGTACCTGGCAAAATTCTGTAGAAAAAAGCTACTCTGATAGGGAAACAAGTACACTTTCAGACAGGAAAAAGAAAAAAATAATGGGTGGCGCTGCAGTTGTGGTGACGCGTTCTCCCCGGGGAGAGCAGCCCGAATTTCAGGCAGAGAAATCTGCTGTGACATAAAGTGGTATACTTTTCTATACAATACAATACAATACAATACAATACAAAATACAATACTATACTATACTATACTATACTATACTATACTATACTATACTATGCTATGCTATGCTATGCTATACTATACTATACTATACTATACTATACTATACCATACTATACTATACTATGCTTTTTATTAACTGATTTTGTTTTTTGTTCATTTATTTTGTTTTTCATTCGCTGCATTTTGTTTTTCATTCACTCATTTTGTTTTTTATTAACTCATTTTTTTCTTTTACTAGTTCTGTTTTCCTCTTACTGATCTTTTTTTTATTTTCTTATTTTTCATTAACTGATTTATGTTCTTCATTAACTGATTTTGTTTTTCACTAAACTGGTTTTGTTTTTTTAACTGATTTTGTTTTGTATTAACTGATTTTCTTTTCCATTCACTTTTTTTTTTCTTTTTTTTCATTCATTCTCTGATTTTTTTCATGGATTGATTTTCTTTTAATTCACTAAGTTTCTTGTTAATCAATACGGGCGTCAACGAAGCCATGTTGGTTTTGTCTTGCAGAATTGGCATGAAAATGTCTGTCGGATATTTTTTGTTTGGGGGGGGGGGGGGAGTAAGGGAAGCAACTGCTAGATAAGAAATTTACGATTCGAAAAGGAGTTGTCTTTCGCTGTTTGGGTTTTTTTGTTGTTGTGTTTTTCTGTTTTTTTTTAAATATTGTAATGTTTATAATTTTGTGATTTGTGCTTTTTTGTGTCCTGCACTGTACTGTACTGTCCTTTCCTGCACTGTAATGTATTGCACCCTCCTGTCCTGTCCTGAATGTACTGTACTGCACCGCACTGTACTGTCCTGTTCTGCACTGACTGTACTGTACTCACTGTATGCTGCACTGTACTGTACTGTCCTTTTGTCCTGCACTGTAATGTATTGCACCCTCCTGTCCTGTCTACTGTACTGTACTGCACTGCACTGTACTGTCCTGTTCTGCACTGTACTGTACTGCACTGCACTGTACTGTCCTGTCTGTCACTGTCTGTACTGACTGCACTGTACTGTCATGTCTGCACTGTACTGTCTGTACTGCACTATACTGTACTGCACTGTACTGTCTGTCCTGTGTTGTACTGTCCTGTACTGCACTGTACTGTATCTGCACTCTACTGTACTGCCTGTACTGTCTGTCCTGTACTTGCACTGTCTGTCACTGTACTGTCCTGTACTGCACTGTATTACTGTACTGCACTGTACTGTACTGACTGTCACTGTCCTGTCTGCTTGTCCTGTATTGCACTGTCCTGTACTGCACTGTACTGTACTGCACTATACTGTACTGCACTGTACTGTCTTGTCCTGTATTGCACTGTCCTGTCCTGTACTGTACTGTACTGCACTATACTGTACTGCACTGTACTGTCTTGTCCTGTATTGTACTGTCCTGTCCTGTACTGTAATGTATTGCACCCTCCTGTCCTGTCCTGTCCTGTAGTGTACTGTACTGCACTATACTGTACTGCACTGTACTGTCTTGTCCTGTATTGCACTGTCCTGTCCTGTACTGCACTGTACTGCACTATACTGTACTGCACTGTACTGCACTGTACTATACTGTACTGCACTGCACTGTACTGCACTGCACTGTACTGTCTTGTCCTGTATTGCACTGTCCTGTACTGCACTGTACTGCACTGTACTATACTGTACTGCACTGTACTGCACTGTACTGCACTGTCCTGTACTGCACTGTACTGCACTGTCCTGTACTGCACTGTACTGTACTGCACTGTACTGTACTGCACTGTACTGTACTGTACTGCACTGCACTGTCCTGTCCTGTACTGCACTGTACTGTACTGCACTGTACTGCACTGTACTGTCTTGTCCTGTATTGCACTGTCCTGTACTGCACTGTACTGTACTGCACTATACTGTACTGTACTGCACTGTCCTGTACTGCACTGCACTGCACTGCACTGTCCTGTACTGCATTGTACTGTACTGCACTGTCCTGTACTGCACTGTCCTGTATTGCACTGTCCTGTACTGCACTGTACTGTACTGCACTATACTGTACTGTACTGCACTGCACTGTACTGTACTGCACTGCAATGCACTGTCCTGTACTGCACTGTACTGTACTGCACTGTACTGTACTGCACTGCACTGTCCTGTACTGCACTGTACTGTACTGCACTGTACTGTACTGCACTGTCCTGTATTGCACTGTCCTGTACTGCACTGTACTGTACTGCACTATACTGTACTGTACTGCACTGCACTGTACTGCACTGCACTGCACTGTCCTGTACTGCACTGTACTGTACTGCACTGTACTGTATTGCATCCTCCTGTCCTGTCCTGTACTGTACTGTACTGTACTGTCCTGTACTGCACTATACTGTACTGCACTGTCCTGTACTGCACTGTCCTGTACTGCACTATACTGTACTGCACTGTACTGTACTGCACTGTCCTGTACTGCACTATACTGTACTGCACTGTCCTGTACTGCACTGTCCTGTACTGCACTGTACTGTACTGCACTGTCCTGTACTGCACTGTCCTGTACTGCACTGTACTGTATTGCACTGTCCTGTACTGCACTGTACTGTACTGCACTATACTATACTGTACTGCACTGTACTGTACTGTATTGCACTGTACTGTACTGCACTATACTGTACTGCACTGTACTGTCTTGTCCTGTATTGCACTGTCCTGTACTGTACTGTACTGCACTGTACTGCACTATACTATACTGTACTGCACTGTACTGTACTTTAAGGTACAGCAGACTGCAGTTGGGGCAGTTACAGCGGCAGCAGGAAGGAGGGAAGGGGGTGGGGGTGTTGGTGCCAGAACAGGACGGAGTGTGAAGGATGCTCCGCCAGCTGCACTTGTCCATCCGGCTGTCAACCCGGTCACTGGGGCCCTGCTTGTCGCCACTGTG
>CM060333.1:17810089-17820089 GCA_030674155.1 Stramonita haemastoma
TGTGTGTGTGTGTGTGTGTGTGTGTGTGTGTGTGTGTGTGTGTGTTGGAATGGGGGGGGGGTGAACAAAAAATATGTGTGGAGCTCAACAACATTAGGAAAGACCGGTATTCCAAAAGAACTGAAAATGTCACTTTTGAAATATTCAATTTAGGTAATCATAATTCAAACTTGAGAAATGTTCAAACTAGCTATAAATAATTTCAACTTTTGAAATATTGAAACTGGTTAATGATAATTTCAACTTTGAAAATACTCACACGTTTTAAAATGATTTGATCTTTTGAAATATTCAAAGTAGATTATCACAATTCTAACACAATTTTGGCTGCAAAACCTGCACTGTCAGAAAAGTTGGCTAGTCATTATATTTGGGTAGGGGGCCAGGTAACTAGTGGTCGATGCATTGAACTCGGAAAATCTGATGCGCTGTGTGTGCTGTACCTTGCTGTGCTGTGCTGTACCTTGCTTTGTTCTACTTTACCATGCTGTGTTCTCCTTTACCTCGCTGTGCTGTACCTTGCTGTGCTGTGCTGTACCTTGCTGTGTTCTACTTTACCTTGCGGCGTTCTACTTTACCGTGCTTTTACCTTGCTGTGTTGTGCTGTGCTGCACCTTGCTGTGTTCTACTTTACCATGCTGTGTTCTACTTTGCCATGTTGTGCTGTGCTGTACCTTGCTGCGTTCTACTACTGTTACCCATGTTGTGCTGTGCTGTACCTTGCTGCGTTCTACTTTACCATGTTGTGCTGTGCTGTACCTTGCTGTGCTGTGCTGTGCTGTACCTTGCTGCGTTCTACTTCTACCATGTTGTGACTGTGCTGTACCTTGCTGTGCTGTGCTGTGCTGTACCTTGCTGCTGTTTCTACTTTACCATGTTGTGCTGTGCTGTACCTTACTGCGTTCTACTCTACCATGTTGTGCTTGCTGTACCTTGCTGTGCTGTGCTGTGCTGTACCTTGCAGTGTTCTACTTTACCAGTGTTGGCTTGTGCTGTACCTTGCTGCGTTCTACTTTGCCATGTTGTGTTGTGCTGTACTTGCTGTACATGCTGTGCTGTACTTTACCCTGCTGTGCTGTCTTTGCTGTACAGTGCTGTGCGTACTTTGCTGTACAGTGCTGTGCTGTACTTTGCTGTACAGTGCTGTGCTGTACTTTACCCAGCTGTGCTGTACTTTGCTGTACAGTGCTGTGCTGTACTTTGCTGTACAGTGCTGTGCTGTACTTTGCTGTACAGTGCTGTGCTGTACTTTGCTGTACAGTGCTGTGCTGTACTTTGCTGTACAGTGCTGTGCTGTACTTTACCCTGCTGTGCTGTACTTTGCTGTACAGTGCTGTGCTGTACTTTGCTGTACATGGCTGTGCTGTACTTTGCTGTACAGTGCTGTGGCTGTACTTTGCTGTACAGTGCTGTGCTGTACTTTGCTGTACAGTGCTGTGCTGTACTTTGCTGTACAGTGCTGTGCTGTACTTTGCTGTACAGTGCTGTGCTGTACTTTACCCTGCTGTGCTGTACTTTGCTGTACAGTGCTGTGCTGTACTTTGCTGTACAGTGCTGTGCTGTACTTTACCCTGCTGTGCTGTACTTTGCTGTACAGTGCTGTGCTGTACTTTGCTGTACAGTGCTGTGCTGTATTTTGCTGTACAGTGCTGTGCTGTACTTTGCTGTACAGTGCTGTGCTGTACTTTGCTGTACAGTGCTGTGCTGTACTTTGCTGTACAGTGCTGTGCTGTACTTTGCTGTACAGTGCTGTGCTGTACTTTACCCTGCTGTGCTGTACTTTGCTGTACAGTGCTGTGCTGTACTTTGCTGTACAGTGCTGTGCTGTACTTTGCTGTACAGTGCTGTGTGTACTTTGCTGTACAGTGCTGTGCTGTACTTTGCTGTACAGTGCTGTGCTGTGCTTTACCATGCTGTGTTTTACTGTACCATGCTGTGCCGTGCCATGCTTTGCTGTACCATGCTGTGCCGTGCCATGCTTTGCTGTGCTGTGCTGTGCTGTGCTGTGCTGTATCATGCTGTGCTGTATCATGCTGTACCTAGCTGAAGTGGGGGCAGCCAAGGACAGCCTCCCCTCCCTGTGGTCCATCTCACCCTGGTCCACCTGTCGTCAGTGCTGATCCTGGTCACCATCTCCATTACCTAGTCTACAGGAAAGCTCTCCAGTTAGTGCTCTTCGTTCTGTCTGTCTGCTGTCTCTGGCTGCTGGCTGGTGGCTGCTGTCTGCTGTCTGTCTTCTGTCTGTCTCTGTCTGTCTGTCTGTCTGTCTGTCTCTGTCTTCTGTCTGTCTGTCTGTCTGTCTGTCCTCTCTCTCTTCTCTCTTCTCTTCTCTCTCTCTCCTTCTCTCTCTCTCTCTCTCTCTCTCTACTCTCCTCTTGTCTTGTGTTTCCAGCTTACAACACACACACACACACACAACACACACACACACAACACCACACACACACACACACACACACACACACACACACACACGCTTGTTTAAATAATTACATCTATCCCGTTAGGATGCCGCGTTTTGTTGAATGTATCCCCCCTGTTACTTCTTTTAAAATGTTGGTTGAATGTTGTTGTTGGTGATGCTGGTATGTAGGGGTAGGGAGGGGTTTTCTTAGCTTTATTCCCATGATCAGGGCAAGGGCCGTAATGAAAAAAAGTATGTAATCTTCCTGTACTCTTGAAATCAAGACATTATTGACATTTCTTCTTTTTCCTTCTCCATTCTCTTCTTCTCTTTCCCTCTCTCCTCCTCCCTGTCCTCCTCTCTCTTCCTCCATCTCTCTCATCTCTCATCTCTCTCTCTCTCTCTCGCTCTCTCTCTCTCTCCTTCTCTCTCTCTCTCTCCTCTCTCTCTCTCTTCCTCTCTCTCTCTCTCTCCCTCTCTCTCTCTCTCTCTCTCTCTCTCTTCTCATCTTCTCAACTGCACTAGTCTACAGGAAATCCCTCTAGTCAGTGCTCTGTCTGTCTGTCTGTCTGTCTGTCTTCTGTCTGTCTCTCTGTCTCTCTCTGTGTCTCTCGCTCTTTGTCTCTGTCTCTGTCTCTCCTTTTTTTTTATTTCGAGGATAGTGGAATACGCACCCATGTGATTTTTTACATCCAGTCCCCAAGTGTGTGCAGTTTTGTCAATTTTGTCATCTGTTCCCTCTGGCACACAATGGCCTACCCTTCCAAATAGCGGGACAGGCTTTAACGTGTGCGCAAGATGTTCTGCGTGCGTTCGCACATCGGACCTCGGTTTATAGTCTCATTCGAAGGACTTTACGGGGGGAGGGGGCGGAGTCAGTACTGCTCTTAACTCCAGAGAAAAAATCCTCTTGAACGATTCAACTCCTTTGTGTGTCTGTCTTTCTGTCTCTCTGTTAGTCTGTCTGTCTGTCTGGCCCCCCCCCCCCCCTCTCCTCTCTCTCTCTCCTCTCCTCTCTCTCCCTCTCTCTTACTTATCTCCTTTTGGGCTCTTCCACACGTTTCGTTGCTAAATTGGTTGGTTGGCTGGCTGCTGGTTGACTGATTAGTTGGTTGGTTGGTTGGTTGAAGAGAATAAAATAAATAAATACACACAACACGCACGCACATACACACACACATGCACACCACATGCACACACACACACACGCACACACACACACACACACACACATATATATAATAATATATATATATATATATAATTATTACTATCACTACAAAGACACAATATCCCATTATTATCTCGTTCTCTCCTGTCTCTCTCTGTCTCTTTGTCTGTTTTCTCTCTGTCTTCTTGTCTGTCGCTCTTCCTCTTCTCTCTTCTCTTCTGCTCTCTCGTCTCTCTCTCCTCCTCTCTCCTCTCTCTCTCTCTCTCTCTCTCTCTCTCTCTCTCTCTCTCTCTCTCTCTCTCTCCTCCCTCCCCTCTCTCTCTCTCCCTCTCCCCCTCCTCTCTCTCTCCTCCCCCCCTCCCTCCCTCTCTCTCCCTCTCTCTCTCTCTCTCTCCCTGTATGTATGTCTGTACCAGGACGTCCACACGCAGGAGAGACAAACACCTCCAGTACGTCCTGAACCAGCTGACCTCCAACACCTCCTTCCGCCAGGTGCGTACCCACCACCAGGAGCAGGAGGAAGGGGAGCCTCACGGCAGCCCCTGCTTCGACATGAACACCATCTGCCAGGTAGGGCACAAAGCCGTGCTTCAGGAGCTAGACAGCCTGCTGGGACAAAACGAAAGTTACGAACACTTCCGGAAAAGTTTCCGGTACCGAGAATTCCGCCTGGCTGTGGCTAACAAGATCTGGGCCACAGAGAATCAGCGCCGGTTGAGTGTGGGGAAGAACAATTCTAGCAACGACTCTCTCCTGGCTAAAACCAAGAACAACCTGAAGATCCGAATCGGCATTCCCCTGGAGCTGGCTGGGGAGTCGAGGATGGAGGTGGATGAGTCGTTCCCTCCCAGCAGCATCCTGAAGGAAGGCAATGCCGGGGAGGACGCCATGCTGGCGGATAAGTCTCGCCACACGGTACGTTTCTCCTCTGCCACGTCTCTGGTGATTTTCTCGACCAGTAGCTCGTCCAGTGTGACGGGGTCGACCATGCCAGACTCCAATAGTGTGTAAGTGGGTGGGTGGGCGTGTGGGTGGGTGGGTGGGTGCTAGGGCTGGCTGTGGGATTTTTACAGAAGTGCAGACACACGGGGACTGGATGTGTAAAAAAAAAAAAAAAAAAAAAAAAAGCACGTGAGTGCTTATTTCCATTATCCTCGATGTAAAGAATGAATAAATAGATAAATAAATGAATAAATGAATTGTGGCGCTGTGAGCACCGCTGTTGGGTGTGTTGGTCTTCTGTCTCCTTTTGCTGGTGAGGAGGTCGAGGACAGAGAGAGAGAGAGAGAGAGAGAGAGAGAGAGAGAGAGAGAGAGAGAGAGAGAAGAGAGAGTGTTGTGTGTGTGTGTGTGTGTGTGTGTGTGTGTGGTGTGTGTGTGTGTGTGTGTGTGTGTGTGTGTGAGTTAGTTCGTTTGTTTTTGTTTGTGAGTGTGTGTGTACGTTGTGTGTGTATGCATGAATGTGTGTAGGTGTGTGTTTGTGTTAGGGTGTAAGTGTGGGTGTAAGTGTGTGTTGTGTGTGTGTGTGTGTGTGTGTGTGTGTGTGTGTGTGTGTGTGTGTGTGTGTGTGTGCATGACCATTTTTTTCATTGATGAAATATAAGTAAACTATTTTTCTTAAGGAAAGAAGTAAAAACTGAGCACTAAAACTCTCTACTGAGTCCAGAGTGCTCCTTTTGATTACCATGACGTAGCAGGAAGTGGTGTGATTCAGGAGTGTGTGATTGGGAAAATGGTGTGATTTAGAAATGGTGTGATTTAGGCAGTGGTATATATGTATGATATAAAAAACAATTAAATATCACAGCGGAAAATACCTGCTTTTCAAACAGATAATCACACAAAAATCAAACAATGAATATAGACTTTAATTGAGACAGATTGTTGCAAACTGGGGGAAAAAATCCCCTTATACAAACAGTATCACAATTATCAGCAAAAACATCCCCCCAAAATTACAAAATAGTTATGACACATAGGCAGAATGTAATTACTATGTATGCAACAGATGATCACAAAATCACAAGTAGAATGCACAAGTGTGCTACGGATGACCACAAATATCATAGTTTAACTTGAATGCATAATTATTATGTATGTGACAGATAATCACAAATATTATCAGAGTTAACTAGAGTGTCTATGTATAAACAGATGATCACAAACATCATAGCTAACTGGAATGCATGAGTGTACAACAGATGATTACAAATCATAGCTAACTGGAATGCATAGTGTACAACAGATGATTACAATATCATAGCTAACTGGAATGCATAAGTGTACAACAGATGATTACAAATATCATAGTTAACTAGAATGCCAAAGTGTGAAACAGATTATCACAACTATCGAGTTAACTCATTGCTGCAAAAATTGACATGACCATAAAAATGCTCAAAAGTTTGTAATGCAAAACAGGCTACCATCACAATAAATGCTTTGTTATGTAAAATCATCAACATCAACATCAAGGCAAGACATTAGGATTGTGCCAGCAGACAATGACACGTGTGCAGAGAAAAGACGCGCTGAAGTTGACGAAAAATGAATGATGCTGAACTTCTAGGCTCCTCTTTTCTATCACTCTCTGTCTTTCGGCCTTATTCCTATCTTCTCCTTCATGTATATTTATGTCTTTTTTGTCCATTTTCCTGCTTTTTGGGGGGTTCTCAGAAAGACGTTTTTTAAAATAACAATTCTCTCCCATGCCGAAGTTATATGCGCTGGGCCTGACTTCTCAGGCTCTTAATTAACGGCAGCGCAACGCATTTTTACTCATATGACAGACAACAATTGCTGCTGTCTGAGCGTTGGATGACGACCACGACGACGAAGAGAAGAAAACAGCGAAATAAAAGTATGTAAACAGAACTGAAGGCACCCTTCTCAGCATCCCCCCCACCCCCCCACCACCACCCCAGACACAGCAGACGGTCAGGGAGAGATGCGGAACATGCTGGACTGTAGCATGATGTGAATAAATCATCTGACGTCACTTTGGCGTCCCCGCTGACGTCAGCCTCTTGAATCATTTCTCGAATGGCGCGGTTCGACAGGGGCACTTTTTGGGAGTCTGCTGCCTGACGGAGATCGCTTGGCTGTGATGTAACCTTTCTGATCCTGATCCAGCAAGCGAAAACACTGAAAAATAATGACATTAAATAATGCATCATAGTGACAGAAAGTTGTAGTGATCCCCCCCCCCCCCCCCCCCTTCCCCTTTTAGGGGATGGGATAGCCTGGTGGTCAGAGTGATGCGCTCGTGATCTGCAGACCCGGGTTCGAATTTCGTTAAGAGGATTATTTCCTCTGGAGTTAACATCAGTGCCGACTCCACTCCCCCAAAAAGTCCTTCTGGTGAGACTAGAAACCGAGGTCCCGTGTGCGAACGCACGCTGACATCTTCGCACACGTTAAAACCCGTTCCGCTTTCCGGAAGGAGTGGCAATTATGTGCCGGTGGGACGAACAGATGAAAGTTTTCAAAACTGCATACACACGGGCACTGGATGTAAAAAGCACATGTGTGCTTATTCCATTATCTTCGAAATAAAGTTGAAAATAAATGAAATAAAGAATAATGTTGACGATATCCTTTTGCCATGTGAAAATCAAACTATTTTTTCAGGTGAATGGGAGAAAAAGATATCATACAATTGTAATGTTCTCAACAGTTTCATCTTTATATGATATTATGAAACCCATGTAACTACACTCCATTGTTCCACACACGCGTGCGTGCTGCCCAGCTTGCGTATTCTTTGTCTCTTTTTTGCATTAGAGAAATTAATCTTGTATATCAAAATTTTGAATATAACATACATAAGAACAAAATCAAGAAAAGGAAAGCCAGCGGACGAGAGACACACAGACAGCACACAGACAGACACACAGGCAGAAGGAGGGACAGACAGATAGATTAACAGATAGAGACAGACAGAGAGGGTGACTAAATGACTGACCGAACAGACGACCAAAAACTAAATGGATTGATTATCGAAACACACAGGTAAACTGGCTAAAAAAAATATAAAAAAGACAGAAAGAGGTTGACAAAAAGATAAGATAAAGACATCCAACACAACCCGGAAAACATAACCAGATTAAAACCTAATGTTTATCTATTATTCTTTCGTCTCCAGGAGTCACTCTCATGTGATTTTTCTTTACCTCCAGTCCCGGATGCATACAATTTTGTATATTTTTGTTATCCGTTCCCACCGACACAAATGGCGCACTCTTTTGGAGGACAGACGGTTTTTGACGTGTGCGTAAGATTTGTGCATGTGTTCCACACGAGACTTCCGTTTATAGTCACATTCTTGAAGTTTGGGGAAATGAAATCGGTAATAGGGGAAAAACTCCCCTTAAACAGGTGCCTCGTTGGTGGCTCAAACCCAGACCGTCGGATCAAGCCCACAAAGCTCTAACCACTAGGCTACCCCACCCTGAACCTCTCCCCACCCCACCCCCCAACAGACAAATTAACATAACTGGCGAGAAAACATCAGCTGACCTGTAGAATGGCTTCATAGGGGTCATCTCCGTCACCTTGACCTTTCACCACAAACTGCAGGAAATGGGCAAAGGTCACTCTGCCATTTTTGTCCCCCGTCACTTCCTCTGTAACAAATCAACTTCACGTCAAAAATGCATCACACACACACACACGCGCACACGGGCTCACGCACACACACAACACACACCACACACACACACACACACACACACACACACACACACACACACACACACACACACACACACACACATGCTCACACATGCATGCACACACGCAAACAAACACCTACACGTACACACAGACACACAAACTCACACCTACACACACACACACACACACACCTACACACACACACACACACACACACACACACACACACACACACACACACACACACACACAGCTGCATCTTCTACAAACCGCTCCTCCGAAAGCCCCTTGAATAAGACTATAAACCGAGGACCCGTGTACGAACTTACGCAGAACATCTTGCACACACGTTAAAACCTGTTCCACCTTTCAAAAGAATAGGCCAGAGTGTGCCGCTGGGAACAGATAACAATACTGACAAACCAGCAAGCCCAGGGGTACTGGATGTTAAAAAAGGCACATGTGTGCTTATTCCTTTATCCCCGAAATTAAAAACAAAATTGAGGGAAAAAAGAGTAGTATGCTAGCTGTGGTCGAGGGAGCATGAATGACACATCCATACATACCCAGCATGCATCCTGTAACTGGCTGAGAGAAATTCTCCAATCAAGTTCACCCTAACCCAAAACAACGGGTTGAAAAATTGAAAGCCTTGCCCTAGGCCTAACTTCTGAAGACGTTGTTGCAGAAAAAGTCGAGCCACTGTCATTGTCGTGGTCTGTCTTATGACTGCTGTGAAAGTCTGTCTTATGACTGCTGTGGAAGTCTGTCCTGTGACTGCTGTGAAAGTCTGTCTTATGACTTCTGTGGAAGTCTGTCCTATGACTGCTGTGAAAATCTGTCCTGTCACTTGTGGAAGTTTGTCCTATGGCTGCTGTGGAAGTCTGTTGTCTCGTGAGTGCCGGGAAGTATGTCCCATAACTGCTGTGGAAGCTTGTCCTATCACTGCTGTGAATCTGTCCTGTGACGTGGATGTCTGTCCTATGACTGCTGTGGAAGTCTGTCCTATGACTACTGTGGAAGTCTGTCCCATGACTGCTCACCTATCATTTCACTGAAGACTTCTTTCTTGGCCTTGAACCCCAACATTCCTGCCGCCCTTCTGACATCATTGGGCACAATGTATCTGGGAGAAGAGAGAAGAAATCAAATGATGAACATCTGAGATCAAAACAAAACATATGCATAACAACTTGTCACAGTAAAAAGAGAGGACAAGAAAATGAAAGAAGGAAGAATAACAGACAACACCCACCCCCCACCCCCCCACGCAAAAAAGGAAATCTTATTCCCAAACTGAAGAAACACATTCTTAAAGAAAAACCTACACTATAGGCCCACAATACAAAAAAGTGTGCTATTTTCCTTTTAAAAACAAACAACAACACCCAACAGCAACAAAAACTAACCTATATAGAGAGGAAAGGAAGACTATAACTCGGAAAACTAATTCTCTTTGCTCCATTAGAAATTAAAATAGAAAAATCACCTTTAACATAATCACATCACCAAGGTCATCATCATCATCAAGATCATCATTATCATCATTCTCATCATAATCCTCATCATCTTCATCAAGATCATAGAGATCATCATTTCTTCTTCATCATCATCATCACCATCATATCATTATCATCATCATCATCATCAAAACAGTGGTAGCAGCGGCAGTGATGTTCTATATTGTTGTTGTTCTGCGTTACATTATGTTTAAAAGGATTCTTTTATTTCGAAAATAATGGAATAAGTACA
>CM060333.1:17825089-17830089 GCA_030674155.1 Stramonita haemastoma
GCGCACCCACACACACACACGGCGTTCTAAGGTCTGTTTTGTTTACAACTCTCTTTAAAACACTTTTGTTTACAAAATCTCTTTTTAAAAAAACAAACAAACCCAGGTTTAAGACCTGCAGCAAAAACCCCACCACAAACAAACACCTATTAAAGACATCGTGTACAATAAACAAAACAACATGATTGCAAATCAAATGTAATATTATGACTGAATATTCATGACGAATATATAAACTTAATTAACAGACTGAAATACAAATGTTTTTAATGAATATGGAAACGATATACCAGTGGCCAAACTTACCTCACAGCGTCATTAGTCAGCAACCATGTGCTCCAAGAGTGTCACTGCTCGTGACATCTGGACATTGGATCTCATACCAGAGGAGAGAGAGAGAGAAAGAGCATAAATCCGAGATGACTGCGATGCACACACACACATACACTTCAAAGAACGATATTATTATCCTTTTTTTTCACTATTCTGCCCAACGCCACTGGCAGACACATCAAACCTCTTCACGTACAGAATGTTTTAATCGCACAATCAGTTCCAGCTTGTCCCAGCTCTCTTTACTTAAGATATACAATCACTTCTCCCTAAGCTATCGAGACATTCACTCAATCACTTTCTCATAAGCGGGTCTCTCTCTTTTCTCTCCTCTCTCTCTCTCTCTCTCTCTCTCTCTCTCTCTCTCTCTCAGAGACTACCATGACCAGGCAATAGACAGAGGACAGCCTAAGAGTCTCCAGAACTGGGGTGTGTTTGTGTTTTGGGGGACCAAAAACAGTTTGACAGTGGAGAGAAGTATGGAACATCTACTTTGTCGAAAGATAGGCTGTATGATTTTGATCATAAAATCAGTTTCTTCTACCCATGAAACAGTCAATATATATACAAAAATATGACTTTCTTGTGTCATGTTAATTTTTTTTGAGTCATTGCATATGAAAATTCGTGTTTTTTCTAGCAGGTATATATTCTTTTGTTGGGAAAATTATTCTCCATTAAAACTACCCTTTTACGATAAAATTTATGAGGGACAGCAAAGGGGTGGGAATGTAATTCTCATCGTGAAAATTACTTTACTTTCTAACGAGTACTTCTCAAGGTGGAAATTGTTCTTTCCATGGTTAAATAAACTATAGACGATCAAAATTATTTTGCTGTGAAAACTGAAATTTTTACGCTAACAATCACAAAGCAGCTTTTTTGACACGAATAGGTGTATATAGGCGGGAGAGGCGACATGGGTGATTTGGCAAAGTGCCTTGGTCCCCTCAACTTCAGCACTGCTTTTGTTATCACTGCTATCAAACCTCCACAGGGTGGGGGCTCTTTCTCCCCCCTTTATATCATGCCAGAAGGAAAGGGCAAGGATTCAGGTTAACCAGTGTTATGGTGTGTTGTGTGTGGGTGTGTGTGTGTGTGTGTGGTGTTGGTGTGTTGTGTGTGTGTGTGTGTGTTGTGTGTGTGTGTGTGTGTGTGTGTGTGTTGTGTGTGTGTGTGTGTGTGTGTGTGTGTGTGTGTGTGTGTGGGTGTGTGGTGTGGGTGCGATGTGTGTGTGTGTGTGTGTGTGTGTTGTGTGTGGGGTGTGTATATATGTTTTATATTTTGGTCTATGTGTGTGTGTGTGGCGTGTATATATATATATATATATATATATATATATATATATATATATATATATATATATATATATATATATGTGTTGATGTGTGTGTGTTGTGTGTGTGTTGTGTGTGTGTGTGTGTGTGTGTGTGTGTATGTATATAAAATATATATAGATAGATAGATAGATATATAGATATATACGTGTGTGTGTGTGTTGTGTGTGTGTGTGTGTGTGTGTGTGTGTGTGTGTGTGTGTGTGTGTGTGTGTGTGTGTGTGTGTGTGTGTGTGTGTGTGAAGTCACAGAAGTTCGATCCAAACTGTCCTTTGTGGGATGCCAGGGGCCTGTCAGTAATAGTAACATCCCCAACTAATGAAAATTTTGTGCCAGGAATTTCCTCTTCTCTATTTCTCTCTTTGTTTCTGCCGTATTCCCTTTCTTCCTGTCACCACATCACATACTTGTCTATTTTCTGCCTTCTTGGTACATTTTCCTGCCCTTTATTCAGAAACAAAGGAAGAAAAATAGCAATTCTCTCCCATGCCGAAGTCGGGTGGGCTAGGCCTGACTTGTCAGGCGCTTAACGGCAGCGGAACGCATTGTCGTTCATATGACAGAGAGCACGAAGAAGGAAGAAGATTTAAGTGGTGAAGACAAAGCACTTCTTCTTCCAGTACTACTGAAAGAGAAATCCCTCTCGATCAACGGCTATAATAATAGCTGTGGAGAAGAAAAATGTGACATGTAGGCCTACCTAAAGACTGCAAGGTAATTCTTATCACTAGCTGTTACCAGTTTCCAAGTTCATAAGAAAAGAAAGACTGAAAGTTTTGAGATACGCACAAAACTTGAGTGGTAGAGATGGAGGGAGGGAAGGGGAAGGGGGGGGGGTGAAGAGGGAGGGAGAGGCATATACTTAATAAATAACAACTGATGACAGAGCAGGACGGAATTTAAGTGTCGTTAATGAAGATGCTTGATGCTCCATGAAGAGTGAAGACAGGTATGAATTGGAAAAGATACTGACCGCCATGTTTGTCATTGACATCTGCTTCAACAAATCAGGCAACGTAGAGGAAGAAGAAGAGATGCAGAAAAAGAAGAAGAAGAAGAAGAAGAAGAAGAAGAAGAAGAAGAAGAAGAAGAAACAGCAGCTCTGGCCAGAATGTGTAGGATGAGGTCATCAGACAGACCTCCCGCATAGACCTAGAAGACCTGCTACTACGCATCCAACCCACGTGGCCATGCGAGCTATCAAAAATAAGAATAAAGTTTTCACAACTGTATTTATTGTGTAGATGAAGAAGAGTATGCAATGATGCTGAACTGGCAAAAGGAGAGCCTCTGAAAATAAAACCAGGGCTGAGGTCTTCCAACTGATTGCAATGCAGCATCAACATCACCTGTGGTCTGGAAGCAAACGCTCCTGCATAGAAAGGGAGATTTCCGGGTTTGATCCTTGCTTAAGCCCCAACTTTCCCCCCCATCCTCTGGATCTTTAAGTGAAGGTCTGGTCTTTCAGATAAGACGATAAAAATATCCGTGGTCCTGTATGCAACATGCACCCAGCGCGCATAAAAGTACCCACAGCAACAGGAGAATTTTCTCTGGCAAAATTAATTAGGAAAAAGTGTCCCTGACAGGGGAACAAATGCACACGCAGATAGAAAAAATGTGTATTGTATTGTATTGTATTGTATTGTATTGTATTGTATTGTATTGTATTGTATTGTATTGTATTGTAGGATTATTGTTGTCTTCAATTTTTTTAATGTCTGTTTATTTTCAGTGATATTAGTGATATTGTATTATTTTACTATATTGTATTGTATTGTATTGTGTTGTATTTGTATTGTATTGTATTGTATTGTATTGTATTGTATTGTATTGTATTGTATAGTATAGTAGACCACCTTTAAGTCAATGCCTGCGTTAAATTCGGCCTGGGTGGCGCTAGCGTTGCTCTTGTGATAGCAACCCCGAATTTCAGGCAGAGAAATCTGTTCTGACTTTGAAAGTGGTCTACAAAATAAGACACTATGTACACACATGTACACACCCCCATACCAGTCCAACTACAGAAGGAACTCCGCCTGGCTTTGCACTGTTGCAGTTAAATCCTTATCTCCTCCGGGCTGGGTGGCCGGGGGAAGAATGGAATGTGAGGGGGTAGAAGTGATGGGGGGGGGGGGGGGGGGGGGGGGGGGGGAGAGATCAGGTAGATTGAGTGGGTGGGTGGGTGGGAGGCGGGTGGGGGTAGAGTTGACTTGTGTGATTGGGATTGTGTTCCCTTTGGCAATGCACTTACTACGTCTCCCGCTAGGCTATACCTCCTACCCCTTCCCACTCCCAGTGTTAATAATGTGCCGGCACAGTGACAAAATAATAGGCAGTGGTCCTAGGCCTACATGCGTTTCGGGGGGGTGGGGGTGTGGGGGTAATCTAGGTAAGTAGGAACAAAGTGGTGGGCCACAACAAAGGAGAGGGAAGGGGGGGGGTGGAGATGAGGGGATGGAGGGACGAGGAGAGAGGGAGATGGGGGGGGGGGTAGGAGGGTGGTGTAAGGTGACATTCAGGGAATGAAAATGTTGTAAGGTTAGACTTTGATTTCTTTTATGTGTGTGTGTGTGTGTGGGTGTGTGGGAGTGGTGTGTGTGTGTGTGTGGGTGGTGGGGGGGGGGGGGGGGGGGGGGGTACGTGCGTATGTAGTAGTAGTAGTTAGTAGTAGTAGTAGTAGTAGTAGTAGTAGTAGTAGTAGCAGCAGCAGCAGCAGCAGCAGCAGCAGCAGCAGCAGCAGCAAGCAGCAGCAATATCAGCAGCAAAAGCAAAAGCAGTAGCAGTAGAATCATTCTTATATCATTATAACCACAACTATTATCATCATCATAACTACTACCCTGTCTAGTCTGATCTTTTTTTTTCCTTAGCTAAAGCTCTGAGGTTCACCAACATTAAAAATTCTGCATATGCAACCGTCTTTTCACCACCAACCCTCAAGGCAGCCACATTCCAACTTCGGGGACACTCACATGGTGTTAACCAACCAATCAATTAAACTCAATAAACCTAAAATCCTCTGCAATGCTATTCATGCGAAAAAGTACCATTCCGGTTTGGGACCCTATTCAGTCATATTATTATATTGCCAATAAAGTCACTTGGTGTATGACTGTATTCTTGCCACATGTGTCAAGTTCTCCTGAATATTATATTATGATGCCCTTAGCAATATTCTCCTCTTGTGTCTCTCCACCCCCCACTCCCTCACCCTCCTGCCATAGCCTGCAGAACGATCAAAGACAGAAGGTGCCAAAGGGTACGAGGGTGTTATTGACAGGTGTGTGAATGTCTTTTTCTGAGCTGCGAATAATATATGCTGCTCAC
>CM060333.1:17832589-17862821 GCA_030674155.1 Stramonita haemastoma
TTCAATCACAACACAAAACCACCTTTTTTTTTCTTTTTTAAAAAGGTCACTTTATTTCAAAATCATACCTTCACATGATTTGATGCCAATCAGATACATTTCAAATCACAATCATTAGTTTAATATATATATAGTAATCAGAGCCCCTGTCAGAAACATTTCAAATCACAATCATTAGTTCAATATGTAGTAATCAGAATCCCAGTCTGTATAGTATAATATAAAAAATCCCAATGATATTAAAAAAACAAAACATACATACTCATAGAATACTGGAATAGGATTGGATTAATTTGCATTGATGTCCATTTTGGTATACAGCCAAACCAATTTAAAGGTGAGCCTATAACTACAGCATATAAAAATCAATAACAAACATATATACACACACAAAATACTGACTGGAACACATTTGGAATTCATCTGCACCAGTGTGCATATATCTGTATAAAGCCAAAAGTTGATAACCATCCTGTCTAAAACATGATAGGATATGTTGCACTATAACAAGGAAAAAGGTTGAAAACATCAAATTTTGTTCAAGGCAATTTAATTACAAGCCATCTTACGGTCCAAAAAAAAAAGAAGACCAAAACACCCTTTCACCACCATCAACACTCCCCCTAAAAAAACAAACAAACAAACAAACCCACTAAGAAAACAACAGCACAATTATCTCACCTACATTGCACTTCTGATCTGCCATTGCAAGTAATCATCACTCACTTTCATGTCAGTTTTAGAGCATGCAGCCATAATATCATGATTGTCACACACCATTACCAAATGGCCCAGTTTTAAGCTGTCACCTGACAAGAAATAGAGTTACAGCTCAAAGCCAGATAGCTCAGCTTTAAGCTGTCACCTGACAAAAAGAAGAGTTACAGCTCAAAGCCAGACAGCTCAGCTTTAAGCTGTAACCCGACAAGAAGAGGAGTTACCGCTCAAAGCCAGACAGCTCAGCTTTAAGCTGTCAGTTGACAAGAAGAGGAGTTACAGCTCAAAGCCATGACTCGTGGAGGCCTACCTACCAGCTGCATAATGTCAAAGCTGAACATTTGTTCCCGTGAATTACACCATCACCTTTTCCATTGTTGGCGCTCTCCACAACAAACTACAAGCACACACTGTGAATATACATTATTTTTCTGGATCCAATTTTGTTTCAACCAAGAAAAGCTACATAAACTACAGGATAGGCGCGCTCTTGTCATCTGTTTTAAGATGTTGTGTATACATGTATACTCTTGTGTGTATCTACTGCTCTTATAAATCTTTTTTTTTTTATTCTTTTAAAAAAAAACAGCAACTTTCATTTAATTTTTTTTAGCTTCAGGATTGTGAATAAGTACTTCATGTACTTTTTTTTTTTTTTAACATTCTGTCCTAGTGTGCACGCAGTTTTGTCATAGTACACTTCATCCTTCTTACTGCCCCTTGAAAAAGACAGCATGACTGCTTTCAACAAACAACTAATACCCCCTCCTACCCCCCCCTCTCCTCCCTACCCCCAAACAACCTTTCTTTGATGTAAACACGTTTAATTTTTTTTAAAAAGCATCATGACAAAATCATACAGTACAACACCACTGTGAGCAACCCTCTCTTTGTTTTACAGAACTTTACAAAGCATCCTCACTCTGCCAATCTGGTTATTATTTTTTTCCCTGGATGAATTGCAATTTAGCTCTTCAAGACACAATTTGAAAACAAACCCAAACACACAGACAAAAAAAAAAAGTCAGCAGAATGAAAAGACTTAAAACAATCAAACCCCCCTTACTCTGCCAACCAGGTTTTTTTTTTTTTCCTTTTTTTTCCTGGATGTATTGAAATTTAGCTCTTCAAGACACAATTTGAAAACAAACCCAAACACACAGACCCCCCCCCCCCCCCCAAAAAAAAAAAAAAAAAGCCAGCCGAATGAAAAGACCTAAAACAATCAAACCCCATGATCAGGTAAGGCACACATGGTTCACCACCATCCTCCTCTTTCCACCTTACAGGCTCCATCCTCCATCAATGACAAACTCCTGACCGGTCACAAAGGCAGACTGAAACACACACACAGACAGGCAGACAGCATGCACATGCATGATAACCACAACAGAATTGTACAATTTATAGGGGGGTGGGATAACCTGGTGGTTGTCAGAGTGATGCGCTTGTGATCTGCTGACCCGGGTTCGAATCTCGTTCAAGAGAATTTTTCCTCTGGAGTTAACATCAGTGCTGACTCCACTCCTCTCAAAAAGTCCTTCGGATGTGACTATAAACTGAGGACCTGTGTGTGAAAGCATGTCTTGCGCACACATTAAAACCCGTTCCGCTTTTTGGAAGAGTAGGCCTCTGTGTGGTGGTGGGAAGGGATGACAAAACTGCATACACACCAGGACTGGTTGTAAAAAAAGCACACGAGTGCTAATTCCATTATCCTCAAAATAAAAGATTAAAAGAAAAAAGAAAGAAAAAGAATGTTTTAGGCATCTTACATTCTTCTTCTTCCAACAATCAGACAGCAACTATTGTTGTCAGTCATATCAGCAAAAAATGCGTCGCACTGCCGTTAACCGCCTGACAAGTCAGGCCCAGCACATATGACTTGGGCATGCGAGAGAACTGATATCTTTTAAGTCTTTCTGGAAAACAAAAGCCAGGAGAATGGACCAAGTATTCAGAAAACAGATAAGAAGGAGGAGGTGACTGGAAGAAAAGGAACAAAGCAGAAATGAAGAGAAAGGATAGAAAAGGGGGAATTCCTGACCTACAATTTGCAGGTGGGAATGTTATTTATACTGGGGGTGTAATTTATACCAGGGATGTTATTTATACTGGGGATGTTATTTATACTGGGGATGTTATTTATACTGGGGATGTTATTTATACTGGGGATGTTATTTATACTGGGGATGTTATTTATACTGGGGATGTTATTTATACCGGGGATGTAATTTATACCGGGATGTTTATTTATACTGGGGATGTTATTTATAACTGGGGAGTTATTTATACCGGGGATGTTATTTATACCGGGGATGTTATTTATACCGGGATGTAATTTATACCGGGATGTTATTTATACCGGGATGTTATTTATACTGGGGATGTTATTTATACTGGGGATGTAATTTATACCGGGATGTTATTTAAACTGGGGATGTTATTTATACTGGGGATGTAATTTATACCGAGGATGTTATTTATACCGGGGATGTTATTTATACCGGGGATGTTATTTATACTGGGGATGTTATTTATACTGGGATGTTATTATACCGGGGACGTTATTTATACTGGGGATGTAATTTATACTGGGATGTAATTTTTACTGGGGATGTTATTTATACTGGGATGTTATTTATACTGGGGATGTTATTTATACTGGGGATGTTATTCTACAGGCCCCTGGCATCTCCATGGGGAAGCATTTGGTATAAAGCACTGTTTCTGCTGCAAAGTGGCTGTTTTAGCTTATGTCTTGTTTTCCAAAGTTCAGACACATTGAATGATGCGGTTCTGGAGGCAGTTTTTTGTTTTTTTAAATTTTCTTGTGACCAGCTGTCTATGCACAACTTACGTGAATATGGATGAACAAGCACATGGATCTCATATAAAATTAAGTACAGCAACCTCCCCCCCCCCCCCCATCCCATCTCCCACACCAATTCAATTCCCACCAGAAAAAAGAAACAAAGAAGAAAGAAACACCAGTCCTTACCTCATCAGAACCCACCCATCCCTGTTCTTACCTCATCAAAAAAAAAAACCCTGTTTTTACCACATTAGAAAAAAACCCTGTTCTTACCTCATCAGAGAAAATACCTGTCCTTACCTCATCAGAAAGAAATGCCTGTCCTTACCTCATCAGAGAAAATACCTGTTCTGACCTCATCAAAGAAAATACCTGTTCTTACTTCATCAGAGAAAATACCTGTTCTTACTTCATCAGAAAAAAATACATGTCCTTACCTCATCAGAGAAACTACCTGTTCTTACCTCATCAGAGAAAATACCTGTTCTTACCTCATCAGAGAAAATACCTGTTCTCACATTACCTCATTATAAAAAAAATACCTCTTCCTACCTTAACCTACCTCACCAGAGAGAAATACCTTTAACTTACCTCATCTAATGCCTGTCTTTCCCTCATCAGAAAAAAATACCTGTTCTTACCTCATCAGAAAAAAACCTGTTCTTACCTTAAAAAAAAAAACCTGTTCTTACCTCATCAGAAAAATAAACCCTGTTCTTACCTCATCAGAAAAAACCTGTTCTTACCTAAAAAAAAAAATAAAAAAACCACAACCCTGTTCTTACCTCAGAAAAAACCCAGTTCTTACCTAAAAAAACCAAACCTATTCTTACCTAAAATAAAAAAAAACCCTGTTCTTATCTCATCAGAAAAAAACCTGTTCTTACCTAAAAAACAAACAAACAAACAAAAACCACACCCATTCTTACCTTAAAAAAAACCTGTTCTTATCTCATCAGAAAAAACCTGTTCTTACCTTAAAAAAAACAAACAAAAAACAGCCTGTTCTTACCTCATCAGAAAAAACCCTGTTCTTACCTCATCAGAAAAAACCCTGTTCTTACCTCATCAGAAAAAACCCTGTTCTTACCTCATCAGAAAACCCCCCCTGTTCTTACCTCATCAGACAGGAAAAAAAACCATGTTCTTACCTCATCAGACAGAAAAAAAAACCTGTTCTTACCTCATCTGACGGAAAAAAAACCTGTTCTTACCTCATCAGACAGAAAAAACCCTGTTCTTACCTCATCAGAAAAAACCCTGTTCTTACCTCATCTGATAGAAAAAACCCTCTTCTTACCTCATCTGACAGAAAAAAACCCTGTTCTTACCTCATCAGACAGAAAAAAACCCTGTTCTCACCTCATCAGAAGCCAGGTATACCACAAGGTGAGCAATCTCATCGGCTGTGGACAGTCGCCCCATCTTCTGTCTGGATATGAAATCTTTCATCGCCTGCAACACACACACACACACACACACACACACACACACACACACACACACACACACACACACACACACACACACACACACACACACACACAAACCACACAACACACACACACCACACAACCATACACCACACACTCACACACACACATTACACCAGCCATAATTTTTTTTTTTTTTTTAAAGGGGAGGGGGGGGGGCAAAACTGCACTACAGTAACTTCACACATCCTCTGAGACAGCAGTCTAGATTTCACACCAAAAAAATCTGCAAGAACTATACACACTACTATACTGTACACACATTTTTATTGTTAAAAACACAAACAAACAAAAATAAGTCAAAACCAAAAAAAATGTACAAGGCCTATATGTGATATCATCAAATGAAAGAAAACCCCCAAATTCAGAGAGAGACAGACAGTTCCAGAGTGAAGGACACACAGAAACAGACAGTACAGATCATACAAAGAAAGTCCAGGACTCACCTGTTCCGGGTTGGGCAGAGCATTGATGCGGTCTCTGAGCGATGGTGGTCCACAGTACCTGTCAACCAAAATATGGCAGGTGTGATCAATCCAGGTAAAGCCATCGCTTAACTGTACCTGTCAACCCCAAATTGGCAGTTTGTAATTCATCCATGATGCTATCCATCAAACAATTAACCCTTTCAGAAATGCAAGCCTGTTTTCCGGCTCAGCTTTCTGCTACCCTTCAGTCCTGTAAGGGGGAAAACCGGCGCAACAATTTTCCTTCAATTCCTGGGTTCCTGAGGTGCAAAAGAGTGCAAAATGGGTACCAAGGTAAATTTTACATACACACACATGAAATGTTATAAATTTTCTCGTGGGAACGAAGAAGCAGTGTTTGCCATATCAAAACATTTTCCAAGTCCGTTGATGCCAGTTAGCCGCATGGCGGATCACTATAAACAAACCCTCCTCTGGCACCGTTATTGCCGGGAAAATCAGCTGACAGGACTGAAGGGGAGAGCGCCGGGGCAGAAATTTAAGATAGGGGAAGTAATTGTCAGCAGATATTCAGCACTGTAAGGGTTCACCATACCTGTCAACCACAAATGGCAGTTTGTAATTCGTCCATGATGCTATCCATCACACAGTTATAAAACTAACCGTTTTGTCACCCAGTCTTACTGAAGCATATAATCTTTTGCATGATGGACCTCCACATGCTGAACAACATTTTCTGACTTAATTTTCCTTTTTTGCAAAGAAAATGCAGCCTGCCTTGTTAAAAAAAACAAAAAACCCACACACAACTATCTTCTAAATAACTTAGCAAACTGGACCAAGCAGTTCTTTCTTCCCCCCCCAAATATGTCACCAATATCATTTACTAACATGTTTTCGGAAACCTTCAAAAATGAAACATATCTATTAGAAATTTTTTTTAAAAAAAGAAACACTTCTGTTCATTTCTGTGCAACTGACTATTGTTTTCTGGCTAAACACACTAAAAGAGACCATCCAAAATTCATGTTCAAAATTCTGAATAAAGCCCAAAACATGAGCATGTAATATTACAGTGATGAGTTGACTGATGGTAAAAATGTGTAAAACGAGCACAAACAAAGATGACTTCAATGATAATGCAGTTTTACAAAATCAGTGGTCAGAGCGCTCACTTTCCCCAAGCTAAGATTAAGCAGCATTGAGCATGGTTGAAGTGGATGGGTGACCGTTTAAGAGCCTTGGTTTCAGTACAGTCCCCCAGTTCACCCAGCTGTAAATGGGAACCTGTCCTCTTTAGGGTCAGGGAAGGTAAAGCAGTGAGGGAGAGGAGATGGGCGCCACCCTCAATATGCTGGCCCCTAGAGAAGCTGAGGTCTCTGATGCCTCACTCCCCTACGACCACATAGGTTATGGGACACCTTTACCTTTTTTACTTTTATGTGGGCATCAGCAATACTGTTCAGGATCAATGTCCAACAACTATGCTGATTGTGTATTGCTGCAACCGCTATCCACCCACACCCTCCTGCACATCGCACACACACCCACACACACACAACACATACACACACACACACCACACACGCACCACACCACACACACACACAACACACAAAACACATACACACACCACACACACACACAAATACACACATACACACACACACCACATATACACACATACACACACACACACACACACGTAAATCAGTTATCACAAAACCTGTTTATTTTCTGCATTCCTGTTCCATTCTCCTGCCTTTTGTCCAGAAAGACAGAAAACGATAGTACTTCTCTCCTGTGCTGGAGTCAGATACCCTAGGCCTGACGAATCAGGCACTTAATTAACGGCAGCGCAACACATTTTCACTCATTTTTTATTTTTTATTTTTTTTTTTATTATTCTTATATCGAGAGATAACAGAATAAGCAATCATGTGCTATTTTTTCATCCGCTCCCCGTGTGTATGCAGTTTTGAAAATATGTCATCTGTCCAACCGGCACAGGATGCCTACTCTTAAGAAAAGCGGAACAGGATTTAACGTGTGCGCAAATGTTCTGCTGCGTTCCGCACACGGGCCTCGGTTTGAAAGTCTCATCCAAGGACGAGACGTGTGTATGCTGCAACCAGCTTATCCATCAACACCCCCTGCACACACAACACACACCACACACACACACAAACACATGGTGTGATAAACAGAAAATAAGTTTTCTTTCTTTCGTACCTGGACAAACGCAATTAAAGCGAATCTTGTGTCATTCATATGACAAGACAACAATAGTTGCTGTCTGAGCATTCGATGAAGAGAAACCCATACTCTATACAACATACACTGGCAATATTGACAAATCACCTCCCAAAGCTTTAGCTAGGAGCAAAATTAACTTAGTCAAGACAAAAGCATGGAGAGGATGAAGTCATAGTCAAATAACAGGAAGGATACAGAGGTTGAGCGAAGGGAGAGGAGGAACGAGACGAGATAGAAGACGGTGTGATAAACACAAAATAAGTTTTCTTTCTTCCGTACCTGGACAAACGCAATTAAAGCGAATCTTGTGTTGGCAGAAGTCGGCAGCCATGGATTTGGTCAGACCAATGACAGCTGCCTTGGTGGCTCCGTACACGAGCGACTTGGAGCCCCTGTCAACACACAACAACACCCACCCCCACACGGGACGGGATAGCCTCATGGTCAGAACACTGTGCTCGCAATTTGACGACCCAGTTTCGATTCCCTTTGAGGGATTTTTCCCCTGGAGTAAACATCAGTGCTGACTCCACTCTCCCCAAAAGTCTTTCGGATGAGACTATAAACTGAGGCCCCATGTGCGAACGCACGCAGAACATCTTACGCACATGTTAAATCCTGTTCCGCTTTTCATAAGAGTAGGCCATCGTGTGCTGGTGGGATCATACGACAAAATTGACAAAACTGCATACACACAGGGACTGGATGTAAAAAAGCACGCAAGTGCTTATTCCATTATCCTCAGTAGAAAAGAATTATAAAAAAAAAACCACCACTGTGTTAACCCTTTTCATCCCACATGAAATTTAGCAAGTATCATTCTCCAGCCCAAGAAAATTTTGAGCAGTGACTGCTGAGGGAGGGTAAGATCAGAAAAAAAAAATCATTACAATTTTCTTTCTCAATGATTGTTGGTCGACTGCATCAAACACAAAGTTGACACGTGGCACAGGAAAACCCCAGAATGATCTCCTTTATATCAATGAAAGTTACTGAGGCAAACCAAAGCTATTCATGAAAACCTAAAGTAATGATCAAGGCACGAGTCCCTCGTTCCGCGGGTTCTGTGAAACGACAAGTAAGTCAGGAGGGATTCATGCTGCAGAAGAAATGTGTTAAAAGTATCAATTCAACACACCCCACTGCTGTTCCTACCCTTACATTTAGTGCCTGGCTCAGAGTTCATGACCTGCTGCTATCAGCGGGGACTTAAAAATATCACAGCAGGAAAAGGAGCAACACAATACAAAATTCGGAGTATTTTCCTCATGCTTATCAAAGCTTAAATATTAAATTGAGAGCTTCAATCTTTTGGTATGGAATAACCCAGCATGTTATTCATAAGTTCAGAAAATTTCATTTCCTTACTACGTGTTTTGTAATTTTTTATGATATTTTAACTAACCATTACAAATGGGCCATCTGTGGGGAAAAGCAAGGGAGAGAACTGGCTGTCTTGAGTGAGTTAATGTCAAGTCACATTTGGTGTGCATGCACAGCAAAAAAAAAAAAAAAAGGGGTCTCATTGATTACACTCAGCTTCTAACAGTAGCTGATGACGTTACTGTACATAATCACAGCCTATGCGTTTTGGCCAACCGTGCTTTATGAATTAAGAGAGAATGAAGCTGAAGCAAAGTGCAGTCATTTTAAGCTTCCGCCAGGAAAATGACCTCAAGATCAACAGTGTTTATCACAATCAAAATACAGAATGTGTTATGAAAATTCCGAGGATGAAAAAAAGGACACAGACCTTCTACCCTCCTACCTTTGGATGAGACTATAAACCAAGGCCCCGTGAGGCAAACAACGCAGAATATCTTGTCACATGATAATCCTGTTCCACTTTTCGTAAGAGTAAGCTATTGTGTGCTGGTGGGAACAGATAACAGATTTACACAACTGCATACACACAGGGACTGGATATAAAAAGAACACGAGTGCTTATTCCATTATCCTCGATATAAAAAATAAATAAATCATTCAATCAATAAATAGATAAATAAATAAATAAATAAATAAATAAATAAATAAATAAATAAATAAATAAATAAATAAATAAATAAAACTTAATGCTGAAAAATAGGACACTGACCTTCTGCCCTTCCTACATTTAATGCAGGAAGATAGGGGACACACACATAAAACACACACACACACACACACACACACACACACACACACACACACACACACACACACACACACACACTTCCTACCTTTAATGCTGGATGCCACAGAGGACATGTTGATGATGCTGCCACCCTGACCTTGGGAGATCAGCTGCAGACACAAAGATACAACCTTACTGCATCATTATTGGATGCATTGTATTGTTTTGTATTGCATTGCATGTACTTACGGTATTGCATGTATTATTGTACTGCATTGTATGGTGTACTTACTGTACTGTACATACAGTACAGTACAGTACAGTACAGTACAGTACAGTACAGTACAGTACAGTACGGTACTGTACTGTACTGTACGTACTGACTTACTGTAATGTACTGTACTGTACTGTACTGAACTGTACTGTACAGTAAAGGTAAAGGTGTCTGATAAACTTTGTGGTTGTAGGGGAGCGAGGCGTCAGAGACCTCAGCATCTCTAGGGACCAGAATAGTGAGGGCGGTGCTCATCTCCTCTCCCTCACTGCTTTACCTTCCCTGTCCCTAAAGAGGGTAGGTACCCATTTACAGCTGGACGAACGGGGAACTGTACTGAAGCAAAGGCATGCAAACGGTCACCCATCCAATTGGCAACCACGCTAAATGCTGCTTAACCTTATTTTGGGGAAAACGAGTGCTTTGACCACTGAGCTATCCTGTCGGCATTGCACTGTATTGAATGGTATTGTATTGCATTGTATTGTATTGTATTGTATTGTGTTGTGTTGTGTTGTGTTGTGTTGCGTTGCGTTGCGTTGCGTTACGTTGCGTTGCGTTGCGTTGCACTGCATTGCATTGCATTGTATTGTATTGTATTGTATTGTATTGTATTGTATTGTATTGTGTCGTGTTGTATTGTGTTGTATTGTATTGTATACCACTTTTAGTCACGGCAGATTTTTCTGCATCATTAATGACTTCATGCTTGGGCTACACTAGAGTTAAGCAATCTTACTGCATCATCAATTTCTTTCTTTCTTTGGCGGGGCTATAAAGGGTTAAGCAATATAACTGAATCATTGGTACCTTCTTTCTTTGGGGGGGCTACACAGAGTTCAGTCCCATAACACCATACCAATAGTTTTAGTACTCATGTAAAACAGAACTTAAAGAATAAATTTTCTCAGGAACTGCCTGACAAACACTGCATCACATGATCATCCCCTCACAAAATGGTATTTTCTATTTCAAGAATGATAAAAAAGAAAAAGAGAAAAATTTTATTTTTACAAAATTCAAGAACATAAGATACTAAATCAATGGTAGAAAAGGAATAGATTTAGAGTTTCTGAAAAAAATTTTTTATCATGGCTAATTGTTCTTGTTGTTTTAATAATTACAGCCGCATAGTTTGTACTGTTTTCATAAAGTGACGCTGCCTCTTCTTCTTGTTTGAATAATGTGGCATTACTTTTTGTTCTTACTGTTATTAAGAGACATTCTTTTTCTGCATTTAAAAAAAATAAAGTGACATACCTTAGGGATGAGAGCCTTACACATGCGGTACATGCTTTTCACGTTGAGGTTGAAGGAAAAATCCCACATCTTTTCATCTGTCTCCAAAATGGTGCCATTGTGTACGTACCTGTTTGTACAGTCAGTGGGTTATTAGAAGAGTGGGCACACACGCACGCACGCATGCACGCACGCATGCAAGCAAGCAAGCAAGCACGCGCGCACACACACACACACACACACACACACACACACACACACACACACACACACACACACACACACACAGATGGTATGTACCATCTGGAAAAAAAATTTGGACTTGACTTTTCACACACACACACACACACACACACACATACACACACACACAGATGGTATGTACCATCTGGAAATAAAATTTGGACTTGACTTTTCCACACACACACACACACACACACACACACACACACACACACACACACACACACACACACACACACACTCTCTCTCTCTCTCTCTCTCTCTCTCTCTCTCTCTCTCTCTCTCTCTCTCTCTCTCTCTCTCTCTCTCTCTCTAAGGGCTGGATGAAAAAAAGTATGTAATACTTACTCTGTTACCCTTGAAAAATAAAAGATTATTCATTCTCTCTCTCTCTGTGTCTCTCACACACACACACACACACACACACACACACACACACACACACACACACACACACACACACACACACACACACACACACACTAACACACACACACACACACATACACACACACACAGATGGTATGTACCATCTGGAAATAAAATTTGGACTTGACTTTTCACACAACACACACACACACACACACACACACACACACACACACACACACACACACACACACACTAACACACACACACACACATGATGATTTAAAGAAAAAAGATTCAGAACTTTGTAGCAAATTGTTTATAAAATGCGTGAAAGAAATTGCAACAAAACATCCAAAATTAAAAATAATAGTTAGCAAAATTGCTCCTGTAAAACATACAGAGCTGAACTTGAAACGAGAAGTTTTCAATGCTCTTATCATGTCTGCTTTTTTTGGTGTTGACAATGTCTCTTTTGTTAGTCATGCCAGTCTGAACAACAACTACAGGACCCTTAGAGACGGTATTCACCCTACGTCCAGAGGGGCCAGCGTGTTGGCAGGGAACCTGGGCAGGCATGTACGAGGACTCTTCTGGGAAACTCCAAAGAAGACCAGACGTTTCCTCCCACGCCTGCCTGGACCCTACCCATATGTGCCACAGCATCCACGCTATGGAGGAGGCCCTATGGAACCGTGGGGAAGTAGATTTGATATATTGAATGAATGGTTGTATTAGTTGAAAAGAAAAAGAATATATATATACATATATATATATATATTTTTTTTTTTTTAAAGGAGTAGGTACCTGTCATGCTCCGTACTCTTTGCGTTAACTTAAAAAAAAAAAAAAAGTGTTTGCTTTAATCAGCACATATTAACTGATTGTTTTCCCGCCACTTGTTGACTGCATTTTGATAAATCCAGTCTGTTCTAGTTTGGAAGTTGTTCCCTTTGTTGTTCATTCCTGTTAATCTAGCTGTTTTCAGTGTTTCTTTTTCCTTTCTTTTCTTATTTTATTTATTTATAGATTGTTTTTCTTGTTTGTTTGTTTGTTGTTGTTGTTGTTGTTTTTTAGAGAGGGCATTTCCTTCTTCTTAGTCTATAATCACATTATTTCAGTCTTTTAATTTTTTTTTTTTTTTTTTTACACTCCTCTTTAGGAATTAAACATAAACAGGTTTGTTTGTTTGGTTTTTGCTTGTTTTTATGGTTGCATTATTACTAAAAAAAATTTGTCAATGAAGAATCATACTAACATTGCAATATTGCAATGGAATTGTCGATCTATTTTAAGAAATCTACATTTTCTTGTTCAACATCTTTCAAAAAATAAGTATCATTTGTTACTTCTGCAGTCATTGAATATAAGTAGAAGTAAACTTCCCAGACTAATAGGTTATTACTATCCACCTGTCTTTCAGTCTGAAGATGACAAAGGAAAAATTAACACAGCTATCTATATCCAGGAAAACTTAGATTATAATCACATTCCTCCACCTTACAAAACGGCAAGGAATATCAATGCATGTGCAGCCAGAGTTAAGTTTGATGAATCACTCATAATAAATGTAATTTCCGTATACCTGCCAAAAGGTCCTGATAATGAAAACATGGAGTGGCTACCTTTGTTACAAGACCAAAATGAAAAATGGCTAGTGGGTGGCGACTTTAATGCCCACTCACCATTCTGGGACAGGGATTGTACAGTAAATATAAATAACCATTTCGTGGAAAACATTGTGGATTCAACTTTATGTTTATTAAACGATGGGAGTGTAACACGAATCCCTGATTCTGCAAACCACAGAGCATCTGCTATTGACCTCTCTTTAGTATCTCCTGTAATTGCTCCTAACTGTGAATGGAAAACCATTAAAGATACTTTAGGCAGCGATCACTTACCTATTGTAGTTACTATAAACAACAGACAGGTCTCTAGCAGTGTTTCTGAGGATAAAATACCCAAATTCAATTATCGTAATGCTAATTGGAATGCTTTTCACAGTATTCTCTCTCAATGTAATACTGATGAATTTATAGCTAGTAATATAGATGAAGCATATGCTAAATTTGTTGACGCTGTTATAAATGCAGCAAATAAATCCATTTCGAAATGTAGCTTAGTAAAGTCAAATAAACAATTTGGCAATGTTTGGTGGAATGAGTCGTGTGAAATAGCAAGGCAATACAAAAAGAAAACATTTAATATCTATCTTAAAGACAGGACTAATGTAAGTAAAATTTTAGAAATGAAAAAGGCAAAAAATTATTGCAATAAAGTAATAGCACAAGCTAAGCTTCAGCACTGGTCAACCTTTTGTAAAAATGACATATTAGGCTCAAAAGATCAACAAAAGTTATGGAAAAAACTGAAAGAGATGAAAAACGGTATACATTTACCAGATTATCCCATAAAATTAGAGAAAAAGGAATTCCCAACCCCCTTTGAAAAGGCTGAAGCTTTTGTAGACATGTTTTCTGAGACAAGTCGTTCAGAGGGGTTAGCTGAAAAAGACAGAATTTATAGAGCAAAGGAAGCATGCCTAGGAAAATATACAGATCCGAAAGAAGATAAAGACCATTATACAAATGCCCCCATTACTTTCCAAGAATTAAAGGATGCCATTTCTTCCCTTAGCTCCAAGAGATCTTCAGTGGGTATTGATGCTATTTCTAATGAAATGATAAAACACTTGCCTGAAAATTGTACTATATTTCTTCATAAATTTTTCCAAAAATGTTGGTTAGAAGGGACTATGCCATCATTATGGAAGCAATCTGTAGTTGTACCTATTCATAAACAAGGTAAACAAAGATCCGATTTAAGTAGTTATAGACCTATTTCACTGACCTCTCATGTAGGAAAGTTAATGGAAAGAATAATATTGAATAGACTTGCTCATTACTGTGAGAAAAAGAATATTATTCCTGTATGCCAAGCAGGTTTTAGGAAAAATAGATCAACAGTAGATCATCTTATTAAACTTACTACTCAAATAAAGCATCAATTTGCCAGACGAAAAAATGTACTTGCTACTTTCTTTGATATCAGGAAAGCATATGATCAAGTATGGCACTTACGATTACTGCATAAGCTTAAAATGATTGGTCTGTCTGGATGCATGTATAATTATTTTAAAACGTTTTTGAGTAATAGATCTATTCAAACAAAAATTGGACACACTTACTCAAGTCCAAGGTTTATAGATATGGGGATCCCGCAAGGATCAGTAGTGGCACCAATGCTTTTCAATATTTTAACATACGATCTTCCCAATGCAGTGTCCAGCAATATTGAACTGGTTCAGTACGCAGATGACTTATGCGTATGGATGAAAGTTACCATGAAAAGACACACTCAATTACGATCTCTTAACTACATTAAAAAGGCTTATCAACATGAGTTAAGTAAAATACATACATTTATGAAAGAAAACGGATTAATGCTATCCCCTGAAAAATCACATATGATGCTTTTCAATACAGGCTACGATCCACAGGTACTACCTTCCTTTCAAATTGGAGATTCTGTATTAGAATACAGACAAACTGCAAAATTTTTAGGGGTATTTCTCACTTCAAAACTAACATGGAATAACCACATAGAGCATGTCCTGACTAAAGCCAGAAAAAGTCTAAATGTCCTAAAAATTGTTAGCAAACAACAATGGGGCAAAGATATTTCATCTCTTATTCATTTAGCAACAGCTCTTGTTCGTTCGAAGTTAACTTATGCACAGGAAATTTTTTTCTCTGCTCCTAAGTATTTATTGAGAAAAATGCAGAGTGTAGATAGCAAGTCTTTCAAATTGGCAATTGGCGTTCCTGTACATACATCAACTTTAAGAATGTATGCTGAAATAGGTATCTTACCTTTTGAAGAGCAAATTCACCTAGCTTCAGCAAAGTACATTTTAAGAGGTTCTACTATTCCGAATTCTAATTTAAAAGAACTTACGTTAAAATCTGATGTCAGTTTTCCCAAGAGAGCCAAATCCATACAATCACTGACAACAATCAGCTCATACACTTCTGATCTGTTCATATCTTCAGGAATGAACGTCAGAAGTGTAGCTCCTCGACCAGCTTTTTCTACCATTCCAAAGTGGGAACTAAACAGAGCTGAGTATGATATTGATTATACTAATATCAGAAAAGAAGAAAGCCCTGTTGTAGCTGCTATAGCTAGAGCTCATATTGACGAAAACTATAATGATTATCTTAAAGTTTTTACTGACGGTTCTGTAGTTGAAAGTGGGCAGGCTGGATCTGCTTTTGTAGTTCCAACATTGAAGATAGAAAAATCCTATCATATAGGCAAAAGTTATTCTATATTTACTGCAGAACTTATTGCTGTGTTAATGGCTTTAAATTTTTTATTAGATTTACCAATGAATATATATAAGGTGTTGTTTTGCATTGATTCTAAATCTGTTTTGCAAGCACTTAAAACTTTTAGCACAAAAGTAAGAGGAGAATTAATCATTGAAATTACTCATCTTGTACATTTTCTGTCTTTACGAGGTACTACCATTGCCTTTTGCTGGATTCCATCACATTGTGGAATTCATGGAAACGAATGGGCTGACAGCTCTGCAAAAGCTGCTGCAATGGACATTGATGCTGAAGATACAACACCTCTAAATCTTCCACTTAGTCTTCAGGAGGGCAACCATTTACTGGAAAAAGCTTGTTGGAACCATTTTTATAATTTACGAAAGAATTCTTCAAGAGCAGAGTCGTTGAGATGTGACAGAGTGCGCCATTGTTATAACAGACTGTTAAGAAGCCTGGTATATAGATTTCGATTGGACGCTTTTAGAACTAAATTTTGTAAAGAAATAAGATGTATATGTGGCTCTGATTTATCACCTAGACATATAATTTTTCACTGTAAACTACTTCAACCTTATTTTCATAGTACTCTCATAGATAAGTTTTCATTAATGTCATATGAAAAAGTATTGGATGATAATGTGATTATGCTTGAAATAGTTAAAAGTTTAGTTAAAAGCCCTGTTGGCGAATTTTTGTAAATTTTCTTGTTAGGAGTTTAATTTGTTCAGGAATTTACCCCCCCCCCCCCCCCGTCCCGTTTTTCTTCAAGAAATAGATTATATGGGTCTGAATTTGGGTTTAAGATTGATAAGGGATAGACACATGTAGGTGAGGTTATTCTATTCATTTTACTTTTAATTCTCTCAGTCACTCAACGGGATAAATACATACACACCCACCTTAGTTACCAAACCCAAACCTACATGCACAGTTGCACGCATTCACACACACACACACACACACACACACACACACACACACACACACACACACACACACACACACACACGATTTTGCACATGCACGCTCACACATACTTGCTCATATCCACATGCAGGCATGTGCACTGACATACATACTCACACACTCGCACATACACACTCAAGCACACAAGTGACACAATTAATTTTATTCTACTTTTGTTTCTCGTCTAATATCACTATGAGTGAAGAGACGTTAAATTGAAGAAAGCTACACTAACACACACACACTAACACACTAACACACACACACACACACAAAAAGTACGCACAAATACTCACGAGACATACATACATACATACATACATACATACATACATACAGAGATGCACATTTATATGCTATCATAACCCAGCAGTGGGTGATACAGAGGAGAGGGTCAGTAGATGGCCGACTACCCTGCAGCAGGTTACCCATAGGAAAAAGATGAAGACCTTCAGACATAGATTCCACACCAACCCTGCCCCCTCCCCTCCACCTCCTGAATTCTGAAGGTGTGTATTTACCCGGCACAGTTGAAGAGAATGTCGACATGTCCCAGGGAGCCGATGAACTCACTGACAGCGTCTGTGTTGAGCACATCCAGGACTCTAGTCTCTATACCTGCAAGAAACACGGCAAATCACATCATTATGAGATCATATTCACCTGCTCATCAGATCATTATGATATATCATGTTTACCATGAACTCTAGTCTCTATACCTGCAACAAACACGAGACATCAGATCGTTATGACATCATATTCACCCACTCATCAAATCATAATGATATCGTAATGACAACAATTATTCAGAATGTTGTTATCCCTGTGTGCATGTGTGTGTGTGTGTGTGTGTGTGTGTGTGTGTGTGTGTGTTGTGTTGTGTTGTGTTGTGTTGTGTTGTGTTGTGTTGTGTTGTGTTGTGTTGTGTTGTGTTGTGTTGTGTTGTGTTGTGTTGTGTTGTGCTGTGCTGTGCTGTGCTGTGCTGTGCTGTGCTGTGCTGTGCTGTGCTGTGTTGTGTTGTGTTGTGTTGTGTTGTGTTGTGTTGTGTTGTGTGTGTGTGTGTGTTGTATAAGTGAGAACGAGTGAGTGAGTGAGTGAGTGAGTGAGTATGTGTGTGTATGTATGTGTGTGTGTGTGTGTGTGTGTGTGTGTGTGTGTGTGTGTGTGTGTGTGTGTGTGTGTGTGTGTGTGTGTGTATGTGTGTATGTATGTGTATGTGTGTGTGTGCACTCAAATGTGTGTGAGTGAAGACTGATTACGCTGCATACATTCATGCACTCACACACACACACACACACACACACACACACACACACACACACACACACACACACACACATTAACTATATCACTAAAACAAACATTACTGACCATGATGACAGCACCAGTGTGTCACATAATTCAGGCCACTTACACCTGTAGCAAATAATGCTCTACCTCCCTTACCGGCTGCAGAGAAGCTAAATAAGCACTCAAGTCCAGTCCAGTCCAGTCAAACACATTACTTTGATCATCCCATGAAGGGCAGTTACAACACTGTGACAGGAACATCATTGACAGCAATGATGATCTGGATTTGACGGATCAGGATCTGGATTGACAGGAATCAGGATCTGGATTTGACAGGATCAGATCAGATCTGGATTTGACAGGAATCAGGATCTGGATTTGACAGGAATCATGATCTGGATTTGACGAATCATTATTGGATTTGACAGGAATCATGATCTGGATTTGACAGGAATCAGGATCTGGATTTGACCGGAATCAGGATCTGGATTTGAACGGAATCATGATCTGGATTTGAACGGAATCATGATCTGGATTTGAACGGAATCATGATCTGGATTACAGGAATCAGGATCTGGATTGATTTTAAGGACCTCAGCTCTTGCAGACACTTCCAGTTGCACAACTCCACTTACCTGGGGTTCCATCCAGTTCCTTCAGTTTCTCTGCGTTCACATCAGTGGCAATCACTTTAGCTCCTTCCTTAGCAGCCGCCTGAACAATGATGAAACAAAAAATATGTAGCACGAGCTACCCACACCTGTCAATTCCCCCCCCACCCCCCACCCCACTTTCACTTTCAGCTACTCTCAGTTGCTGTACATTCCATCCCAGATGGTGCTAATTCTAAAAGAAACTGGATGCTTTTGAACAAGGTGAAAGGGGCTAATTTTAGCACTGGACCTTGGACCCTTGACTGCGAGATATGCTCGATTTGTGTGCTGTGTATACCATCAACATGCACATTTGCTGAGTATACGTTCACTTTCATAATCATCATAACTACACTGTAGTGTAACCTATGCGTTCACAACTTGAGATGGAAGAAGGTGGGAAGGGGTGGTAAAAAGCAGAATACAATACAAAAGATGTTCTGTCAAAAATATCAATGCAAGATATCTATTCCCCTAAACACCTACAGTGGGATATAATTTTCTAGATCACCCAAACATCCATTACACAAGAGGAGTTTTCTTCCTGCTGAAACAGTAAAAGGCCTGAAAGACACTACAATCATTTTTTGGCTTTATGAAAAAAAAACCCATTTCCCCCTGAATTAAAGTGGTGGTGGTTTTCATTTTTATCTTTCTGTTTGAAGATTTCTTCCCATGATTCGAGCTTACTCATCAATCGAGTTGGAATATTGATCAAGAAAAGAGGTTGCTTCGTCACTTTGTAAAACTGAATATTTCATACCCTTTGGCAGTTCTAAAATCAGAAAGCGAGAAACACTGGCTAAGAACTTACTTCTTTCCAGTCTTTTCAAAGCAATGTGTGTTTGCCAATCAGGGAGTGTGTGTGTGGTGTGTGTGTGTGTGTGTGTGTGTGTGTGTGTGTGTGTGTGTGTGTGTGTGTGTGTGTGTGTGGTGAGTGAGTGAGTGAGTGAGTGAGTGAGTGAGTGAGTGAGTGAGTGAGTGAGTGGTGGTGAGTGTGTGTGTGTGTGTGTGTGTGTGTGTGTGAGTGTGTGTGTGTGTGTGGTGTGTTGTGTGTGTGTGTGTGTGTGTGTGTGTGTATGTGTGTGTGGTGTGTGAGTAAAGTAATTGTGTGTGTGTGTGTTGTGTGGTGTGTGTGTGGTGTGTGTGTGTGTGTGTGTTGTGTGGTTGTCATATCTTATACATGATGATGCCTTACCAGTGCAGTTGCTCTCCCAATGCCCTGAGCAGCGGCCGACAGCACAAACACTTTTCCATCCAGACGGCCCATTCTGTTCCTTGGTTCTACTTTGTTCTGCAGCAAAAACAGCAGGGACTAGGATCATTATGTCTTCACCATTCATGATAACGAAGCTGAACATTCTAAACGAAAATTCCAAACAAAGAATGAAAATGTTAAACAAAGCTGCCCATGTCATCATCATGTAAAAAAAACACAAAAAAACCCACACTTGTTCACAACTGAAACCATGTCAAGACAGTCATTCTTTTGTGAATATTGAACGAAGTCTAGTCACTAAACTTAAGCATCAAACTGAATAATTTCATTTTCAGGCAACTAAAGGAGTGAGTATGAACCTCAGCTGGGGTATCTGTTCAAAAGAACTTTTCCGTGGAATGGACTTGGGCAATGGATTCTACATCCCTGAAATCATTTGGCTGAATCTGAACACTAACACTGGTAACAGTGAAAACTGAAATCCTATATATATATGTATCCCGTGTAATATTGAGGAAAAGGTAGTGGAGGAAAACAAGTGCAGGTAGCTACTTGCATTACAACTTCTCAATCATTATCAAACATACAGTGTAAATGCACGCTGAGTATCTGGTGAATCCATAGCCCACAGAAGAAGAATCAGTGAGCTAGGCAAGTAACATAAATGACATGAATATAATATCCAGCATGAACCCTTATGCATATGATACATGATAATGATAATGATAATAATAATGATAATATAATAATAATAATAATAATAATGATGATGATGATAATAATAATAATAATAATAATAATAATAATAATAATAATAATAATAATAATAATATATACATGTACACAAACAGGAGAATAACATTGACAATTGACAGGCCCCACTAATCGTCTTGCCCATACCACACTCCCTGAAAATCTCTGTACACTTGGCTCCACAACCACTTTCTCTGCACCCCCCCCCCCCCAGCTCAATAAACTGGCCAATGATTTAAAAAAATGGCTTTAAAAAAAGTTTGAACCATGTGGATTTTGTTCAACATGTGAATATGTATGTGTAATATACACTGTGTGTGAGTGAGTGAGTGAGTGTGTATGTATGTATGTATGTGTGTGTGTGTGTGTGTGTGTGTGTGTGTGTGTGTGTGTGTGTGTGTGTCTGTGTGTCTGTGTGTCTGTGTGTCTGTGTGTCTGTGCATGCATGTGCGTGTGATTGTGTGTCACTATGTGTGTGTGTATCTGTGTCTCTGTGTGTTTTTATTATTTTTTTAAAAATTCATTTATATTGAGGATAATGGAATAAGCAATCATGAGCTTTTTTACATCCAGTCCCCGTGTGTATGCAGTTTTGTAAATCTTGTCATCTGTTCCCACCGGCACACAATGGCCTACTTTTACAAAAAGCGGAAAAGGATTTAACATGTGCACAAGATGTTCTGCATGCGTTCGCACATGGGGCCTTGGTTTACAGTCTCATCCAAAAAACTTTTGGGGAGAGTGGAGTCAGCACTGATGTTAACTCCAGGGGAAAAATCCCCTCAAAGGGGAATGGAACCAGTTGTCAAATTGGAGTGTGTGTGTGTGCGTGTGTGTGTGTGTGTGTGTGTGTGTGTGTGTGTGTGTGTGTGTGTGTGTGTGTGTGTGTGTGTTAAAGTCAAAGTTTTATTTCCTGATGGAACATTGAATAAGCAGTGTGTGCATGTGTTTTTTTGTTACTGGTGTGTGTGTGTGTGTGTGTGTGTGTGTGTGTGTGTGTGTGTGTTGTGTGTGTGTGTGTGTGTGTGTTTTCACAGTTAAAAAGTTGAAATCGTACAATGTTTAAAAAGTTGTGGTTTAATCATCAAGGTTTCTAATGAGAAAGATAAAACCTTAAGGCAGAAGCGAATTTCAAACCGATTCTGGTATTGTCACAAGTTTTGTGCCATGCAACGCAAGGCGACAGCACCATAAAATTATGATATCCAGCAAACAATACGCAAATCGTTTCACATGTTGTGTCATCGACAAACACGTAAAGAGACCGAGTAAATACTGAGGCTAATGATCGTTTGACTGATGTTCTGACTCCACAAAAACTGTGACCCTCTGGGATCATGACACGACATCTGACACAAGAGGTCGAAGTTCGTTTGGAATCACTGCATGATCCATCAGTTGACTCTCGCCGCCTGAGCATGGAAAGACCACAATCAAATCAAGCTGCAACAATAGCGTGAGGCTACTACATCAGAATGCATGCAAGGCTACAAAATTCAGAGCACTCTGTTGTTGTTATTGTTGTGATCATGTTTAATTTACATGTCAAACTGCAAGCTGCACACCCACCTGTTTTCGAAACTTGTCTCACACCTTTTCGCTGCCCGGCCTCTTTCCACAGCTGCTTCGGTGTCAAAGGTCATGTGTGAAAAGTGCCATAAATACATCTTCTGTATGTCTTAATTTATAGAATAAACAAATACTTGTACATTTTTTCAAGATTAAGTGCATACGTCTGAGTAAGATGGTTATAAAATGATGGAAATAATCAGTGTCTAGCTTTGAACTATTTTTTTACACCCCGCGCATACTTAATTGTGTTAAGAGGCTAGCAGACACCCGAAAACTAGGCCTAGGGGGAATAGGCTAATGCACAGAAAGTTTGGTCTATGCATGCATTATATTGTTGTTGAAAGTGTGTATTGCATTGCTTTGCTTCGTTTAAGATTGTTTACTTCTTTCAGTCACGGCAGCTTTTCTGCGTGAAATTCATGACTGCATGTGAACATAGAAATTGGCTTTTTACTACAGAACTTCGTCGGAGTTCTATATAGGCTTATTACCTGTTGCACACAGGACATTTGCTTATTGTCTTGTCCAAAAGACTAGCACCCTGACCATCACTAAAGGTCTAACAGATGGGGAGAATCAAACTAAACCCGCGCTTCTCGTTTTCTATGTGGATGCAATACGTCTATACCACCAATTCGTGTGGTGTGTGTGGGGGGGGGGGGGGGGGGGGGGGAAGAATGGGGAGGAGAGTGGGCAGAGTCAGGTGTGGGCTGCAAAGGGGGATGGGGCAGTGGAAGCGAGAGGGGGGGGGGGGGGGGGGAGTGTTGCGGCAGGGTTTGTCACAAAGGCACTTTGATGAAGCTAACTCACCACAGGCACAGAAGCAATTGGGAAACCGAATCTGAGGTCACCATGAGACCAGAGCAACCAGCCTCGGAATCAGAGGCAATTTCTTCATTACATTTATTTTTTATTTATTTATTCTTTTATATCGAGGATAACAGAATAAGCCATCATGTGCTTTTTTTTTCATCCGGTTCCGTGTGTATGCAGTTTTGTAAATATTGTCATCTGCTCCCACCGGCACACAATGGCCTACTCTTACGAAAAGCGGAACAGGATTTAACGTGTGCGCAAGATGTTCTGCGTGCGTTCGCACACGGGCCTCGGTTTAAAGTTCATCCGAAGGACTTTGGGAGAGTGGAGTCAGCACTGATTTTAACTCCAGGAAGAAAATTTCCTCGACGGACTTGAACCCGGGTCTTCAAATTGCCAGCGCAATGTTCTGACCACTAGGCTATGCCCCCCATGATGATCGATGAGATGAGGTGACATAATGATGCTGCTGTGGAAGTGCATCGGCTTGGAGACTACTTGACAGGGTGGTACGCTACTCGTACTATCATAATATACCCCCCCCCCCCCCCCCCCTTCCCGTCAAACGGGCTGAGAGATACAGACACCTGCAGTGTTGGTCAGGTAATTTGAGCAACACTCTCAAAATTTAATTTGCATCAGTAATGTCCACATGTTTTTCTGACATCACCAGTACATATCTTTTTATTTTCTTTTTATTTGTGAAAAACTGCTATCTACCGACACGTATTGTAACAGAAGTGTGTTTTTAAATATATATTTTTTTTTTACAAATTGTGCTCCCCTTACAATTTAAAAAAAAAATTGTGTCAAACACGATTTGCAAAAAAACAAAAAAGTGATTTACAGTAAAACTATTGTCACATAGGTTATTATAATTGACTTTCTATGACTTGCAGTACTACAAATGTCTTTTTTTTAAAAAACACTTTTCTGGTCTTTACTATTATTCACCACTTTTTAAATCTTTATTTATTTATTCTTTGATATCGAGGATAATGGAATAAGCACTCCTGTGCTTTTTTACATCCAATCCCCATGTGTATGCAGTTTTTGTAAATCGTGTCATCTGTTCTCACCGGCACACGATGGCCTACTCTTACGAAAAGCGGAACAGGATTTAAGGTGTACGCAAGATGTTCTGCGTGTGTTTGCACACGGGGCGTCGGTTTATAGTCTCATCCAAGGACTTTTGGGGGACTATGTTATTACAAATCCTCTTTGGCTTGCAACATTTTTATTACAAATCGCATCCAACGCGTTTTGTAATAAAAATTGTATAACCCGAACTCTCTATCTATCCCTTAGTCTGGCAACCGTGGGGGCACCCTTGACGACTTGGCAACCAGTTCCTCCATTCCACTCTCTGTAACCGGGAACACTTTCATTACAAAACTTGTCCTACACTGCTACAGTAACATCTCAGAAATTAAACTCACCAGTATTGGGACCTATTGGTATGGGGAAAGGGAGGAAAGGTAGCCACACCATAAACAAAATGCGACCTGCCACCTCCAATGATTGTGAAAACCCCAATATCATTCATTGCCAGATATAATTATAAGAACAAGCGCCTGTGTTGCTGCTGCTTCTTCCTAACAAGCATAGCCTAACTGAAACCAACTGGCCAAAGAGATCGTAAGCGATTCTTCTAAAGGTGGCTAGTGTCTGTCCCCCCCCCCCCCCCCCCCCCCCCTCTCTCCCACTTATCTCGCCCCCCCCCCCCCCTTCTCCCCGCAGAGTTATCCCTCGTTACCATGTGACATGGCGCGCTCCGTGGAGGTAAGTGATGTCGGGCTTCTTGATAGAAAAACAAGTATTTTGTGATATGAAATGGTTCCGTTATGCAGTTTTGAAGTATCTTGTGATATGTAGTGGTTACCATCTGCAGTTTGTAAGCGTTTTGTGAACTGTAGTGGTTACGTTCTGCAGTTTTTAAGTATTTTGTGAACTGTAGTGGTTACGTTCTGCAGTTAAGTTCCACGAGGATATGTCGTACTGATCCTACACACTGATTATGTGCACACAGACTGCTGCAAGGTAGTAGATATATTACATTGCCTTTTTCATGGACAAAGTTGTAAACGTCGCATCCAAAATAACAGTAATTGTGGAACCGAGTAAAGTTCAAGTATTAATTTCCCAGTGAGCCCCGACTCTAACTTAAGTCTAAGCATAATTTTGGGTTTCAAATTTCAGGCTTTAAAAAAAATGTTCATTTTTGCCCACTTATGGTTCCATTTTTAGTGTTAAATTTCGATCCTCACGTGAAACTGCCATGGTTCGCCACCAATGGCATTTTGCTTAAATGCAACCTTTGCCCATCATTAAGACCGTTATATTCCCATTGCATAGATGATGACTAAATACAACAATAGCGTAGATGCGTTTTTCTTCTTATTGTTATTATAATATAATCGTTCCTACCAGTTTACAGTGTTCTACTGTTCCTAAAAGAGTGGGTTTTTACTTGTGCCCAAGATATGTATGGGCTTATAAATACAGGGGAGTAAAACTATGTAAGGAAGGACAGAATATGCTAGAAGTTGATGCGGTTTTTATTTATTTATTTATTTTTTTAATTTTTTTTTTTTTTTTTGGGGGGGGTCTGTTTAATCTAAGTTTTTAATCATAACAGACCCATGATTCTCACACTAAAAATGTATGCACTGTATTGTAACATTGTTCACTACAAATTACATAATGCATGCAAAGCACACTAGTCATTGTTCACTACAAGTTATATGATGCATGCACGGTACACTACCCATTGTTCACTTCAGTATATATCACAGAGTCTTTGCACAGTATCACAGTGTTCTCTTTAACTCGTTATAGGAGGGGGGGGGGGGGGGGATGCAAACCATTATCAAGTGTCTTTGTTCATGGTAAGGCAGTCCAAAAGAGATGATTTATTGCTAAAGATGCGAGGGTAATGACCTGCGAAAAGGAAACTAGCACACACACACACACACACACACACACACACACACACACACACACACACACACACACACACACACACAACACATGTATACAAGCACACTCGCATGCACACACGCACATGCACAGGCACACACACACACACACACACACACACACACACACACACACACACACACACACACACACACACACACACACTTGGATGTATGCACATGCATGCATTCTTATGCATATTATATATATATATATATATATATATATATATATAATATATATATTATAAAAAATATATATATATATATATTATATACACAAGTTTATGCACTCTACACACACACACACACACACACACACACACACACACACACACACACACACACACACACACACACACTTGCATGCATGCACATACATGCATTCTTATGCATATATAATATGAGTTTATCACACACACATACACACACACACACACACACACACACACACACACACACACACATGCACACACATTTTTTTGTTGCTTTAATATGTTTATGACACACATGTTTTATGTCTGTTAACAGAGGCTGGCTGGTTGCGATACACCTAGTCACCAAGGGCACTGGGATGAAGATGTCAGCACTACGTGTATGTATTTCTTTCTTAGGATCTCTTTTAATGAAGAATTCAGAAGGTAAGATGAAGCATGTTCCAACAAAGACTTGAAGGGCTTAAGCACTCAGTGTCTAGGACCAAGAAGTATGCTGGTCCTGGCCTGTAGAATTGTGATATTTTAATCCAATGCTTGTACAGTTGATGCTTAAGATTGCAGATTTTCAGATCTTTCAAGACAGAGTTACAGCACTCATGATCTGAGGGGATTTTGCACAGAGTTTAGTAGATTAAGACAATGAAAGGGGTGCAGTGCAAGACAGTGCATTGCAAAACAACAACAGAAAATTGTTTTAAAAAGCATAAACAGAAAAGAAAAGTAAATACAAATTAATAATGAACTTAAAAAGAAAAACAAAATTCAAAAGTATAAAATAAAATGGAGTACACGAGCAAGACACCAAAAGAAAAGAGTGAAAACACGCTACAAAATACAAAAATATGCGAAACAAAGAAAATGAAAAACAAACAGAAAACTGTAAAAACCTAATCGGGGACTCTACTGGTTGGTGGCTATATCATGGTTCTGCATTTAAAGCTTCATGTCAGCTTCAAGCTTTGTGTACAGTGGAACTCACCTGGGTATAGTTGTTGTGTGGTAAGTTTGGAATGAGTGATGTGAGAACAGCTGGACTGGTGCTTTGCAAATGACAAAACTCTAAAGGAATGAGATAAACCAAAAGAAACAAATAAAAACAAACTGAAATAAAGATAATAAACAAATCAAACAGCCAAATCATAAACTGAAATAAACAAAATAAAATGAGATAAATAAAACCAATAAACCGTCAAAAATATAATTTAAAAAATCATGGCACGAAATGGGACATTCCTGCTCAGCAATAAACAAGTAAACATAAACTAAAAGAGCAACCCTCCACTCCTCCCCCCCAAAAAAAAAACAAACACAAAAAAACAAACCAAACAAAACCAAAAAAACCCCACCCTAAAACAAAAACAGGCACAACAAGTGCAAAACTCCCCAACAATAGAAGGAGAAACAAAAACAACCAGGGAAAAATACTTGCAGGAGATCACAGGAGAACATTACCACACCACCACCATCACACCATCATCATCATCATCGTCATCATCATCACCATCACCATCACCATTACCACCACCACCACCACCACCACACCACCACCACCACCAGTCCCTTGACCAAGATGGTCATGCAGAGGGACTTGAGCAATGCAGCAGGCAGCAAGATTTCTGCAGGCTGGAGTGTTTTCAGCCTTTCAAGCAGCACTGACATTCCTGGTTTGAAGATAAGACCAGCAGCTTGTGAAGGGCAGTGACTCGTGTATACATGTGGTTTTTCTGAATGACTAAGATCTGTTCTACCAGGTACCAGATGGCTGGACAGTCACCATCATAAGCCTCTTCATCACTTCAGTCTTGAGGTACGTTATTAATCCTTATCTTTTGTATACTTCTGTCTTGTCTGATCTTTGCGCATATCTTTATATGAATACATATTTAACTTATTTTCACCCCCCCTCCCCCCCCACTTTTTTCGGTTTGGTTTTATCATTGCAAGATGTCTTTTGCCTGGAGTTTCTGACTGTCTTTTTTATTTTTTATTTTGTTATTGTTTTTTTTGGGGGGAGGCATGTATTTCATTTTTGTAAATGTTGAATACAGTGGAAAAATCCGTTTGTGAACAGAGAGAGACTACTATCAAGGGGTATACAGACACTGATACCACGCCTACCATATGGAGAGCAAGGAGTTCTGGACAGAGAGTGGGTAAGAAAAGGGAGTCCTTTGTCACTCACATGTCTTGAATAGGAATAACGTGCAGTCTAAAAATTAGGATATTCTCTTCTCAGATTCATAGACGGTTTTAAGATTTCAGTCATTATCTACAACTGTGTTCATCTCTGTTTGCTAAAAAAAAGAATGTTGATAAAAAAAAAGGGTTGCACAATAGAAAAGGCTTCTGTCTTTAGGGAGAAAAGGTCTTTTTGTGCTTTATCAGACTGATTTATTACAGAATGTATTTTGCATCAGGGTTTGGTCAGTTGTATTTTGAAAAGTATGAATGTCATCACTTTGTTAATATGATGTGGATGTAGTGATTGTGCTAAAAAAACAACTTACCATTTTTAGTGGACTGATGATGATTTACTGCTTTCAGGATCTTTGGGGCTGGAGACAAGTGCCAAGGACCAGTCATCTCAAGCTGCATCCTGTCTTCACAGAGGTATACTTCTGCATACTTGTCTTTTTTATGTACTATATATATGTGAATTTTTCTCAGTTTTCTGTGTTGTTAGTTTTTGCCTTTGAGAGTCATTTGTACATGCATCATTTATCTGTATTGTTAGTTATAATGCATTTTGTTGTATGCTATTATTGATTGTGAGTACATTTGTTTCGCTTCTTTATTGTCATATTTTGTTGCTTTTGGCCTCATATTAGTTTACTTTTAACTGTCAGTACTGCGATTTTACTCATTTGTTTGAATGATGTGTTGCGCTTTTTGATGCTGTCTTTAAATTTGAGTACATCTCTTTTACCAGGTACCATGCAAGGGGTAGCAGCTAGCTGTGGAACGCCTTGGAATGCCAACACCTCCAGACAAGTTAAACTGGTAATGATTATATCATGTGACCTGGTATAGGTATACCAGTGAGTATGTGTACATTATGTATTTGTATCTATATCTGTCATGTATTTGGCCGGCCATTCTGTCTGTTTTGCCTGTGGATGTCCTGCTTGTCTGTGTTTGCATTTCTTTCTGTCTGCATCTCTCAGAGGTCCTGCTTTTCATGTTGAAAATGTTTCCTGCCAGGTGATAGAATCAGTCTGTTGACAGAGCTGCTGCCAAGGGTGTCTGGACCTGACGGCACTCCTGGTGTTTTTTGTAGAACCAGGTCACAGGATTCTACTACTGAGTCCAGGTGAGAAAATTACATATTTCATATGTAGCTTAGCCACTTTAAGTGACCTATGAATTGAATGTATGTGGATGCTAGTTAACTAAATTTTGACTTTGTCATTTTCAGTGATGTATGTTATTGAATGAGTTGTGTATTTTAGTTAAACTTGACTTGTATTTTAAGTGATGTAT
>CM060333.1:17862921-17879289 GCA_030674155.1 Stramonita haemastoma
TGTGTGTGTGTGTGTGTGTGTGTGTGTGTGTGTGTGTGTTGTGTACTTCAGTTTAACTTCCTTCCACAAAACAGTAATATCAGATGTGTGTGTGTGTGTGTGTGTGTGTGTGTGTGTGTGTGTGTGTGTGTGTGTGTGTGTGAGAGAGAGAGAGAGAGAGAGAGAGAGAGAGAGAGAGAGGAGAGAGGTGTGTGTGTGTGTGTGTGTGTGTGTGTGTGTGTGTGTGTGTGTGACTTAAGTGTTGGTAGCAGATCTGTTTATTGATCTTCTGCTAGAACTTAGAAGCAGATTTTACACCAACACATCTTCATATTATGATCTTAAGTGTAGCAGCATGTAAAGCATGTCTGCATTAATGTATTATTTTATTTTTATTTTGTCTATTTTTTTTTGTAAAACATATAATATGTAATTGAAAAGAAAAATGTAAAAGTTTATATTCTGGTCTGGATAGTGTGTGGGGAGAAGGGGTTTATTTTTTCAAATCACATCAACTGTGAAATGAATGATAAACTTGGTCATGTGATTGCTATGGAAATTGTGTAAAATGCATTTAGGCTAGTTTATGTTGGTGGCAGCCGCCGCTGTAGTCTAGTGGTTAGGGCGTTGGACTCGTAATCTAAAGGTTGCGGGTTCGATCCCAGCTTTCGGCTATGGCGTTGTGCCCTTGGAAAAGGCACTTTACGGATATTTTCTCACCCCACCCAGGTGTAAAAGGGGTACCAACCTTGTGTTGGGGTAAACCTGCGATAGACTGGCGTCCTATCCAGGGGGGAGTCTATGACTGACTCTCAGTCGCTTAACACCACAGAAACCGGGATAAGCACCGGTCTGATGAGCCTTAGGCTTGGGACAGACTTTAACTAACTAACTAACTATGTTGGTGGCAGATCTGTGTATTGATCTTCTGCTGGAAGATTGATGGCAGATTTTACACCAACGCATGTGGGGAAAAATTGATGATATAGGATTTTAAGTTTACTTGTGGATAGCATGTGCCTGTATTTTAATTTTTGTTTTTAAGATAATGACATCTAGTGTAAGTTAAAGAAAAACATGGCATGTTCAATATTGGTGTGGAAAGTATATGGTGTGCAGTTTTCTTTTCTTTTGTTTTAGTTTTTTTGTTTTTCTTTTTTTTTTAAATCACACTAAATCACATCACATGTGAAATGAATGATAAACTTGATCTTGTGATTGCAATGGGAATTGTGTAAAAGCATTTTCATGGATGTTGGTGGCAGATCTGTGTATTGATCTTCTGCTGTAACTTTAAAGTTAAGTTGTGGATAGCATGTGCCTGTGTTTTGTTTTGTCTTTTTAAATTTTTATTGATTTTTTTAGATTATGAGATCCACTGTAAGGTAAAGAAAAACGGGGCATGTTCAATACTAGTGTGGAAAGTATGTGGGGAGCAGTCGTCTCTTTAGTTTTGATTTTATGTTTTTGTTTTTAAAAATTCAGACTAAATCACATCACATGTTAAATGAGTAATAAACTTGGTCCTGTGATTGCGATGGGAATTGTGTAAAAGCATTTTGATTGATGTTGGTGGCAGATCTGTGTATTGATATTCCGCTGGAAGATTAATGGCAGATTTTACACCAGCACATGAAATATGTATGTGGATGACTTAAGTAACTCTATATGTTATTAAGCATAGTAGTTGATAAAGTGTGTCTTGTTTGTTTGAGGGTTTTTTTTTAGATAATGGAATGGAATTTATATAAGCAAGCAAAAAGTAATTATATGTGACATGTGTGTCGGTGGAAAGGTTTATCATGTCTGGCCCAAGTTGTTTCAGTGTGTGTGTGTGTGTGTGTGTGTGTGTGTGTGTGTGTGTGTGTGTGTGTGTGTGTGTGTGTGTGTGTGTCTTTAGTATTGGTGGCATATCTGTTTACTGATCTTAGCATGTAAAGCATGCCTGCATTAATTTTTGTTTGTTTTGGTGATTTTTATTTTATAAACCACATCAAATATGAATTGAAAAGAAAATGTAAAAGTTTATATTATGGTGTGGAAAGTGTGTGGGGAGAAGGGGTTTATTTTTTTTGAATCGCATCAAATATGAAATGAATGATAAACTTGGTCATGTGATTGCGATGGAAATTGTGTAAAATGATTTTAGTTGATATAGGTGGCAGATCTGTGTATTGATCTTCTGCTGGAAGATTGATGGCAGATGTTACACCAACACATGAAATATGTATGAGGATGACTAACTCTGTATGATATTAAGTACAGTAGTGGATAAAGTGTGCCTTCTTTCTTTGGGTTTTTTTTTTTTAAATGAAATAAAATTTTAATATGCAAATAATTTTAGCATGTGTTTTATGATGGTGTAACAAGTATGTGGGGGTGAAGATTTTTTTTTTTTTTTTTGAAGGAAAATCAAATCTCGCAAAATGTGAAAAGAGAGGTACAGGTCTGGTTTAGTAATTGCCACCAATATTTTATTTATTTATTTTTTCTTTTTCTTATATCCAGATAATGAAAAAAACACTCATGTGCTTTTTTACATCCAGTCCCCGTGTGTATGCAGTATTACATGAAATAAGTTATGCTGGTGGCAAATCTGTGTACTGATTTTCTGCAGGGAGATGCATACAGATTTTACACCAGCATAAATATGTTACACATACTAAAAAAAATTATCTGAAAGATTAACACACTGTGATTTTAAGATAATAGTGGATAGATTGACATCAAAACATTAATCAATAAATCATTATACATTTAGGTAACCAGATAATGTAATAAACCCTCATGTGCATTTTTTTTTACATCCAGTCCCTGTGTGTATGCAGTATTACATGAAATAACTTATGCTGGTGGCAAATCTGTGTACTGATTTTATGCAGGGAGATACATACAGATTTTACACCAACATAAATATGTTACACATGTTAAAAAAAATTATCTGAAAGATTGACACACTGTGATTTTAAAATAGTAGTGGATAGATTGAGAAGAAAAAATGTAGTAGTAAATGGTATGTCTGGTCGAAGCTGTTTTGGTCTGTGGGGGGGGGGGGGGGGGGGGGTGTGTTGTGTGTGTGACTTTAGTATTGGTGGCAGATCTGTTTACTGATCTTCTGCTAGAAGATAAAAGCAGATTTTACACCAACGCATCTTCATGTTATGATCTTCAGTGTAGCAGTGTGTAAAGCATGTCTGTGTTTTTGGGTGTTTTTGTGTCGATTTTATTTATAAACCAAATGTAAACTGAAAAAAAAAATGTAAAAGTTTATATTATGGTGTGGAAAGTGTTTGGGGAGAAGGGGTTTATTATTTTTTTTAATCACATCAAATTGTGAATTGAATGATAAACTTGGTCATGTGATTGCAATGGGAATTGTGTAAAAGCATTTTCATGGATGTTAGTGGCAGATCTGTGTATTGATCTTCCGCTGGAAGATTGATGGCAGATTTTACACCAACGCATGTGGGATAAAGAAGATTGACAGTATATCATTTTAAGTTGTGGATAGCATGTGCCTGTGTTTTGTTTTGTTTTTCTTAAAAAAAAATTCTTAGATAATGAGATCCAATGTAAGTTAAAGAAAAACATGGCATGTTCAGTACTGATGTGGAAAGTATATGGGGAGCAGTTTTCTTTTTAGTTTTGTTTGATGTTTTTCTTTTTTTAAATCACATTAAATCGCATCACATGCAAAGTGAATGATAAACTTGGTCATGTGATTGCAATGAGAATTGTGTAAAATGATTTTAGTTGATGTTGGTGGCAGATCTGTGTATTGATCTTCTGCTGGAAAATTGATGGCAGATTTTACACCAACACATGAGAAAAAAAGAAGATTTAGGGTGTATGATTTTAAGTTAAATTGTGGATAGCATGTGCCTGTGTTTTGCTTTTTTTTTTTCCTTTTTTTTCCCCCCCATGTAATGAGGTGAAATGTAAGTTAAAGAAAAACATGGCATTTTCAATACTGGTGTGGAAAGTATGTGGGGAGCAGTTTTCATTTTTTTGGTTTAAGTTTCGTTTTTTTATTTTTATTTTAAAAATTACACTAAATCACATGAATAATAAACTTGGTCCTGTGATTGCAATGGGAATTACGTAAAAGCATTTGCATGGATGTTGGTGGCAGATCTGTGTATTGATGTTCCGCTGGAAGATTGATGGCAGATTTTACACCAACTCACTCTCACTCACTCACTCAGTCCCATGTCACAAAGGACGTAGGGGGGACATGAGAGAAGACGCAACGGAGATCTTTTTCCATGCTTCACGATCCTGTGTGGCTAGTAGGAGGCGTTGCAGGGGTTGGGCAGTCCAGTCTTTGATGTTGTCAACCCATGATTTCTTTTGGCGGCCTCTTCTTCTCTTGCCCTCGACTGTTCCTTGCAAGATGGTTTTTGCTAGGGTGTTGTGTCTTGTGGTGTGACCAAACCACATCAGCTTTCTCCTCTTTATGGTGGAGAGCAAAGGCTCTTGGGGGCCCACACGCTTTTTGATTTCTTCTTTCACATAGTTATTGGTCTTGTGTTCTTTGTATGATATTTTGAGGAGTCTTCTGTGGCACTTGTTCTCGAATGCTTGGATTCTTCTCTCTAACTCTGCTGTCAGAGTCCATGATTCACAGCCATATAGGAGGATAGATATCACGAGGGATTTGTAGAGGTGGTATTTGGTGCAGAAGCTGATGTTGTTGCTTCTGATGATCCTCTGGAGTCTGACTAGAGCAGATGTTGCTGTTGCAATGCGAGCTTTCACCTCATTGTTTGATGTGCCATCTTTTGTTAGGATGGAGCCTAAGTATTTGAATTGGCTCACCTCTTCCAATATTTCTCCATTCATCTTTATTTCCGTGCTGTCATTACTCGCGCTGTTGACCATGATCTTCGATTTCTCTGTACACCAACACATGTCAAAAAAAGAAGATTGATAATATATGATTTAAGTTGTAAAGAACATGCGCCTGTGTTTTTTTTAATTTTTGTTTTCTTTTTTGATTTTTGGGTGGTTTTTATTTAGATAATGTGGTCAAACAATAGTCGTGGATAGATTGAGAAGAATATCGTAGCAATAAATAGTACGTCTGATTTCGGTGTGTGTGTGTATTTTTTATTTAATTATTTATTTTATTCTTTTATGCCAAGGATGAATTTTTACATTAAGTCCCAGTGTGTATGAAGTTTTGTAAATGTCATCTGTTCCTACCGGCACATGATGGCCTGCTCTTGCAAAAAGCGGAACAAGATTTAACGTGTGCGCAAGATGTTCTGTGTGTGTTTGCACACAGGGCCTGGGTGTTTACAGTCTCATCCAACGGATGAGACTATAAAGTGTGTGTGTGTGTGTGTGTGTGTGTGTGTGTGTGTGTGTGTGTGTGTGTGTGTGTGTGTGTGTGGCGTGTGTGTATGTGTGTTTGTGTGCGTGTGTGTGTGTGTGACATGTGTGTTTGTGTTTGTGTGAGACATGTGTGTTTGTGTGTGTGTGTGGGGTTATATTTGTGTGTGTGTGCGTGTGCGTGTGTGTGTGTGTGAGGTGTGTGTGTGTGAGGTGTGTATGTGTGTTTGTGTGTGTTGGTGGCAGATCTGTTTACTGATTTTCTGCTAGAAGATAGAAGCAGACTTTACACCATAACGTCTTCATTTTATGATCTTGAGTGTAGCAGTGTGTAAAGCATGTCTGCATTTTTGGGGGGTTTCTGAATTTTTTTTTTATATTATTAACTATATGAAATGTAAATTGAACAGAAAAACGTAAAAATATATATTATGGTGTGGAAAAGGTGTAGGGAGAAGGTGCTTATTTTTTCGAATTTGCAGAAACTGTGAAATGAGTGATAAACATGGTCATGTGATTGCAGTGGGAATTGTGTAAAATAATTTTTGTTGATGTTGGTGGCAGATCTGTGTATTGATCTTCCGCTGGAAGATTGATGGCAGATTTTACACCAAAACATAAGGGTAAAAGAAGATTGAGGATATATGATTTTAAGTTAAGTTTTGGTTAGCATGTGCCTGTGTTTTTTTTGTGTGTTATTTTTTTTAGATAATGAGATGAAATTTAAGCTAAAGAAAAACATGGCATGTTCAGTACTGGTGTAGAAAGTATGTGGGGAGCAGTTTTCTTTTCTTTTGTTTCATTTTTTAAAAAAAATCTTTTTCTTTTAAAATATCACATTAAATCACATCACATGTGACATGAATGTTAAACCTGGTCCTGTGATTGCGATGGGAATTGTGTAAAAGCATTTTGATTGATGTTGGTGGCAGATCTGTGTATTGATCTTTGGCTGGAAGATAAATGGCAGATTTTACACCAACATACGAAATATGTATGTGGATGACTAAGTAATTCTATATGATATTAAGTATGATATTAGATAATGTGTGCCTTCTTTATATTTTTGTTTAGTTTTTTTTTCTTTTTAGATAATGAAACAAAATAGAAATAGGAAAAAAAATTAGTATGTTTTATAATGGTGTGAAAAGTAGGGGGGGGGGGGGGGAGGTTTTTATTTTTAATTTGATTTTTGTTTTAAAAAGAAAATCAAATCTTGCAAAATGTGAAAAGAGAAATGTACCTGGTTTTATTATTGCACCAATTTTTTATGTATTTATTCTTTTTTATATCCAGATAATGGAATAAGCGCTCATGAGCTTTTTTTTATATTTTTTTTTTTTTACATCCAGTCCCAGTGCGTATGCAATATTACATTTTGTTTGTTTTTATATTTTTCTTTTAAAAATTACACTAAATCACATCACATGTGAAATGAATGATAAGCTTGGTCCTGTGATTGCAATACAAATTGTGTAAAAGCATTTTGATTGATGTTGGTGGCAGATCTGTGTATTGCTCTTTCACTGGAAGATTGATGGCAGATTTTACACCAACAGATTTGAAAAAAGAATATTGATAGTATATGATTTAAATTGTAATAGCATGCGCCTGTGTTTTTTTTTTTTTTTCTTTTTTGATTTTTGGGTGGTTTTTATTTAGATAATGTGGTCAAACAATAGTATGTGAATAGATTGACAAGAATATTGTAGCAGTAAATGGTATGTCTGGTTTCCATGTGTGTGTGTGTGTGTGTGTGTGTGTGTGTGTGTGTGTGTGTGTGTGTGTGTGTGTGTGTGTGTGTGTGTGTGTGTGTGTGTTGTGTGTGAGGCGTGTGTGTGTGTGTGTGTGTGTTGTGTGTGAGGCGCGCGCGCGTGTGTGTGTGTGTGTGTGTGTGTGTGTATGTGTGTGTGTGTGTGTGTTGTGTGTGTTGGTGGCAGATCTGTTTACTGATCGTCTGCTAGAGGATACAAGCAGACTTTACACAACAACAATCTTCATGTTATGATCTTCAGTGTAGCAGTGTGTAAAGCATGTCTGCATTTTGGGGGGGGTTGTTTATTTTTTTTTTATACTATTAACTATATGAAATGTAAATTGAACAAAAAAATTAAAAGTTTATATCATGGTGTGAAAAGTGTATGTGGAGAAGGGGCTTATTTTTTCGAATTTGCATCAACTGTGAAATGACTGATAAACTTGGTCATTGTTGGAATTGTGTAAAATGATTTTAGTAGTTAGTGGCAGATCTGTGTATTGATTTTCTGCTGGAAGATTGATGGTAGATTTTCACACCAACACATGTGGGTAAAAGAAGATTGACAGTATATGCTTTTTAAGTTATGGATAGCGTGTGCCTGTGTTTTGCTCTTTTTTTTTTTTTTTTTTTTTTGACCTTTTCCTTTCTTAGATAATGAGATGAAATGTAAGTTAAAGAAAAACATGACATGTTCAATACTGTGGAAAGTATGTGGGAGCAGTTTTCTTTTCTTTTGTTTTAGTTTTGTTTTATTTATTTATTTTTTTAAATCACACTAAATCACATCAACTGTGAAATGAATGATAAACTTGGTCCTGTGATTGCAGTGGGAATTGTGTAAAATGATTTGAGTTGATGTTGGTGGCAGATCTGTGTATTGATCTTCTGCTGGAAGATTGATGGCAGATTTTACAACATATGTGGGAAAATGATTGATGGTATATGATTTTAAATTGTGGATAGCGTGTGCCTGTGTTTTGCTTTTATTTTTTGTTTTGACCTTTTTTTTTTCTTAGATCATGAGATGAAATGTAAGATAAGAAAAACATGGCATGTTCAATACTGGTGTGGAAAGTATGTGGGGAGCAGTTTTCTTTTATTTCATTGAAAAAAAACCTTTTTCTTTTAAATATCACTATAATCACACCACATGTGACATGAATGTTAAACTTGGTCCTGTGATTGCGATGGGAATTGTGTAAAGAAATGGTGGCAGATTTTACACCAATATATGAAATATATATGTGGATGACTAAGTAATTTTTATATGATATTAAGTATAGTTGTGAATAAAGTGTGGCCTCTTTATATGTTTATTTTTTGTTCTTTTTAGATAACGAAACAAAATGTAAATAGGCAAAAAAAAAAAAAAAAAGTATTTTTTATAATGGTGTGAAAAGTGGGGGGGGGGGGGGGGGGGGGGGGGGGAAGGTTTTTTCTATATTAATTTTTTTTTTTTTTTTTTTTAAAGAAAATCAAATCTTTTAAATTGTGAAAAGAGAAGCGTACCTGGTTTTATTATTGCCACGATTATTTTATATATTTATTCTTTTTTTATATCCAGATAATGGAGTAAGCACTCATTAGCTCTTTTTTTCTACATCTGATGCCCGTGTGTATGCAATATTACCTGGAATTACTTATGCTGGTGGCAAATCTGTGTACTGATTTTCTGCAGGAAGATACATACATATTTTACACCAACATGAATATCTTACACATACTAAAAATAATTATCTGAAAGATTAACACACTGTGATTTTAAGGATAATAGTGGATAGATTGAGATAAAAAAATCAATAAATCATTATGTCTGCCTCAAGTTGTTGTTGTTGTTGTTGTTGTTGGTGTGTGTGTGTGTGTGTGTGTGTGTGTGTGTGTGTGTGTGTGTGTGTGTGTGTTGGTGCGCGAGTCAGACTCTGTGTGTGTGTGTGTGTGTGTGTTTGATTCATTTTACGTTTTTTCACAAAATGTGATATTAGACATTTAAAAAAAAAAAAGGTTAGTGTGTGTGTGTGTGTATGCGGGGAGGGGGGCAGGGGTAGGAGGAGGAGTTTTGGAAGTAGGGAAGGGGGTTAATTCACTAAATCTACACAGAACAGTTAAGAAAAAAAAAAAGAACACAAATGTACATAATTCTTGAATACAGATTAGTTAAAAATTCCAAATTCTGAACAGAATCTAACGCATGAACAATAAAACTATTTATAACCATAACCAACAAGAGAAAACTCTAATCAACAGAAGGAAATGTCTTTTAAGTCCGTAATAATCATAATAAAGAACCAATAGGACAGTGCAGTAATGATTTGAAAAATGTATACCTCAGATATGGATCATTGAATATCTCTGATGAGGATGATGAGGTAAGAACAGGTATATATAACATTTCAGCATGCTGCATATCAATATATGATCAACAGTCATACTATGTTCACATATGCAAGATACATGTCCAACATATTTTGTTTTAAAACAGTTCATTTCCCATCTTCAAGCCAGAGAAACAATTTCTTTTATACAATAAAAATCTGTTTCATATATTTTAACGAAAGACTGAATTTTACCATCCCTTCATCTACACCTAGACAATCAAGTTTCTTTTTTTCATATTGGAATAACTTTTGTTGTGCTTTTTCCACGATCTGATAACATTCTTGCAGTGACAGATGAGGTGTCAAATTTTCCACATCTCTCAATTGTTTTGCCCCAGTTTTTGCTAAAAGATCAACTTTTTCATTGTAATATATACCAGAGTGAGATGGAATCCAACAAAAAGTTATATCTGAACTTTTTAAGGTGAGGAGATGAATTAAATGACAAATCTCAAAAAGTTCTGATCTAACTTTTGTTTTCATAGAGCTGATGGCTTGAATTACTGATTTTGAATCAACACAAAACAGAATGCGGAAAACAGCTCTTGTGTGTAACTGAAGTCTTGGTAGCAGATCTGTTTATTGATCTTCTGCTAGATGATAGAAGCAGATTTTACACCAACAGATCTTCATGTTATGATCTTAAGTGTAGCAGCATGTGAAGCATGTCTACATTTTTTTTTTTGGGGGGGGGGGGGGGGTGGGTTTTTTTTTTTAATGTAAACTGAAAAGAAAAAAGTAAACATTTATATTATTGGTTTGGGGAGAAGGGGGTTATTTTTTGAATCGCATCAAATGTAAAATGAATGATAAACTTGGTCATGTGATTGCAATGGAAATTGTGTATTTTAGCTGATGTTGGTGTCAGGTCTGTGTATTGATCTTCCACTGGAAGATTGATGGCAGATTTTACACCAATGCATGTGGGGAAAAGAAGATTGATGGTATATGATTTTAAGTAAAGTTGTGGATAGCATGGGCCTGTGTTTTTTTTGTGTGTGTGTTTGTTAAAGAAAAAAAAATTCTTCGATAATGAGATCCAATGTAAGTTAAAGAAAAACATGGCATGTTCAATATTGGTGTGGAAAGTATGTGGGGAGCAGTTTTCTTTTCTTTTGTTTTAGTTTTGTTTTTATGTTTTTCTTTTAAAAAATCACACTAAGTCGAATCAAATATGAATTAAATGATAAACTTGGTCATGTGATTGAAATAGAAATTGTGTAAAATGATTTTAGTTGATGTTGGTGCCAGATTTGTGTATTGATCTTCGACTGGAAGATTGATGGCAGATTTTACATCAACACATGAAATATGTATGTGGATGACTAAGTAATTCTATATGATATTGATTATAGTAGTGGATATAGTGTGCCTTCCTTGTTTGGTGTTTTTTTTGTTGGTTTTTTTTTAGATAATGAAGTAAAATGTAAATAGGCAAAAATTTAGCATGTTTTATAATGATGTGACAAGTGTGGGGGTGAAGGGTTTTTTTTAAAATATTTTTTTCTTAAAGAAAATATACTCTTACTAAATGTGAAAAGAAATGTTCCTGGTTTTATTATTTTATTATTGTTTATGTGTGTGTAGGGAAGGACGGTGGCAGGATGGTTAAGACGTTCGCCTGCCAATATGTAAATCGTAAGTTTCTGGGTTCGTACCCAGCCTCGCCCTTTCTTCCCAGTTTGACGAAAAAATCGAACTGAATGTCAAAGTCATTCGGATGAGACTCGAAACCGAGGCCCTGTGTGCGAATGCACGCAGAACATCTTGTGCACACGTTAAAACCCCGTTCCACCTTTCAGAAGAGTAGGCCATCATGTGCCGGTAGGAGCGGATGACAAAATTATAACAAACCAGCATGCACACAGGTGTCGTGTTTAGACACCATCCCTGAGGAAAAATCAGGGAGTTGGAGTCCCAGAGCGGCTCGGGGCTGTAGGTATATGGCAGTGTTCTGGTGACTCCTGCGACGGTACTGGAACCATTCGTATCGGTCAATGCCCTTCCAATGGATCATTCCAGTGCCGTGGAGAGGGGGGGTCTGCTGCATGGGTAACAGCTTGCCCTCCATATATGCTTGCCCAGGCTTTGCGCTCTAAAGAGCGCAACTTCATAGTCTTCCGAGACTGATGAGTGCCTACTACTATGTGGTGTTGTGGTGTGTGAGAGAGAGAGAGAGAGAGGTGTGTGTGTGTGTGTGTGTGTGTGTGTGTGTGTGTGTGTGTGTGTGTGTGTGTGTGACTTAAGTTTTGGTGGCAGATCTGTTTATTGATCTTCTGCCAGAAGATAGAAGCAGATTTTACACCAACACATCTTCATGTTATGATCTTCAGTGTAGCAGCATGTAAAGCATGTCTGCATTAATTTTTGTTTTGTTTTGTTCATTTTTTTTTTTATAAATCATATGAAATGTGGATTGAAAACAAGAATGTAAAAGTCTATATTATGATGTGGAAAGTATGTGGGAAGAAGGGGTTCATTTTTTTTCAAATCTCATCAAATGTGAAATGAATGAGAAACTTGGTCATGTGATTGCAATGGAAGTTGTGTAAAATGATTTTAATTGATGTTAGTGGCAGATCTGTGTATTGATCTTCCGCTGGAAGATTGATGGCAGATTTTAAACCAGCACATGTGGGGAAAAGAAGATTGAGGGTATGCATAACCCAGCATGGACACAGGTGTCATGTTTAGACACCATCCCTAAGGGGAAAAAAAAAAAGGGTAGGCGCTGCACTTGTGGCGACTTGCTCTCCCAGAGGAGAGCAGCCCGAATTTCATGCAGAGAAATCTGCTGAGTCATAAAGTGGTATAAAATAAAAAATAAAGTATGATTTTAAGTTTAGTTGTAGATAGCATGTGCCTGTGTTTTGCTTTTTTTTTTTTTTCTTTCTTTTTTTTTAAATTTTTTTTAAAAGATAATGAGATCAAATTTAAGTTTTAAAAAAACCATGGCATGTTCAATACTGGTGTGAAAAGTATGTGGGGAGCATTTTTGTTTTCTTTTTTGTTTGTTTTAGTTTTGTTATTTTGTTTTTCTTTTAAAAAATCACACTAAATCACATCACATGTGAAAAGAGTGATGAACTTGGTCCTGTGATTGCAATGGGAATTGTATAAAAGCATTTTCATTGATGTTGGTGGCAGATCTGTGTATTGATCTTTGGCTGGAAGATTGATGGCAGATTTTACACCAACATGTGTAATGTTTGTGGATGAGTAAGTAATTCTATATGATATTAAGTATACTAGTGGACAAAGTGTGCATTTTTTTTTTTAAGACAATGAAATAGAATGTAAACAGGCAAAAAAACCCCCAAACAACCTAGCATGATTCATAATGGTGTGGCAAATGTGTGGGGGTGAAGGGGTCTTTTAAAACAAAAATCAAATCTTGCAAAATGTGATAACAGAATTGTACCTGGTCATATATTTGCCACCAATATTTTATATATTTATTTTTTCTTTTTTATATCCAGATAATGGAATAAGCACTTGTGTGCTTTTTTTTTCTCATCCAGTCCCCGTGTGTATACAGTATTAAAAATGAAATAACTTACTTTGGTGGCAAATCTGTGTACTGATTTTCTGCAGGAAGATACATACAGATTTTACACCAACATAAATGTGTTACCGCATACAAAAAAAAATTATCTGAAAGATTAATATACTGTGATTTTAAGGATAGTAGAGGGTAGTTTGAGAAGAAAACATGTAGCAATAAATGGTATGTCTAGCGCAAGTTGTTGCAGGGTGTGTGTGTGTGTGTGTGTGTGTGTGTGTGTGTGTGTGTGTGTGTGTGTGGTGTGTGTGTGTGTGTTTGAGACTTTAGTGTTGGTGGCAGATCTGTATAGTAATCTTCTGCTTAAAGATAGAAGCAGATTTTACACCAACACATCTTCATATTAGGATCTTCAGTGTAGCAGCGTGTAAAGCATATCTGCATTTATTTTGATTGTTTTTTGTGTGTGTGTTTTTTTTTTTAATAAATCATATCAAATGTAATTTGAAAAAAAGGTAAAAGTTTATATTATGGTGTGGAAAGTGTTTAAAGAGAAGCAGTTTATTTTTTCGAATCGCATCAAATGTGAACAGAATGATAAACTCAGTCATGTGATTGCAATGGAAGTTGTGTATAATGATTTTAGTTGATGTTGGTGGCAGATCTGTGTATTGATCTTCCGCTGGAAGATTGATGGCAGATTTTACACCAACATGTCTGGGAAAAAGAAGATTGATGATATATGATTTTAAGTTAAACTGTGGATAGCATGTGCCTATGTTTTGCTTTTGTTTTGATTTGTTCTGTTGTTGTTTTTTAAGATAATATCAAAATTTTATGTAAGTTAAAGAAAAACATGTCATGTTCAATACTGGTGTGGAAAGTATGTGGGAAGCAGTTTTCTTTTCTTTTGTTTTAGTTTTGTTTTTGTGTTTTTCTTTCTAAAAAATCACACTAAATTGCATCACATGTGAAGTGAAAGCGTGTAAAGCATATCTGCATTTATTTTGATTGTTTTTTGTGTTTATTTTTATTATAAATCATATCAAATGTAATTTGAAAAAAAGATAAAAGTTTATATTATGGTGTGGAAAGTGTTTAAAGAGAAGCGGTTTATTTTTTTGAATTGCATCAAATGTGAAGTGAATGATAAACTTGGTCCTGTGATTGCAATGGGAATTGTGTAAAAGCATTTTCATGGATGTTGGTGGCAGATGTGTGATTTGATCTTCGGCTGGAAGATTGATGGCAGATTTTACATCGACACATGAAATATGTATGTGGATGACTAAGTAATTCTATATGATGTTAAGTATAGTAGTGGATAAAGTGTGCCTTCTTTGTTTTTTTTTTTTTTTTTTTTAGCTAATGAAACAAAATGAAAAAAGGCAAAAGAAAGTTATGTTTTATAAAGGTGTGACAAGTATGTGGGGTGAAGGTTTTTTTTTTTTTTTAAAAATAAAATCTTGCAAAATGTGAAAAGAGAAATGTGCCTGGTTATTTATTCTTTTTTTTATATCAAGATAATGGAATAAGCACTTCTGCACTTTTTTACATCCAGTACCCATGTGTATGCAGTTTTAGATGAAATAACTTATGCTGGTGGCAAATCTGTGTACTATTTTTCTGCAGGAAGATACATACAAATTTTACACCAACAAAATATGTTACACATACTAAACAAAATTATCTGAAAGATTAATACACTGTGATTTTAAGGATAGTAGAGGATAGTTTGAGAAGAAGAAATGTAGCAGTAAATGGTATGTCTAGCCCAAGTTGTTTCTGTGTGTGTGTGTGTGTGTCTGTGTGTGTGTGTGTGTGTGTGTGTGTGTGTGTGTGTGAGATGTGTGTGTGTGAGAGACGTGTGTGTGTGAGACGTGTGTGTGTGTGAGACGTGTGTGTGTGTGTGAGACGTCTGTGTGAGACGTCTGTGTGTGTGTATGTGTCTGTGTGTCTGTGTCTGTGTCTGTGTGTGTGACTTTAGTGTTAATGGCAGATCTGTTTACTGATCTTCTGCTAGAAGATAGAAGTAGATTTTACACCAACACATCTTCATATTATGATCTTCAGTGTAGCAGCATTTAAAGCATGCATTTCTTTGTTTGTTTTGTTTTTTAGTGCTTTTTTTTTTTTTTTAATTCATTGATTATTTTTATAAACCATATCAAATGTAAATGGAAAAGAAAAATGAAAAGTTTATACTATGGTGTAGAAAGTGTGTGGAAAAAGTTTTTTTTTTTTTATTTATCGCATCAAATGTGAAATGAAAGATAAACTTGGTCATGTGATTGTAATGGAAATTGTGTAAAAACATTTTCATTGGTGATGGTGGCAGATCTGTGTATTGATCTTTGGCTGGAAGATTGATGGCAGATTTTACACCAACACATGTGGGGAAAAAGAAAATTGATGGTATATGATTTTAAGTGAAGTTGTGGATAGCATGTACCTGTGTTTTGCTTTTCTTTTTATGCCTTTTTTTTTTTTTTTTTAATAATGATATCCAATTTAAGTGAAAAAAAAACCATGGCATGTTCAATACTGGTGTGGAATGTATGTGGGGAGCAGTTTTGTTTTCTTTTGTTTTAGTTTTGTTTTTATATTTTTCTTTTAAAAAATCGTTCTTAATCTCATTATATGTGAAATGAATGATAAACTTGGTCCTGTGATTGCAATGGGAATTGTGTAAAAGCATTTTCATTGATGTTGGTGGCAGATCTGTGTATTGATCTTCGGCTGGAAGATTAATGGCAGATTTTACAGGAACACGTGAAATATGTATGTGGATGACCAAGTAACAATGCAAGGGAATAAACTCTTCCACTTCTGTTGAAAGCTCACCAGTTGTTTCTCTTGTAGTGTGTGTGTGTGTGTGTGTGTTTGTGCAAACGCACGCAGAGCATCTTGCGCACACATTAAATCCTGTTCCACTTTTCGTAAGAGTAGGCCATTGTGTGCCGGTGGAAACAGATGACAATATTTACAAAACTGCATACACATGGGGACTAGATGTAAAAAAGCACACGAGTGCTTAACGCTTATTCCATTATCCTCGATGTAAAATAATAAATAAATAAACTACACACACACACACACACACACACACACACGGGATAGGGGGCACAGGATAGCCTAGTGGTCAGAACATTGCGCTCGCAATTTGATGACCCAGGTTCGATTCCCGTTCGAGGAGATTTTTTTCCTGGAGTTAATATCAGTGCTGACTCTACTCTCCCCCAAAGTCCTTCGGATGAGACTATAAACCGAGGGCCTACGCGCGCAGAACGGATGGATGGGGGGACGGAAGAGGCTAGTGGTCAGAACATTGCGCTGGCAATTTGACGACCTGGGTTTGAGTCCGGTCGAGGAGATTTTTCTCCTGAAGTTAACATCAGTGCCGACTCCACTCTACCAAA
>CM060333.1:17879389-17919389 GCA_030674155.1 Stramonita haemastoma
ACCAAACAACCAAGACACACCGAACGCCACAAAACAGTAGCTGTCAACTCCTCACGAGGAGTGGCTCAAAACCACAGCTAACTCACATAAAAAAAAACAAGCTGGACAAAACACCACAAAACAAACAGCAGCTGTCAACTCCTCCTCACCAGGAGTGGCACAAGGCCCACAGCTCAATTCACATCATATATAAAAAAAAAACCACCGAGACAACTGGACGCCACGAAACAAAGAAGCTACCCACATCCTCCTCCAAGGAGTTGCACACATCTAAATCACCTGGATACAACCAGCCTGGGTTTCATCACAACAAGCCCAGCTATCAACTATCAACTCTAAGGAGTAGCACAAAGTCCACATACACCAACTATCAACTCCTCCTCCAAGGAGTAGCACAAAGTGCACACATAGAACAAAACAAAACGAAACCAAACAGGACAACAACAACAAAAACAACATCACAATCATAGGATGCCACCTCCTCCTCCGAGAAGCTGCACCCAGCTCAATCACCTGATAAAACCAGACTGGGCACCAACATCACAACACAAGCCCAGCTATCAACTCCTCCTCCAAGGAGTATCACAAGGTGCCCAGTCACCACATAGAACAAAACACAAACAAACAAAACAGGACAAAAACATCACAGACAGAGGATGCAACCTCCTCCTCCGAGGAGCCGCACCCAACTGACTCACCGCTCCAAAAACTCTCCCTCTAAATGCTTTTAGATCAAAATTTTCAAAAAAAGCAACATGTATCTGTGGCAAAAATATTACAATAAGTCACATTCTTTTAGAATGCAAAGATTTGAAAAACTTTTTACCCGTTTTCACATACGTTTGCTTAGAGCAAATTTTAAAAGACTTTTCGCTTATGAAAGAAATTGTATTGTCATTAAGTCATAGTCCTATTATCAGGTTCTTATAGTTTAATGATTTTTTTTTTTTTAATTTTATTTTATACTAGTTATATGATTTGCAAAGTTAGTGTTTAAGCTGTTATTTCTTTCTTTTCATTATTCTTGTTCTATGGTTTTAATTTTTGGTTCTTAATAGTTGTTTAATGCAGATAATTTGCTATGTGCTCATCCCAACCCCCATCCCCCCCCCCCACCCCTCCATACACACACTCACTCATATACACTTTCCCGTCTGATATCACTATTTAGTGGAAGGACATTAAACTGAAGAACTAACTAACTCTCCTCTAAATGCAAAAATATGCCCCAAGATTTGATCTCACTCGAACCAAAACTTCCACTACAACCACGGGACCCACGCACAAAACAAGCATCACTGATAAAACAGCATGGAAAAGAAAATGGCCCCAAAACAGCCCAACCGTTACACAAACCGTGCACAGGCACCAACTTCACCAAACAAAATAAATCACAGGCTACACCCGAGCCAGATAAACTAATTCAAATAATAATACTTTTCCACTCCAAACGTCATAATCTGTGACACACACACATACTCAAAGCAAGTATGCTACTGTTGTGCTTGTTTTACAGCAGCATGTATTATTGACAATATGCCGTAAAGATATACCACCGCATGGATTTGCCTGTGGGGTAGATCATTCCTTTGCCCATAGTTGTGCACACATGCATGCTCTCTCTCTCTGCGGTTGGCAATGGGTTGTTGACAAGAAGCAGACGTGCGCAGGATGCTCCCTACTTCAATGCAAAATCATCATGTTTAGAAGGCATGCATCGTCGTCAATTTTGGTGTCGACGTCGCATATGTGTATCTGTTCCTGTTGGTGCCAAAGTTTTGTCCGGACTATAAACTGGTAGGTCAACACAAGTGACTCATAAATTAGTAAGAATATTGTAGAGTATCGTTTTATCTGAACGCAAACAGAAGTCAGCTGTTCCCCACATGCAACTTGCGTGACAAAGTGCAATGCTACGGCCTTAGAGTTATGTAGGCCAAGTCAGTGTGTCGTCAAAGGTACAGGCGCTTGAATTAGAAAAATGTCGGAACAAGAGCAACAACCCAACTTGATGTATTTTATTGACTGGCGCTTTAAGCAGATACACCAAGAGCTACAGCTCCAGTCATCTTACATAAAAGCCAACATTGATGAAAAGTTTGTGCAGATAGACAGTAAGTTCAAACGTATATTAGAAGAGTTAGGTACTGTGAAGAAATGTGTGGAAGAAAACAGGGAAGAAATAGAAGACTTGAAAGAAGAAAAGCATATCTTGATAGACAGGGTACCAAAAAATGGAACATAACCAAGAAAAGATGGAGCAAGATTCTAAAGCATGCAATTTGTTGTTCATCAATGTAGTGGAAAACAAAAGAGAAGATAGTAGCACAACAGCAGACATTGTCACTGATATGCTAAATTTCTTCGACTCTGACAACACTTGGCAACAGAAAGATTTGTGAAGGTGTCCCGGCTAGGAAAGCCTCGACCCCAGGGAAACTCCCCCAGACCAAATCTGGTGAAGTTCTGTCGGTGGGCAGACAAGATGGCGGTGCTGAGTAACAAACAACTCAGGGACAATCTGAGGCAGGATGGGATCAAAGTGGCCTCTGATCTCACCCACCAGCAAAGGGAGATGGTAAATTTCCATCGTAACCATGGCAAAATTGCCTACATTTACAATGGCTGATTGCAAGTGAAGGACAGAGGCCAATCTCGCCCTCATTTCCATGAAGAAGATCCCCACCCGCTCTACGCTGATGACAGAGCCTACAGCAAGGAGGACCAGCACCACTTTCAGACCAGGCGGCAATTCCGTGGCAGGAGTTGGCACACCAACAGAAGAGGTGCCAGTCACAGCTACCCAGGTCAACCAGGCAGAACTGATGCCCCGTCAGTTCGTGAGGTGGAGCAGAGGGATCCTGGTCACCCACCACGCAGCAACCCACGACGACACCATTCCAAGGACAGTAGTGAAGCAGACATCAATGGGTCTCAAGTGAAATCTAGATGGTGCATGGGGTATACAGGAGTATCCCCCAGGACAGAAATTCAGCCAAAGACCTGTGGTTCCAGGCACTGGTTTATATAGTGGAGTAACTAACCAGGGATGACCAGAACACAAAGTCAGCCATGTGTCCACTGTGTACCAGGACAGAGGTGCCCACCAACCTGAAATGGACACACTGTGTTCAAGTTATGTCAAAAAAGGGAAAACAGTATTGCAACACAGCAGTGGAAATGATAATAACAGTAAAAATCTAGTTACTCCTGATGATCATGATGACTGTGCTCTGACACTGACTGAGGACAGCTCAGAACAACATGACCCAACAGAAGACAGTCAGACAGTGACACAGGACAGTCCACATCAACATGTCACAACAGAAGACAGTCAAACAGTGACACAGGACAGTCCACATCAACATGTCACAATAGAAGACAGTCAGACAGTGACACAGGACAGTCCACAACAACATGTCACAATAGAGGACAGTCAGACAGTGACACAGGACAGTCCACATCAACATGTCACAACAGAAGACAGTCAAACAGTGACACAGGACAGTCCACATCAACATGTCACAACAGAAGACAGTCAAACAGTGACACAGGACAGTCCACTACAACATGTCACAATAGAGGACAGTCAGACAGTGACACAGGACAGTCCACATCAACATGTCACAACAGAAGATAAGCAGTCAGAAACAAAGAAAGATACTCCCATTGGGAAAATGACACCCACAAGGGCAACTATGCATGACAGGCCCAAAAGACGTGCTGCATATCTTAAACAGTCATGCCAACAACAAAAAACTGCCATGACCAACAGGGCAGGTAGCCAGAGCAGCATTCTGGATTCTCTGAGGAGAGCAGCATCATCTGATGGCTCCAAAGAGAATGAGGGATGCTTAGGGAACAAACAGAACCAGGGTAAAAAGCCAAATACTGGCTCAGTAACCAAGAAATAGGAATTTGGCCAGGCCACTGTGACCTGTCCAATCCAATCCAATGATGTTGCTTATAGCCCCGCCGACCACATAGGCCATATCAGGGCTATCACCTCGTCAATCCAATCCAATCATGGTGCTTATTGCCCTGCCGACCACATAGGCCATATCAGGGCTATCCCCTCGTCACATTTTAAAACTCGTATTAAAAGTGTGCGACTATGTACAATTTAAAACAAGGTATAAAACCAACTCAACTGTCCTTGCTTGTATTGACGCCCCGGTCGACCATAAGGGTCAGCCCAGGATGGCCCCCGCGGCGTGGGAAAACCCACATCGATCACACTTAAAACGAGATAAAACCAAAACCGGGTTCCTTAAAACAACCTTGTCCTTAGAGACCAACCATACCACTTTCGCTCATATCAGATGAAAAAAGCCGGATTCTCTCAGGAAGTTAAAAATGGTGTCTGGTGGAACATCCCGAAAGAGGATCTTTAGGGAGTCCACGTTAAAATGCTTGTGCCTAATATCCTGAACATCCCGACACTCCAGGAGCAGATGCCTTACGGTCACCCACACGTCGCAAGTCACGCACCACGGGGTTCCCTCGCCTTTCAGCAAGTGAACGTGAGTGATGTGAGAATGACCCGTGTGTATCCTGGTGAGCTCTGTCGCCTCCCTTCGGTTTTTGACACCCAGAGGGAAAACCTCTTTCAGGTTGGGACGGATCCGAAAAATCTTGTTGTCCGTCTGAGCGATCCACTCCTCCTGCCTGAGGGAATGCTCCTAGGTTTCAGATCCGTGAACGGCACCATGGACCCGGAAACCTCCTGCTCCATGGCACGCCTGGCGAGTCGGTCAACCGTCTCATTGCCCCGAATGCCCGCGTGCCCCACACCAAAACCACGTCACACCCGTCCCGTCTCAAAGAAGTATACAGCTCATAGAACTCCTGAAGCCTAGGGTGGTTTACGTTCCTGCAAGCGATAGCCTCCAGAGCAGAGAGCGAGTCTGTACAGACCAAGAAGTCTTTCCTTGCCGATCACCGGATCAGTTGCAGGGACAAGACCAGAGCGCTCAGTTCGGCTGTGTACACTGAGGCATCCGAAGGCAGGCGCTCCGAAAGCGCCAACTCCTTGACGGCGGGACAATAGGTGGCGCAGGCCACCCCCTCCTCCAACTTGGACCCGTCCGTAAAAACCCTGGTGTAGGACACATACGACGCACAGAGCTCTTGAAAGAAGGCCCCGTACGCCATGGAGCTGGTGACGTCTTTCTGGTGAGAAGCAAGCTTGAAACAGACAACCGGGGTCTCCACCATCCACATTGGCGTCTCTGGCAACTTGGGCAGGTCACAGACAACCCCCAGATCAATGCCCGCCTCCCGGAGATGGGGAAGGATCCGAATGCCCAGAGGCGGGGCGGCAGAAGGCGATTTGTCGAACTTGGCCTGAAACCGGGGATTCATGACACAATCGTACACCGGGTTGTTGTACTCTGAATACAGTTTGAGGTAATAATTCAAAGTCAGTTTCAGACGGCGGTGTTTTAGTGAAGGCTCTCCCGCTACCACGTACAGGCTGTACACCGGCGTCGTCCGGAAGGCTCCGAGACAGATCCGGAGCGCCTGGTGGTGGACAAGGTCCAGAGTTTTCAGGTAGGAAGGCCTCGCCGAGCCGTACACCTGGCATCCGTAGTCCAGCTTGGAGCGCACCAGCGCCCTGTAAACGTGCAGCAGTGTTCTCCTGTCCGCTCCCCAGTCAGTATGGGCGATCACCCACAGGAGGTTCAGGGCTCTCTGACACGACGCTTTCAGATGTTGAATGTGGCTCCTGAAATTGAGCTTCCGGTCGAAAACAATGCCCAAGAATTTGGCCTCCGCCACCGCCGGGATGGTGGATTTTCCCAAGCGGATGACGGGGTCCGGGAAGTGCTCTCTGGACTTGTTCGTGAAGTGAATGCACTTCGTTTTGGCAACCGAAAACTTGAACCCATTATCTTGCGCCCATTCCTGAACCTTGTTCACGCAGAGCTGTATTTGCCTCTGAACCCCCGCAAACGTACTGCCCGTAGCGTAAAAAGCGAAACTGTCCATGAACAGTGAACACTCCACCCCCTGATGGACCGACCTGACGATGTCGTTGATCTTGACACTGAAGAGAGCCAGGGAAATGATGCTCCCCTGAGGAACCCCCATCTCCTGCTCAAAGATCTCTGAAAGCGTGGAGCCCACCCTCACCTGGAACCGTCTCTTGGCCAAAAAATTCTGCAGTGACAAGGGCAACCGACCCCGAAACCCCAAGTCCCGCAGGTCCGACATGATGCCGTACCTCCAGGCGGTGTCATAAGCCTTCTCCAGGTCGAAGAAAACGGCCACCACATGCCGCCCATTGACAAAGGCGTTCCGGACTGTCGTCTCGAGGCGGACCAGGTGGTCCACGGTGCAAGGATTCTTGCGGAAACCGCACTGCTCCCTGGCCAGAAGACCCTTCGCCTCCAGATGCCACACCAGGCGGACTGTTGACCATTTTCTCCATCACCTTACAAATGCAGCTGGTGAGTGCGATGGGCCTGTAATTGCCGGGGTCCTTAAGGTCCTTGCCGGGTTTCTGGATAGGGATGACGCAGGCCATCTCCCAGGACGAGGGAAAAAACCCCGTCGTCCAGATCCAGTTGTAAACCCTCAGGAGAGTCCGCAGACATACTTCCGGAAGGTGCCTCAGAAGGCCATAATGTACCTCATCAGGGCCCACCGAAGTCTCGCCACAAGACTGCAAGGCGCTCTTCAGCTCCGGGAAAGAAAATGGCAGGTTGTGACTTGTAATACCAGTAAAGACAATAGCATATTACCTTGCAGGTTAGCAGGATGTTCCCAGCAAAGTACCCCTCATGGGGGATCAGCTATAGATGTACATACTGTAATTAAAACACAAATTGAGTTTTTGAATTATAATGTCAACGGTTTGCTTGACAAATTGGAAAATAATGATTTCATTGACTTTTTGTTACATGACTTTATCTGTTTAACTGAGACTTTCATTGCTACTGATTTTTCTTCACCGTTATTTGACGATTATGTCATTTTTACATTAAAGGCTAGGAAGTTGTCACACCATGGAAGATATTCAGGTGGAATTATTGTTATGATTAGACAAAAGTTTGTAACACACATTGAGCGTGTTGCAGAACAAAATGAACATGCTGTTATTATTAAAGTTCACAAAGACATGCTTTCAACTGACCACCACATCATGTTTATCTGTACATACATTCCACCTCATGACTGTGTTTGCTGGAAAGATCAGCACAAGGGATTTGGTTTAGAAATATTGGAACAGACTATATTGGATTTGCAGGAATTCTATGGCAGTTTCCATATCCTACTTACAGGTGACCTTAATGCAAGAACAGCCAATCATAACTATTCTGTTGATGTGATGATTACGATTTTCACAGACCTGATATTTCTAGATATGTTCACGAATTTCCTAGACAATCAGATGACCTTCACACTAATACTTTTGGTAACCAACTACTGGAGATCTGCAATATAATTGATTGTGTCATTTTAAATGGTTTATGTGAATATGATTTTGATGGCGGATATACGTATATTGCATGTTCCGGGCTAGTACTGTAGACTATTTTATTGCTTCCTGTGAACTACCTGCTTTGGTTGATATTGCTGCAGTCGATATAAGGAGTATACCAGAGTCGGACCATCTGCCTGTTGTCATGAAAATACAACATAAAAATAACATAACTGGTGATTGTAATGGAATCAGTGACACAGATGAAAGTATATCTTTTGTAGAAAAACTTAGATGGGATGATGCAAAAACTAACAATTTCATTGATGCATTAAGAAGTGACAACAGCAACAATAGAATGGCAGATGCTCTGAATCTGTTGCACTCTGATGTAGATGGAGCTTTGTCAATATTTGTGGAATGTTTAACTGAAGCCAGCAAGTGTATGTATGTTAGATGTTGTAAGGGTCAAAGAAAGACATCTGAATGGTTTGATAGAGATTGTATTGAGGCAAAAAAGGTAGTTAGACGTACTCTTAGGCATTTTAGAAGGACCAGACAGGAAGAAGATAGAATTAACTATGCACAAGCAAGGAAAATGTACAAAAAGCTACTTAAGACAAAAAGGCAAAATTTAGGAGACTGAAGACAGAAAGCTTAGTTAACAATATTACTGATTCTCCGAATTTTTGGAGCCAGTTAAAAAGTATGGGATGTGATAATAAAATCAATGTCAAGAACACTATAGAAACAGCTGATTGGGTAAAACATTTTAAGTCTGTTTTTCAGAGTAATAGAAGCACTAGCTATAACCACTATCATAATGATGTAGACTTATTAGAGCAGGCAGACCATGAACTTAACAAGAACATTTCAGAAGAGCTAAAAAGAGCGATAGATAAACTAAAATGTGGCAAGGCAAGTGGAATGGATGGCATAACTGCTGAAATGTTGAAGAATGGAGGCCAAGAGGTAAACTGTTTTCTCATAAAATTATTCAATACTATTTTTGATAAAGGTATTTATCCACAAGCCTGGGCTAAAGCTGTCATTGTTCCCATCTTTAAGAAGGGAAATCCAAATAACTTGACAACTATAGGGGAATCTCTTTGTTGAGTATCCTATCAAAGTGTTTCACATCAATATTAAACTGTAGGTTTGTTTCTTGGCTAAAAGATAATCAAATGATATCCGAAAATCAGGCAGGCTTCAGGAAAAAATACTCTACCATTGACCAGATTTTTAATTTGTATGCAATTGTCCAGAGTAAATGAACAAGAAAGGTCGAAAGTTATATGTTGTATTTTAGACTTCAAAAAAGCATTTGATTCTGTCAGACATGATTTACTTATAGAGTGCATTAAAGATCAGGGAGTAAAGGGAAAGTTTCTTGCAGCAATGTCAGCTATGTATCAAACACCTATCTTCATGTATACGTGCAAACTGTAATTGTCTGAATTTTTTGAATGCCCAATTGGTGTGAGACAAGGTTGTGTGTTAAGCCCTACTCTGTTTTCTTTATTTATCAACCATTTATCGAGACCATGGGTAAAAAAGGTAAACATGGAATACAGCTGATACCAGATATTATGGAAATCTTTATTTTGCTTTTTGCAGATGACGTGGTTCTCATTTCAACACAACTCCTGGAGGTTTACAAAACCAACTGAATGTATTGAAATCTTGTGATGATTTGCAATTAAATGTTAATTCTAATAAGAGCAAAGTAATGGTTTTTAGAAAAGGAGGTTTTCTAGGGAAAAAAGAACAGTGGTTTTATGACAATTTCAAGCTAGAAGTGGTAAATAAATATTGCTATTTGGGGTTTAATTTTACAACAAAACTTAGTGCTAAGCTGGGCACAGATCACCTCGATGACCAAAGGAAAGGAAGCTGTAGTACAATTAAATAAGGTTTTTCATAGATACAAAGAAATTAGTGCTTAAAGTTTTTTAAATATTTGATGTTAAACTACAGCCAATTTTACTATACTCATCAGAGATATTGGGGTTACATAAATTAGAGCATATAGAGAAAGTACACATGATTGCATGCAAAATTTTTGGGTGTACCACTGAAAACTCCAACAAATGATATACGGTGAGCTCGGAAGATACCCACTACACATTAACTCACATGCAAATGCTCTTAGATATTGGTTAAGTTATTACAAATGAATCCTAACAGACTGCCATATAATGCTTATCAAATGTTGCTTGACATGGACATATCTGGAAAGAACTGTTGGGTTTCTAAGATTAGACAAATTCTATGTGATACAGGATTCAGTTTTGTGTGGCTCCAACAGGGAGTTGGTGACGTTAAAACATTCTGACGTATGTTTGAGCAAAGTCTAATTGATATGTTTATTCAGGAATGGTACAGTACAATTAGAGCTCGAGACAGGTACGACAGCTATAGGAGCTTCAAAACAATATTTGCTAAAGAAGAATATATTTGACAATTAGATACATACTGCTTTAGAGTAGCTGTGTTACAGGTGAGATATAATGTTTTGCCACTGAAACAATGTACATCGATATAGTGAACAAAATCAAAAGAAAGAATGTCCACTTTGTAAACTTAGAGTTGAAGACAAAGCATTTCCTTTATGAGTGTTTCATGTATAATGATTTAAGAATTAAATTTTTAAGTGATTGTGTTGATAGACTGTTACACGATCTGCTTAAAGCCGAAAACAGAGACAAAAATTACTGTCTGTCTAGATATATCTTTCACGCAATCAATAAGAGGAAAAAATTGTTGTATTAGAATGTTATGTCACAAACGATGACAAGGGTTATCACTATGATATGATTTTGAGTAGCTATATGTATATGATTTTTTAGTCATAAGGAAGGTACACTTGTGAATTTTGTTTGATCCACTTGTCTTATTATGTAATTGTGCATTGGCTTCATTATTCCTTGCATACAAACTGAGCTTAGTTGTATTATTTTATTTGGATTTTTGCCCACGCTGGGTTTTGTCAATCTCTCCTACGTCAACCATGTATTGTGGCCCAAGGCCGAAGTACATTAAATTTCAGAGTTCAGAGTTTCTCTCTCTCACATCCCTCTCTATCCATCATCCCTCTCTCTCTATTCCGACATTGCTCCTTGGGGGTGAAAAATGTTCACTGAACAGGTCGGACCATTTTCACATCGCTCTCTGTATATTAGTTAAATTGTTAATTATCCAGTGTTAATTAGACTTTAAAAACACTATGACGTGTGCACTCGATACCTATCGAGCATCTATCGGCAAATTTTCCGCCGTTTTGTGCAAACTTTTGTCCAGAAAAGCAGAAATCGCAAGGAAACGAATCAAAGGCCTGCATGCTGACAGTGTTGCTGCAAAGTTGACACTGGCCACTTTACTCACCTTGCTGTTGATCGGCTGTGTTGAACCTAACCCCCTGACACTGTACACAGTGACGTGCAAATCAGAATACAGGAGCGCAAAATGGAAATCATTCCAACCAGACTCTGACTGATGGAAACTGCAATTTTGCAGAGTTACAAAAAACACTGCAGTCTTTGACAGCAACCATGACACGGGTGGAAACATGCAAACCAGGCTTGAGTCTTCTCTGGGAGACCAGCTCCAGAGACTTGATGAAAAAATCAGCTCCCGACTTGATGAAGTTTCCCACCAGCAGGATCATACTGCAAGCTGATGTGGATGAACTGTTCAACAAATGTGAAGCGGTTGAAACAGAAAATGAAAAACTTCATTCCCAAGTTGCTGACCTGGAGGAGAAGTTGGACATGGCTGAAAACAGAAGCAGGAGGTGTAATCTGCTGTTCTGGGGCATCCCTACGGCAGTCCGGGAAACCTGGGAGGACTGCGAGAGAAAGGTGGGGGACATCATCCACAACACCATGGGGATCAAGGACAACGTCGTCATCGACCGCGCACACCGGGTGGGAAAGGCGGTCATCGTTGCCTTTCGCTTTTTCAAAGACAAGCAGCATGTCCTGAGCTGTGGCAGCAAACTAAAGGGACACACATCACCATGCGGGAAGATTTCTCACAGGCAGTTCGACGCAAAAGACAGGGACTGATCTCACTTCAGAAGACCTTGAAGAGTGATGGGAACAAGGCCTTCCTCAATTTTGACAAGCTGAAGACGGATGACGCCATCTACACGTTTGACCTGTCAGACAACACCATCAGAAAGGAGCCGACAAAGAAAACGGGGCCAGTGACGCCCCGTGGGTTTGATTTGTACAGCGACGCTGTGCGGTCATCCCCATCAAGCCAACGTCAACCTGCAAACAGCCAGCAGTCAAATCAACCCTCGGACAGACAGCGCAACACACGACAGGGGGTAAACGGAAACCCTACAGAACTGAGAGATCAGTTCCTATGGACGTCTCACAGCCCGGCACCCGTGGTGTGCCCGGCACTACCACCAGATAGGGGTGTGGCCTGCCTCAGGATAGTCAGTCCTTCAGGTGTATGAACCTGTCCTTTCTGTCCTACAATGTGTGTGGGTTAAGTAAACTGCTGGGGGATGGGGGTGGAAAAAGTTTGTGGAAAATTTCAATTTTGTGACTCTTGTAGAAACATTTATTGATTCCTCCTTTGATTTAACACATCATTTTCCAGACTACATTAAGTTTCAATTCCCGGCAACTAAATTATCAAAGTTTGGCCGCCGAGCTGGTGGTGTGCTTGTCCTTGTTCATAAGAGACTGGAACAGTTTGTACAGCAGATCAGTGTGGCTACAGAGAATGTTGTAGTGCTAAAGATAGCAAAGGAATTACTGGGGGGAAAAGGACATTCTTTTTGTTTCTGTCTATATTCCACCTGCATTTTCTGTATTTTATAATGAACGCAACACTTGTTGCCATATTGATGAACTAGAAAGTTGCGTTTGTGATTTATGTGGAAATGTCAACAACTATGACGTCATAATGTGCGGTGATTTTAATTCCAGAACTGGCGAATGTCAGCCCCACTTTCAAAGCGGGCAGCTGTATGTTGATGACCCCCTCCATGACCAGGATCTCCTGGTGGAGTCCAGATCCTCTCTGGATAAGACCATAAACGATTTTGGAAAAAGGTTTTTGGAAATGTGTGTGTCTTGACTTGTACTAGGTAGGACCACTCATTTTTTCAGATGTCATAGAATTTGATGTTTGTTATCTCAAATGAAAGATAGTAGCAAGATCAAGAAGCATGCAAAATTTCATATCATTATCTTAGACGGTTTTTGAGATATACCACTTTAAAAATTTTCAGATGGGATAAAAATGTCATTTCGTTATTTAAAGCCTTATTTGGACATCTCCCTCATGCTTATTATGAACCTGACAGTGCTGAAACTAGTTTTATATTGTTTTATGCTACTTTGAAGAAACAAATATCTAAAAAGCAGAAAAATAAGTCAAAGGAAACAAATGGAATTTTACATCAAAATCAGAGAAAAATTCTAAAAATAGCTCGCGAATTGAGCTGAAAGGGGTACTTTACCCTCCTGTAAAAATCTCAAGAATGCCTAAAAGTGTCTAAGATCTATATTACAGCTTGTACTTATTACTCAGATGCTATGTATTTTTTTTTTAAAGCTAAAAATCATGTAGAGGCATTCTGCAGTCATCCAAAACACCCCTATGACAACAATTTGTGAAGCATAAAACTTGTCCAAATAATAACACAAAACCAGCCCATAGGCATATCATCATATCTCAGCTTCTAATTGACTGACAGAAATGGTACACCTATCAAAATGTTTGTCTTTAAACAGTGAGTCTTTTTAAAGGGAATTCCAAGTGATTCTGGTCCCCCCCCCCCACTCCTCTCCCCCCCCCCCCCCCCCCCCCAATAGGCATTAACATCATATCTCTGCTTCTAATTGACTGATAGAAATGGTACACCTATCAAAATATTTGTCTTGAAACAGTGAGTCTTTTTAAAGGGCATTCCAAGTGATTCTGGTTCCCCCCCTCCACTTCTCTCCCCCCCCCCCCCCCCCCCCCATAGGCATTAACATCATATCTCGGCTTCTAATTGACTGATAGAAATGGTACACCTATCAAAATATTTGTCTTTAAACAGTGAGTCTTTTTAAAGGGCATTCCAAGTGATTCTGGTTCCCCCCCCCTCCCTCCCCCCTCCACTCCCCCCCTCAATAGGCATTAACATCATATCTCAGCTTCTAATTGACTGATAGAAATGGTACACCTATCAAAATATTTGTCTTTAAACAGTGAGTCTTTTTAAAGAGCATTCCAAGTTATTCTGGTCCCCCCCCCCACTCACCCCCCCCCCCCCACTCAGCCCCCCTCCCCCTCATAGGCATTAACATCATATATGTTTCTAATTGACTGACAAAAATGGTACGTACACCTATCAAAATGTTTGTCTTGAAACAATGCGCATGTCTTTATAAGGCCATTCCAAGTGATTCTGTTTGTTTTTTCCTCTCTCCCCCCCCCCCTCCCTTGTCTTGTCAAGCATCTTCTGTACAATAAATCATAGGTGTACTCATGTGATCATCTGTGTTCTTTTATTATTTTTTTTTTTTATAGGTTTCTGGTGAGCTTACATGTTGCATTGTGATGTTGCATGTATCCTTTTTGTGCCCAGTGATTTTAACCTTTGCATAGTTTCTTCCTAAATATATCACAGACCTCCTAGACCTCTGCTGAAATATCTTTCACTGTGTGACATACTGTTGCAATGCCTGTATGATATAGACTTATTAGTGTTGTATTTTTTAACATTTTTCTTGTACAATTAAAAATGCAAATTTGGACATTTTTGTGAGTTGCCTAATCTGTGTGTATTCTTAGTGTTTGTACATTTTATTTAAGTGTGCATACATGCAAGTATGAATTGTAGAGGTATGAGTGGGTGTGTGTGTGTGTGTGTGTGTGTGTGTGTGTGTGTGTGTGTGTGTGTGTGTGTGGTGTGTGTGTGTGTGTGTGTGTGAATCGTGTGTGTGTGTGTGTGAATCGTGTGTGTGTGTGTGTGTGTGTGTGTGTGTGTGTGTGTGAATCTTATGTGTGGTGTGTGTGTGTGTGTGTGTGTGTGTGTGTGTGTGTGTGTGTGTGTGTGTGTGTGTAATATATTATATTGTATGTGTGTGTGTGTGTAATATATATATATATTGTATTTGTGTGTGTGTGACTTTGTGTGACTGTGTGTGTGTGTTGATAAAAATTAGTATTGAATAGGCTTGTTTGTGCACAATAAAATCATTACAAAGTTTTCAGTTTTTCTTGTGTTTTTTTTTTCTTTCTAACTACATGTTTGATGAAACAAAACAACTTAATGAAAAAGAAGTGAAGAAAGTTCATGCACTGCTTGAAATGTGAAACCAACAGAGAACAAAGTTTTACTCAATTTGATTAGCACTTGTATGCTCTGATTAAAAAAAAAAAGTTTTGTTTTGCATGAATTTAAATGGATGCATTCAGGAGTGATTTCTAATCGTTAAATCACTATTTCTGTTAAAAATGCGGTCTTACATGCACACAGACACAATAAACGGTAAACAAAATCGGCCAAATCTCTATTAGAAATTAGATCGAGGCAAGAGTTATCTTCTTGCATTCGTTTTCACGATGTTTCGTCGAACATTTCGGCACGATACAACAAAGTACAGATCCTAAGAAAAAAACAAACACTACTAGAAACTATTCAGAATAGAATCATCACCCTCATTTATTGTTATAATAGAAAAATTTCACGCGAGCTCATAAATTCTGAGAGCACCCTTCGATGACCTAGTTCTTCGCTCTCTGCGATCCCATTCCGGGATAAACTTGCGATCAACGATAAGTTTTTAAATCTAAAATCATTGAGATTTGATAGTAACTACGTACAAAATAAAAGCACAGCATTTACTTCTTCAGATATGAGTGTAAATGCGCTGTACACATCGAAAATCTCTATCGAAGTTCACAAGTCTGAAGCATCTATGTGTAGACTCGTTAAGGCCGCCATTTTGGTCAGTTAGAAAAGGGGGGTGCTATATGCAAATGAGAATCAGACGTCATTTAACGGAAATAACCGATAAACTGAAATGAGCTTTTTGGTCTTGAAAAAACGAGCTTTTTAACGCTGTGTTGGATTTTTTTGTACGATTAATAGGGAAATTTCTACGACTTCCAAAAAATGTAGGGAATTTTTAAACGCATTATACTGTATTTTAAAAAAACTTCACTAAAGTGTCTCTCATATAATCGGTTAGTGGAGAGTTTCTTCTTTCCAATGGTATGCGCTATGAATAGGTTTGTATAGTGAAAGGGTGACAGATCGTGTTGGAAGACGAAGCACGAAAATTCACCAAGTCGCGTTTTCAGCCAGTGAGGCTCCGGTAGCGGCGAGTTTTTAAAGTTTATTACCGATATTAAATCATCGCTCGCACTTATTCAGTCATCATTCTTGCAAAATGATATTACAGACGTTAAGTTAATGCATTAAACTTTTTACTAGTTTTTTTTTTTTTTTCAGCTTTCTTTTAGATTTGGATGGAGAAATTTGGGTGCAAAGTAGATCTAATTTGCCACTTTCCGCTACGCTTTACTCGTTAGCGGCTGCCGTGGTCCTACCTACTTGTACATATTGAATGGTTGCACAAATGGGGATAGAGATGGGGCTTACACTTACATCTCTACACATGGGAACAGTGTGATTGATTATTTTGTTACTTCACAATCTCTTGCTTCTTTATTTGTTGAGTTAAAAGTAGAAGACAGTGTTGATTCTGACCATATGCCATTGCAAACAACTTTATCCTGTCCCGATCTGTTGTCAATACTGACAAAAGTAAAGAAAATGACGTTAATGTACGGGATAAGTTTGTATGGGACGCAAGCTTGTGTGACTTGTTCAAACAAAATATTTCCTCCACCGATTTTGTACATAAATTAACTCTTGCGTCACTCGAAATTGCAAACAATATCAATACCTCGCTTGATATTTTTACAAAGGCTTTGCTGGAAGCAGCCAACTGTATGAAAAAAGTATATGTTGTTGGGAAAAAAGTCTCCAAAAAATCACCATGGTTTGACCATAAGTGTCATGTTCTAAAAACTAAAGCCAGACGAGCACTACGCAAATTTAGAAGAACTAAAACAACTGAAGACATAACTGCCTACCAAACCATCAGAAAACAGTACAAACAATTGCTGCGTGTTAAACAAAACATGTACAAGAAAAACCGCCTGGATGCTCTTTTGAACTCGCTTCATTGTCTGCGAGAATTCTGGGAAGAGGTACGTAAAAATAAACCTAGATCGTATGTGTCTAATTCTATCAAGGACCATGAATGGATTGAGCACTTCAAACAAGTGCTTAACGGTACTACCGAACAGTCAGACCGCACGCAATCCGACTATGACTCGGAGATTCCGACAGTTAACAACAATTACGATGACATGCTTGATGGGGAGATACGTCAGGGTGAAATTAAAGCAGCGTTGAAAAACTTGAAAGCAGGTAAAGCATCTGGACCGGATGAAATTTTAGGAGAGATATTAAAATCGGCTGAGGATGCTATTCTGCCTTTTCTACATAAATATTTCAACACTTTGTTTTCTAATGCTCTTTTCCCCGTAGAATGGACGAAAGCAATAATCGTACCCTTATTTAAAAAAGGAGACAAGGAAGATCCAAACAATTATCGAGCTATCTCTTTATTAAGCGTTCTGAGCAAAGTATATGTGCAAATCATTAACAAGAGGCTCACGACGTGGTCGGAGCATAATTCGGTCATTACAGATGCACAGGCTGGTTTCCGTAAGAAACGCTCAACAGTAGACCACATTTTCACACTGAACGCAATGATCGAAAAATGTTTTTCAAAAAGCACTAAACTCTTAGCAGCCTTTATTGATTTTCAGAAGGCGTTCGATACAGTAAATCATTCAATTCTCTGGTCTGTTTTGTTTCGTGCTGGAGTTAGCGGGCGTATGATAAATGTTCTAAGATCCATGTATTCATCAGTAAAGGCATGTATAAGATGCGATGGTAATCTCACTGGTTATTTCAGCTGTTTTCAGGGACTTAGGCAGGGATGTTTGGCGTCTCCTATTCTTTTTTCTTTGTAAATGAATTGGCGAATGACATAATTACAGGAGGTAAGCATGGCTTACGGTTGTCACCAACTGATACTGAAATCTTTATTTTGTTATTTGCAGATGACCTTACTCTGATTGCATCCACTGTTACTGGTTTACAAAATCAACTGAACTTATTGTACGCTTCTGCTGAACAGCTGAAGCTAAAAGTGAATATACATGTGTCATGTCATGTCTGCCTGTGGTCCCTTCTGGGGCATAGGCTGCCAACTAGCTGTTTCCAGGCATCTCGGCTCTGGGCTAGGCGTTCCAGTTGTCCCCACGTCTTGCCCATCTTTTTCGCATCTGCATCCAGGTCCCGGCGCCAGGTATTTCTAGGCCGCCCTCTCTTTCTTTTCCCTTGTGGATTCCAGGTGAGAGCTTGTCTTGTGATGCTGGATACAGGTTTCCGTAGGGTGTGTCCTATCCATCGCCAACGTCTCTGTAAGATTTCTTTCTCAACAGGCTGTTGTCTGGTTCTTTGCCATAATTCTTCATTACTGATCTTGTCTGGCCAGCGTATCTTGAGGATCTTCCTGAGGCAGGTGTTGATGAAGACCTGGATTTTCTTCATGGTGGTGACGGTGTTTCTCCAGGTCTCTGCTCCATATATTAGTATTGGCTTGATGATGGTGTTGAAGAGCCTGGTCTTGGTGGCGATGCTGATGTCGCTTGATCCCCAGACGTTTCTGAACTGCTTGAAGGCTGCCCTTGCTTTACCGATGCGGGTTCTGACGTCTGTGTCTGTTCCTCCCTGTGTGTCCACGATGCTGCCGAGGTATGTGAAGCTTTCCACCTCTTCCAGCGCTTCTCCTTTGACTGTGATGGGTGTTGCATTGGCTGCATTTGTCTTAAGTACCTTGCTCTTTCCTCTATTGATGTTGAGGCCCAGTTTAGCTGAGTTCTCCACAACGATGTTGGTCTTTTCCTGCATCTGTTGCTGGGTGTGGGAGAGAAGGGCCAGGTCATCCGCAAAGTCAAGGTCGTCTAGCTGTTTCCAAGGTGTCCATTGGATGCCATTACGTTTCTGGTCCGCTGAGGTTTTCATGACCCAGTTGATGGCCAGCAGAAACAGGAAAGGAGATAGTAAGCATCCTTGCCTTACTCCGGTATCTACTTTAAAGGCGTCGGTGAGCTGTCTGCCATGAACTATTCTGCAGGTCATTCCTTCATATGATTTCCTGATGATGTTGGTGATTTTCTCTGGCACTCCATAGTGTCTCAGTAGCCTCCAGAGGGTCTGTCTGTCAACGCTGTCAAAAGCCTTCTCATAGTCTATGAAGTTGATGTATAGTGGCGAATTCCATTCCAGGGACTGTTCCAGGATGATGCGCAGTGTTGCAATCTGATCCGTGCATGATCTTTCCTTTCGGAAGCCAGCTTGTTGGTCACGGAGATGCGGGTCTACTGCGTCCTTCATCTGGTTCAGCAGGATGCGGTTAAACACCTTTCCTGGGATGGACAACAGCGTTATCCCTCTGTAGTTGGAGCAGGAACTGAGGTCGCCTTTCTTGGGGAGTTTGATGAGGTAACCCTCTTTCCATTCTGTTGGTATTTCTTCTTCCTCCCAGATCTTGCCGAAGAGCGGGTAGAGGAGCTCCACACTGGTCTCGACGTCGGCTTTCAGGGCTTCTGCTGGGATGTTGTCAGGTCCTGCAGACTTACCATTCCTCAATTGCTTGATGGCGCTGCGGATCTCTTCCTTTGTGGGAGCACTACACTTGATCGGCAGGTCGCTTGCGGCTGTCGGTATCTCTGGTGGGTTTGTAGGTGCTGGTCTGTTGAGTAGCTCCTGGAAGTGCTCAATCCACCTGTTCTTCTGTCCTTCGTCATCAGCTATTACTCCTCCGTTCTTGTCTTTTACTGGTCTCTCTGGCTTGGCAAACTTCCCTGATAACTTCTTGATGATGAAGTACAGGTCCTTGGTGCTGTTCTGGTGAGCTGCATCTTCTTCTTTTGCCAATGTCTCCAAGTAGTTTTGCTTATCTGCTTTAATGCTTCGCTTTACAACCCTATTTGCTTCTGTGTATTCCTCTTGGGCTTTTGTTTTTGCTGATCGTGTCCTGCTGCTGTTGACGGCTAATTTCTTTTCTCTTCTTTCTTCTATTTTCTCTAGGGTAGCTGCTGAAATCCATTCCTTGTGTGTGAATGATTTGGGGCCCAGTACTTCCTGACATGTTGAGGTCACTGTCTCTCTCACTCTCTGCCACCAGGACCACCACATCCATCGGTACATGGAACGTCAGGACCATGTACAAGACGGGGAAGACAGCGCAAGTAGCCGCAGAGATGAGGAAATTCAACTTCACCATCCTAGGAATCAGCGAAGTCAGATGGACTGGTTCCGGGCAGAAGCGACTGACTTCCGGGGAGCTGCTGATGTTCTCGGGGCACGAGCAGGAAGATGCTGCACACACCCAGGGAGTCGCCCCGATGCTTTCCAAGCCAGCACAGGGAGCGCTCATCGGGTGGGAGGCACACGGACCAAGGATCATGACAGCCTCTTTCCGTACAAAGAAGAAGAGGATCAACATGGACATTATCCAGTGCTACGCCCCAACGAACGACAGCGAGGAGGAGGAGAAGGACGACTTTTATAACAGATTGCAGACCATCATACAAGACAGACCGAAGAGAAACATCATCATCGTAATGGGCGACTTCAATGCCAAGATAGGTAGTGACAACCAGGGATACGAGGAGATCATGGGGCGGCATGGGCTAGGCGAGATGAACGACAACGGGGAGAGGTTCGCAGACCTGTGTGCCACAAGCAACCTGGTCATCAGAGGAAGTGTTTTCCCGCACAGAAGGATACACAAGGCAACTTGGGTGTCGCCAGACCTGTCAACGGAGAACCAGATCGACCACATCTGCATCGTGAAGAAGTTTCGCCGCTCCCTACAGGATGTACGCGTCAAGCGAGGAGCAGACGTTGCTTCGGATCACCATCTACTTGTTGCCCGATTGAAGCAGAAGCTGAAGAGAAATTGGACGGGGGGATCCAGTCAACGCCAGCGTTACAACACCACGGCGCTGAAGGACAACAGGAAGCAAGAAGAGTTCAAGGTCACTCTATTCAACAAGTTCCAAGTCCTAGGAGAGCTGCTTGAAGAGGAGACGATAGAAAAGTGAATATACAGAAGAGCAAAATAATTATTTTTCGAAAGGGGGGACATGTTGCAAAGAGAGAATCTTGGTGGTATGGTGGGAATAAATTGGAAGTTGTGAACAGCTACAAATACCTGGGCCTTACTTTCTCAACTCGGGTAAGTTTTACAGATGCTATTGACAGTTTCGCTTTGAAAGCAAAGAAAGGTACTTTTGAATTACTAAAAACTATGAAAAGATTAGACACTAGTTCAACACAAATTTTCTTTAAGCTTTTTGATACGCAGATAGTACCAAGTTTGCTATATTCATCAGAAATATGGGGGTATAAACATTACGAAAAAGTAGAACGGATTCACTTGTTTGCATGCAAAAAAGTTCTTAATGTCCCTACCCAGACACCGAACGACATGGTGTATGGCGAACTCGGTCGCTATCCACTGTTTATTGTATCTGCAGTGAAGTGTCTCACTTATTGGTTCAGGCTCTTGAAGCCGGCTGATACACTGTACTCCGAAAAATCTTATAATATGTTGCTTGATCTACACAAACGTGGGAAAGTAACGTGGGTCACAATTATTAAGTCGTTGCTGTGTCAGAATGGTTTTGGGCATGTGTGGTTGTTTGGATGTGGGCATGAAACATGGTTTAAAAAAGAGTTTAAAAATTGTCTTCGTGACTGCTTCTGCCAGAGATGGAATGAACACTTGAATGTCAGTGACAGATTTTCATTGTATAGCAGTTTTAAGAGTTGCCTAGAAAGAGAAAAATATTTGGATGTTATATATACTAGCATGTATAAATGTGCCCTTGCCAGGTTTAGATGTGTATTCCCTATCAACGGCCACAGATACCGATACTGTAAAGATGCAAATAAGAAAAACTGTTATTTCTGTCCTGACTCCATTGAAAATGAACACCACTTTTTATTCAAGTGTCCAATGTATAACTCTTTAAGGTATAAATATCTACCCCACATTCAAAATGTTCACTTTCCACTTGTAAGGTTAGCCATTAACCCATTTGGTGCTGAAAACATCATAGAGCTCTCCAAGTACATTGCATTTGCCTTTGAGCTAAGGAAAAAGCAACTTTCTCAAACAACGTCTTGATCGCACTTGTGTTATGCTAATATTTGTTTTGAATATTCGATACAACGCACCCCATGTGTGAATGTATTTTGTTTACTTTCATTACTGTTTTGTATTTGATTGGGGCAATGGCCTATATCAATTAAATTTCCGAGTTCCGAGTACATTGCTCCTTATCAGTTACACTGGCAAAATTCTTATCCTCATGAAACCAAATTAAAATCAAAGTGGAGGACACATTCTCAGACTGCCAGGCAGGTTAAAAAACAAACAGCAAATTGCTACAGATTACAGCAAGGCACTGAACAGTTCCATACACAACCACTTGTTCACAGGCCTGTCAGATATGGGCTTTTCCAGACATCAGATCTCACTTTTAGCATCTCTCTACCAACACCACCAAAAATGGGCTTTTCCAGACATCGAATCTCACTCTTAGCATCTCTCTACCAACACCAGCAACAATGGGCTTTTCCAGACATCGAATCTCACTCTTAGCATCTCTACCAACACCAGCAACAATGGGCTTTTCCAGACATCGAATCTCACTCTTAGCATCTCTCTACCAACACCAGCAACAATGGGCTTTTCCAGACATCGAATCTCACTCTTAGCATTTCTCTACCAACACCAGTAGCCTTCTCCAGACACTGGATCTCACTCAAGAAAATTCTCTCCCCCCAACTTTTCATCATATGGACAGAACATATGATGAGAGAGGCAGACACAGAATGTCTGTCTGTCTGTCTGTCTATCTATCTATCCATCTGTCTGTCTGGCTATCTATCTATCTATCCATCCATCCATCCCTTAGTCTGGCGACCGTGGGGGCACCCCTGAAGACTTGATCAGTTCCCTCCATTCCTCTCTCTGTTCTGCCTTTCTCAAAATTTTGTCGAGTTCTAGGCCTGTCCATTCGCTGATGTTGTCCTCCCATCTCTTCCTTGGTCTGCCTCTTTTTCTTCTTCTTTGAATAGTGCCTTGCACTACTGTTTTTGCAAGTCCATTTGATCTTGTGACATGCCCATACCATTTAAGTTTATGCTTCTTTACTATTGATAGAAGATATTTGTAGGGACCAATGGTTTGCTGGATTCTGTTGTGCACTTCTTCTTTGCTTATGTGGTCTCTGTAGGAAATGTCAAGGAGTCTCCTGAAGCATCTCATCTCTACCGCCTGTACTCTTCTCTCCAAATCAGCAGTCAGGGTCCATGATTCACAGGCATTCAGGAATACAGATATGACAAGGGAGCGCATTAGTATGATCTTGGAGTTGAGTGAAATATTTTTATCTTTCCAGATGGTGTTCAGCTTTGACAGTGCTGTTATTGTCTGTGCAATTCTGCTTTTCCGAAGAGCAGGCCATTGTGTGCTGGTGGGAACAGATGACAATATTTACAAAACTGCACACACGGGGACTGGATGAAAAAAACACAGAAGTGCATATTCCATTATCCTCGATATAAAAGAATAAATAAATAAAAAATGAACTCCACTGCCCCCAAAAGTCCATCTGATGAGACTATCAACCAGTCACGTATGCAATGCACGCAGAACATCTAGCAAACACGTTAAAACCCTTTTTGCTGTTCAAAAGAGTAGGCCATTGTGTTCCAGAGGGAACAGAAGACAGAATTTACAAAACTGCAGACACATGGGCGCTGGATGTAAAAAAAAAAGCTTACGAGTGCTTATTCCACTATCCTCTATAAAAAAAAAGAGTAAAGAGAAGTAAAGCCTGGACTATGAAGAAAGATGAAGAACATGTGATAAATGCAGCAGAAAAGAACCAGTGACAGTATGTTCAAGTAATCAGCTGTCCACGAGCCACCCCCATCCTCCTCATTTTCCCTATTCCAGCAGACACGAACATGCAGCCTCCCATTCCTAGCATCCTTTTCTGACAACGCTGCCCCTCCTCCCTCAAACCCAGGAAAAAATTATTTGACCACTGTTGTCAGTTTGTACCAAGGTATCTACCTGTCTTTGTGTCCACATGAGGGGCCAGGATTAAGAAACAAGGTTATTGTTAGTGTTAGAAATAACAGTTAGCATGCATTGGGGTAGGGGCTGTTGGTCAGTCAGTCTGTCTGAATGCATGTGGACACAACAGTAGGTAAACACAATGGTACATAGCTGTAGACACAGTGGTTATAGAGCATTATTTAATTCATAATTTACCAATCCTACCAGCTTAGGCTGCTATATGGATTTTTTGAGACAAATTTCAGTTCTGCTATCAGCAGAGGGGTTTTCTTCCCAGGTCTTTTTTTTTTTTTTTTTTTTTTAAACTCGTTCAATTTTGAGAAATATTTAACCCAAAATAAAGATAAATGGTCCAGAATAAATATGAGAAAAAAATGCTCTTTCCACTAGCCCTCCCCTTTTTTTCTTCTATTTCTAGTTACCTAACGGTACTACATAAGGCTCAGAGGATTACATTCCCCCACTGTCTGTCTTGGTGACACACCTGTTTGCAATCGGCAGTTTGCTGATGACATAGATCTTCTTAGAAGCATTAACTATGAACTCCAAGAACTTCTAAGCAAGCTAGAAAAATGAGCTAGGACTTATGGTATTATATGCAAGACAGAATGAACTAGCACTTATGGTATTGTATGCAAGACAGAATGAACTGGCACTTATGGTATTGTATGTAGGGAAAGAATGAACTGGCACTTATGGTATTGTCTGCAAGAAAGAATGAACTAGCACTTATGGTATTGTATGCGAGACAGAATGAACTAGCACTTAAGGTATTGTATGCAAGACAGAATGAACTAGCACTTACGGGATTGTATGCAAGACAGAATGAACTAGCACTTATGGTATTGTATGCAAGACAGAATGAACTAGCACTTATAGTCTTTTGGATGAACTATAAACCGAGGCCCTGTCTGTGAACACACGCAGAACTCTTGCCCACATGTTAAATCCTGTTCTGCTTTTGGAAGAGTAGGCCATTGTGTGCTGTGAGAACAGATGACAAAATTTACAAAACTGCTACACACGGGGACTGGATGTAAAAAAAAATTTTAAAAGCACACAAGTGCTTATTCCACTATCCTCAAAATAAAAGAATAAATAAATAAATGAACAAATAAATGAATAAATGAATAAATAAATAAATAAAGATCAGACAAGCCTTTGCAACCTCGGCCACGGCAGAGCTGGCCAGGATTCAGAAAACAAGCAGACCAGTCTCCAGAAACCTTCAATTGTTTCAAGCACTCATCTTATCCATACTGCTGTACCAGTGTGTGAAAGCTGGACCTTCACTGCAAAAACGGGATATGAGATTCAATCCTTTGAAATAAAAATTTTAAAAAGATATAAAAAAAAAAAGATAACCCCAAAAGCCTCTACAAAACCCCTGTCCACACCACAGAACCTATAAACCAGTGTGGCAAAAAGTGATGATGAAAGCTGGGCCACAGGAACTAATCCCTTCTGGATGTTGTAGAGAGAAGAAAGCTGGCTGGTTTGGTTGAAATCTTTTCGCTTTACACCGTCCAATGTGTCTGGCAAAAATAATGGCATGTCCTTTCCAGCTGCTTTTGTGGGTTGTACAGCGTGGTCTGCAGGGTTACCTCTGTAGGCCAAACTTTCTTCCTCAGGTTGTTGTACATTTTGCATCTTTGAAGGATGTGGTTGTCTTTACCACAAGCACACAGGGAAGAAGAAGAAACAAGTTTCAGCCTTGTAGCCATGTGGTGATTTAGCCTGTTGTGCCAAGTGCAGTCTTAAAATGACAACCTGTTCTCTATTTGAGATAGTGGTAGTCGTCCTTCTCTTCTCTGGGTCAGGTCATTAATTTGATGATTGTTTTCCATTATCCTGTGTTGTAGCTCTCTTGCCAAAACTACTGTGTGAAGGACCCTTGAAGGAGAGACACAGTGACAGACAGAAGAAGAACTGGACGGCGAATATCAAAGATTGGACAAGCCTTGACATGGCTGTGTTGCTGCACAAGGCTGAAGACAAATCAATGTGGGGAAATCCCTCATGCCCTCCAACGACCATCTTTGTCAAGGAAACGATGATGACTAACCCAACATACCCTGCCTCCTCTTCCTAAACACCCTGCTCCTTGAACACCTCTCCTATAAAATGAGCACCTCTCCTATAAAATAACACCTCCTATAAAATGAACACCTCTCCTATAAGACGAACACCTCTCCTATAAAACAAACACCTCTCCTATAAAATTGAACACACTCTTCCCTCTTCCACAAAATACCCCTTTCACACATCCCTTGCACACCACCTTACTTTGGATGAAAGTATAAACCGTGGTCCCATGTGTAAACGCATGCGAAAATCTTGCGCACATGTTAAAACCTGTTGCGCTATTTGGAAGAGTAGACCATTGCGTGTATTATGTTGGTAAACATCACTCGATATTTACAGCAGAGCTAGTAGCAATATTAATGGGTCTTACTTATATTCTTGACTTGCCATTGTGTATATTTCAGATTCTTCTTTGCGTTGATTCTAAGTCGGTATTGTATGCTTTAAAATCCTCATGTTACAAGAAAACTTTGAAAATTATATTAGAGATTAAGCTAGTCATACATCTCTTGACCTTAAAGGGGATGTGTCAATTTTTGTTGGGTGCCTTCACATTCTTGATTCTTTCCAAATGAGTGGGCAGATAGAGCTGCTAAAAAAGGTGCAAAACATGGACGGGATTCAATAGAATTGCATGTGCCTTTATCCTTGCAAGAGGGGTACAGTTTACTAGAACAGAAATCTTGGAGAAAGGTCACCAAAACTAATCAGCAAAATAAGATGCGTTTAAATATAACTGCGATCAATACCGATAATTTAACAGTCGTCAACCATTCAAAGAGTTGGCTAAATGTTTTCACAAGAAGAAGAATTAATACACTATTTTATAGAATGAAACTAAACGCATTGATAACCAAGTTCAGCAAAAACGGTAAATGTCTGTGTGGTGAGAATATCACTAACACACATATACTTTTTGACTGCAAGAGTATAAAGACTTTCATGCCCCATTTTTCTGAAAACTCCCTCACCAGCGTATTCGGTAATTTAAAATTGGCATTTGAAATTGTAAAGGGTCTCTATCACAGTCCTATAGGACATTTGTTATAGTTACATTAACGTTAATAAGTTTTTATATTTCTGTTATTTCTGTTGTATTACCAAGTTTCTTTGTGGGGTGTATTTCTCTCTTCTGGGGGGCTGGAGGGGTGACATATGTTTACGAATGATTTTTTTTTTCTCCATCGTCTAATATCACTAGAAGTGAACAGATGTAAAATTGAAGACAACAACAACCATTGCGTGTCGGTGGGAATGGACAGCAAAATTTACGAAACTGCATACACATGGGGGCTGGATGTTAAAAAAAAAGAAAAAAAAAAAAAAGAACACAAGTGCTTATTCCATTATCCTTGAAGTAAAAGAATTTTTAAAAAATACAAATTACTAAAGATGATGCACAACACATGTCTTAAAAAAAAAAAACTCCCAAAACTACATTCGAAACCTTGATCAAATTTTGCAAACCACATACCATCTACAGTTTGGGTTAAAATGACATTTTCATCTTTTAACAAAAAATTACTGCATGTCTTGCAAGTATTGAAAAGCTTCTCAGGTCAAGAGTTTCGTTACAAATAGGGTGATTCCTTAAAACCACCTTGTCCTTAGAGAACAACCATACCACTTTCACTCATATCAGACGAAAAAAGCCCGATTCTCTCAGGAAGTTAAAAATGGTGTCTGGTGGAACATTCCAAAAGAGGATCTTTAGGGAGTCCGCAGTAAAATGCTTGTGCCTAATACCCTGAACATTCCGACACTCCAGGAGCAGATGCCTGATGGTTACCCCCACGTCACAAGTCACATACCATGGGGTTCCCTTGCCTTTCAGCAAATGAACATGAGTGATGTGAGAATGACCCGTGTGTATCCTGGTGAGCACTGTCGCCTCCCTTTGGTTTTTGACACACAGAGGGAAAACCTCTTTCAGGTTGGGACGGATCCGAAAAAGTTTGTTGTCCGTCTGAGCATTCCACTCCTCCTGCCAGAGGGAATGCGCGTATTGTTCGCTTCTAGGTTTCAGATCTGTGAACGGCACACAACAAATCTGGGTATGGCTGTGGCAGAGAGATTGGAATGAGTGGCGTGGGAACAACAGGACAGGGACATCACAGCAGATGAGGCAGCAAAAAAAAAGTATAAAAAAAAGTATTAGAGGTTTTGCACAAACACATACCACTCCTGTTTCATGTCACCGTTTCTCCACAGATTCTGCGCAATTCACTATGAAAGCTGCAGTGTCTGGTTCCACAAAGTCTTGGAGGTTTTGCACACAAGGATGTGTTGGGGGTATTCTTGGTGACTGCAGGCATCCACATCAATGAAATGTCCTTGGTACTGACGAAGGAAGCGTCCTCCTGATGCACTGTGGTGTCCTTGAAGCCTGGTGATGTCCTCCTCCTCCTGGAGATAAAAAGATACATTCCAAGGGCTCTGGTTTGCTTACATAATAAGCAGCTTTCATTAGTTAAACTTTGTCAGCAATTCATCCTAGCAATTAGCAAGACAACAAAGATGAGTGAGTGAGTGAGTGAGTGAGTGAGTGAGTGAGTGAGTGAGTGAGTGAGTGAGTGTGTGAGTGTGTGTGTGTGTGTGTGTGTGTGTGTGTGTGTGTGTGTGTGTGTGTGTGTGTATCTGTTCACTTCTGTATTAAATATTAGGTTGACAAGATTTCTTGAAACAAATAAGATACTTTTGGAAAACCAGGCAGGCTTCAGAAAGTATCACTCTACTATAGATAATTGTTTCATTTTAAAATGTCTTTCAGATATCTTTCTAAGCAAAAAACTAACGTTATACTGTGCTTTTGTTGATTATCAGAAGGCTTTTGATTCTGTATGCCGTAGTGCTTTATGGTATAAACTGGCAAAACAAAATATAAATGGAAAAGTATTGAAAATCATCATGAATATGTATGAAAATGTAAAAGCTTGTGTTTTTGTTAAAGATGGAATCTGCTCTGACTATTTCAAAAGCTTTACTGGCGTTCGTCAAGGTGATAGTCTTTCTCCTGTCTTGTTTTCTATGTTTCTGAATGATTTGGAACTAAATTTGACAGATAGAAATTGTTCACCATTGAATGTTCAGCTTTCATCTGATGGAGAAATGCTAACGAACTATGTTAAACTTCTAATTTTGCTATATGCTGATGATACCATTTTATTCTCTAATACAAAGAAGGGGTTACAAGATGCTTTAGACAATTTGTATGCTTACTGTTCTCAATGGAAACTTGTTGTGAATCCAGTCAAAACAAAAATCATGGTATTTGGCCGTAATAGATCTCGTAACATGTTCACATATGGTGGAAAAACCTTGGAAGTTGTAAATAGTTTTAAATATTTAGGAATTATTTTCAGTAAGAGTGGTAGTTTTGCAAAATGCAAGAAAAATGCTTGTGATAAAGCTACTAAAGTCATGTTTAGTTTGATAAGGACTGCACGGCAAAAAGAACTACCTATACATGTGATACTTGATTTATTCGATAAAATAGTTGTACCTGTTCTGTTGTATGGCCTGGGTGTGAAGTTTGGGGATATGAAAACCTAGCAATAATTGATAAGTTTCAGTTAAAATTTTTAAAATACATCTTTCGTTTAAAGCGTACGACTTCGACTTCGTTAGTATATGGAGAAACAGGCAGATATCCCTTGTCTATTTTGGTTTCTGTTCGAATGGTTCGTTTCTGGATGCAGCTGCTTGATTTTCATTCAGAGAAACTATCCTCAAATGTTTATAAGATGATGAAAGATTTATATGACAAATCTTCGATTCAATCCGCATGGTTAAAAAAGATACAAAGCATTTTAGTATAAAGCGGATTTGATTGTTTGTGGGAGAGACAGTTTTGTTCAACTATCAATTCTACCAGTTCACATGTCAAAGCCTTCTTAATAGATAAATTTGTTAATGAATGGAGAGCTGAGCTGTTGGATAGTAGCAGATGCCTTTATTACAAAAACTATAAAATTGATTTTGGTATTGAAAAATATATAACTTGTCTACCCGATGTATATGTTTACACTCTTATGAAATTTTGTTGCAGTTGTCACAAACTTCCTATTGAGGTTGGACGTTTCCATAACATACCACGGGATGAAAGAGTATGTTCAAAATGCAATATGTCTGTTATAGGGGATGAATTTCATTTTATCATGGAATGTCCCCACTTTACACATTTACGGCAAGATTTTATTCCTCGGCATTTTCGTCAACCCATGTCCAGTTATAATTTTTGCAGGCTGATGAAATGTAAATCTAGAAAAGTTCTTCTGTCTCTATCAAAATTCATAAGAACTGCAGGTATTTTTTGAAATTTGATTTGATGCCTTTAACCTGTGTAGATTGTGTCTTTTACAGAAATTTACATACCTTTAAAAAAAAGGTCATGAGTCTTTAATATTGTTTGTTTATTATTTTGTGATGAATTCTTGCTTTTCAGTTCCTGTTGATATTGATAATACTTTTGGATGTTTTGCTGTAAGGTTTCTTTTCTTCTGTTGAACTTGTTTGTTATCCTCCATGCCCCAAAAGGGGTGAAAGGAATTAAATCTTGAATCTTGAATCTTGTGTTTGTGTGAATGTGTGAATGTGTGTGTGTGTGTGTGTGTGTGTGTGTGTGTGTGTGTGTGTGTGTGTGTGTGTGTGAATGTGTTTTGCATACAGGTTTTTACATTTGCTTTCTTCAATTTTACAGATTTTTTAAGACCTTGTACAGTTTTCCAATTTTTTGGTGAATTTTTCTTGTGAAATCCTGGATTTTTGTGACAAATTTGGCTGGGTAGAAAGTTTAAAATGGCTATAACTTCAAAGTTTATCAAGATAAATGCAAATCAATCTGTAAAACTTTAGTTTATATTACTAAAAACAAGCATGCAAGATTTCAATGATGTACCTTTTGTTTTGAAAAGTGTATGTTCTTTCAAAAAATGGATTAGGTGGTAAAAAGAGAAAACGGAGAAAATGAGGAAAGAAAAACAAGTATACATTCACACTCAATAAATGTTGTCATCTTTATTGTCAAATTATCATGATTTCTGTCACTTTTTTCAACAAAAAAAATTATGGGACATGAAAGAATACATGTTTAGGATTCCATTTCCACAAAAAACACAAATCCTGAAAAATCATAATTTTTCACAGAAATCCGACCCGTGTCTGGCCTTAAGAAGCAGTTGATATAGAAAAGGCCTCCTTTTCCATTATAAAGTAGCAGGCTTTTTCTGTACATATTTGGCTTTTTAAGACTTTGCAATTATATCTGACTTGATATAATCAAGATTGAAGTATATTTGTACCCATGCTAATGTATCAAAGATCCCACAACACCTAAACGTTGCCTGTATTTGGGGGGGGGGGGGGGGGGGGGGTAGGTAAAAAAAAAAAATAAAAATAAAAAAATACTGTCTAATTCTATCAGCTTTTGCAATACAATTCCTGTTGCTTATTACATAGGGCTAGATTGATGTTAAAAAACTGTCTGTAATTTACTTGGTACATTTGTGATCCAAAGTAGTATGTTGTCATTTGTTAAAACAGCTCTTAATGTGGGCCTGGGTGGTATAGGGTGTGTGTCTTCAAACAGTCATAGCTCAGGTGCTACTGGCATGAGAACATTGCGGTTAGTGTGCTTCTTATAAGAATGGCATATAGAATATCAAGAAAAATTATCAGGCACAAACTTTTTCTGTGTGTAAACAGGCTACACTCCTGTATTCGCTTGTAGGTCATGTTGCATCTTCTATAGAGTGTGGGTCAAAGACATTTTTTCTCCATTTTCACAGATTTTCTTTTTTTGAGTACGGAAAAATGCACTGTGCACTTGTTTGGGGGATTGAGGGCATAGCGCAATACCAGGTAGTCACGAGAAAGTTGGAAATGATCATCGAATGAGGATTGCTTGTGTTCCTACAGCGTTGACACTGAGCATGCATACTGCAATTAGGAAGCTAGCAGATGGCAAAGGCCTGAGGGGGTACAGCGTTTTGTGAAAAATAAATCAATTTTAAACTAACCAAATTTGTACAAAATCACATGAGTTTTGAGTCAGAGGCTAGTCCTTTACAAAAATGGTTTTCATTTCTGTGGATGCCTTAGTATGTGCAGTATAATATTAAGAGTCATACAGAAGAACAGAAGGAAAAGTGCATTTTTGTAAAGGAAGTGTTTAGCCTGTTTAGAGGGGTGTGTGTGTGTGTGTGTGTGTGTGTGTGTGTGTGTGTGTGTGTGTGTTGATGAGGAGGGGGAGGGGGGCAGAGAGAGAGAATGGGGGGAGAGTGAGTTTGTGTGTGTGAGAAAGAGAGAGGGGGGATATGTGTGTGTGTGTGTGTGTGTGTGTGTGTGTGTGTGTGTGTGTGTGTGTGTGTGTGTGTGTGTGTGTTGTGTGGAGGGGGAGAGATGAGGGGGCAGAGAAAAGAGAGAGAGAGAGAGAGAGAGAGAGAGAAGAGAGAGAGAGAGAGAGAGAGAGAGAGAGAGAGAGAGAGAGAGAGAGAGAGAGAGAGAGAGAGAGAGAGAGAGTTCACTTGCTATCTAGTAATGACTTGTAACTCAGAGAAAGAAAGTACTCGACATAGAAGGTTACATCCCTTATACTATTTGTCACTTTCACTTTTTTCCCCTTTTTGTGGTTGTCAAAATAATATTTTATCAGTAATTATGCATTTTCGTATCTAGGGTCAAAATATCTGTTTTCAAAAAAGTCAAATAGGCAGGTCTCCTACAGGCAAACAGACTCCTGATATTTCCTAGACTTTTCCCACCACTGTTTCAGTCTCCCAGGCTCATGTACAAACCTTGTATATACTAAACCACTATGTTGATTCACTGTGCGCGAGTACTGAATATGATATACCTTGGAATCCACTACGTTCCTGTCTCAGGTGTACCCGTTTTCAGAGGTGGGGTATCATGTACATTCTGACTGCAGTGCAGATCATGGTGATGTAACACTTATACTCCAACAGTCTGGGTGTTTATTTTTAATGCAATCACTTTTGCTATACTGTGGTGCTGATCAAAACTTCATGAAATTTTAAGAGATTTCTTTTTTAAAGGTATTCTTCATGAAAGCAAGTATTAAGAGCTGGCCAGTGAAACAAGTACAGTACAGACAGAGAAGAGGAAATAAAACCATACTTGTTCAGTCCCCAGTGACTTGTCCACAGCAGAATCTTGGGCACTGGATTCTGGCTCCACAGCTCCTAAAGCAGTAAGTAGCCTCAGTAAGCTCAGAAACTACCACAGTTTGATTCAAACACTTTTACATGTTTACATGTACATCCGTGAATTAACATTACTCTTAAGGCACTGTCTTCTAACATTTAAAATGACAAACTAAAGATATCTATGAATTTCTTTTTTTTTTCCGTATAATCAAATATTTGTATTCTTAATTTCATTCTCTGATTTGAATGCTGTAAATTGCTTTATTTTTTGTTGCTTTATCACTCTTAAAATGGAGACAAAAATTCTCACCTGCACAAAATAATCACTTTAAATCTTTTTTTAAGAACTCATTTGACAGAATTTTAAAGAGCTATGGATAGGGTAGCACACTGATGGTGTAATGGAGACATTGGCCTATTATCTGAGACAAGTATTATTTTCATCTTTCTGCTGATTGATTAATCTGACAATGTACACTTGACATCTCCACCTACAAAAGAAAAAAAGCAATCTCCATTTTCTTTTGCAAAGTATTTAATCACAGAATGTTTTGCTCATGGAAACGGAGTGAGAGATCTTTAATTGCAATGTATTCGAGAAGAAAATACTTCACAAAGAGACTATACAGCTCTGTGTATAAAGAAATCTACAATGTACAAAACACAAAGCTTTCTTTTTAACCTGGGGTTTGTCCAGATGTTACCTTGATCCTGCTTCCTGCAAGCAAATTCATAGAACCGATGAATCATTTTCTGAAAATGTCAGCTTATTTCCGAGGCTATAGCTCCTGAATATTCAAATGAAGTCTTCTGGTTCTTGGCATCATAAGGGGTTGTTTTTTTCCAAAAAAAAAAAAATGTATTCATAAATAAACACTTACATACCTGATAGTCAGAACTCAGCAATAGTTATTTACCACAAGCCATGACACATAACAAAATACCTTTAAATTACATAAACATCATTTATTCAGGGATAATGAGGAGAAAGCCAAAGACCTGTAAAAACCAATCAACTGAAGGCAGCGGTAGAGTGTGGTCGATATAGCTCCACATAGATTTTCATTTTCTTCAAGTGATGTTTCACTACAACTTATTTTATGTCACTGCTTATGCATTTTTTTTCTAATCCAGGATGAAGAGTTTATATTAAAGAGCGGCCTGCAGTCTTCTGATGACAAATTATGGACTTTGGCAACTATTCCGCCGACATATTGATCCTATCATATGGGATAACATTAGTTTTCTAAACAAAACACAAGATCTGTGAAGGAGACAGAGTGACAGACAACAGAGAGTACGAACAGAAAGACACAGAAGGAGACATTAACAAACAAAACAAGAAGTAAGGGAAACAAGACAGAAAATGCAGACGATGACAAACTGGCATAGACACGACACAGATAAATGCTGCATCATAGAGAGAGATCAATGCCAAACACCTATCTACCTGATCATGTTCTGCACACTGACATGGGGATATGCTGGATGGCGTTGTGTTCCTTGGCATGTGACTCCAGTCTAGTGGTTCCTGTAAGCACATAAGCAGTCACCAGTTACAGGAAAAACACTGAAGGTTTTTTTGCTGAAAAATTACAATGCTTCCAAGACATGGTCACATGTTTTGTCATTTGTTTTATTTGTTAAAATACTAAGCTTACATTTTCTTATCCCCTTTAAAGCAGAATAAATTCATAATTATTCTTTTAAAAATATTGCTGCTAATTATCATTACATTTGTCGATTCAAATATCAAAATAATTTTATGTTATGATTTCATCACAACATAAATTAATTTTTCTTCAAGAACATCATCACTGCTTCATAATTTGCTTTATTAGGTCAAATGAAGGGGGGCAGGATATAGCCTAGTGGTTAGAACATTGCACTCGCAATTTGATGACCCGAGTTAAATTCCAGTCGAGGGGATTTTTCCTCTGGAGTGAACATCAGTTCTGACTCCAATCTCCCCAAAAGTCTTTTAGATGAGACTATAAACTGAGGTCCCATGTGCGAACACATGCAGAACATCTTGTGCACATATTAAATCCCGTTCCGCTTTTCATAAGAGTATGCCATCGTGTGCCAGTGGGAACAGATGACATTTACAAAACTGCATACACATGGGGGCTGCATGCAAAAAAGCATATGATTGCTTATTTCATCATCCTTGATTTAAAAGAATAAATAAATAAATGAAATAAATAAATAAATACCTAAATGGGTCAATTTCACTTTATTTTTAATTTCAATGACTGAAATATCAGAATGACTCAATGTTATGATTTTATCAAATGCATTAATGACTCTTCAAAACCATCACTGTTTCATGTTTTGATTTATTAAGTCAAATATTTAATGAGTCCCTTTCAGTTCTTTGAAACTTGATAAATTCACAGTTATCCTTTAAAAAATGCTTTCATATTTATATAACCCTGTTTTCTTATTCACCTCACGCATTACCTCTACACAGTGTGATCATTCCACTCCTCCATCACGATGTTCATGTTGAGGGCGGCGTCCATCTCCTCTCCCTCGCTGCTTTACCTTCCCTGACCCTAAAGAGGGTAGGTACCCATTTACAGCTGGGTGAACTGGGGGAACTGTACTGTAGCCAAGGCATGCAAACAGCCACCCATCCAATTCGCAACCATACTCGACGATGCTTAATATTTGCAGGGGGAAAGCGAGCGCTCTAACCATTGAGCTATCCCATCCCATGAAAATGGGAGAAGACAGAAATGCAAATACAGAGACAGGCAGGCAGAATGGATGATACACAGACAAGCACATCACATACACACACAATGTCACAAAGAATGAAAGACAAAACGACAACTGCACCACATAAATAAAAAATCACTAACACACACACACACAATGTCACAAAGACTATACCTAAAAAAAAAACCAATGTTACCAAGTGTCCTGATGTTTCCTTAGTGACCACTGTCTGAGGCAGGTGCTGAACTTGACCACTGCTGGTCAGGCTTCTATGATATCTGGTAAAACACACGGACATCATTCCATTAGAAATAACCTTTAAAAAAAAAAAAAATAAAAAAAAGCATGAAAAGTAAGCGACAAAAGACACAAGTGGTAAATGTATAAATAACTAACACAGACACGTCACTTACCTTATCTCGTAATACTAACATGACCACAGCTGATTGCACTTACATAGTATTTGGTCAAACTGGTGTGTATCACATAAGAGACAGCTAGCACAAAACAAGTAACCACAACCCAAAATGACAAAAAAAATGCAGAAACAAATGATATATGGAACAGTGACTACCAAAAAAAATATAAGTAGATAAAAAAAAAAAATCAACACAGATTTGACAAAGATAAAGTCCAGTCAGAAATAGGAGACAAAAAGTACAAATACAGAAGTATGTATAACTGTACCTTGTTGACAAGACTTCAGTTCTTGGTCATGGTCTGATACATGTACGGTCCTTGCACTCCACTACAGCCCCAGAGACTCTGAAAACAGAAAGTCATCATCAGTGATACTGAACCGTCAGTCATTATCAGTCATACTGAACAGTAAGTCATCATCAATCATACTGAACAGTAAATCATGATCAGTCATCACCATTCATACATTACAGTAAGTCATCAGTCATACTGACAATCCTAAAAGTTTCATTAACATATACACTGCATTCAGTTCATTACTCCACATTAAGTAGTCAAACACAAATAAAACCTGTAATTTTCTCACCTGAACTGTTGTACTACCATGGATCTTTCGGCTCCCCTCCATGTAGGCAGCTGTGACGTTGTCATGCCCATACACCTGGACAGGAGCTCTGTCGACAGACTGATTCTATCACAAGGCAGCGAAACATTTTCAACATGAAATGCAGGCCTGCAGAGACTCAGACAGACAGAAAATGGTAAAAAGAAACCAGACTTGATGCCACAGAAATAAGAACAGGACAGACACACACATAGACAGGGAAAGACAGGCAGAGTAGATGAGAGACATGGAAACAATAACATGATAAAATCAAAGGCAGACATTCGCAGTCACACACTGAGAAATATTACCAATTATCCTTCACTGTCTTTGGTGACCAATGCTTGAGGCAGGGCCTGATGACAATGGACTTGACAACTCCTGGCGAGTTTTACCTGGTAAAACAGATGTCCTCCACAAATATAACAGCAGCCTGATACAAATTATCAGCAATACAAGTCAGCAATAATGCCAAAATACTACACACAAATGGCAGTTAAAGGCAAAAATAATTAAATAAGAATATCAACTATATATATAGCGCTATATAATATAGCGCTATATAAATTCCAGGTATAATTATTATTATTATATCAACTAAGATTGAACAGCAAGTCAAACAGAAAAAGACAAAAATGTGCACAAAAAGCTTACTTCTTCAGAAACATGTTGAGGTACTGCAACGCAACCTATGTTGAGGCACTGCAAGTTGTGACGACACTACTGCAACACACTGTCTTCAGCGCTGGACTCCAACTCTGAAAGCAATAAATCATGAAGTATACTGTCAATCCTTAAAAATTGATTTACATCACTTTGACAGCAACAACAGTCAACAGTCTAGTTCTGTTACCTGGCAGTGAAACATTTTCCACATGAAAGGCAGGACCTCAGAAAGCCACAGACAGACAGAAATAAGAACACAGACAAGTAGGACATTCCCAGACAAAACAGAGGAAATGGCCACCCATGTACATGACAGACATAGGCAAATACATAATGCACACACTGGCATACATATATATCTATACCAGGTCACAAAGACATAAATTTTACCTGTGTAACTTATCTGGTGGTGTTGGCATGACCACAGCTAGCTAGTAGGTAGGCCTTGCGTGGTACCTAGTAAAACAGATGTACTCACAGTTAAAGACAGCAGTAAAAAGTACAACGCAACATGCTAATGAAGTAGTACAATTACTGTACTTGCACTTAAAACTAACATAAAGCAAAATGAGTTCTTAAAATAGTGAAACACCTGTACTCACAAGTCAAAAATAGCATATAACAAAATGTATTATAACTCAGTCATAGTCAAAATAAATGATACACTTTCAAATGACTAATGAAAAAGCAAAAACAACACAGTAAAACAATTAAAAAAAACCAAAACAACCTAACAACCACCAGTCACTATGAAAAAGAATTCTTTTTTAAAAACCCAAACATGCAAAAAAGCACACACGACAGGTATGCAGAAGTATACCTCTGTGAAGACAGGATGCAGCTCGAGATGACCGTTCCTTGGCACTTGTTTCCAGCACTAAAGATCCTGAAAGCAGTAAATCATCATCAGTCACACTAAACATGGTATAAGCACAAACTATGCATTCACATGGTCACAATACTTTCAAACTGATGAAATTTATACTTGACCAAAATTCCCCCCCCAAAATGATAGTGTAATGAATTCATCACATAAATCACAAAAAGACAATTACAAAATTATATATAAAAGCAATCTCCAATATGTAACCTTATTTTACCAATATTAATTATTCAACAAACACTGCTGGACACCATTATAGATCATGTGCAAAAGATCTCAAAACCACCAATGAACCTGAGGAAAGAATATATCCTACTTTTCAGACTGCATAGTTATTTCATTCAAATCATTCGAGTGACAGAGGACTCCTTTTCTTACCTGTCCTTGGTTCTCCTTCATGCTGGTAGGTATGCGGTCAGTGTCATGTACTCCTTGATAGTAGTTTCTCTGTTAACAAATTGATTTTCCACATTGCATTAAACATTTTCAAAATAAAATAATGCCCCCCTTTCCATAAAAATGGAAAAAGACAGACAGAAACAGCATATAAGACAGACAGAATGGCAGATAAGACAGACAGAAATGACAGATAACAGGCAGACAGAAATGGCAGATAACAGCAGACACAAATGCAAACCATCGTGCAATGACAGAAAAACCAAACAGAGAAAGGGGGGCAGAATAAAAACAACCTGAAAACTACAGTATTTAAATAACTTACAGATAATTATGCACAAAGATCAGACAAGACAGAAAGATTTTTAAAAAAAAGGATTAATCTGTACCTTATGTCTGAAGTGATGAAGAAGGCTTCTGATGGTGCTGGGCCTGTCTGAAATGGTCCGAACCTCATCTAATTCCTGGTAAAAGGGATCATCATTCAGAAAAAACACATACATAATAAGCTGCTGACCCTGCTTTCAAACCAGAATTGTCAGCACTGTTGTGAAAGCTGAATACAGACCAGCTTGGAGAACGATAAAACTGTTGGCTGCTGTAATGCTTCTGTCCCTCTGGATAACCGTCTTGGTCAAGGGACTGAGGAGGAGGAGGATAATGGTGGTGGTGGTGATGACCATCTTGGTCAACGAACTGATGATGATGATGATGATGATGATGATGATGATGATAACCATCTTGGTCAACAAACTGATGATGATGATGACGATGATGATGATGACCATCTTGGTCAACAAACTGATGATGATGTTGATGAGGATTATGACGACAATTATGACGATGTCCTTCAATCTCCTGCAAGACCTTTTCCCAGTTTGGTTTTGTTATATTTATTCTTTAGTTGCAAGTTTTGCACTTGGTTTGCCCAATTTGGGTTGTTTTTGGTTGGTGGTGGTTGGTTGTTGGTTTTTTTGGGGGGAGGTTATTCTTTTAGTTTAAGCTTTCTTTCTTATTACTGAGCATTTCTTGAAGGGTATTTTTCCTTTTGTGTGTATTTTTTTTTATGGTTTCTTGTTTCAGTTTAGTTTATTATGCTTAGTTCAGTATGTGTGATGTTCAGTTTTCTTTTTTTTCCAGTTTGTTTTAATGGGTTACTCATTTTTTTTTTTTTATTTCTTTTAGTTCATCTCACAGGTTTATAGTTTCATCATTTGTCAAGCACCAGTCCAGCTGTTCTCACATCACTCATTCCAAACTTACCACACAACAACTGTACCCAGGCAGATCCACTGTACTCACAGCCTGGAGTTGTCTTGGAGCTTTATTTACATGCAAGACCAGGACACAGCCACAAACTTGGGG
>CM060333.1:17924389-17934389 GCA_030674155.1 Stramonita haemastoma
CTTGCGCACTCTCTCTCTCTCTCTCTCTCTCTCTCTCTCTCTCTCCTCTCTCTCTCTCTCTCTCTCTCTCTCTCTCTCTCTCTCTCTCTAGTGTGTGGGGGACGGATAGCCTAGTGGTCAGAACATTGCGCTGGCAATTTGAAGACCCGGGTTCGAATCTGGTCGAGGAGATTTTTCTCCTGGAGTTAACATCAGTGCTGACTCCACTCTCCCCACAAGTCCTTCGGATGAGACTTTAAACCGAGGCCCCGTGTGCGAACGCACGCAGAACATCTTGCGCACACGTTAAATCCTGTTCCGCTTTTCGTAAGTGTAGGCCATCGTGTGCCGGTGGGAACAGATGACATTTACAAAACTGCATACACACGGGGACTGGATGTAAAAAAGCACAAGAGTGCTTATCCCATTATCCTCGATATAAAAAAAAAGAATAAATCAATCACTCTCCTCTCTCCTCTCTCTCTCTCTCTCTCTCTCTCTCTCTCTCTCTCTCTCTCTCTCCTCTCTCTCTCTCTCTCTCTCTCTCTCTCTCTCTCTCTCTCTCTCTCTCTCTCTCTCTATGCACTTGACTGATGTTCAGACAATTAGGGTTACAAACAAAGCGAACTTAGTAAACACCAACAAAGCACAAGCAAACACAACAGCACTCAAACGATTGTACAGATAAAATGTTAACAGATCAAGTAGAAGATTCACATAAAACAAAAGGCTCATACGTAAGAGAACACAGATAAGATGCTTTTACCTCTTGAAATCAGGAACAAGCCAACACTCTCTGCTAGGTTTCTCGGGAGGCATTTTGTTCGTAAAAAAAATTGTTAAAAATAGTTAACAAAAAGCGGCAGCACAACAGTCACCACAAACAAGTAAAGCAAGTACTACAGTTTTATTCTCTAAAGTATGAACTCTGTAGCCTAACAATTGATGGGAATCAAGGAGCGTATGGTAAAAAAAATGCCTTTAAAGTGAAAATTCGACCAATTGCTAGGCCTAATAGACAGCAAAGAAAGAAAGTGTAGCAGCATCGCCAGATGCTGGACTTTGACCCCTGACCGCGCGTTGCCCTAGATAGGCTGGCAGTGGGGTAGGATGGAATTTCAGGTTACGGAGTGCAGTGCCAGCCACGGCCTGTAGTCCAGTGCTGGAACGATTTTGTCAAGATTTTGTTTAGTTTTTTGGGTTGCATTCGATTCTAAAAATTGCCAGGAATAACATATCCAAAGTTGTCCAAAATTGGCCCCCGTTTAAAGTGCACTAAAATTAAATAAAAGATAAATAATCTCCCGAAGATACGAACTTTAGCGCAGGCCATTTGCCATACAAGAGCGAGCTCGAGTTGAGTAATAAGTAATTAAGAGGGAGTTGAATGAAACCAGCTGTTGAGAAGTAAACCTCGCAGTCAGCTTGCCTACCAGACACACAGACTGATGAAATGGCGTCTGCTACAGATAGATGTCTCTGGAAACATTTTAAACTAATATCAATGTTTAGAATTAGGATGTCTGCACAGCATTTTAACGATGTTTTGTCTAATCAATTCAGCTCAAATACCCCCTCAGTTTTGAAACTGATAGAGATTTCACATGATTGAAACATTAATCACCCATTACACACAATCAATTTCAGTAGTGTACTGGTTCAGTTAAAAAAAAAAAGTTGTGGTACACCGTGTTCATCAAAAACTGATTGTAAGAAGTGTGTGTGTGTGTGTGTGTGTGTGTGTGTGTGTGTGTGTGTGTGTGTGTGTGTGTGTGTGTGTGTGTTCTAGCTTTGGTTCCGACAAACTAGCTTTCTTACCTCTTAGAGGCTGTGGTGTCGCCACATGTTCGGCGCCACACATATCAAAGATGGTATTACACAGTGTATGTATAGATTGAAACACAGGCTTGGTGCAGTGGGGTCTGTTACTGTGCCAAAGTGGAAGTAGAACAGAGCTGAAAACAGCTCTTTTCGTCACAGCTTTACCCACAAACGCTGCTTTTTGTGTGTTGGAGTTTGGTATGCCTGCGCGTGTGTTCGTTTGTTTGTTTGTGTGTGCGTTTATCTGTGTGTGTGCATGTGGTGGGGACCTGCACTTTATTATTATTATTATTATTACATGGAATTTGTATAGCGCTATCTCTTGTAAGAACAAATCAAAGCGCTTGCATTTGACCTACAGAGCCACAGATCATGCTGCCACCAGGCGCAAAGATCAACGACGAACAACGATGATCAACTGTTGTTGTCTTGTTGCTGCTGTACACTTTAGAGCGCAAAGCCTGGGCAAGTATGTATGGAGGGCAAGCTGTTACCCATGCAGCAGACCCCCTTCTCCGCGGCACTGGAATGATCCATTGGAAGGGCATTGACCGATACGAATGGTTCCAGTACCGTCGCAGGAGCCACCAGAACGTTGCCATATACCTACAGCACTTGCTGTGGTGCGTCATATTGTTGTATATTATCATTATTATTATCATTATGCCTACTGCTACGTTGTTGTTACTACACTGTACCAGCTTTGGTTCCGAGAAACTAGCTTTCTTACCTCCTGGGGGCTGTGGTGTCGCCACAATTCCGGCGCCACATGTATCAAAGATTTGGTGCCGTGGGGTCTATTACCGTGCTAAAGTGAGGGTAGAGCGGGGTTGAAAACGTTTTTTTCGGTCACATCTTTGCCACAAAAGCCGCACCTTTTTATTCAGGGGGTTGTGCATGCGTGTGCGCACGGGCGCGCTGGTGTTTGTGTATGCGTTTGTTTGTGTGCGCGCATGTGGCGGGGACCCTGCACGCTGGTGTGGTGCATCATATTGTTGAATGTTTTCACTATTATTGTGTGTACTGCTACGTTTTTGTTGCGTACACTGTACCTTCCGACAAACTTTTTTCCTTCCGACAAACTAGCTTTCTTACCTCTTGGGGGCTGTGGTGTCGCCACAAGTCCGGCGCCACATATATCAAAGATGGTAGTACAGGGTGTATGCATACAGTAGGCTACAACACAGTCTTGGTACTGTGGGCTCTGTTACTGTGCAAAATTGGAGGTACGACCGGGCTGAAAACGGCTCTTTCGGTCAGATCTTTACCCAAGAACGCAGCTTTTCTGAAGGGTGTTGGGTATGCCTGCGCGTATGTTTGTTTGTTTGTGTGTGTGTTTGTTTGTTTGCGTGTGTGCATGTGGCTGGGTCAAAGCATTTTGCTGTGGTATATCATATTGCTATATATTGTCATTATTCTTATTGTATACTGCCACGTTTTTGTTGCGTACACTCTATCAACTTTGGTTCCGACAAACTAACTTTCTTACCTCTTTGGGGCTGTAGTGTCGCCACAAGTCTGGCACCACACATATCAAAGATGGTAGTACAGTGTGTATGTGCATACAGTACAACACAGTCTTGTTGCCTTAGGGTCTGTTACTGTGCAAAAGTGAAGGTAGAACAGGGTGAAAACGGATTTTTCGGTCTTTGGTTTCTTTTTCCCCCTTTTTGCCTTTTCCTTTAAAAAAAAATCTGGGTGAAAAGGGATTGAGAATACGATGCATTGTTTTCGATAACCATTCTATCTGCTAATACGTCTTTTTCTGCTTGTTAGATAAACACATATTTATTTATTTATGCTTATATTATTTATACGATAATGGGATAAGCGCTCATGTGCTTTTTTTACATATCTAGCCCCCGTTTACATGCAGTTTTGTCAATTTTATCATCCGTTTCCACCGGCACACAATGGCATACTCTTCCGAAAAGCGGAGCTGATTTTAACGTGTGCACAAGGTGTTCTGCGTGCGTTCGCACACGGGACTTCGATTTATAGTCTTGTGCCTGTCTGTGCGCTTTTGCCTGCACCTGCACGAAACTGCTTCACACATACATACGCAGGCACGCAAGTCTGTACACACACACACACACACACACACACACCACACACACACACACACACACACACACACACACACACACACACACATCTCTTATAACCTAAAATACTAAACAGACGTCAAAATGAAGTACAAAAAACCCTCCAAAACTGAAATATTAAAATGCCAGTACAAAGAATTATCAATCATATGTGAGTCAGAAACCATTAAAATCCTATTTGCCCACAGTGATGGTGATTTCATGGTATGTATGCCCATAGGAGAAATGCTATGGTAAAATATGCGAGCACTTCGGCCGTAAAATGGAAATCTCATTCATAAAAATAAGGTAAAACTAGAGTCTATACAGTCAAGGGATGGCTCATAGATAATCAGTGTGTATGTGTGTGTGTGTGTGTGTGTGTGTGTGTGTGTGTGTGTGTGTGTGTGTGTGTGTGTGTGTGTGTGTGTGTGTGTGTGTGTGTGTGTGTGTGTGTGTGTATGCGCTTGCGCGCGTGTGTTTTATTCTTTCATTTCCAGGTTTTATTATTTTTATTAAAAAAAAATTCTTTTATATCGATCTCGAGGATAATGGGATAAGCACTCATGTACTTTTTTTACATCCAGTCCCCGCGTGTATGCAGTTTTGTAAATGTCATCTGTTCCCACCGGCACACGATGGCCTACTCTTACGAAAAGCGGAACAGGATTTAACGGAATAATGGAATAAGCGCTCGTGTGACTTTTCGTTTTTACATCCAGTCCTCGCGTGTGTGCAGATTTGTAAATTTTGTCATCCGTTTCAACCGAAACACAATGGCCAGGTGTTACAAAAAAGGTGGAACAAGTTCTACCGGCACGGAATGGCCTATAGTCTTTTGAAAGGCAGGAAAAGGTTTATAACGTGTGCTCAAGATGTCCTGTGTGCGTTCACGCGCTTGACCTCGGTTTATAGTCTTACATGAAGGACTTTTAGAAAGGAGTCATACAGAAGTTAACTCCTTTAGAAGAAGCCTAAAAACGGGTGCTTTCGTGGTGGTTCGATCCCAGGCCGTCAGATCAGGAGCGAAACGTTCTAACCACTAGGCTGTCCCATCCCCTTACCTGAATAGCTAACATCTCCCTTCATCAACTCCTCTGAGGAGTCGTTAGGGAGACTGCATCGCGTTTAAAGTCAAGTCAAGTCAAAAACACTTTAATCATCCCTGAAGGACAACTACAATACTGTCAGGCATATTGATACAAATCATAACCAAAGACACGAAACAGCTACATTTCATATTTGTTCTGACATTATATGATAACTTCAAATAAAAAAAATGTCACAAACACTCAGGCAGTGTCATATTTATTTATTTATTTATTCTTTTACATCGAGGATAATGGAATAATTCATCCAGTCCCCGTGTGTATGCAGCTTTGTATTTATTGTCATCTGTTCCCACCGCCACACTTGAGCCTGGTGGAGCCCATTTCTCTCCAGGTGCATGCTAGGTAGATCTATATCCATATCACACACGGTAGAGGTCAGGGCGGGTCAACTCTTCCACAAGAAAAGGATGATGAGAATAACAATGTATGAAATTTACATAGCGTTGGATCTTGTACAGCTTGTTATTAAGAAGCTCATCAGAGGACCTTTCATGGAAATTAACCCATTACTTAATAAATTATGTGAACGACATAGCAAACAAACCTTCTCGAGAGGGGCAGTCCAAACGAGAGATTTGAACCTTCCACCCAAAACTAACATTTTGAAATAACAAGTTGTACACTTTTAACAAACTAGGCTTTCTCGTTCGAACCACTAGGCTACCTAGATAAGTTTTTTTTATACTTAGTAAAACACACTGCATCTGTCAAAGACACATGTAAATCATATTCATGCTTCGGGGCAAAGCCCGAGTGACAGCTCTCTCTCTCTCTCTCTCTCTCTCTCTCTCTCTCTCTCTCTCTCTCTCTCTCTCTCTCTCTCTCTCTCTCTCTCTTTCGTTGTCTCTCCGCTTGCAACTAGATCCATTTCACTTCGATGATCGGCGTCTGTCAGTGTGGATGTGAATGATTGCAGTGTCACGAATGTATGAATCACGTATGTATTGTTTGAAGTTGTTTTGTTTAATGATGGTGGTGGTGGTGGGGTCGTTGTGGTGATTTGGTTGTTGTTCTGATTGATGCAGTAAATATTATATTTTTGTACTTGATTTAATTTTTTTATGCTATTGGCTTTGTTGTTGTTGTCGTGGTGGTTGTGGTCTTGTTATTCTTCTTATTAAGTTGATGATATCTTTGATGTTGTTGTTATCACTGTTACTGTTGCTCTTGTTTTGTTTTTGTTGGTTTTGTTGTTTGTTGGTTGTTGTTTTTTGTTGTTGTTTGTTTGTTTGTTTCTTGTTGGGTTTTTTTTTGGGGGGGAGGTGCCAGAACTGCCCGGGTGTTGTTGCTGCTGGTATTGTTGTTGTTGCTTGCATTGTTGTTGTTGTTGCTCTTGTTGCTGTTGTTGTTCTTGTTGTATTTCTTTTCTACTGTTCCTTTTTTGTTCTTTCTTGTTGTCGCTGGTGTTGTTATTGTTGGTGGCTATGGTGGTGATGGATATGGTCATTTTTCTTTCTTCTTCTCCTTTTTCTTCTCCTCCACACCGTCGACCTGTTCCTCCTCCTCTTCTTCTTCTTCTTCTTTGCATTCTTTTTTTTTTTTTTACATTTTCCAGCTTCCTCTACTTCTTCTCCCTTTCTGTACTTTTTGCATTGGGTTTAGCACTGAGGATGTTACTTTGGATACACAAAAACTCTTACTATACACAGTTTCACATTTCTCTGAAATATTTGCCTAATTGTCATTGTCATGAGTGCAGTCAATGTGTGTGTGTGTGTGTGTGTGTGTGTGTGTGTGTGTGTGTGTGTGTGTGTGTGTGTGTGTGTGTGTGTGTGTGTGTGTCTGTGGAGTGATATTTTTTATATGAAGTTATCTTGGACTGTTTAAACCAATTTGAAATGTTGTTTTCTTGTGTCTTTTTGAGATCCTGATTCATATCAATATGCCTGTCAGTATTGTAATTGCCCGTCATGGGATGATTAAAGTGTTTTTGACTTGACTTGACTTGATTCTTTAATTCTTTAAAACATTTTCTTTGTATATTCAAAGTTATATTTCATTCATTTCTGTCCAACTTTGACAAAACGAAATGTTATACCAATGGTTGCTTTCTTTAATAATATTTTCAGAGAAGGAGGGAGGGGGGGGGGGGGAGGAGTGAGTATAGCCTACCAATTAGTGCCTAGCGTTCATAATCTGACGGCCTAAGATCAAATCAAGACGGAAGCTCCCGTTTTAGGGGATTTTCCCCCGGAGTCCACTTCAGCACTGACTCCACTCTCCCAAAAGTCCTTCAGATGAAATTACCAACTGAGGCCCCGTTTGCGTTTGCACGCAAAACAGCTTAGGCACATGTTGGAAACCTGTTCTGCCTTTTGAAAGAGTAGGCCACAGCCTGCCTGAGCCCGTCCTTCTGCTGGTATTAGCGTGCATGCTTGGTATAATTAGAATGTGTTATTTATTCCACCACCCATAGCTCATCTACCCTTTTACGTAAAGTGGACCAGGTTTTGATGTGGTGCAAGACATTCTGCGTGCACAGAAACTCAGTTTCTGGTTTCTTTCGAAGAACTTTCAGGGGTGGGGAATCAGTACCAATGTTAACCTTAGAGGTACACTTCTTCCCGTCACATGAGTACTTCCACAGAGACTCGAACTCTCGCTACCAGTTACTGTATGATACGAGTTCCACACTGTGACCGCTAGGCCATACTGATTAGGACAATACACAGCCATATATTTTTTTTTTTCAGAACAGTCCAATTTATTCTTTAAAGTTCTCCCATGGGGATGTCTGGGCGTGTCAGTTTCAATAGCAACCCCACCTTTTGGAAAGTCTGTGCTAGGAATTCCCCTTTTCTATCACTCTCTTTGTTTCTGCCTGAATTCCCTTTCTTCTTGACACAGCTAGCTCCCTTGTCTCTGTTCTGCTTTCTTGATCCGTTTTCCCCTGCAGTTTTATTCAGAAAAGTAAGAATTCAATCCCCATGTCGAAGTTAGATGAGTTGAGTCTGGCTTGTCATGCGCTTAATGTACAGTTGTACAATGTTTTTTTTGCGATTAAAAAAACAACACCACCACCAATGGTGGCTGTCTGAGCGTTCGAAGAAGAGGAGGAAGAAGAATGCTTTGAAGTTCGGTCCGATTCAAAGAAGGCTTAAGGCAAGGTCAAGGTGGACATGAGAACAGTCCAGTTAATGTCTTGATGGACAATGATCGATTCAACATCAACAGTCATTTCTCCCATCCCTCTGCTCTCCTTCCTTCCCCCCCCTCTCTCTCTCTCTCTCTCTCCCGGTTTATGCCTCAAGGGAGTGTAGCGAGCTGTGAAGAAAGGGAGGTTATCTTCCTTTTATCTGATAAGTTGAAATACCTGTGTCGGTTGGGACTGGCTGCTGGGAAATCACACGGTGTTGTGTGTGTGTGTGTGTGTGTGGTGTGTGTGTGTGTGTGTGTGTGTGTGTGTGTGTGTGTGTGTGTGTGTGTGTGTGTGTGTGTGTGTGTGTGTGTGGTGTGTGGTGTGTGTGTGTGTGTGTGTGTTGTGTGTGTGTGTGTGTGTGTGTGTGTGTGTTGTTTGTGTCTGTGTGTGTGTGTGTGTGTGTGTGTGTGTGTGTGTGTGTGTGTGTGTGTGTGTGTTGTGTGTGTGTGTGTGTGTGTGTGTGTGTGTGTGTGAGTCTCTGTGTGTATGCGACTTCTCGCTGCGCTGGAGTGATCGGTATAACAATAACATGTTTGTTTTGCTCCTTTGGTTTTTACTTTTTCGAATATTGAAGGAAACAGCAATGCTTTAAAGCAGGAAATAAAAGCAGCTGCCTAGATATCATCAATTAAAGGCTGCATTAAAGATGCGCTGTTTTGTGACTAAAAGCGTATAATGTGAGTATAAGAGTATGGAATATGTGTGTGTGTGTGTGTTTGTGTGTGTGTGTGTGTGTGTGTGTGTGTGTGTGTGTGTGAGAGAGAGATAGTTGTGTGTGTGTGTGTGTGTGTGGTGTGTGTGTGTGTGTGTGTGTGTGTGGGCGCGCGCGCGCGCGCGTGCGTGCGTGTGGGGTGTGTGGTGTGTAGTAGTAGTAGTAGTAGTGTAGTAGTAGTAGTAGTAGTAGTAGTAGTAGTAGTATACAATACAAAGTAGCAGTAGTAACAGTAACAGTAACAGTAGCAGCAGCAGCAGTAGTAGTAGTAGTAGTAGTAGTAGCAACAGTAGTAGTAGTAGTAGTAGTAGTAGTAGTAGTAGTAGTAGTAGTAGTAGTAGTAGCAGTAGTAGTAGTATCATTAGTAGTAGTTTTCGACTTTACGTCCTTCCACATTAAGTGATACCGGAGGGGGTGGGGGTGATTGGAATAAAAACAAGAAAAAACATCAAGAAATACAAATTTAGAAATAACAGAAAACAACCAAAGTTTATGATAAATAAAAATATAATAATAGTAATAAAAATAGAAACATTAATTAAGTCGAGAGAGAAAGGGAAAGAGAGGCACAGAGACATAGAAAGTGGCTCGCGCGCGCGCGCGTGCGTGTGTATGTGTGTGGTGTGTGTGTGTGTGTGTGTGTGTGTGTGTGTGTTGTGTGTGTGTTGTGTGTGTGTGTGTGTGTGTGTTCGTACGCTTGTGCAAGTTTATGGTTGTGTCAGAAAATATGATTATATTAAGCGAAACTGCATACTAAACACTAAATAACAGGGAAGAAAAAAATAAAAACAGAACAATGATATAACCACAACAAATGCAGTATGGGACTTAGCAATAAGCCTCTAGCAATAACAAACACTAACTTGATTAATCCAGAACTTGTTCAAGGAAGTTTCAGGAAAACTTGGCAAGTAAGATTTTAAATTTTGCATTCGACTACAATATGAGTATTTGAAATATCATTGTTCCACAAAAGCAACATCCTATTATCTTTATCAAGAATATCACAATGACATAATGTTTTATTAAAAGTTATGAAGATAGGCAGATGATCACTACCTAGCGTCTCTTTTTAAGTTATCCAGTCGCACACGGGAACAACATTTTAATGCAGGTGATAACAGATCAGAGATAGATCTAAAGCTGAAGCACT
>CM060333.1:17939389-17946889 GCA_030674155.1 Stramonita haemastoma
GAAACACACATTAAGTTCACATAGAAAAATCGGGAATGATGTTCTGCTAATACTCTAGCCAAAGCAAGCCCACTAAAACTGTGCTAGGAATCCCTCTTTTCTATCCCTCTCTTTCTTTCTGCCTACTTCCTTTTCTCCTTGCCACCTCCTTGTCTATGGTTTGCCTTCTTGGTCCATTCCCATGCCTTCTTTTTTTTTTTTTTTTTTTAAATCCAGAAAGGCTTAAAAGATGATTCTCTTCCAGGCACAAGTCGGATGCGCTGGGCCTGACCTGTCAGGCGCGAAACTGCAGCGCAATGTATCTTCACTCATAAGACAGAGACCAGTACTTTCTGTCTGAACATTTGGAGAAAAAGAAGAACAAACGAAAACCATCACCACCACCAGCACCAACAAAATAATAAAAAAAAGAAAACCACCCCCACCACCACCATCACCACCACCACCATCACCACACCACCACCACCACCACCACCACACCACCACCACCACGACAACAACAACAACAACATCAACAACAACAACACAACAACAACAACAAGAAACTGCTTTAGACCCGAAAAGCAATGTCCAGTCCACGCGAGATAAATATATCGTACTGATAAATCAGCATTTCGGACCGCATCTTATTCAACCTCATTTCATCTCATCTCATCTCATCTCAATTTATCTCCTCCGATCTGATCTCTCATATCCCGCAGTTTTCTCAACTGTAGGGGCCCCATGGATGGCTTAACAACCATACCCCCTCTCCCTCTTTCTTCCTCTTCTATCCACCTCCCTTCTTGCAGTGCTCCAATCAGCCTCAGGGCCTGGCCTGGCCTGTCTGAGATGTTGTCCTCCTCCTCCCATCTCTTACTGTCTTCCTCCATTCTCCTCCTCCCTTGCACCTTGCCTTGTAACAGTGTATTGGTAAGTCCCGATGCATGATCGATCGTGAGACGGGCACATACCACTTCTGTGTTCATCTCTTCGCTGTGGTCAGCATGTCTTGATTGATAATTATTACAGTCTGCCTGGTTCTGTTACCGACTGATGATCGTCTTCACATGAGGTGGCGAGAAGTTTTGCCATAGCATCATTTTTATGCCACTTTATGTCACAGCAGATTTCTCTGCGTGAAATTCGGCTGCTCTTCCCGGGGAGGGCATCGCCACAGGTGCAGCGCCTACCTATTTTATTATTAAAAAAATTGTTTTTTTGTTGATCTCTCTCTGGCTTGTATTCTTGAATAGGCAAGAGTTGAAGGTGTTCTCATAACCTTTGTGGTTGTTGGGGAACAAGGTATTAGAGACCTCATCTTCTCTTGGGAGTCTTTCACTGTGAAATTTGCACACAAAAAATAATGTATCATGGCATCAGAAAGAAAAATAATAATCGTGAAGACAACAACGACAAGAAGAGAAAAAGAAAGTATTCTACAAAATTCAGCTTGAACTTCATCAAAAATTACCCATCACTTCAGAGTCATTTTTCCTGGCTTAAATTTGATGTTGGTCCTTCCCAGATGCTATTGTGGCATCATTTGACATTAGCAACAACAACAACACAACAGAGAAAAGGAAGTCTCACAAAGCAGTGTAATATCAACAACCACTGACAAGCCCAGTATTGAGAACAACACTGATAATAACGTAACAATCTAACAAACCAACAACGTAAGCATGCAGAAAGTAAGAAAAGTCTTTAAAAAAAAAACCGCTTTGAACTACCCATTGTCTTGTCTATCTATGTATCAATTCACTTAGTATTTATTCATCTACTTATTAATTTATCAAATCATTTGATTCTCAAAGAACCCTTTTTTTTCTCTCACCATCAAGTGCGTAAGAGGTGGCTGTCACGTGTACTTAACGCCGAGATGTGATTGGCACACAGTTGTCCACGTGATCCATAAAGGTGCATGATGGGACGGACTGCTCTTTTACTTCTGTGTAAGTCATTGTTTGTTCTTGTTTCTGATCTTTTGTTCCCTGCTGTGCTATACTGCTTTCAACAGAAATGTTCTGTGTTGCATCAAACTGACTGTTGAACATGCATACTTTTCAAATTTGTTTTTATAGTCGGTTAGTTGATAAGCCATATCATTTGGCTGATTGATGCTTATTTGCTGGCTTATTTTCTGGTCAATCTAGTTACATTAAAATGCATGGATGTTAGTACATGTTTTGATGTAGTTAATTTGGACATTATCTTCTTGCGTCTTAAAACGGAAAACAACGTCAAAGGCAATCTTTGTACTAAAAAAACCCCCCAAACTGCTCCAAAATAATGAAGGCTGTGAAAGACTGAAATACAAGCCAAATGATAGGCAAAACAAAACTCGGTGATGATATTTTCACACATGAAAGTGTCTTAAAAAGAAAAGGAAACTTTTAAAACGTGGCCTTTTTCGATTAAAAAAAAAAAAGGATACTTGAGAAATCCTTTTCATAATAATGGAAAAGTTGTTACATTTTACCCGCACTTGTTTTTCTGTTTCGGTGCTTGCACTATTTGCAGAAAATATAAATATAATTCTAAATGGAAATACTTGCTACACATAATTATGGAGGCTATCGCAGTTTGAGCTTGGTGTGGTCTTCAAGGTTACGTCTTTGAAACAAAAAGGGATACGAGACAACACATGGGGGGACGGGATAGCCTAGTGGTCAGAACATTGCGCTCACAATTTGACGACCCGGGTTCGATTCCCGTTCGAGGGGGTTTTTCCTCTGGAGTTAACATCAGTGCTGGCTCCACTCCCCCCCCAAAGTCCTTCAGATGAGGCTATAAACCGAGGCCCCATGTGTGAACACACGCATAACATCTTGCGCACACATTAAATCCTGTTTCACTTTTGTAAGAGTAGGCCATCGTGTGCCGGTGGGAATAGATGACAAGGTTTACAAATCTGTATACACACGGGGACTGGATGTAAAAAAAGCACATGAGTGCTTATTCTATATCCTCATCCTCAATGAAAAAGATATAGGCAAAGGTAAAGGTATCCCATAACCTAGGTGGTCGTAGGGGAGCCAGGCATCAGAGACCTCGGCTTCTCTAGGGGCCAGCATGTTGAGGGCGGCGCCCATCTCCTCTCCCTCGCTGCTTTAACTCCCCTGACCCTAAAGAGGGCAGGTACACATTTACAGCTGAGTGAACTGGGGCAGGGGGGCTGTACTGAAGCCTAGGCGCGCAAACGGTCACCCATCCAACAGGTAGCCACACACGCTCGACAGCTGCTTAACTTGGCTGGGGGGAAAGCGAGTGCTCTGACCACTGAGCGATCTCGCCCCCTATAAAAGATAATTATAAAATAATAGATAAATAAACTATAAAAAAGAAAAAAGAAAAAAGAAAAATGTGTTCTGTTTTTCTCTGCATGCATAGTCCTCACTTTGCAACAACCGGGCTGTGTCCACACCCAGCTGACCACTGAGCTATCCCGCCCCCTATACAAGATATAAAATAATAGATAAATAAATTTTAAAAGAAAGAAAACAAAAAGATAAATGTGTTCTGTTTTTCTCTGCATGCATAGTCCTCTGTTTGCAACAACCGGGCTGTGTCCACACGCAGCCTGGGCTCTGTTCTTCACGCTTTCAAGTTTTGCCACCAGAGCTGACGGTGGATGAAGGAACGCCGGAGGGTTAGTGATGCCTTGTTTCATTACTATTTGGTTTCTCTGGTGTGTGTGTGTGTGTGTGTGTGTGTGTGTGTGTGTGTGTGTGTGTGTGTGTGTGTGTGTGCGTGTGTGTGTGTGTGTTTATTCTTTTATATCGAGGATAACAGAATAAGCAATCGTGTGTGTGTGTGTGTGTGTGTGTGTGTGTGTGTGTGTGTGTGTGTGTGTGTGTGTGTGGTGTGTGTGTGTGTGTTAGTGTGTGTGTGTTAGTGTGTTAGTGTGTGTGTGTATGTGTGTGTGTGTGTGTGTGTGTGTCTGTCTGTCTGTCTGTCTGTCTGTTTTATATATATTGAGGATAATGGAGTGATGGCAGTGCAGGGAGGGATTTCACCAAGAAAATAGTTGTGGCGCTCCACTACATAATGAGTCCCATTGCACCAGAGGTCAGTTTTTAGTTTTGAGCATGTTAATAATGTGCAGTAAGTAAGCTATTGAATACAGAAAACATTGTAAATCGGACACTTCTATGAAAAGTTATTACGAATTAAAACGGTAGACTGCAGAAAGTAGCAAAATGAGAAATCGACAGCTTTTGCATCGTAATAGGAGGAGGTCAAAATGAAGGCTTTTTGATGTTTTTAAATGCGTTTCTATAGCGAAAGAATGCAAACTTAACACCTTGATACTTCATTCCAAGGTAGAATAATTGCCAATTTTTATAGTCAATCAAAATATCCAAAATCGACAACCTGACCCCCCCCCCCCCCCTATCTGCCTAAAATGGCTCCTAGTGGAAAAAGTGAGTCAGTGTGCAGGTGCAAAGCGACTCATTTCGTGGTGGAGTATGACATTTACGCCAATAAATGAACAGGCACAGTGTTACTAAAATCCCTGCCCGATATGGAGCTGGTTCGTTACTCCAAACCTGACCCTCCGCCATTCCTCGGGCTCCAGAATGACAGTCTCTACCTCAACGCATCCTTACAACTTGACAACCAACAGGTAAGCAGTGTGTGTGTGTGTGTGTGTGTGCGTGTGTGTGTGTGTGTGTGTGTGTGTGTGTTGTTGTTGTTGTCTTCAATTTTACGTCTGTTCACTCTTAGTGATATTAGAACGGGAAAAAAAACCCCAACAAAAAACAAAACAAAACAAAACAAACAAACAAAAAAAAAACCCCCCCCCCCCCCCCCCCCCCCCCCCCCCCTTCAAAAACATGTGTCACCCTCCACCCTAAAAAAACCAAAAAAAAAACAAACAAAAAAAACACAAACAAATACAAACAAACAAACAAACAAAAACCCAGCCCATAAGGAAACTTGGTTATGCAATAGAAATAACAGAAATATAAGAACTCATTAACGTTAATGTAACTATAACAAATGTCCTATCGGACTGTGATAGAGACCCTTTACAATTTCAAATGCCAAGTTTAAATTACTGAATATGCTGGTGAGAGAGTTTTCAGAAAAATTGGGCATGAAAGGCTTTACACTCTTGCAGTCAAAAAGTATATGAGTATTAGTGATATTCTCACCACACAGACATTTACCATTTTTGCTGAACTTGGTTATCAATGCGTTTAGTTTCATTCTATAAAATAGTGCATTAATTCTTCTTGATGTGAAAACATTTACACAAGTCTTTGCGTAGTTGACAACTGTTAAATTATCGGTATTGATCACAGTTCTTTTTAAAAATATCTTATTTTGCTGATTAGTTTTAGCGACATTTCTCCATGATTTTTGTTCTAGTAAACTGTACCCCTCTTGCAAGGATAAAGGCACATTCATTTCTATTGAATCCCGTCCATGTTTTGCACCCTTTTTAGCAGCTCTATCTGCCCACTCATTTGGAAAGAATCCAGAGTGTGAAGGCACCCAACAGAAATTGACACCTATCCCCTTTAAGGTCAAGAGATGTATGACATGCTTAATCTCTAATATAATTTTCGAAGTTTTGTTGTAACATGGGGATTTTAAAGCATACAATACCGACTTAGAATCAACACAAAGAAGGATCTGAAATACACACAATGGCAAATCAAGAATATAAGTAAGACCCATCAATATTGCTACAAGTTCTGCTGTAAATATCGAGTGATGTTTACCAACATGATATGATTTTTCGATTTTTAACGCTGGTATAACAAAAGCAGAACCTGTTTCTTGATTATCAAGGCGTGATCCGTCTGTGTAAATTTGTAAATGATCAAAATAGTTATGATGGATGTGGGATCGAACATCGGAAACCATTATGTTAGATTGTCATTCTTGTTAACATTAGACACGTCTATGTCGAAGTGTGCTTTGTTCATCTCCCACGATGGACAAGGTAAGATTGCTTCTCTTGTGTCCATGCTGTGTTGATTGATTTCAGAATTTTCTACAAGTTCAGACATGTATGTACATACAGGCATTAGAGAGGCTATAGATTTTGCTCTTTTCGGAAAATTCAGTTCTGATTTTACTTCTATTTCTTCTGAAATAAAGTTTCTAGTCGTTCTGTTTCTAAGTACATATTTAGCACATGCTAATTGACGGTAATCATCTAAAGGTAATATGCCGACTTCGTTATACGTTCCCAGAGCTGAGGCGTGATAAGGCACACCAAGAGCTAGCCTGTATGCTTTGCAGTCTATACTTTGTAACTTTTTAAGTAAATACTTAGGAGCACTGAAAAAGATCTCTTGATCATATGATAATTTCGAACGAATAAGAGATGTAGCTAAACATTTTAGATTTGATGTGTCTTGGCCCCAAAACTGTTTACTTACCATCTTCAGCAAGTTTAAGCATTTTTTTGCTTTAGTTAAATTGTGTTCGATATGTGCATTCCAAGTTAGCTTAGAAGTGAGAATAACACCCAAGAACTTTATGGTATTTTTATACTCTATCATGTTGGTCCCAATTTTAAATGCTGGTAGCTCATCTGGATTACTGCTATTGTTTAAAAGCACAGTATAAGTTTTTTCTGAGGATAAAGTAAATCCATTTTCGAGCATATAATTATCGATGTTGTTAAGTTGTTTCTGATATACTTTTTTAATGTAGTTTAACACTCTTTTCGGTGTTTTTCGTTTCAGAGGAACGTTCATCCACAATACATATGTCATCTGCATATTGCACTACAGTGACTTCCTTTGACATTTTCATGGGGAGATCATGCAGCAAAATATTAAATAGGAGAGGTGATAGTACAGAACCTTGAGGTAGTCCCATATGAAGAGATCTAAAACTTGAATATGATTTATCTACTCTGACCTGTAAACTTCTGTTAGTCAAAAAACTTTTGATATAATCGAATAAATGCCCAGAAAAACCCAGGTTCTTTAGTTTACATAGTAACTTAGCATTCCAAACTTGGTCATACGCCTTTTTTATATCAAAAAAGGTTGCCAGAACGTTCTTTCTTCTAGCAAACTGAATTTTTATGTGGGTTGATAGCTTAACCAAGTTATCGATAGCAGATCTATCTTTTTGAAAACCAGCTTGATTGACTGGTATTATTTTATTTTTATCACAGAAATACATCAGCCTTTTTAGAATAATTCTCTCCATTAGCTTGCCAGTATGTGAGGTCAAAGCAATTGGTCTGTAGCTAGTTTTGTCTGCTTTGGGCTTTCCATGCTTATGAATGGGAATGACAATGGACTGTTTCCAATTTACTGGCATAACACCTTCAATCCAACATTTACTGAACAGATTATGAAGTAGAAAAATGAAGTTTGCCGGTAAATGTTTTAGCATGTCATTAGAAACTGCATCTAATCCAACAGATGTTTTCTTAGTAGAAAGAGACAGTAAGGCATCTCTGACTTCATCAACCTGAATTGGAGCATTAATATATGAACTGTTGTCAGGGACTGGGTCAGTATACTCTGTCTTACTTTCCTC
>CM060333.1:17964389-17966890 GCA_030674155.1 Stramonita haemastoma
GTTGGCTCAATGCTTGTCATTCTGTACGTTCGTTTTAATATGTTGTTGTTGTTTTTGTTGTTGCTGCTGTTTGTGTTTGTTTTTGCTGTTTGTGTTTTTCGGGGGGGGGGGGGGGGGGGGGGGTGGGGGGGGGGGCTATTACTGCTCTGAATAATCTCTAGACGTTTTGCTAATACAATTTCTTACTTCAGGTAGAAATGGTAAAGTCCTAATCTGACTAATAGAAAATTATATCATTTGCTAATCTGTCTCTGTCCTTGTCTCGGTCTATCTGTCTGTCTGCTGTTTCTGTCGGTCTCAGTTTGTCTTTCTTCTGTCTATCATCTATCTATCTGTCTGTATCTGTCTGGTTATCTGTCAGCTCTCTCTGTCTCTTCTGCTGTTATCTATCTATCTATCTATCTATCTATCTTTCTATCTATCTATTATCTATCTATCTATCTATCCATCCATCCATCCATCCATCCATCCATCCATCCATCCATCCATCCGTCCATCCTTTTGTCTGTTTGTCTGTCTGTCTGTCCGGCCGGCCGGCCGGCTGTCCGTCCGTCCGTCCGTCCGTCCGTCTGTTCATCTGTCTGTATGTTTATCTCTCTGTCCGTCTATCCGTCTATCTATCTGTCTGTCTCTGTGTGTCTATCTGTCTTGTCTGTCTGTCATGTCTGTCTTGTCTGTTTGTCTGTCTGTATTGTCTTGTCTGTCAAACACTAGTAGTTACTGAAAGTGGACCTGGTGGTTTGCAGACTCCAGTGACAGCAGTGTGGTGGAAGTGAATTCCAGGACTGGGCAGGTGAACTGAAGAGGGACCTTTGATCGCGAGCAGCAGTCTTCCTACCGTGTCTTTCTCAAGGTAACAAACAGCGTACCTCACAACTGTAGTCAGGCTTGCTGCTCTTACGTTCACCCCCCGGGCCCCCTTACCCCCCCCCCCCCCCCCCCTCTCCTCCCTAATGACATGAAGATGATTTCAGGTTCCAAATCTTGCTAATTTTGAACATGACTATAAAGATGTATGTTATATCATTGTCGTTGGGTTGTAATTGAGAAGAGTAGGAGGAGTAGTTGTGGTAGTGGTAGGAGTAGTAGCGGTAGTAGGAGGTAGTAGTAGTAGTAGTATGTAGTAGTAGTAGTGGTGGTGGTAGGAGTAGTAGTTGTAGTAGTAGTAGAAGTAGAAGGTAGTGTAGTAGTAGTATTAGTAGTAGTAGTGTAGTAGTAGTGAGTTTGAAGCAGGCACAGATTAACGCCATTATTGATGTTAATAACGTTATTATTTAGAATCATTATTATATTAATGTTATTTTCATTATTATTATTATGATGATGATGATGATGATGATGATGATGTTCATTATTATTTTCATTGTTATTATTAATAATGTCGTCGTCGTCGTCGTCGTCGTGTCGTGTCTATCATCATCATCATCAGCTCATCATCATCTCATCATCATCGTGTCGTTCGGTCGTCGTCGTCGTGTCATCATCTATCATCGCCACCACCATCATCATCATCATCATATCATCATCACCATATCATCTTCATCATCATCATCATCATCCTTCTCAACATACAGCAGACCTCCTCCTCCTCCTCCTCCCTCCTCCTGACTGAAAATTATCTTCCACCCGGTTCAGCAAGCATTCAACAGGTGGAGATCTTCCACCGTCACTCTGACGATCATTGTGGATGACGTCAATGATCACTTTTCCCCTTTCTCCCAAACCACGCATGACGTCACCATAGCAGAGCACGCCCTGGCCGGTACCTCTGTGGCAGGGTGATGGCTATTGATGCTGACCTGGTCAGTTATGCTTTTGTGGGTGGGGGATGGGGATGATGGGGTGGGATGGTGTGATGGTGATGGTGATGATGATTGTGGTGGTCAGAGGTGGCGTGTTTTATACCACGTCATATCACGGCAGATTTCTCCTGCGTGATATTCGGGCTGCTCTTTCCCCCCCGGGGAGAGCGCGTCGCCACAAGTACAGCGCCACCCATTATTTCCTTCTTTTTTTTTTTTTCTTTGTTTGCAACTTATTTTGTTTCCCTGTTTGAGTGGCTTTTTTTCCTACAGAATTTTTTCCAGGAACACCCTCTTGTTGTCGTGGGTTCTTTTCACTTCACCACTTCACCTGTCCCGTAGTCCCCCCCGCACCCGTGGGGGTATACTGAAGATTTTGCAACCAGCTTCCTCCACTCCCCACGGTCCTCCGCCTCCGCAGCAGATCGTTCCACCCATGTTAAGAAACAGGGTTCTTTTACGTGCGCTAAATAATGATATATATAACACATGGGGACCTCGGTTTATCGTCTCATCGACAGACTAGCACCCAGACACCCAATCATGGTCTTAATGGGTAGGGGAAAGTTTGAGGCCCAAACGGGATCAGGATCAGGGTGGTTTTAGGGGTTGTGATGGCGATCATCGTGGTGGCGGACAGTGGGGGTAATGGTGGTGGTGATGTTCGTTGATAGTAACGTTGGTGTTGGTATGATGAAG
>CM060333.1:17969490-17971990 GCA_030674155.1 Stramonita haemastoma
TCATCATCATCATCATCATCATCATCATCATCATCATCACCATCATCATCATCATCATCATCATCATCATCATCATCCTTCTCAACATACAGCAGACTCCTCCTCCTCCTCCTCCTCCTCCTCCTCCTCCTGACTGAAATTTATCTTCCACCCAGGTTCAGCAAAGCATCAACAGGTGGAGATCTTCCACCGTCACTCTGACGATCATTGTGGATGACGTCAATGATCACTTTCCCCTCTTCTCCCAAACCACGCATGACGTCACCATAGCAGAGCACGCCCTGGCCGGTACCTCTGTGGCCAGGGTGATGGCTACTGATGCTGACTTGGTCAGTTTTTTGCTTTTGTGGGTGGGAGATGGGGATGATGGGGTGGGGATGGTGATGATGGTGATGGTGATGATGATTGTGGTGGTCAGAGTGGCGTGTTTTTATACCACGTCATATCACGGCAGATTTCTCTGCGTGAAATTCGGGCTGCTCTTTCCCCCCCCCCCCCCCCCGGGGAGAGCGCGTCGCCACAAGTACAGCGCCACCCATTATTTCCTTCTTTTTTTTCTTTTTCTTGTTTGCAACTGTATTTTGTTTCCCCTGTTAGAGTGGCTTTTTTTTCCTACAGAATTTTTTTTCCAGGAACACCCCTCTTGTTGTCGTGGGTTCTTTTCACTTCACCACTTCACCTGTCCCGTAGTCCTGCGCACCATGAGGGGTACTACTGAAGATTTTGCAACCAGCTTCCTCCACTCCCCACGGTCCTCCGCCCTCCGTAGCAGCTCGTTCCACCCACTGTTAAGAAACAGGGTTCTTTTACGTGCGCTAAATAATGATATATATAACACATGGGGACCTCGGTTTATCGTCTCATCGACAGACTAGCACCCAGACCACCACTCATGGTCTTAATGGGTAGGGGAAAGTTTGAGGCCCAAACGGGATCATGGATCATGGTGGTTTTAGGGGTGGTGATGGTGATCATCGGTGGTGGCGACAGGGGTGGTGGTAATGGTGGTGGTGGTGATGATCGTGATAGTAATGTTGGTGTTGGTATGATGAAAGTGGTGGTGTGGTGGTGATGATGATGATGATGATAATAAAGGAGGTGATAGTGATAGTGTTGGTGATGGTCAACCCCTTTCTGTTATTTAAAAAAAAAAAAAGTTGTTTAAAGAAGCATCTCCAAATGAGACAATACCCGTGCATCACTACTCTCCCTTTCTTTTTTTTTTTTTTCAATCTGAAGGGAACCAATGCCTTCTTCAAATACACTTTGGAGAGTGGAACAACACAGGCGTTTTCCCTACAGGAGAGAGTTTTCGGGGGCAAAGTGTACTGCTTTCTACTGGTCCGTAATCCCGTACTGCTGGATCGAGAGACTAGCCCGCAAATCACTGTGACGGTAAGTGTGTTGTTTTGTATCCGTCTTGTTGGCTGGTTAGATTGGTTCATTGGCTGGTTAGTTTTGTGGTTTGCTTGATTGGTTGGCTAGTTTGTGTGTTATTTATATTGTCTGGTTGGCTGCTTGGTTGGCTGCTTGCTTGCTTTTTTAAATTTTTTGTTTATTATACGTTTGTCGGTTGATTGTCCTTTGCTTATTGGAAGGCTGGAAATTTAGTTATTAGTGAATTGAATAATTAAGCAGTTTAATAAGTTTACTTTAATACAATATTTTATAAAAAGAAAAAAAAACTAATTACCAACACAGAAAAGTACTCTCGAAAGAACAACAAGTTAAATCATAACAGTATTGTCAAAAAACAAAACAAAAAATTCAAAACTTTGCCTCATGAAAATGATAAAAACGACATTATAATGCATGGATGGGTTCATACTAAAAAAAAAAAAAAAAAGTTCTGTGTTTTTTTCCTTCAATGCTCCTCCACCTGATGATGACCCAGATCGGAACAGGGGAGCATGGCGGAGCCCCAATCCGGGAGGGGTGTGGAGATGAGCGGTGCCAGACCCTGGTGAGGATCACTCTACTGGACATCAATGACCACAGTCCTGTCTTCGACCAGCAGAGTTATTTCTTCCATGTGGAAAGTCCTGTCTCTCCTGCTCCTCCTAAGTTTGTAGTAAGTCAGATTGGATTTGGTGTTGTCACCTCGGCTATTCATTTGACTTCTGTCCTAACTTTTGTGAGAAGTTTGTGTTTGGGTGTTAGAACTGCTTCAACAATTTTTTAGGTGGGTGGGTGGGTGGGTGGGGTGTATTATTTTGTTTTGTTAATGAATACGATCAACAACAACCCCCGCCCGCCGCCCTCAATATGCTGGCCCCTAGAGAAGCTGAGGTCTCTGATGCCTAGTTCCCTCTACGAGCAAAAGGGGCATGGGACACCTTTACCTTTACACGTGCGTCACCCGTACCACGGACCAGGTGTAGACAGTGTCCTCTTCTACAAAAGAAATTTAGGTTTTTAACGTGTGCCTAAGACTGTATGCGCGCACGCAGGAAATGGGAGCTCGCTTTATAGTCTCATTTTTTGCTGAATTAAATGTTGG
>CM060333.1:17976990-18004490 GCA_030674155.1 Stramonita haemastoma
TATAACTCTATCGTTTGTAAGACTGAATAAAAGATAAAGTTAAAGATGTTCCATAACTTATGAAATCGTAGAGGAGCGAGGCATCAGAGACCTCAGCTTCTCGGGGGGGGGGGGGGGGGGGGGGGGGGGGGGGGGGGAGGGGGGGGGGCATCATATTGAAGATTGAGGCCCATCTCCTCTCCCTCGTGGCTTTACCTTCCCTGATCCTGAAGAGGGCAGGTACCCATTTAAAAACTGGGTAAACTGGTGGGGACTGTATTAATTAAAACCAAGGCGCGCAAACGGTCACCCATCCAAGTGGTAGCCACGCTCGATACTGCTTAGCCTTGGCTAGGGGGGGAAGGCGAGTGCTCTGACCACTACTAAGCTATCCCGTCCCCTATGACTGGACATGCTGGGTCAAAACACCCACCACTGAACAGCGCTGAAGTGACCCAGCAGCTGTACAGGGCCTTCGTGGCTGGTGGTCAGCTTTGTATTTTGTACCACTTTATGTCACAGCAGATTTTCTCTGCATGAAATTCGGGCTGTTCTCCCCGGGGAGAGCGCGTCGCCACAAGTGCAGCGCCTACCCATTTTTTTCTTTCTTTTTCCTGTATGCAACTGTATTTGTTTCCCTATCAGAGTGGCTTTTTTCTTACAGAATTTTGCCACGGTCAACCCCCTTGTTGCCGTGTTTTTTAAAAATATTTTTTACGTGCGCTGAATAATGATGTGTAACACACGGGACCTCGGTTTATCGTCTCATCCGAAAGACTAGCGCCAAGACACCACTCAGGGTTATGGATGGGGAAAAATTTTGGGACCCAAATGGGATTCGAACACCGCAAACTCCTACCCGGACTTTTTTTTTGCTTTCTATGGCAAGGCACGTTACCACCTAGACCCCCGATCCACCTTCACAGTAGGTCTAGTATTGGTAGTCTTCCAGCAAACTTCTGGACTGAATCTGCGACAGGACTAGCCTCTGTTTGGTCTTATGGTGGTGAGATTAGAATGAGTGGCGGCAGGGGAACGGGGGACTAAAGTGGCGTCACAAAGTGGGAAGCAGCTTAAAACGGTTTGACCTTAATCAGAAATGTCTTTCCCATCTTTTCACACACACATACACATACGTACGTATGCACGCACACATGCATGCACAGCACAGCACGCACACGCCCCGCACCACGCACCTCACGCACACACACACACCACACGCGCGCATACATGCACGCACACACGTACGCACACACATGCACACACACACACGCACGCATGCACGCACGCACGCACGCGCACACACACACACACACGCACGCACACACACACATACACACACACACACACTCACGCACACACGCACACACCACACACACCTCAGCACACACACACACACACACACACACACACACACCACCACCACACACACACACACACACACAAACACAAACACACAAACACAAACACAGAGGCAAACATTCTGAAAATAATCTGCTGACACTGTTTGTAGGGAGCTGGGGAAAATTTTGAATACAACAGTGAGAATAAGACGCATCGCTGAATCCCGAAGCCCGGCTGGTAATGATCACACCATTCTCTGTCTGTCTGTCGGGTCTGTCTGTCTGTCTGTCTGTCTGTCTGTCTGTCGTGTCCTGTCTGTTTACCTGTCTTTCCTTCTTTCTTTCTGTTTTCCTCTCTCCCTTTTTTCCCCCGTTTTTCCGTTAGAACTCTTCGATTTACTAATGGTGAGACTTAGTGTATTTTACGACCGTTTTTACCCACGATTAAGTAGTTAGTTCCATTCCGACTTCGAGGATGATGTCTAAAACACAGCATAATTATGTGCACATGCATTTTTTTTGTAGTATTTTTTTTCTCATCCGTTTGCACGAAACGGCTTACTCTTCCAAAAGATGGAATGGGTTCTTGAAATGTGGGCAAGTCGTTTTGGTTGCGTTTATACACAGGGCCTCTGTTAATTAAAAGTCTCAGTCAAAGGATTTTTTTGGATATGGAGTCAGTACAGATGTTATAACTCCCGGGGGAAAATCCCTTAAATCGGGCGCTTTCATGGTGGCTCGATCCTGGGCCGTCAGGTCACAAGGGCAACATTCTAACACTAGGCTACCCAGCCCCCCTGATTGTCAGACAGGGAAAGGGGGGGGGGGGGGGGGCGTAGCCTAGTGGTTAGAAGTTGTTTTGTAATTTGATGCCGACTGAGATGCCTCGTTAAATCTTCACTGAAATGTCTGTTGATGGGGAGTTTTTGTTTATCGTCGGTACCAAACTCTAGTCCCTCCTTTACTACGTTACTTTGCAAACTTTTTTTTCGATTTTATTTTTTTAAATGTGGTCCACATAATTTTCAAACATTTTCCACATACAATTGATACGCCTAGCAATATTATATTGATATTTGATGACGGTATGTAGATTAAATATTCTTTCATCTATATATCTTTATCAATCATCTGCCTTACGATGAAAAAAATGTATGGGGAGAGAGAGAGAGAGAGAGAGAGAGAGAGAGAGAGAGAGAGAGAGAGAGAGAGAGAGAGAGAAGAGAAGAGATAGACTAGACTAGACTAGACTAAGACAGACAGACAGACAGACAGAGTCAGACAGACAGACAGAGACAGACAGACAGAGGAAGAGGAAGACACAGAGAGAAAGAAACAGAGAGAAATTTCGGAACCGAATGCTTTAGCTCAAAATACTGATCTCCATCACAGTCTATGCCTAATTGTAGATAGACTCTAACACCATAATAGCTTATCATTGACACACGAATGCTGATAGACTTAACACCATATAGCTTATCATTGACACACGAATGCTGACATGACATGTCTTCTGCTGCCAGGTCCACTATCTTTATCAGTGCCACCAACAGCTCCTCACAAGAGCCTATACTGAAGGAGGAACTGAAAAGGTAACTTGAATGTGACGCTTGACTTCTGGTATAAGTGGGTTTGCTAGCAAATGTGTTATAGTGGTATATCAGTGCCTTCGCATTTGGGCTTTATTGTAGTTCTTGATTAAGCCATTGACGCTGGGGGCAACAGCAAAGTGAGAGATTATATGATCAGTGGCTTTCCCACTCATGAAATTTCAATTTACAGCTTAGTCTTTAGTGGTCGACTATGACTCTCTGTCTAGGAGGAGACTTGACTTGCATGGTCCTTATGTGCTGCAGCCCTTGGGGGATAGTTGGCCTTTGAAGAACATCTCCAACGCTGACTGTCCTTATTCACACTTGGCCAAAAGAGTGGGGTTGTTGTACTGTGGGCAAGGCATCTCCACCATAATCAAATTTCTGTTCAATTTCCGAAACAGCAACTCCCCCCTCTTCTGCTGATTCAGAGTTCATCGTCGAACAAGACGGACAAAGAAAGAAGTGTATGGAAAAAAATCTAACATGCTGTGACACCACATCCAGGAAAATGTGTTGTGCATAAAGTGTGCATGGAATGTTGTCCTTGGAGTTTCTTTTACCATGTGAAGACAGACAGAACTCTGACCTTTGTGCGTTTGCCGGAGTGTCTTTCTTTTTTCTGTATCATCTGTCTGTTTCCCAAGTTCCTCATTCAACTCTGGGCTTGAGTATTTGCCGGAATGTCTGTCTCTTTCTCTCTGTCTTATCTGTCTGTCTCCCACTCTCTCGTTCTCCAATAAGTATTAAATTTCTCTTTTTGCTTGTTTGTTTGCTGTTGTGTGCATACTATAATTTTTTTTTTTTAGCATCTTCCTTAACGCTCTAGAATGTGTGTGTGTGTGTGGTGTGTGTGTGTGTGTGTGTGTGTGTGTGTGTGTTGTGTGTGGGGTGTGTTGTGTGTGTGTGTTGTGTGTGTGTGTGTGAGTGTGTGTGTGTGTGTGTGAGTGTGTGTGGAGTGTGTGTGTGTGAGTTGTGTGTGTGTGTAGGATGTGCGTTGTTTATTTTATATTATTTAGATGTATTATATATATATATAGTTAATATTGTATTATAAATGTATTTTAATAATTAGATTGCTAAATGTCTTGATTTAGCAATTCAAACCGCAAACTTACATTTAATACTTATACAACATCAGACACTAAACAACATAAACCGCACAACTTCACCACAACATCTACCACCACTACACACACACCACCACTACACCCAACCACCTTCACCAATTTACCACAACCACCACTATCACCACCACATCAACCACTACACCACCTCCTATCACCACACGCACCCACACCACTGCCACACCACCACACTACACACATCCACGCACCACCACCATCACCACACACACCACTCACTACACCACCACACCAATACACAACACCACCACCACAGCCACCATCCCAATCACCCCCAAACCACCACCACCACACCACCACCAAACCACCCACCTCCCACCCTCCATAACCACCACCTCAAACGCCACCACCACCATCACCACAACCAAACTACCACCATCACAACCACCACCACCAAATCCACCACCACTACCACCACAAAACCAAAACCACCACCAAATTCACCACCACCAAAACCACCACCACTGAACTTTATCCTTGAATGATAAACAATATATATATATATATATATATATATTATATATATATATATATATATATATATATTATATATATATATATATATATATATATATATATATATATATATATATATATATGTGTGTGTGTGTGTGTGTGTGTGTGTGTGTGTGTGTGTGTATGCATTTTGGTGTCCAATCTCATACATGTATGTACTACTTTGCAGGATGCTGAAGGAGAATCATCAGAAGATCGCCACCCTCTTTGATCGCTATCTTGTCGTGTCCAAGACCAAGGATAGGGACATAGAGGCAGAGAGTGGGCTCTCTCCCCCGCCATCGGCCTTCTCTGCGTCAGTGCTGCCTTGCTTTGTTCTTTGTTGGTCGCCGCTGTCGCCCTTGGCAATGCTCGTAAAAAGTATGAAGTTGTTTTTGTTGTTGTTGGTTGGTTTTTTTTTTTTTTTTTTTTTTTTTTTTGAGTGGATGTTGTGGTTGTTGTTGGTGGTGGTAGTGGTGGTGGTGTTGGTAATGTTGGTGTTGGTGTTGGTGGTGGTGTTGTGGTGGTGGTGGTGGTGTGTTGGTGGTGGTGGTGTCTTTGTTTACAGTAGAGTAGAGCACAGTAGAGTACAATAAAGTATAGTACAGTTCAGTACAGTGCAGCATAGTACGATATAGTACAGGGCAATGCAATACAACACAATGCAATACAAACACAACACAATGCAACACAATGCAAATACAACACAATGCAACACAATATAATGCAATGTAAGGCAATATAATACAATACACAACAATACTGTAGAACACGATGAAATACAACGAAAATCTGAAATAATTATCTCCAGGATAGCCCCAAAACCACAGCTGCAATGACCAAACTTAAAGCCCTCTAGAAAGACAAGAACATCGCCCATCAGCTTCAAGATCAGATTGACACGTTCCCTGACCATGTCCATATTTTTTGTACGCATGTGAAACGTGAACCATAACAGCAGACATTGAAAGAAGGATACAGGCAAAATGGAGATGAGATGCTTCTGTCAAGAAGAGTTGACAGTAAAAGGTAGAAAAGAAGCAATGAAGTGGTGTATGGACGAGTAAGACAGAAAGGATTGAAAGACCCGTTCCACTGATTAGTAATGAATATGGTTGCCGACGGGTATTATAGCTCAGTGGTCAGAGCACTCGCTCTCCCCATGCTAGGGTTAAGGCAGCGTTGAGTGTGGTTACCAAGTTGATGGGTGACTGTACGCACGCCCTGGCATCATCAGTACAGTCTCCAAAATCGTCCAGCTGTAAATGGGTTTCTGCCCTCTTTAGGGATAAAGAAGGTTAAGCAGCGAGGGAGAGAGGAGATTGGGTGCCACCATCAAAATACTGGCTCCTGGAGAAGCTGAGGTTCTAGACATCTCGCGCTCCATAACGACCGCATTGGTTATGAGACACCTTCACTCTTTTTTTTGCTGTTGTTGTTTTACTGTTTCATCCTGCTGCCTCCACAGACTAGTCTGGAAAGGAACAGTCACAATCTATATCACTGGTTGGGAACATTGCGCTCACAATTTGACGACCCGGGTTCGATTCCCGGTCGAGGGGATTTTTCCTCTGGAGTTAACATCAGTGCCGACTCCACTCTCCACAAAAATCCTTCGTATGAGACTATAAACCCGAGGCCCCGTGTGCGAATGCACGCAGAACATCTTGCGCACACGTTAAATCCTGTTCCGCTTTTCGTAAGAGTAGGCCATCGTGTGCCAGTGGGAACAGATGACACGATTTTACAAAAAAAAAACCTGCATACACACGGGGTCACTGGATGTAAAAAAAAAAAAAAAAAAGCACACGAATACTTATTCCATTATTCTCAATATAAAAGAATAAAATAGAATAAATTAAAAAAAATAATAACAAATATCTGTTTCAGGGACAAGAAACAGCAGCAGCTGTTAGAGCAGATCTTCAGTTCCAGCTATTTTGTCTACGATGACGGCAACCTTCCAGACACAGTAGGGAGCGACGTCTCCAGCGACACCAGCAACGCTTCCAGCGCCAGCTCCGCCAGTACCGCCACCAGCATCCAGAGCCCCACACCTCCCACCCCCCTTAACCAAGCCCCCATCCCTACCCTCGCTACAACCGCTGCTGCTGCTGTTGCTGCTGCTGCTGCTGCTGCTGCTCCTGTCGCTGCGGTTGGGAACTCTGCCAAAGCCGGCTCCAACTCCCCGAGGTCAGCAAGAGAGAACGACAGCGCTCTGAAAATAGAGAGTGCAGTTCTTCATCCTAGAAACGTCGGAGACAGCACCAGCGTGATGCGGGCTGAAACGACCATACCTTACGTTGCAGACGCTTATTGGATTTCTAGCGAAAGTCCAGGAGCAAGCGAAAGGGCTTCAACCCCTAGAAGTGAGGGGCCAGAGAGGGGCAGACGACAGGGACGAAACCTGTAACGGACAGTGGTCATCCCAGCAACAGGGAGACGGGAAGGGGCGAACAGAGTCAGCCTATGTTCCCTGTGGTCACCAGAAAGGGGTCTGCCTCCAGCGAGGACAGCAGCTCAGAGTACGGCAGCAGTGTGGTTCGTGACACCGCCTTGCTGTACGGAGACGCCACGGCAACAACCGCTCCGCCAACAGCACCACTGATGAAGATCCCGGGACAGTCCCAGACACCACAGCCCCCCAACCTGATCCTCAAAACTCGGATCTGAACACCGACGGTGACTCTCAGCGTCAGGGCAGAGAAAGGAACCTGGACGCTTTCGTGGAGGTTCTGGGTGATCTAAAATCGCAGCTCAGTAAACGTCGCGCGGATTCACCAGCTAGGACTTCTGACGAAAACCCGGTTGCTGGAGAGATCAGCAAAGTGGAGGATTTACCGAGGCCAGGAGCACTGTTCCAGCCAGCTCGTCAAGGAACGTGCGGGGGATGAAGACACGCTGCGAGAAACTAGAACCGGTACGGGGGATGAAGACACGCTGCCCGAGGAACCAGAGCCCGACTATGGAAAGAAAGTTCGCTTCACGGCCAACACCTTTGGTACCGACAACAACAACAAGAGCGTAGAGAGCAATGAAGAGAGTGAGAAGGGGAGGGAGAATGACACTGACACTGTCAGTTTCGTCAATCCTCTTGCACAACCTGAGGCCTAGGGGATGAAAATGACGAGGCAGATAACAGTTCCCCAGTGTTCTGGAATATTCCTGAGGAAATGACTTCTTTGTAAAAAAAAAAAAAAATAGAGTGACGTTTGTTTTTCCAATTTTTGAACACACTGTGTTCTTAAATAAAATGTATTGATATACCACTCTAACCCATCCAGGATTTTTCAACACGTGATGTGTGTGAAGCTTGAATGATCGGAATAAGAGATCATGCATAAATCACAAACAACTTGCAACTTGTGACCCTATAATCTCACTGCAAGTCCCTTACCCTTTTCCTGTAAAAACAACACACACACAACATCCCCCCCCACAACACACACACTTTCTGGCATTTTAATGATATCTTTGGTCTTTGTGATCTTTTTTTTTTTTTGCTTTTTTGGTCAATTTTTGTTGTGTTTGTTTCTGTGGAAGCTTGGACAGTTTTAGTGTATATCAGTCGGCTATCTTTTTTCCTAACAACAGCGAGCATTCGGAAATTGTACACATACTCCCACCCCACACCTACTTAAATGCCATCCACTTCTTTTCGGTTTTACAGATTTTTGCTTATTTATCTGCCTATCCATCCTTTAATCTGTACATTCATCACTGTCTGTTTGTCTTTTTTTCTATTCTAGGTACCTACCTGGATGCGGCTTCTGCTCCGTGTTTATCTCTTTATATCTTTCATACATCATTTGTGTTGATGTCAGACCTTGTAGGTCAGCCCTTTTATATCAGTATAAACTGGGTTAAAGATAGCCTAGTGGTTAGAGCGCTGAGCCCACCATCTGACGGCACAGGTTCGAGCCACCAATGAGACGCCCATTTGAGGATACTCCCCCCCCCCCCCCCTTCCAACCATGGCGCTAACGTCAGTACTGACTCCTCTCCCCTGAAACTCCTTCAGATGAGACTATTAACCAAGAGGCCCATGTATAAATGCAGGCAGAACATCTGACCTGCACGTTAAAACCTGTTCCGCCTTTTGGAAGAGTAGGTCATTGCGTGCCGTTGGGAACGGATGACAACATTAAAAAAAAAATCCCATGCACACTGATGCAGTTTTTAGATTTCATCCTAGAGTCGGAACATGGTTTCTATGATGGGGAGTAAAATGGTTGAATGTACAAAATCCACCATTGGCGAACCTCAGAGCTGTAGCCGAGGAACAAAATAAAACCTAGATACTGAAATCTGCATAGTCTCATGCCTAGCCAGTGGTGTAGTTATTTTCTTTGTTAGCCTCGTTTTACAAAGTCTATGCACTGTACATAATGAGTCGTTTCTCATCATCCGGCATTTTGTATGTTTTATAAGTTTTTAGATGTACTTTGAATACTCTTTCTACTGGTGAAAACCACACCCAAATCGGATGATTAGTTTTTGACATATGGAGTTTAGAATGGGGTTTACCTGACAGCGGCCATTTTTAGAAAATGAAGGAAAACTGAATCACAATTTCAAAGTGAAAATTTCCTTAGCATCCAATGTTTAATCTTTACGAAACTCTATATGCTGATTGAGCACAAAAAGGAATACATACTTACAACGTTTTGTGGTCATATATGAACTTTCTAAAAAATTAGACCTATTTTATGGGCGACTACCCTGGCCTCGGCGCTCATTTTGGCTGATTATTGTATCTCAGATTCAACATAAGATTTTGCTATAAAATTTTACACAAAAGAGAAAACATTATTTAAAGCTAGAATTGTAAGTGTCAACAGTAAATATCATGGTTAAATATTTTTATGATATAAAAAAATCTATTTTGTGTAAAACAGGTACATCTCTCATCTACAATTGCTGAAGTATGGAAAGTTGAAACTAAAATTATTACAAAGGCAAAGAAATAAATAGAAAGGTACCATGGACAGAAATTTGATATGTAAATTCACAAAGATGTAGACAACCCAATCTGGATTTTACTTAAAATCAACAAATTGACATTACCAAATTTAACCCTGCTTAAAATGAAAACCTTGATAGACCAAACATTTTTGAACATTTGCATTTATCGCAGAAGCCTCTTTTGCATCTACATGCAAGGTTTCAGGGGAAGACTTACCATAGAAATTTGCACAGTAAATGAGGCAATATTGTAGATATTGAAAATTAATCCAAAGTTTTAAGATAATATGAACATGCATAAGAGCCTAGTCTCTTCCCTTAGCCAAAATTACACTCTGAAAACTCATCATCCTTATACTGTAATTTCTTTAGCCACAGCTTTGAACACTTACCTACATATAAAATCATAAACCCATAATATGCACATACTGGTGAATCACACACAAACACACAGTGAACAAACACACAATCTGAAATACACACACACACACACACACACACACACACACACACACACACACACACACACAAAACATACACACACACGCAACACACACACAGAGTGAAACAAGTGTAAACTAGTTGTCATTCTCTAGAATTAAACATTTATCAGCTGTTATGTCTGTGTTACAAACTATTTTCAGAACCTCTCATCCGGTTACCCATAATTCATGCGTCGGTTTCCCTGATGAATTTGCATGTATTTGTGTATGCCATGTACAGGCTGTTGATTAATTTCATGTTTAGTTTGTTTTGGTTTTTTTCCCAGGTAAGTTGCCTGCCTATATTTCTGGTCTCATGAGTTAACTGATGCTGTCGTTGTTCTTGTTTTCATCTTTTATTGTTTTATTTTTGTATGATTTATATCTAGACTTTATGAAGCAGTTTTGTTTACATTTTTTTTCTTGTGAGAGTGAGATGAACAAGAATAATAAAATTGATTTTTGGCAGTGAATATTACTTTGATTTGACTTCACAAACACAGACACAACACACGTACAGACACAACACACACACACACAACACACACAAACATCAACACACACACACACACACACACACACACACAGAAAGAGTATACAAGCAACACGTGCACACTAACTGTACTCGCGCGCACACACACACACACACACCACGCACCACCACGCACACACACACTGCAGCCGCACGCTGCCCGCACGCCGCGCGCATCAAACATGATATTTGCTCTGCTGATTGTTTATTCATTGTTTTGCTAATAATGTATATTTTTAGCCCGGACATCTTCTGCTGATGTGTCTAGGTGAATTACTGACTGTCATGAATTTTGTCTTGTATGCCTTATTTACAGGCCTTTACATTTGTATCCTCTTCATTTCTCAAATTTTCAGACGGCAAATATTGTTGTATATCATATGGGCAGAAATGCGTTGTGATGCCATTAGGCACCTGACAAGACAAGCTTCATTTATGTATTTTATTCGTTCTAATGTGATTTCAATATTGGAAAAGTCCTGATGTCCAGTCTGCTCTTGATGGTTTTGCTTATAACTTGACAATATATTTTGCTGATATTCATTTACATGTGTTTACATTTTTTCAGTGTTTGCACGATCGTTTTGGATAACACAACAGCAGAAATAGCTGTTAGATCGATGTGTAGACTTGCTTGATCAGTCATTTCTCCTGCAGCTTGCACTGTAGCTGTGAAGTTGGCTGTCCTTCATTCTTTTCTTTAATTCTTTTATAATGGATAATGGGATAAGCACTCTTGTGCTTTTCTTTTACATCCAGCCTCCGTGTGTATGCAGTTTTGTAAATGCCATCTGTTCCCATCGGCACACGAAGGTCTACTCTTACGAAAAGCATCAAAATTTCAGCTCGGAAATGAGAGAACCGTTTTAGACCTTAAATAAAACAGTCTACTGCTGTGTGGCTTACTGCAAAAATTGAACCATTTTTAGTCCTGCGAGGGCTGGGGGTGGACGAACATATCAATTTGTATTTATTTATTTAGTCTTCTATTTTAAAAAGACTGGAAAAGGTGTTTTCTTTTGTACGTTAGTTCGGCAGAAATTGATAACAAGATGTTCTGCATTCATACACTTTCACCATATACATGGCATTAGTAGACAGCAGTGTCTACTCTTTTATATGGAAATTGTTGCTTCATTTCTAGCAACTGGACTATTTCGCCTTGACCCCCGCCCCCCACCCCCACCCCCTGAACATGTGTGGAAGTGATGACGCATCAGCCACGCCTGGCAAACAGCTGATACTTCACCTTCCAGAATCAATTTTTCACCCAGCTTGCCACATCTGCTGCTTTAAAGTCTCTCTCTGTCTCTGTCTCTGTCTCTGTCCGTCTGTCTCTCTCTCTCTGTCTCTCTCTGCCTGTCTCTGTCTGTCTCTCATTCTGTCTCTGTATCTCACTCTGTCTCTGTCTGTCTGTCTGTCACTCTGTCTCTGTCTGTCTCTCTAATTATCTGTCGGTCGGTCTGTCTGTCTATCTCCATCTCTCTCTCTCTCTGTCTCTTTCTATAATCATCTGTCTGGCGTATCATATTGTATGTTATGATTATTATTATGTGTACTACTAGGTATTATTGCGTACACTGAACCCGTTTATTTCTTTGACAAACTTGCTATATTCAAGCCAGGATGGCCTCTTCGGGGCTTTTGTGACACCACACGACCGGCGCCACGCATATCGGAGATGCTACTAAACCGAGCCCGTGTGCGAACGCATGCAGAACATCTTTTACACACGTTAAATTCTGTTCCGCTTTCCATTGTGTGTCGGTGGGAACAGATGACAAGATTTACAAGGTTGCAAACACGCGGACTGGATGTAAAATAGCACACGATTGCTTATTCCATTATCCTCGATTAAAAGAATAAATAGATAGATAAATAAATAAATATCGGGGTAGGACGGGACTCAAACCAGCCTTTTCTCAAAATATCTGGGCATGCACCTTAATCTTATAATTATGTTTGTGTGCGTATACGTGCACGTGTTTGTGTGTGTGATATATTTTGGGTGTATATATGTTGCAACGGCCCTGCACTGTGCTGTGTTGCATCATATGGTATATTATCATTAAATGAATTTAATATTTTGTGTAATACTATGTATTGTTCCAAACACTCTACCAGCCTTCGTTCCGACAGACTGGCTACATTCAAGCCAGGCTGTCCTGTTTGGCCTGTGGTGTCGCCTCAAGAACAGCGCCACCCCTATTTAAAGATGCTAGTAAAGTGTTTATGCAAGCAGTAGATAGCTCTCATAGTGCCATGGGATCTTTTACTGCGCAAAAGTCAGGTTAGGACTGGACTTCAAGCTGTCTTCTGTCTCATCTTCTCAATATGGGGTATGCACGCGCATGTGTGCTTTAGTGTTTGTGACCCCCCCTCCCCCGAAAAAAAACAACAACAAAATAAAACCCAACAACAAACAAACCAAAAAACCCCACGAAAATAATAAGCAATCAGCCACATACATACACAAAGACAACACTTTGGTACGATTTTCTTTTAAATCATTTATACACATGCACACACATTTATACCCACACCCATATACCTTCCTCCATAATACTAACGCCACACACATAAAAGAAAAGCAAAACAAAACAAAAAACACTAAGTAAAAATGGATGCAACGCAAAAATGCGAACAGATTTGTTCTATGCAAGCCAGGCGGCCCTTTTTGGGACTGTGGCGTCGCCACAAGTCCGGCGCCACGCATATCAAGAATCCTGGTACAGTGTGTATGCATACCCTACAGCACTGTGTTGTTGCCGTGGGCTCCGTTGCTGTGCAAAAGTCGGGGCAGGCCGTGCCTGAATTCGGCACTTTCGTCACAAATGTCTGTAAGTCAGGATACAAATGACGTAAGTCAACTTACCACAGTTGTATTTTTGTCTATTATTTTTCAAGTGCACAAGTCGTAAGCTGATTTACGGCAGTATTATTTCCAACTTTAAAAAAAATCAACATCAGGTGTAAATTACGCTTAATTAAGAAGCAGTTTCTTTTCAAAATGATTATTACAGGGTTGTTTATTGATAGACAACAATGGTTTGTACAAAAAAATTGACAAATTTTATAGCAGATTTACTGAAATAATGTGTTTTTTTTTGTCTCCTGTAAAACTTGGATTGTTGCCTTACAACAGTTGTATATCCGGACAGCGATGTTTTCTGTATCATTTTTTTTTTAATAGTATTGTGACATCAATTTTTCTATTGCCTAGATTTTAGTTGATACCCGGATATATACCAAGATGTAATTACTATATTGTTTCCATCAGTGATTTCTCTCTCACTTACTCAACCACTCGATTAACAGACACACACACACACTCGCACGCACGCACGCACGCACGCACACACACACACACACACACACACACACACGCACGCACGCACGCACGCACACACACACACACACACACACACACACACACAGAAGCAGGGACGTGATAGCCTGGTGGTCAGATGTTAGAAATTAGCAGTTGGGTCAAAGTTCTTTTTCACAATTCACAACAAGTTTATTCCCATGAACTCTTTTGAGCTACAGAGAAACAAAAAACCATGCATAGCAATAATTATATAAATGATGGGTATAAAGAGGCAGTGCAAAGCAAAAGTACACAAACGACAATAATAATGAAAATGAATTAGACACGGCTATACACTTGTTAGGGTTGATGCACCCGATATAGACGGCAAGTTACTCCTGTACTTTTCGGAAGTGTACAGGTATCTGAACAGGACTGGACAGGATAACTCAGCGGTCCGAACGCTCGCTATCCCCAGTCAATGTTAAGCAGCGTCGAGCTTGGTTACCAATTGGATGGGTGACCGTTTCGCGCCTTGACTTTAGTGCAGTTTCCCCAGTTCACCCAGCTGTAAATGGGTAAATGCCCTCTTTAGGGTCAGGGAAGGTAAAGCAGCGAGGGAGAGGAGATGGGCGCCGCCCTCAACATGCTGGCCCTAGAAAAGCTGAAGTCTCTGACACCTCGCTCCCCTACGACCACACAGGTTATGGGACACCTTTACTTTTACCTTTTACAGGTGTCTGAAGTGATAAAAGCGAGAGTGCAGTAACAAAAAAGTTGCATAAATGATAGGAAAATGAGCCAATAACTGGATGTTGCATCAACATCACGAATCAAGCTATATAAAAAAAAGGAACAAAAAACACAGTCAAAGCATCCAGAATAAGAAATCATTCAAGGAGAGAAAAAAAAGAAAGAAGAAAAATTGATAATTAATATCATGCCATCGACAGTCTACGGGAGATAACTGCTCTCAACTAGAAAAAATACACAGCCATATAGAGTCGTTTCCCTTCTACCTGACCGAGAAGCCAGTTCACACTTAACAATTCACAATGTTTTATTCCTGTTGACTCCTCTGAGCTATAGAAAAACGAAAAAAAAGTAGACAAATCAGGGTATGAATGATGGCGATTAAGAGGACAGAGCAAAACATTAAGCGCACAAAAGACAACAATAATGAACATGAATTAGGCCTAGGTTATACACTGTTAGGGATGATACACCCAATAACTTGTATTATGGCAGATTCCTAGCTTTCAGATAGTATACAGGTATACTGTGGAAAAAGAGGGAAAACGACAAGAGTTAGGTCATGTATGATAGGAGAGATGGGCCAATAACTGGATAAGACATCAACATCAGGGGTCAGGCTTAAAAAAAAAAACCCACGCACACATTAAGAATAATACAATCATTCAAGAACATTTAAAGCAAAAGAACGACAACGGTTATTACATCTCTCTCTCTCTCTCTCTCTCTGTCTCTCTCTCTCTCTCTCTCTCTCTCTCTCTCCTCTGTCTCTCTTCTTAAGTACTATATGTATACTAGTTCAACTACAGAGGGGGAGAAGTAACACTTTAGTAGTGAATACATTGGAACAGCTTATGACTAGAAAAATTGATAACTGTTTAGAGCAAAAGTGATACGTATATACATGAATGGTTATGCGGTTATATCAGTATATGAAAAAAAATGATGTTGGAGAACATTGTAGTCCTTCCTGTTTAATGAGTTTTGCAAAATTCAGTAACTGTTTTCTGTTGCCTAGGTAATACACACACCACCCTAACTTTTTGAATCACTGATGAAAATGAGCAACAGAAAAAATCACAGCCATATGGGTTATTGCAGCAGTAAAGTGTACACTATAAAGGGCCTCCACGTGCCGAAAAGTGGGAAAGTGAAAAAGTGGCTGATGGCCAGTTCTGTCAGGCAACCCTCAAAATGATAATGTACTATTCAATCACAGATTGTCAACAAGAGAACCAAACAACTTAAACAGCCATTTATTGTCTTTATGCATTTACAATTCTTTGGATTATGCGTTATGTCCTTTATTTTTTATTTTTTTTTTTTGATAATTATAATCAATCACATTTCTGATTTTTTCTAATCGTGGAAAAAAGTCCCCCCCCCCGAAAAAAAGGTTATTCATCATTTAGACTATCATTAACAATAACCAGTCAAACACTAGATACTTTCAAAACCAATCTTAAGATATTGATTGTTCTAGCATAGCTACAATTTTAATCTATCAACATTCAAGAGGATATCTCCAGACCTGTGTATGTGCATGTTAAGCTTGCCAGTGTTTATGTTCGTGTTTAGTGCCTTAACTATTTCTAGAATATTGTGCTATACGAAAGTGATGTATTAGTATCATTTATTTGGTTGTCATATTTTTTCATATCTTTAATTACCATTACTATCACTATTTCGAAGTTATAACACCTCTTTATTTATTATGATTGCCATCGACAAGACACTCCTATTGTTATTATCATTATTATTATTATTTCTAACAGTAATAGTTGGAGTAGTATATAGTAGTAGTAGTAGTAGTAGAAGTAGTAGTAGTAGTAGTAGTAGGTAGTAGTAGTAGTAGTAGTAGTAGTAGTAGTAACAGCAGTAGTAGTAACAGGAGTAGCAGCAGCAGCAGCAGCAGCAGCAGCAGTAGTAGTAGTAGTAGTAGTAGTAGTTAGAAGTAGTAGTAGTGGAAGTAGTAATAGCAGTAGTAGTAGCAAGAGTAGTAGTAGTAGCAGCAGCAGCAGCAGCAGCAGCAGTAGTAGTGGTAACAGCAGCAGCAGCAGCAGCTAGCAGCAGCAGCAGTAGCAGAAGTAGCAGTAAAGTAGTAGTAGTAGAAGTAGCAGTAGCAGTAGTAGTAGTAGTAGTAGTAGTAGTAGTAGTAGTAGTAGTAGTAGTAGTAGCATCAACAGCAAAAAGTAGCAGCAACAGCAGCAGCAGCAGCAGGAGGAGTAGTTGTTGTAATAGTAGTAGTAGCAACAGCAGCAGCAGCAGCAGCAGCAGCAGCAGCAGTCAGTAGTAGTAGTAGTAGTAGTAGTAAGTAGTAGTAGTAGTAGTAGTAGTAGAAGTAGAAGTAGAAGTATCACCATCCTCCTCCTCCTCCTCCTCCTCATCACCTCTCCTCCTCCTCTCATCACCACCCCATCCTCATCACCACCATCATCACTGTAATCACCCAGCCCTAAACCAGTCCAGCGCTGTTTCACTCATCGTACATGCCGTCTATCAGATAGTCTCTGTTGATCTTGGAGTACTTTCCTGTTTCTCCAGCAGTCCACCAGCCTCTTGCCCACGATGACCAAGGTCACCAGCAGGAAGATGCAGCCCAAGGTCAAGGCCGAGATGAGGATGGCCATGGTGGTCAGCGATTGGTCAGCCATCACGTCCTTCCAGGTGCTGGTGTGGTTGCCTGGTGGATGGACACATTAGTGAGTCAGTGAGGGAGTGAGGCAGTGAGTGAGTGAGTGAGTGAGTGAGGAAGGGAGATAGTGGCAGAAAAGGGAGGAAGGGAGGAGGGGGGAGGAAAGAGAGAGAGAGAGAGAGAGAGAGAGAGAGAGAGAGAGAGGGGGGAGGGAGGGAGGGAGGGAGGGAGGGAGTGAGAGAGGGAGGAAGGATGGGAGGGAAGGAAGGAGGGAGATAGAGAGACAGAGAGACAAAGAGACAGAGTTTCGTTAAAACAACTTCTGATTTAAGGGACGAGAATATAAGTGTTTCCCCCAATAATTTGAGATGCTTCTGATTAACAAACTCTCACTAAAGGAAGCCAAGTGTACATAAAATGCTTAATACTGAATTTCTCTATCGCTCTGCCTAAAAGTGTTGTAAGATTTCTCCTCTGTCCAATAGACAAGGAATCTTTTTAACTAAACTGCACTTTCCTTGCCTAGCCTAGTTTAATCATGCGATTCATCTTTGCCATAGATCAGGTGCACATCAAGCGAACCAATGCATGCGGAACATCTTGCGCACACGTTAAAACCCGTTCCGCGTTTTTGAAAAATAGGCAATGAATTGTATGCCGGCGGGAACGGATGACAAAATTTATAAACTGCACACACACGCAGGAACTATATGTAAATAAAAGCACACGAGTGCTTATTCAAATATCAGCGAAATAAAAGAATAAACAAATAAAATGAAGACAGCCAACATTTTTTTCGTATTAAAAAACCTGAAAAATCATTTGACATGATAGTGTCCTCCTTTCAGCAAGGCAAGAAATCAACTGATATAGAGATTACAAAAAATATATAACCAAAAAAAACCAACTAAACAATGAAACCAACTACCACAACAATCATACCGTTATCAGACAGTTGCCCAAGGACCAGACTGGCATTGGAGACAGTGCCATTGTGCGAAAAGGGCGTTGTTTCAGTGCCCGCCATTTTGGTGACGGCACCACCAGTCACTGGATGGGCCGGTGTAGAACTCTTGCTGGATGCTGCCGACGAGCTGCTTGTGCCATTTCTGGAAGTGCTGTTAGAGACGGTAGCATGTCCAGAAGAGGGAGAGGTACCTGCAGAATGTTTCGGTGAGGCTCCAGGTATTGTGGCGTTGTGGACTGTGGAAGGACTTCCTGTTGGATGGGATTTGGGGACACTGGTAGATTTTGGAAGAACCGATGATGACCCTGGCTTTGCAGGAAGTGTTGTAGCATTTGCTTCCTTTGTGTCGTCTGCAAAACGTTCGCCTGAGGGGTGGAGCCCATTGGTTTCGAGGTGATCTCGTTTAGGAGGGCTGGTTTTCCTGTTAGACTAGAAGCGGGTTTTTTCTTAGCTTGCGGTGTCGTCTGCTTCGCTGTCTGTGCTACCGTGAGCCGGATACAACGGAGTTTGTTTTCTGCGTAACGGATGAATGGGATGACGAACCGTTACCACTTTTGGTCAGACTGTTTGCCTTTGAGGTCGTAGCTTTTGGTAGATTGGCTTGCACAGTATGATGTGCACCGCTTATTCCTGATTGCTTAGTGCTAGACTGTACACCTGAAGTTCCAGCCTCTGTCAGTTTTGACGAGGACAAAGACGAAGCTTGTGTCACGTTTCCAGCACCTACATTTGCCTTTGGAGGGACAGTTTCTGAAGATGATGATTTCGATGCGGTTCCGTCTTTCTTACCAGAACCACTAGATTGTGCTTCTGTGGTTCCAGCCGCCGGAGGGACCAGGCTACCCTTCTTGTGTGTAGTAGCTCCAGCCTGAGCATTCACAGAATGCGTGACTGCAGAACCATGTGTGGTAAAACCACCCGAATCCTTGGTGTCTTTCAGCGCACTACTTCTCGACAACGTCTTCTCAGCATGTGACGTGGTTGCTGAGGAATCCCTCCCCCCTGATTTTCCAGGCTCTGAGGGTTCAGATCTAGCAGGCGTCTTGGTTGCCGCTAGTGTGGCGTCCCGGTTTTCTGGTGCTGCAGAGGATGATGAGGATGATGATGATGAGGAGGATGCCTTTCCTGCAGAGCTCTGGAGGCCGTTGAAGATGTTGACGAGCAGCTGTCGCACGAATTGCGCCTCAGCAAAGACCTGGTCCACTGGCCGTGTGGTGATGTTACAGTCGGACAGGTTCTGGCAGCGGTAGAGAACACAGCTGCTTTCCGTGGAGCCTCCGGAGCTGAACTCTGGAGGGGAGAACAGAAGCAGGTTGCACTCACCTGCAAGAGAAATAAAAAGAAGACTGTTAAAAAGGGTGCATATTCGAAAAGTAAAAAGGTAAAAGGTGTCCCATAACGTATGTGGTCGTAGGGGAGCAAGGCATCAAAGACCCTAGTTTTTCTAGGTGAGAGCAGAAGCAGGTTGCACTCACCTGCAAGAAAATAAAAGAAGGAGACAGTCAAACTTGATGTGTATTAAAAAATAAAAAAAGTAAAAGGTGTCCATAACCTATGTAGTCGTAGGGGAGCAAGGCATCAGAGACCCTAGTTTTTCTAGGAAGTGAGAACAGAAGCAGGTTGCACTCATCTGCAAGAGAAAAAAGAAGACAATTAAGCTTTAAGTGTATTAAAAAGTAAAAAGGTAAATGTATCCCATAACCCATGTGGTCGTCGGGGAGCGAGGCATGAGACCTCAGCTTCTCTAGGGGCCAGGATATTAAGGATGACGTCTATCTTCTCTCCTCTCGCTGCTTTACCTTCCTGACCCTAAAGAGGCAGGTACCCATTTACAGCTAGGTGAACAGGGGGACAGTTCTGAAGCCAAGGTACGCAAATGGTCACCCATTCCTGGTCAAAGCTGCTTAACCTTAGTTTGGGGAAAGCGAGTGCTCTGACCACTGAGCCATCCCATCCCACGATGTATATTACAGGTCTGTAAGAAACAACCACCAAGGAATACGCAAAAAAGAGAAATCAAAATGATATACAAAAAAGGTGTGCATGAAAGTGGGCATACTGCTGTGACCTTTGACCGATGAATGACCAGTGCACACACATCCATACACACACACGCGCACACGCGTGTACGTGCGCATGAACCCCCCCCCACACACACACACACAAACACACACATATACACAAACACACATACACAGACACACACGCACAGACACAACACACAACACCCACACCCACACACAGACGGTACACACAGACAGACAGACAGACAGACAGACAGACACAGACAGACAACACACACACACACACACACACACACACACACACACACACACACACACACACACACACACACACACACACCGTTTTACGAGTGCAGCCTATAAAACCTTTCAAACTGGAAACAAAAGTAATTAAACAAACCTAAATTATCGATAAGAGCATAGAGTTCGAGAATTAAACGGTCATGGCAGTAGTTACCATGCGAAACAAAACTGGAAAGAAATCACAACCGAAACGCATCAAGTTAGGGATAAGGGATGGATCGGGCAGAAAAAAACAAGAACAAAGACGCCAGTGAACATAGGCATAGCAAAGCAAAGAAGGATTTAAGAAAAGGAAGCAAGTAAAAGGCCGAGAGAGAAATAAAAAGACTGGTTAAGAAGAAAAAAAACGAAAGAGAGAAAGAAAAAAAAAGAATAGAAAAGAAAGAAAGAGAGAAAAAAAAGAATGAAAGAATGAATGAATGAAAGAATGAAAGATAAGAAAAAAAGAAAGAAAAAGAAAGAATGAAAGAAAGAAAGAGAGAAAACAAAAGGAAAGAAAGAAAGAAAGAATGGAAAGAAAGAAATAATAATAAAAAAAGAAACATTGATACAAACAAAAAAACGTGGAAGGAAGCATGGAAACAGCACCTTCTGCTGGTCACTTTGGTGTGTTTCAGTGGTGCCTGTTCTGACCTAACACACGCAGGACACCACTAACTAAGCCCCCTACTAACGACAGTATTAGCTCAGTGACGAAGTCAGACTGAGTGAGTTAACCACCCGGGGGATGGCAGCCACCACAACGTCCCTCCAACGACCGTCGACCCAACTTTCCACCAACCAACACACACAAGTCCTTCGGATGAGACTATAAACCGAGGCCCCGTGTGCGAACGCATGCAGAACATCTTGCGCACACGTTAAATTCCTGTTCCGCTTTTCTTAAGAGTAGGGCATCGTGTGCGGTGGGAATAGATGACAAGATTTACAAAAACTGCATACACACGGGGACTGGATGTAAAAAAAGCACAAGAGTGCTTATTATCCTCGATATAAATAATAAAAAAAACCCCACCTAACCACCCCCACCCACCCACCGGCCCACCAACCCTTCCAATACACCCACCCACCCAGCCAAACCCTCCACCCCAAACCCATCACCCCACTCACCATCTGCCCTCTGACAACACTGGTGAAGACATTCTTTGTAGTCCACAGCCGCTACCCTTGACAGCTCCTGAGCCGGGTGACCACCCCGGGTGGGCCCCGGGTAAGGAAGGACACAGGAGTCCCCGTCCTTGTCTTTGTGACTTGTTTAGAGGTGACAGGCAGTGCCAGCAGCAGCAAGGAGGAGAGGACCGCGAGGGTCCAGTGGTGTGCGTACCGCGATGTCCACGTCATGGTTCAGGATCTTGTTGGGAAAGATAGATTTTGATGATGATGACGATGATGATGCTGGTAGTGGTGATGATGATGATGGTGGTGGTTGTGGTGATAATGATGGTGGTGATAATGATGGTGGTGGTGATAATGGTGATGATGGTGATGATAATGATGACGATTGTGGTGATGATGATGATGTTGATGCTGTTGATGATGAATTTAATGTTGATGCTTATGATGATGGCAGTGGTGATGATCATGGTGGTGGTGATGATAGTATTCATGATGATTTTGATGTTGATGATGATGGTGATGATAGTGGTGGTGATGATGATTGTGGCGGTGATGTTGATAATGATGATGATGGTGGTGGTGGTGGTTGTGGTGCTGCTGCTGTTTATGGTGGTGGTGGTGGTAATATGATGAATTTGGTAGTAGTCTGATGGTGATGGTGTTGATGACGATGATGATGATGGATAGTGATGGTAATGAAGATAATTGTAATTACGAGAGAATTAAAAGTAATGGAAGCGTTAACAGTAGCAGTAGCAGAAGCAGAATTAGCATTAGCAGCAGCCACAGTGGTGGTGGTGGTGGTGGTGGTGGTGGTGGTGGTGTTGGTGGTGGTAGTAGTAGTAGTAGTAGTAGTAGTAGTAGTAGTAGTAGTAGTAGTAGTAGTAGTAGTAGTAGTAGTAGAAGATCTTCTTTGTCCAATATTTAGTGAAACTCGTAAAAAATGTTTACCAAACTATTACGCTTTGGAGTATAAAAAATTCGTTTCGATATTAAATAAGAAGACTCTGTTTAATGTTGTTAAAATAATTAATGAATACTATCAGAAATGACATGGAAACTTCGTTCTAAGAATTTGAAATGTAAATACACGAATGTTTTTTGTTCTATAGTATTGTGTTCAAATATCCAGTTATAAGGTGCACGCATGTTGCTCATTTATAATTGTGTTAATTGATTTTATGCAAAAAATCTTCCGTATCCCTAATTAAGTGACGACAGGTAATAAAGAATTCAAATTTCAATTTTTTTCCCCTTTATCCTTAAAATAATGCTCGACTCATACTCCAATATGATTTTAGCTTCTCACCGGTGTACGTACATAAACCCGAAGAAGGCCAGATTAAACACACTCTTAGTTATTATGCTTGTTGCGTGGCTTTGCACAGCTTCGTTTTCTATACACAAGAGGGAGCGAGGTATAAGCTGACACTCACAAGCTGACAACGAACATCGATTTAGGAATGTCAAGTTAGCGGCAAACTGACGAAGACCTAACACAGTGATGGCTGAAAGCAAAGACAGCAGCATGGCTTAGACGTGTACGTGACAATGGAGAGAGGTCCTGGATTTTAAGCTGTGTGACTGTTCAGAATGGAAATGAATAAAACGAACGAACGAACGAACGAATGAATGAATAAATAAATGAATGAATGAATGAGTGAATGAATGAATGAATGAATGATTGAATGAATGAATGAGTCATTGAGTGAATGAATGACAAAATGAATGAATGATTGAATGAATGAAATCTAAAAGTCGGACAATCCAAAGTTATGTGATTCGAAACGCAAAACAACATCAGCAATAAATGAATAAATGACTGGATGAATGACTGACAGACTGACTGAATTAATGACTGAATGACTCACTGACTCACTGACTGACTGACTGACTTAAAATATAATAAAAGTTGGACAACCCAGACAAACTTGTGTGACTCAAACACAATACCACACCAACAAAGATGTGATTCTGATGTGATTCAACACACCACGCATCAGCAGCAATGATGTGATTCTAATCTGATGAATTTAGCCTTACTCGGCACACAATACACTGTCAAGAATGTTGTGATTCTAACCTTAATCAACACACAAGACAAAGTCAACAACGATATGATTCTCTAATCTTCTGTTTGCTATTTATTCTTTTACCCTTTTATGTTTAATCCTTTACTCGTAGCCTATGTGAATTTCTCTGTTTTGAGATTATAAAATATTTTAATATGCTTGAATAAAAATTATTTGGGTTTAATCCTATTCAACACACACTTCAATGTTAATAACGATGTGATTTTAATCTTACTCACACACAAGACAAAGTCAACAATGAGGTGGTTCTAATCTTCTGTTTGCTATATACTCTTTTATCCTTTAGTGTTTAATCCTTTTCTCTTAAACATTATTTGAAAGGAATTGAATAGGATTGAATCTCATTTAACACACAATACAATGTCAACAATGATGTGATTCTGATAACACTTATTAAGACACAATGCTAAGTCAATAATGATGTTGTTCTAATCATATTTAACAACCACTACAATATCACCAATATCAAGGTTCTCATCTCACTCAAAACACAGCATAACGTCAACCATAGCAATTGTCAATCTTCGAAAGGAATAACCCACCACAGTAAAAAGAAAATAAAAACATACCCCCCCCCCAAAAAAAAAAAAAGAGAAAAAAAAAAATCACAACAGGGATCTGGTACTCCTCATCATTTCAAGTATCACTCAAACTCTCTCAAGGACTCACCTCTCAACATGTATCCTACAATCAAAACACAAAGAAAACACTGCCTCTTGACTCGTGTCTGGCTGATCTTATCCTTAAACCACCAAACTGTAGACTTCAGAAGCCCAACTAAACATATTTGTTTTGCGTAAATCCCGCACTAACGTTCGCAGCTCACAACGGTGTCGCTGCTATACCTTTTCCCCTATTGGTCCAAAAACACCATCATAACCAGAGAGACTAAATCAAAAGAGCATTCTGGGGTTTAAGGAATACACAGCTGTTTCCTACTTACACTGGGCAACCCGTTTCACTTTACATTCTTATCGAACTTTTTTTGTCGGGGTGGCGGCCCCAACTGCGCAACACATTGTGGGACAGATTTTTGTTCCTGCAAACACAGCTAGGCAAGCTAGGCTAAGCCGAAAGTCGAAGTTTATTAAAACCGCACATGTTGTCAGCCTGGCTTGTCTGTCTTTGCAGATCAATGGCCTTTGCCTTTCGATTGGTCAATGCATGGGATATTAAACGTGTCAAAAGTGTTCTTGTAGTTTGGGTTTTTTTATGTAGAAAGGTTTGTGTGTAGTTATTTAGTGTTTGTTATTAATATTTTCATATATATTCTCCTTGCTACTGTTACTTCATTACGGTTAAAATCATACTGTGTATACCTTACTCTGCTCCACAATAAGTAAGCATGGGTAAAGTTGACCCATGTTCAGGACACTTTGTTGTGGTTACTGATGTTTTTAACATGCTGCTGTTGTTTTCATATTATACTGAGGTTACCATCATTACCTTCAAAACAAATCAGAGTACAATTGTCGTTGTTCTGTTGCAACCCAAGTGTACGTATATAGTATAAGGTCTTGCTGATCTGCTTTCATGGTGTAAACCAAACTTTGATTAAAACAGCGTAGCAGACTCTACACAGTGACTTTGAGGGAAATTCTTGTATACTGGCATGCGTGCAGGAAGATATGCACACGTCCTGTGTACTTGTATCATAACCTATGTATTTTGACCTGCAAGAACCTTCATGCCATTAGTTATGAAGTAGTCTCAGTGGTCCTAATACTGCTACACAGAAATTAATTTCTACTAAAACGATTTTCTATGAACAATTTTTATATCAGTAATAGGGAAAGACAAATAAAAAACCGCGCGCACACCCACATACACACACACGCGCGCGAGCACACACACACACACACGCACGCGAGCACACACACACACACACACACACACACACACACACACACACGCGTGCGCGCGCGTGCGCACACGAAGAGATTTATCTATTTGTTCTTTTACATCAAGGATAATGAAATAAGCACTCATGTGCTTTATAACATCCAGAGACAGACAGACAAACAAGCTAGCAGACGGTCAGACAGGCAGACAGACCCATACGAATAGACACATAGACAGAAGAACAGAGACAGAGATAGAAACTGTGATACAGAGACAGACAAAGGCATACAGAGGCACCTAGTTAGACAAGAGATAATTCTAGACAGTGATCACCATACACACCTTATGAAATAGCACTGGCCAGGCGCTTAACGGCAACACAACGCATTCTGACCCGAGATTAAATCTTCCATACTAAATCCACCCACACGAACGCAAGAGGGAGACAGCCCCCTATACCTGTTTATCAGGTGTTGCCCGGTATGTGTGTAGTACAGCAGCGAGATAAAGACAGGCCCTGCCTGAGCTTTAAGGAGTGTCCCTCTGTCAGGCTTTTGTATTCCGCAGAGAGTCACAGGATTTATTCCTTTCATTTCAGTAATATACATGGGACACCGGAAGAGGAGAGTAGTGTGAGCGTCAAATTTGTGCTTTGACACTGAGGTCACCGAGGGTCACTGGGGTCACTGAGAGCTCGGGCTCAAGTCCCCATCCTTGCTGAATAGTCTGTTTTAGGGGATTTCTTTTAAACCCAGGAATAATTGTTGCTCTAACATCATTCTTATATTATCCAAGTCCTTCCAATAAAAGTATAAACCGAGGTCTCGTGTGTGAAAGCATTTATGATTTATCTAGTGCATATTATTATAATTTATTCGTGAGTGGATCGGTGGTATAGACGTAACAAATCCGCCTAGAAAACAAAAAGTCCGGGTTCGATTTCACGAAGCGTTTGGTGGTTTGATTCCCTGCTTGTGCCGGAAGCTTCTTTTTTTTTTTTAATCCCCTATCCACTAGACCGTAAGCGGTGGTCTGGGTAATAGTCTTTAGGATGAGACAATACATCATGGTCCCATGTTCAGCATGCAGCTAGAGCACGTGAAAGAACACACGGCAACAAGAGTTATCCCTGGCAAAAATCTGTAGGAAAAAGCCCCTCTGATAAGAAAACAAACACAGATGCTGACAGGAAAAGAAAAAAAATAGTAATGGGTGTGGCGCTGCTTTTGTGGTGATGCGCTTTGCCTGGGGACAGCAGCTCGAATTTCACACAGAGAAATCTAGGTAAAGGTAAAGGTGTTTTCATAACCTACGCGGTTCTTGGGGAATGAGGTGTCAGAGACCTCAACTTCTCTTGGGGCCAGTATATAGAGGGCGACTTCCATCTCCCTCGGTGCTTTACCCTCCCTGACCCTAAAGAGGGCAGGAACCCATTTACAGTTGGGTGAACTGGGGGACTATACTGAAGCAAAGGTTGGCAAACGGTCACCCATCTACATTGTAGCTGCGCTCAATGCTGCTTAACCTTAGCTTGGGGAAAGCGAGTGTTTTGGTCATGTTATTATCAAATATTATGTTTCTCTCTCTCTCTCTCTCTCTCTCTCTCTCTCTCTCTCTCTCTCTCTCTCTCTCTCTCTCTATATATATATATATATATATATATATACATACATACATACATACACAGACACACCTTCTCATCCCACCCCCACCCTAAAAAAATACCGCCCCCTCATTTTTTTTATATATATATATTTGCAGCACAAGGGACAGAAGCAGAGGTTTCATAAGCTATAAAAGGGGCAGAACTATTAAACAGCTATTTAAGTCATAGCCATTCATACAGTAAAATGTGGTAAAAAACCAAACCAAAAACCCCAACGACGATGGCTGTTTAGTCCTACTTCTTACCAATACTGCGCAC
>CM060333.1:18009490-18021121 GCA_030674155.1 Stramonita haemastoma
CATTGCGAAGAAGATTGAAGAAAAATTCAAAGAAGAGTACAAAGAAGAATATTTCAAAGGAGAAAAATTAAAAGCTGACGAATTCAAAAAGAAGAAGAAAAATTCAAAGACGAGAAAAGAAAAATTCAAGAAGAAGAAGAAGAAGAAGAAGAAGAAGAAGAAGAAGAAGAAGAAAAAAAAAAGAAAGAAAGAAGAACTGCAAAGGAGACGAAATGCAAAGAAGAATGCAAAGGAAAAAAAAAAAAAAAAAAGGAAGAAGATGAAAGTTACAATCAAAGAACAAGAAGGTTACAATCAAAGAAGAAGAAGAAGAGAAAGCTACAATCAGATCAATAACAACTTGCCAGGTCTGTGGTGTGTGTCTTCTCTCCTAGATATTTGTCTGCCCCATCTGTCTCTATTTTCTTATGTTTACTCTGTGTGTGTGTGTATGTATGCATATGTGTGTGTGTGTGTGTGTGTGTGTGTGTGTGTGTGTGTGTGTGTGTGTGTGTGTGTGTGTGCGTGTGTGTGTGTGTGTGTGTGTGTGTGTGTGTGTGCGTTGTGTGTGTGTATGTGTGTGTATGTGTGTGTTGTGTTGTGTGTGTGTGTGTGTGCGTGCGCGCGGTCGTGTGTGCGTGCGTGCGTGCGTGCGTGCGTGTGATGTGTGTGTATGTGTGTGTGTGTGTGTGTGTGTGGTGTGTGTGTGTGTGTGTGGTGTGTGTGTGTGTGTGTGTGTGTGTTGTGTGTGTTTATGTAGTTCGAGTCGTGTGTGTGTGTGTGTGTGTGTGTTGATTTTCTCTTGTATAGAAAAGAAAACAAATTGACAGAAGACACACATAACAGCTGAGAGACACAAAGGCAGGTAAGGGAAAGTGAGAAACAATGTACATCAAACGGGCAACGCAAGACTCGAGACAAGACAACAGCTGGTGGTTGTCTCCCTTTATTTAGTTCTCTGCATAACGCTACTTGTGCACGAGATGTAAGCAACTTAACTTGTCTTATCACCTTCAGTGCTGTTTTGTTAGTTGATTATAGTCAAGTCACACCACACCACACATCACCTCACTACACCACACCACATCACATCACACCACATCACACCACACCACACCACACCACATCATACCACACCTCAACACATTCCACCTCACCCAACCACACCACACCCACACCCACCCCACCACACCACACCACACTGCATCACACCACACCACACCTCACCACATCACATTACATCACACCCCACCACACCATATCACATCACACTCCACCACACCCCACCACACCACACCTCACCACACCCCACCCCACCCCACACCACACCACACCACCCACCACACCCCACCACACCCCACCACACCCCAATCCTGTCCGCACGTACCTCCTCCTTGAATCCACCCATTTTTTACGACCCTGTGGATGGGGGAATTAGCATAGGTCATGTGGACATCGAACTCTGGACACACACCCCTTTCTCCTGTGCACAGGGCTTCGAAATTAGCACAGGTCTTCGGTAGAAGATCCTGAAAAAGCTGCAATAGAAAAAAAAAGAAAGAAGCTAGAAGTAACTTAAGAGTGGGGCAGGAGGAAGGTTGTTGATATGTATGAGTCATGATGTAGTTTATGTTTTGTATTGCAGCCTAGTTAATTAACCATCGTGACTCAGACATATCAACATACTGTAGTGCATTGTATAAATGTGCAGTGTATATAGTGTAGTACGGTAAAGTGTAGTACAGTATAGCATATAATTTAGTGAAGTATAGCGTAGTGTAGTGTGTTGTAGTGTATGTTTTGTATTGCAGCATAGTTAATAAAACTGCATACATTTTGGGACAGATTGTAAAAAAAAGCACGTGAGTGCTTATTTCCGTTATCCTCAAAATAAAAGACTAAACAAATAAATAAATAAATGAATAAATAAATAAAAATAAACTTTCCCTAACTCACCCCACCCTCTTTCCTGGCTTTTTGTGACGATCTAAAGTGTGTTTTGTGTTGCTTGTTTTGCTGTTTAAGTTCTCCCTGTGTTCATGATATTGTTTTTGATTTTCATATAATTTCGTCATGATTCAGAGGAAGGGGAGGGGGGAAGACTAATAGGTGGATGAAGTGAAGACGGTGAGGTCTGGTGGGAGTTTTAAACGTGTGTACAAGATGTTCTGCATGTGTTCGCGCACGGAGCTTCGGTTAATAGTCTTATCTGAAGGGCTCTTGGAGCAGTGGAATCAGTACTCTCCCCAGGGTAGAGTTCTCTAAAAACGGGCACCTCTGTGGTGGCTCGATCCCCGGCAGTCAGATCATGAGAACAATGTTTTAACCACTAGGCTATCCCACCCACCCTCTACCCACCCCCCCACATTTTATAACATCATTCAAGCAAGAAACTGGGTGACTCGGTCAGTAAGTCAATCAATTAGCTAGCCAGCCATCAATCACTTCTGAATCCGTTCATTAATTAAACACGCTCTTTTGGGTTTGTTTGTTCTTTTTGCTGATTCTAAAAATCGGTATCTCTGTCTTCACACACGCACGCACGCACGCACGCACGCACGCACGCACGCACGCACGCACGACACAACACACACACACACACAACACACACACACACACACGCACAAACACACACACACACACATACACACAACACACACACACACACACACACACACACACACACACACACACACACAGAACCCCACACACACGAGAACAGAAACACAACACACACACACACACACAACACACACAAAAACACACTCAACACCAACACACAAACACAACACACACACATTTCTTCTCGTTGGCGTCAGCAGCAACATGTGTATCATATCACAATTGACGTTGCGCTTGCCGTTAGGCTGTCAGGCCCAGCGCATCTAGCTGAATTCCGCGTGAGAGAGAAAAATATATAGTAATTTTTAAAAAAAGTCTTTTCTGAAAAAAAAGCATGAGAATGGACCAAGGACACAGAAAACAGACAAAGAGGTGACAGGAAAAAAAAAAGAAAAAAGAACAAAGCAGAAACGAAGAGAAGGAGAAAAAAAAAAGAGGGAATTGAAATCTTTGCACAGAGTTTCCAGAAGGTGGGGATACTATATTTTCTACTGACAGGTCCCCCAACATCCCCACGGGGGAACACAGAAAGTATCCATGAAGAACTTTAATAAAATGAGAAGACACATACCTCGAAAACAAGGCGGCCTGCATCCACTCCTTGAATGATAAAGTCCATGTACACGTATTTGCGCTGCACACCAGATTTAATACATAAATGAATTTTTTAAAAAATACAATTTTAAAAACAATACAAAAAAACCGCACTAGAAATGATATCAACAAGACATTCTTTGTTGGTATTTTATATATATATATATATATATATATATATATATATATATATATATTATATATATATATATATATATATATATATATATATTTTTTTTTTTTTACTTGGTTGCAATTGTTGTCAGTGTTGATATTAGAGATGCCACTATCATTAGCTACCTGCCTATGATAATTGGTATGATGTGCAGTATTATCATTATCCTTATTGCTATCCTCCTCCTCCTCCTTACTATTATCATTAATATATCATCACCATCATCATTATTAATACTGAATACACACGCACATGCACAAAATTAATGAGGCTCTCTCTCTCTCTCTCTCTCTCTCTCTCTCTCTCTCTCTCTCTCTCTCTCTCTCTCTCTCTCTCTCTCTCTCTATCACATAAACTGTTTAAAATCTACATAAAAAAGGAAGCAATTGAACAAGCCTCTCACCACAAAGTCCTAGGAGTGACAATCGATAAAAATCTCAGCTGGTTCTACCACATATCTCATCTATGCAAATATTTGTCCCAAAAAGTCTACCAGTTGACTAAAATCAAACACTTTGTTGACTTCCATTCAAGGAAACTGTTCTTTCAAGCTTATATACAATCCTCAATAGACTATGCAGCAACCCTGTTGGATTCTGCCAGTGCAAATACCATGAAACTGTTACTTAGTCTGTATAAACGTGGTCTTAAACTGGTCCTTTTGAAGAAAACAACCTTGCTAGAAGTAGACTATACTCAGTTAAATATTCTCCCCCTACACCAACGACTAAAATATAACAAAGGCATCATAATGTTTAAGATAATGACAGGAAATGTCCCCACATCCTTAAAAGATAAATTCCCAATAAATCATTCCAGAAGTATGGAAAAGCCAAGTGTCCCAATCCCAAGAATAGACCTATTTAAATCTAGTTTACTATACTCAGGCCCTACACTGTGGAACTCCCTTCCTGATTCAATTAAACAGCACCAATCATTAACAACCTTCAAAAAATACCTTCTAAACCACTTGATGTATTAAAAACAACAAACCACCCCCCCCTCCCCCCCCCTCTCTACCACTGTGTGTGTGCATGGGTGTGGATGTGTGGATGTGTGTAATTCTTTTCTGTGTGTCTGTATGTCTGTGTGTGAGAGTATGTGAGTGTGTGGAAATCATTATCCAATTTCTGAAAATGTTTTGCTAATTCTATAAACATCTGGGATGGGTTTTTTTTGTTTATTTTGTTTGTTTGTTTGTTTTTGATAGTATTTTTTCCCCCGCCCCCTTCAAATAAGGATATCAGTTATTTTCCCACCCTTTTATCCAAATGTATGATTTAAATGACTTGTATATCTTTAGACATATGGCCGTAGATTGATGTTTCAGTTGTTTATTATAATGTTCTCCTGCTGGCTCTTGCTGGCTTTTTATCTATTAGCGGTTTTTGTTGTTGTTGTTTGTTTTTTTTGTTTTGTTTTTGTTTGTTTGTTTGTTTGTTTTGTTTGTTTGCTTGTTTGATTTTGTTTGTTTGTTTGTTTGTTTATTTATTTGTTTTGTTCTGGTTTTTTTTTCGTTTCTTTTCTTCTTATTTAATAATCCAAATTATTTTATTGTGACTTCTGATTTTCGTCTTCTGAATGAGTGCACCTTTCTTACCTTATTATATGTAGTGTACTGTCGCATTTCTCTTACATTATTATATGTAGTGTACTTATTTATTGTATGTTGTTTGGTACTGAGTATAGTTTTATTGTTTAATATCTTTTATTTTGATGTTATCCCTGAAAAGGGCGGGGACTGGATGTAAAAAAGCACATGTGTGCTTATCTATTATCCTCGAATAAAAGAATTTGCCTTGCCTTGCTTGCTTCTCTCTCTCTCTCTCTCTCTCTCTCTCTCTCTCTCTCTCTCTCTCTGACTTTTTAAATTCAATTTCTTGAACACGATTCGAAAAATGTCATGTTTGAGTATTTTATGTGGCAATACATTTTAATGTTGTTGATTTTTTTTTAAATGTTTGTTGTCGTTAGGTTATTTTTTATTTGCTTTTTTTCTTCATAATAATGTTTTAAAGTATGAACATTTTGTGAAAATGTTTTGATATATATCTTTTTTTGTTTGTTTGGGTTGCTCTTCTCTGCTGTCTCCTCTATTTTTTTCTCCTCTCTATTTTAATCTATTTGATTTACTTAATGATTATCAGTGCATCTGTCTTGACATTAAGGTATGAGTCAGTTGGAGATTAAGTGTTTGTTGTATATATATTTTTCTCCGTTAAAAAATAATTATCAATGTACCCAGTGAGGATTATGCGTTTCTTGAATACATGTATTTCTTCTTTTTTTTTTTTTTAAATCATAGGGTGAACTGTTATTGGTAGTGATTGTGGTGTGCGGGGTAGGGGGTTGCTATTAACTTTGAACAATTTTAAAAATATATATTCCCTAATCAGGGCAAGGGTGGATGAAAAAATTATGTACATACTTACTCTGTAGCCCTTAAAAATAAAGCTATTCACTTATTATTTCCTTATTCATTCATTCACTCTGCAGGGGAAAAAAATCATACTCTAGAATGTCCGATGTATCAGCATGAATTCTTTGAATTTGAAACAAAATATTTTCTGAAATCGAACAAAATAATGATCTTGGGATATGTACCGTAAGAATATTTTAGGGATGTAAACGATGCAATATATTCAAAACTAGACACGAAAGAATTCTTCGTCGAGTAAATTATTTTGTGGGTTTCTTTAATTAACTCCCCTGAAACGGGGTCCTTTATGAATTTAGTAAGAACAAAGAAGACAACAGCGTTCTTGCTATGGGAGGCAATTCAAAGCATGGGGCGACAATCCTTTATGAATATTAGTAGTTTTAAAGAAGGCAACGGTGTTTTTCATGGTTAGGGGAGGGAATTCTAGGCGTCGCGCATTAGCGCAACATGGACCAATGGACATATAGGCAAAATAAGATAAACTAAAGGTAAATTGTATTTTAATATTTTTTCCTAACATGCTTTTGAAAAAAAAGTTGATGATATATGTTCTCTGTTCGGTATAATAGATTATTGCTACCATCATCCGGATAGAAATGAAAAGGGAGTGAAATAGGCTTTGTAAGTACATATCCCGCACACCCTGCCTGTAAATCTCTCGGAGACACAGCAGGCTATATAAATGAGCGTTAAGCCATAGCTGCCTTCAAGCTGTTGACAATTTAGTTTTATTTTTCTCAGGAAATGTGTGCGTTTCTTTTCATTTATTTATTATTATTTTTTAACAGAAGGAGAGAACGTGTACCTGCAGTGACCTGTTTGTTTACTTACCGCTTGTTCCTTTATCTTACTGATTGTCAGAGTGTTGTTTTGTAGTTGTGCTTTTTGCGAAGACGTTCCTTCTTGATTTGCTGATAGTCCCTAATCAGGGCAAGGGCCGGAGGGAGGAAAATAATTTATGGAATGCTTATCTGTAACCCTTGGAAAACAAAAGATCTCTCTCTCTCTCTTCTCTCTCTCTCTCTCTCTCTCTCTCTCTCTCTCTCTCTCTCTCTCTCTCTTCTCCCCTCTTATCAAAATGTTATGATTTGAATGACTTATTTTGTTATAGATGGTGGTGGATTGATGTTTTCAGTCGTTTACCACATTATATTCTCATGTTAGCTCTTTATTGCGCTTTTTCTTTCAAATCAAAATCATCATTTGATTCTTACTTCTTATTTTCGTTTCTGAATGCGTGCATTAAAAAAAATTACCTTCTTAATGTATTGCTTTCTTATTTCTTGTCTGTTGTTTGCTACTTGGTATGGTTTTTTGCTCTTGGTATTTGGATCATTATTATTGTTGTTGTTTAGTAAGATGGTGTTTTTTTTATCTTCATGTATCCCTGATAAGGGCGGGGACTGGATGTAAAAAAGCACACGAGTGCTTATTCATTATCCTCAAATAAAGGAATTTGCCTTGCAAAAAAAAAAAAGAATTTCTCTCTCTCTCTCTCCTCTCTCTCCCTCTTATATATATATATATATATATATTATATATATATATATATATATATATTATATATATATATATATATATATATATATATATAACACGTGTGCGTGTGCGCGCGTGTGTGGGTGTGTGCGTGCGTGTGTGCGTGCGTGTGTGTGTGTGTGTGTGCGTGCGTGCGTGCGTGTGTGTGCATATATACCTTTCCGGAATCCAAGAACTGATTATGAAACTGCTGTGTCAGAGCAATGTACAGAGGTAAGGGACGGAACTCCTGAAAGTTGCAGTATCTTTGGGCCCATGCAATGAAGTCACGAGCTCCCCTCATGGGCCTCCCATCCACAAAGACCAAGGCGTCGCAGTTGAAGCCCCACATCTCTCCCCTCATCTCCTGCACCGCAGCACAGACATGTATAGATTTGATTTTGATTTATTCTTTTATATCGAGGATAATGGCTTTGTTGCTGCCCTACACACCACTGGGTGTAAAGGATGATGATGAGGAGGAGGATAATGGAATAAGCACTCTTGTGCTTTTTTACACCCAGTCCCCGTGTGTAGGCAGTTTTGTAAATGTCATCTGTTCCCACCGGCACACGATGGCCTACTCTTACAAAAAGCGAAACAGGATTGAACGTGTGCGCAAGATGTTCTGCGTGCGTTCGCACACGGGGCCTCGGTTTAAAGTCTCATCCGAAGGACTTTTGGGGAGAGTGGAGTCAGCATGATGTTAACTCCAGTTAACATCAGTGACACGTAAACATGTTAACTTAGTGCACACGTGCATGCTGAATAAACTGATGGAAGATTATGCATCCAGGGTCACTGACAGCCAAAACATGCTGATAATTATACTGATCAAAAAGGATTTTCTTTTAGTCATCCATGGCTGAATTGGTGCATTATCTATGCCGATATACTCTCAGTGGTCAGAGGCGCTCGCTTTCCCCAAGCTAAGGTTAAGCATCGTCGAATGTGGTTGCCCATTGGATGGGTGACCGTTTGCGCCCCTGGCTACAGTACAGTTCCTCCAGTTCACCCAGCTGTAAATGGCTACCTGCCCTCTTTGGGGTCAGGGAAGGTAAAGCAGCGAGGGAGAGGAGATGGGCGCCGCCTTCAACATGCTGGCCCCTGGAGAAGATGAGGTCTCTGACGCGTTGCTCCCCTACCACCACACAGGTTATGGGACACCTTTACCTTTTACTCATTAAAAGGGAACCTTTTCAAAATCAGAAAGAGGAAAGAAACTAAACGAAAGGGATTTTTTAATAGAACTTTTCCAAAATGAAGCAGCTGATGTGTGTGGTGTGTGTGGCTTTTTTTTTTTTTTTTTTTTAGAAGGCTGCTTAGAGTCAGTTGGACATAAAAATAAAAAAAAAAAGAATATTATAAGAACTGGGAACAAGAAAACTACTAACATCAATAAATGAAATAAAATTAAGGATGCATGCCATGTGCTATGAAATCAAGATACAGACCTTATGAAGGCTGTCTTTCGGGGAAAGACTAAAGCAAAAAGAGAAGAAAGCAAGCAAACCACCCGCTCCTCTCACTGAATCCTGTGGCATGAGACTCCATGAAGTCAGCAGGGCCAGTGAAGACCAGAGCAAAATGGAGAAGGAGGATCATGTTGATGTCATTGGGTACGGTGGATAACACTTTACCCAGTGATGCAAACCAGATATACATACAAGATTTAGATTTTTTAAAGTAACTAACATTCTGAAATAAATAGTAAGAATCTATGTTCATTAATGGTGCATGATGTGAGTTGTGTACATGACTGAGACCCGTCAAACCCCATCAATTTTTGTTTTTAAAACAAATGAATAATCTAAAATGTCATGGTCCGAAAACTGCCTGCAAAACTCACGCTTACTCCTTGGCATTAAGTATACATCCACTGAAGGTAATGTTCCCGTTTAGGGTTTAAATCTGTGTATGATGCAGCGGATTTAGTAGTCTTTTTTCTTCGTGGCAGTCTTGATGAGTACGTCTACTGCTTCACTGCCCTAAATGTAGTGTCGATTAATGGGAGAAATATTTGCTGCGTTTAGCTATGCTTATAACCCACATCAACTCTTGTAATTTGAGGTAATAAGATTTCTATTGCGTTGTACGTGCTTTCTTGGACGAAACACAGCAACAACAACAAAAAAAAAAAATTCGCAGAAAGAAAGCACGACATTAACACGGAAGCTGCAATCACCACTAAATACACTGTAACATTTAAGTCACATTGTGCTCACCCGTTTCTTGCCTTCAATGAAGCTATCCCAATCAAAACTTAGCATCGGAACGATCACAGGTTCCTCTATCATATCTGGACACGTCCTGTGTATATCCTGCACAGACACGCACGCACGCACGCACACATACACATGCACACACATGCACGTGTAGGTGCAAAGAAACATGCACAAACGATCACGTTTTAAGGATAAACATAACAGACCTATGCCCACATGTCTGCCCCTTTCCCAGAAACACACACACACACACACTACACACACACACACACACACACACACACACACACACACACACACACACACACACACACACACACACACACATACGCGCATACACGCACACCACATTAAACACACACACATCTCACGCACATAAACACACACACACACACACACACACACACACACACACACACACACACACACAACACACACTCATACATGCTAAAACAATAGGGTTTTCAGACTAATATAACTCAATGCCACAGTCTACTCTTTTCCCTCAAACACACACACATACACACACACACACACACGCCGCAGCACGCGCGCCCGCGTTCTCGCGCACACACACATACATACACATGTGGCTTTTGCCCCCTCCCCAAACAACAAAATCAAACAAAAGCCCATGCCAAGTTTGTATTCTGACAAGCACTACCATATTTCTAAATAAGTATACAACTGCAAAAAAATTACTAAGATATTATATATGCTGACGTAAAAGTTATGTACAAAATACTTACTTGTGCCAGCAGTTGTAATTTGGGTTTTTTGGTTTGTTTTTTTCGTTTTTTTTTTTTGTTTTTTTTGGTTAACTACATTTCCCCAGGCAGACCCAAAAGTCTTATACTATATCTTTGTGTACTTTTTGACTTTTATGTTTTTCGGCTAGAGCTTCGAGGCTCATCAGTTTGAGATTGTTGCGTGTGCGACCATTTTGCCCACTATGAAAGTAGCCGCATGTTGACTTCGGGGATGCATGCTAGCTATGATATGTTTTCATAATCCACCGAGCGTTGACATGAAGAGCGGGATCTTTAACGTACATATTCAATCTCTTGCATATACACGAAGGGAATTATAGGCACTGGAGGACCTGCACTTGATGTTGACTTGGGAGATCTGCACTTGAAGTTAACCTGGGGTGTCGTAAAAATCCCCACTATCCCCATCCATCAGATGCCACCGAGATTTGAACCCACGCTTTCATTGAGATTGAATTCGAATGGTCATAGCCACTGGCCTATGGATCTGTCAGCCTTTTCTCTAATCTTTCACGAAAAATGCCGAGAATCATTCATTCGAAAGAGACGTGTTGGTGTGCTCGATAACTTTTTCATACCAGAAGTTGATTCAATGCATCTCCTCCTACCCAGCTCCCCATCCCTCTTTTGAAGCTAGAGAGAAATCTTCTTTTAAGTATTTTTTTAAGATCTCTCATTTGTCTGCATGCATATTGCTTGCAAAAAACACCTTCTGACTTGTTGTACGAGCTGTACTTGTTTCTCTTTTGCTTGTCTAAAACAGTGTAGCCTTTATTTTACTCCATCCTTTGTTGTTCTTAGCCTAAAAGAAAATAGGACGTTACGGTTTTTCCCACCCCCACATCTTGCTGTTTTTTTTTTCTTCTTCTCCAGTTTATGTCTTGTACAATAGCTTCGATAATATGATTCCGAATAATTAGATTTGTAAATGTTCGGAACTAGATCTAGATTTAAAATTGTCGCGTTTGGTTCTTTTAACAAGGATTTGTCATTTCAGTTATGAGACTTTCTTAAAAGTCTAGGTCATATTCCTGAATTTTCTGAAGAAAATCGAGGTTTTAATGACTTTGATCCTTTTTAAAAAAAAAAAATAAAATAAAAATTCAGCTTTTCGTGTGAGATTTCGACAGCTTACTTCAGACAGTAGATCTAGACTTACTGATTCAAACAGAATAACACAATCCAACCCCCCCATAAAAAAACAACAACAACAACAACAACATAAACCTGACAATTATTCACACACAAGGTAATTGTACCTTCTGCTACTGTAAATCGAGTTACCTAAAAAAACACACATTTAATGTA
>CM060333.1:18021221-18028721 GCA_030674155.1 Stramonita haemastoma
CCTGCCCCCCGAACTTTTGCACAGTTACAGAGCCCACGGCAGCAAGAGCGTGATCAGCAGTATGCAGACAGTCTTTCCAACCATTTTTCAGGTGTGTGGCACTGGAATTGTGGCGACACCAGCGCCCCGAAGAGGGCAACCCCGCTTGCACAGAGGAAACTTTGGCGGAAAGAAACATGGTACAGTGCAACCATTAATGACCCCCACAACACACATCCAATGATAATATCATACAATATGATGCACCATAAGAAAGTGTAGGGTCACTGCCACACGCACAAACAAAAAAAATCGCACACATATACACCAGCGACCGCACGCACGCGCGCACGCGTACACACCCGCCCATGCATAAGTATAGGGCCCGTTTCCGAAAGATGTGACGAAAACGCCCGTTTCGGGCCCCTGCCCCCCGCACTTTTGTGCAGTTACACAGCCCACGGCAGCAAGAGCGTGCTCTGCAGAATGCACTGTACCATGTTTCTTGGCGACAAACTTGGCTATGTACAGGCGGGGTTGCCATCTTCGGGGCCATGGTGTCGCCACAATTCCAGTGCCACACACATGGGAAATGGTTGTAAAGTTTGTGTGCATAGTGTAGAAGACGGTCTTGGTGCCGTGGGCTCTGTAACCGCGGAAAAGTTTGGGCGGCAAGGGCTCGAAAACGGCGTTTGCGTCTTTTTTTCTGTATGCTTCTCTAGCCTTATTCATGGAAGGGTGGGTATGCATGCACACGAGCACGCGTTCGCTGGTGTTTGTGTGTGCGTTTTTTTGTGTTTGTGCGGGTGGAGGAGACCCTGCAGATTGCCCTGGTGCATGATATTGTATGATATTGTTATTGGATGTGTGTTCTAGGGGTGGTTTTTAGTACACTGTACAATGTTTCTGGGCGACAAACTTGGCTCTGTACAGACGGGGTTGCCATCTTCGGGGCCGTGGTGTCGCCACAATTCCAGTGCCACACACATGGCAAATGATTGTCAAGTTTGTCTGCATAGTGTAGAAGACGGTCTTGGTGCCGTGGGCTCTGGAACCGCGGAAAAGTTTGGGCGGCAAGGGCTCGAAAACGGCGTTTGCGTCTTTTTTTGTGAATGCTTCTTTAGCCTTATTTATGGGAGGGTGGGTATGCATGCGCGCGTGCGTGCGTTCGCTGGTGTTTGTGTGTGCGTTTTTTTTGTGTTTGTGCGGGTGGAGGAGACCCTGCAGATTGCCCTGGTGCATGATATTGTATGATATTATTATTGGATGTGTGTTCTAGGGGTGGTTTTTGCGTACACTGTACCATGTTTCTGGGCGACAAACTTGGTTCTGTACAGACGGGGTTGCCATGTTCGGGGCCGTGGTGTCCCCACAATTCCAGTGCCACACACATAGGAGATGATTGTTAAGTTTGTCTGTATAGTGTAGAAGACGGTCTTGGTGCCGTAGGCTCTGTAACCGCGGAAAAGTTGGGGCGGCAAGGGCTTGAATACGGCGTTTGCGTGTTTTTTTTGTGAATGCTTCTTTAGCCTTATTCATGGGAGGGTAGGTTTGCATGCGCGCGTGCGTGCGTTCGCTGGTGTTCGTGTGTGCGGTTTTTGATTTTGTGCGTATGGAGGAGACCCTGCAGATTGCCCTGGTGCATGATATTGTATGATATTATTATTGGATGTGTGTTGTAGGGGTGGTTTTTGCGTACACTGTGCCATGTTTCTGGGCGACAAACTTGGCTCTGTACAGACGGGATTGCCATCTTCGGGGCCGTGATGTCGCCACAATTTCAGTGCCACACACATGGGAAATGATTGTTAAGTTTGTCTGCATAGTGTAGAAGACGGTCTTGGTGCCGTGGGCTCTGTAACCGCGGAAAAGTTGGGGCGGCAAGGACTCGAAAACGGCGTTTGCGTCTTTTTTGTGAATGCTTCTTTAGCCTTATTCATGGGAGGGTGGGTATGCATGTGCGCGTGCGCGGGTTCGCTGGTGTTTGTGTGTGCGGTTTTTTGTGTTTGTGCAGGTGGAGGAGACCCTGCAGACTGCCCTGGTGCATAATATTGTATGATATTATTATTGGATGTGTGTTGTAGGGGTGGTTTTTTGCGTACACTGTACAATGTTTCTGGGCGACAAACTTGGCTATGTAGGGGCGGGGTCGCCATGTTCGGGCCGTGGTGTCGCCACAATTCCAGCGCCACACACATGGGAAATGATTGTCAAGTTTGTCGGCATAGTGTAGAAGACGGTCTTGGTGCCGTGGGCTCTGTAAGCGCGGAAAAGTTCGGGCGGGAAGGGCCGGAAAACGGCGTTTCCGTCTGTTTTGTGAATGCTTGTTTAGGCTTATTCATTGGAGGGTGGGTTTGCATGCGCGCTTGCGCGCGTTCGCTGGTGTTTGTGTGTGCGGTTTTTTGTGTTTGTGCGTGTGGAGGAAACCCTGCAGATTGCCCTGGTGCATGATATTGTATGATATTATTATTGGATGTGTGTTCTAGGGGTGGTTTTTGCGTACACTGCACCATGAAGAGGTGAACCAATTCAAATACTTAGGCTCCATCCTAACAAAAGATGGCACATCAAACAATGAAGTGAAAGCTCGCATTGCAACAGCAACATCTGCTCTAGTCAGACTCGAGAAGATCATCAGAAGCAACAACATCAGCTTCTGCACCAAATACCACCTTTACAAATCCCTCGTGATATCTATCCTCCTATATGGCTGTGAATCATGGACTCTGACAGCAGAGTTAGAGAGGAGAATCCAAGCATTCGAGAACAAGTGCCACAGAAGACTCCTCAAAATATCATACAAAGAACACAAGACCAATAACTATGTGAAAGAAGAAATCAAAAAGCGTGTGGGCCCCCAAGAGCCTTTGCTCTCCACCATAAAGAGGAGAAAGCTGATGTGGTTTGGTCACACCACAAGACACAACACCCTAGCAAAAACCATCCTGCAAGGAACAGTCGAGGGCAAGAGAAGAAGAGGCCGCCAAAAGAAATCATGGGTTGACAACATCAAAGACTGGACCGCCCAACCCCTGCAACACCTCCTACTAGCCACACAGGATCGTGAAGCATGGAAAAAGATCTCTGTTGCGTCTTCTCTCATGTCCCCCCTACGTCCTTTGGGACATGGAACTAAGTGAGTGAGTGAGTGAGCACCATGTTTCTGGGCGACAAACTTGGTTCTGTACAGACGGGGTTGATCTCTTCGGGGCCGTGGTGTCGCCACAATTCCAGTGCCACACACATGGGAAATGATTGTCAAGTTTGTCTGCATAGTGTAGAAGACGGTTTTGGTGCCTTGGGCTCTGTAACCGCGGAAAAGTTGTGGCGGCAAAGGCTTAAAAACGGCGTTTCCGTCTTTTTTGTGTGAATGCTTCTTTAGGCTTATTCATTGGAGGGTGGGTATGCATGCGCCCGTGCGCGCGTTCGCTGGTGTTTGTATGTGCGGTTTTATTTGTTTGTGCGGGTGGAGGAGAACCTGCAGACTGCCCTGGTGCATGATATTGAATGATAGTATTATTGGATGTGTTCTACAGGTGGTTTTTGCGTACACTGTACCATGTTTCTGGGCGACAAACTTGACTCTGTACAGACGGGGTTGCCATGTTCGGGGCCGTGGTGTCGCCACAATTCCAGTGCCACACACATGGCAAATGATTGTCAAGTTTGTCTGCATAGTGTAGAAGACGGTCTTGGTGCCGTGGGCTCTGTAAGCGCGGAAAAGTTTGGGCGGCAAGGGCTCGAAAACGGCGTTTGCGTGCCGTTTTTTGCAAATTCTTCTTTAGCCTCATTCATTGGAGGGTGGGTATGCATGCGCGCGTGCGTGCGTTCGTTGGTGTTTGTGTGTGCGGTTTTTTGTGTTTGTGCGTATGGAAGAGACCCTGCAGATTGCCCTGGTGCATGATATTGTATGATATTATTATTGGATGTGTGTTCTAGGGGTGGTTTTTGCGTACACTGTACCATGTTTCTTGGCGCCAAACTTGGCTTTGTACGGGCGGGATTGCCATCTTTAGGGCCGTGGTGTCGCCACAATTCCAGTGCCACACACATGGGAAATGGTTGTCAAGTTTGTGTGCATAGTGTAGAAGACGGTCTTGGTGCCGTGGGCTCTGCAACCGCGGAAAAGTTGGGACGGCAAGGGCTGGAAAACGGCGTTTGCGTCCCGTCTTTTGCTAATGATTCTTTAGCCTTATTGATGGGAGGGTGGGTATGCATGCGCGCGTGCGTGCGTTCGCTGGTGTTTGTGTGTGCGGTTTTTTGTGTTTGTGCGTATGGCGGAGACCCTGCAGACTGCCCTGGTGCATGATATTGTATGATATTATTATTGGATGTATGTTCTAGGGGTGGTTTTTGCGTACACTGTACCATGTTTCTTGGCGCCAAGAAATAATTTTTTTTTTTAAAAATCAATTCAGATCTAGTTCCAACTTAATTGATCAGCCTAAAAGCTTCTGACATGAGCAAGTAAGCTTAATCTTTGACGTAACTAATCAAAAAATGATTTTTTTTTTTAAAAGCCTACTCATCGTCTGGAGATTACCTCTGCACAGCACCGTTCTCGCGTAAAGTTGATACTACAGCTCAGGCCGTACACCTTCACGTTGTGTTTGGGCGCCATGACTTTTCCTTCCGTTTGGACTGTTTCCAAGGGAAGCTACTCTTTGTGTGATTTGTTTTTCGGTGCCTTAGCCTGTGTTACGCCACACTCTCAGACTAGTAGGCTAGAACAAAATAATTTCTGTTGAGTTCTGTTGAATGTTTTTGTTTTCTTTTTTTGTGGCGTGAGGTTCGACTGTCAGAAAGCGTGTCTAAACATAACTGGAAAAAATATTTTAAATTTGCTTGGTACATCATTTTACATCAAGATAATGAAAACATGACCAACAATATTGCCCCCCCCCCCCCAAAAAAAAAAAAAAAAAAGAAAGAAAGAAAAAAAAAGAAAAAAGAAAAAAAAGATGAATAAACAGAATTCTGTCCAGACAGCGAACATAAAACGAGTAGGCCTATCCCTAATTTTCTCGGTAAAATCTGTACAGTTAAACAATAGAAAAAAAATGTCAGATTTTTTAAACCGTTTGTCTTGCGATGTGCAAAGTCTGTGCATTAGCAGCTCACCTGGAGAAAGAAAGGAGAAGAAATAAAAACTTCCACAGGAGGTTTCCAGACCACGGGGGAAGAGCACTTATCTCTGTTGAACTGTCTTTCCACCACTTTATTATGACACAACAAACGGCGATACCATGACCAGCATCAACACTCGCAGCCACCACCATAAGAGTATTAGTGTGAAGAGAGAGAGAGAGAGAGAGGCTTCCCTTGCTCCCCCTCTGATGTTAGAAAGCTTCTTTGCTTGTCGTTCTGATTTTTCCTGCAGGGCTTTGCCATAGACAAATGACTCCTCGTCTTGTTTCTTGTACATTAAGTGCTACATGACGTACATACACGCTAGCCGTGTGGGTACAGTGCGGCTTCAATCTCCGTGGGTCCATGAAATCGTGGGTTTGAATCTCGATGGCGCCTGGTAAATTTTCGGGTAGGGAGATTTTACGATCTCCCATGTCAACTTCATGTGCAGACATGCCAGTGTCTTAATTCCTTTTGTGTTATATACACATGTCAAAGATCAAATATGCACGTTAAAGATCCTGTAATTCATTTCAGCTTTCGGTGGCTTACATAAAAAATAAACATACCTAGCATACACTTCCGAAGTCGGAATGCAGCTACCTTCAAGGTGGCCAAAACCGGTCGCATACGCAAAATCACACCATTGGTGAACGCTGGAGGTCTAGACAAGGAAAACTAAACAAATATAAACTTCGGGGAACAGTCCGTTTGAATAGAAAACGTCTGCAAAATAATGTTTAAACCTGCACCCTCTATTACTACTAAATCCAAAAAAAAAAGTCATTTTCTAACCATTAGGCTAATCCCTCCTTTCCAACTTAAGAAACAACAACAACAACAACAAAATAACTCTCTCTCTCTCTCTCTCTCCTCTCTCTCCTCTCTCTCTCTCTCTCTCTCTCTCTCTCTCTCTCTCTCCTCTCTCTCTCTCTCTCTCTCTCTCTCTCTCTCTCTCTCTCTCTCTCTCTCTCTCTCTCTCTCTCTCTCTCTCTCTCTGTGTTTTGATTCATCTTCCTTCTCCCCATAATACACAAGACAGGGACAGAGACAGACAGATAGAGAAGAAGAGAGAGAGAGACAGAGACAGAGATACAGAGCGACAGAGAGACAGAGACAGACAGACAGACAGACAGACAACTCTCTCTTTCTCCCCCCCCCCCCCCCCTCTCTCTCTCCTCTCTCTCTCTCTCTCTCCTCTCTCCTCCTCTCTCATCTCTCTCTCTCTCATCTCTCTCCCCTCTCTCTCTCTCTCTCTCTCTTTCCTCCTCCCAGACCTAACGACCTAATGAATCCCCTTGCTCCCATTCTTCTCATGGCTGCTCAGCCCCCACTTCCCCCTGAACACAGCCTCCATCCCTGAACCCTTGTCCTCCCCCCCCCCCCCTCCTCTGCTGCTGCTGCTGCAGATGCTGACTAGACTGAAGACTACAGTGGTCTTTTGGCAATTTTCTCCTCTTACTTCATCACACCTACCTCCTCCTCTTCCTTTTTCCCCATCTCCCTATCTTCTTTTTCCCCTCAACATTTCTTTGTCTATCTTATACCCACTTACTCCCTATATATTTTTTTCTTTTATTAGTTCATCTTCCCATCCTTTTATGCCTTTCTCTCCCCCCATTTCCAGAGTTAGTTCATCTTCCCATCTATTCATACCTTTCTCTTTTTCCCCCCATTTCCAGTGTGAGTTTAACTTCCCTTTCATATATTCCTTTTTTCTCCATTCCTAGTGTTATTCCTGTCTTTTACTCTCATACCATTTTCTCTTGGGCATCATTGTTTGACAGACACTATAGCTGCATGGTTAGGACCGTTCGACTTCAATTCCATAGGTTGATAAATTCATGGTTCGAATATCAGCAGCGTCTGGTAAATTAAGGGTGGGGATTTTTTTTGGAGGATGCACTATCCCAGGTCAATTTCAAGAGCAGACCTGCCACTGCCTTAATTTCATTCGTGTTTATATGCATGCAGAAGATCAAAAATACCTGTTTAAGGCCACGTAAACCATGTCAGCAAACGGAGAGCATACATTTCCGGAGGCAGAATGCAACTACCATCATGCAAAACCAGCCACACACCACACACACACACACACACACACACCACACACACAACACACCACACACACACACACACACACACACCACACACACACACACACACACACACACACCAACACACACACACACACACACAACACACACACCACACACACACACACACACACACACACACACACACACACACACACACACACACACACACACACACACACACACACACACACACACACACACACACACACACACACACACACACACAATCTTACCATTGGTGAACCTCGGAGCTCTGGCTGAAGAACGATAAAAAAAAACCCACCCAAAACAT
>CM060333.1:18033721-18036221 GCA_030674155.1 Stramonita haemastoma
AAGTATGCAAACGAAGCAACACTTCGTGTGTAAACTTTTGGGCGATTAAATTATTCCTATAGCTATGTACATTGTTTTTATGTACTCTTGGCTGATCTTTTTAAGATCTGACTGGAGGGCTTCTTTCTGAAATACTGGACCAAATGGTTTCTGTTCAACACAAATTCAGCCATGTTTCTCGATGATTGAGAGGTCACTGGCATAAATCACTTAGCAACCTTGCGTTGTTGTCTTTTTCAGTTGCCTTCCAATATTACAGATTGCCACTGTAGTGCTTGCAGGATTACATGTTTCTTTTTCATTTATTTTATTTCGTGGACAATGGAATAACACTTATGTGTTGTTTTTTTTTAGTCCTCGTGTATATGCAGTTTTATATGATTTTTCTGTCATCATCGTCTGTTCCAACTGCTACACATTGTGACTTACCTCTCCCTGAAAAGGAGACCCAGTTTTAACATGGGACATTGGTTTACAGTCTTATCCAAAGGACTAATAGGGGGGGGGTGAGTCAGAATTGATGCTAACTCCAGAGGATAAAGATCTATCAAAAAGGGTTGACAGATTGTGGGTGCAAGACAAGTTATTCCGCCACCTTAAATGGCTGAAGTGACTTGGCGTTATTGCCTTCTTCAGCTACTTTTCTACCTGCAAACATTACACATAGATAGCAGATTGTTTGTAACATAAGTGATTGTCAGCAGAGCGATTGTATCATAACTTATTGTTGGTAGAATGCTTAAAGCATGACTGATTTTCAGCGAAGTGAAATATAAACGTGACTTATTGTCAGCAGAGTGAAAGGTGACTGACTGACAGCAAATGATTGTAACATGACTGACTGTCAGCAGAATGATTGTAACATGACTGACTGTCAGCAGAATGATTGTAACATGACTGACTGTCAGCAGAATGATTGTAACATGACTGACTGTCAGCAGAATGATTGTAACATGACTGACTGCAGCAGAGTGATTGTAACATGACTGACTGTCAGCAGGGATTGGATCATTACTGATCGTATACGCGAAGTGTATGCAACATGAGAGGTTCACAGATCATCAACAGGAAACTAGTGCCGCACAATTCATGGTGTATCTGATTTAGAAACACAAAATCTGCGACAGGGGTCTGATCGCATGGGAGGTAAACTAATTATTACCCCGTCATATCCACCCCCCGCTAACCGTTCCGCATCCCGAGGTATTACCACCCGGTCACAATGTCTATGAAAAAAATTCAAAAACAAAACAAAAAAATACGACGAGAGAGAGAGAGAGAGACGAGAGACAGAGAGAGAGAGAGAGAGAGAGGGAGAGAGAGAAGAGAGACAGAGAACAGAGAGACGACAGACAGACAGACAGAGACAGCAGACAGACAACCAGCACACAGACAGACAGCCACACAGACATAGACAGACACAGATAGACAAAGACAGAAGGGGAAGTTGCACTGTCATGATTACACTGTCTGGCTCTTTTGTCTTTCTTCAGTGAGGGAAGGAAAAGAGAGAGAGAGAGAGAGAGAGAGAGAGAGAGAGAGAGAGAGAGAGAGAGAGAGGAGAGAGAGAGAGAGAGACAGACAGACAGACAGACAGACAGCGACAGACAGACAGACAGACAGACAGACAGACAGACAGAACAGACAGACAGACGACAGAGACAGAGACAGAGAGACAAGAGGACAGACAGAGACAAGAGAGACAAGAGACAGAGAGACACAGAGAGACACAGAGAGACATAGAGACAGAGACAGAGAGAAAAGTGTATGCCATGCCCTTTTTACTGAAGCAGGAATCAGGCAACTTTACTGACCCAGTTGATCAGACTGAGAGAGAAAGTTGATATCTCCACCTCACGAACTTTTGCCATCAAAGAGTAAACTTTAGCAGCAACTTTGTGTCCTGCAGCTGTACCCAGTAGGCTGCAAAGAGGAAAATGCTTTCAAACAAAAAGTATATAAAAATACTTCTTCACTTGACAAGCTTAGCATCAATTTCAGAGTGCCCACATTTTGGTCTAGGTCAAAGCTGTGTCAGTTCCATCTTCTTTAAAAGCTCTTAAAGTATCATCTTTTATGCCAAACCCTATAGAGTTGGTTTCATTTCTTGCCTCCATCAACAAATTTTTAGTTTATTTTGAAACTGTAAAGATTAGTATGAAAAATTAAGTTTGACTGGCTTTTGATCCAGTAGAGCGAAGGTAGACAGACAGACAGAAAGACAGACAGACAGACAGACAGACATATAGATAGATAGATAGAAGATAGATAGATAGATAGATAGATAGATAGATAGATAGATAGATAGATAGATAGATAGATAGATAGATAGATAGATAGATAGATAGATAGATAGATAGATAAGAAGAAAGAAGAAGAAAGAAAGAAAGAAAGATAGAGAGAGAGAGAGAGAGAGAAGAGAGAGAGAGAGAGAGAGAGAGAGAGAGTAGACAGACGACAGACAGACAGACAGACAGACAGACAGACAGACAGACATGAC
>CM060333.1:18043721-18046221 GCA_030674155.1 Stramonita haemastoma
TACACCAAATGAGGGGGGCAGGGGTGTGAGTGTAATGCAAAATGAAAGCATGGATACATTTCAAACATACTATGGCAGTGAGAAAATGAAAGCATGGATAGATTTTCCACATACTGTGACAATCATAAATCAAACCCTGGATATATTTCCCACCTCCTACAGCAATGAAATACAAAACCATTGATAAATTCTACACAAACTATAGCAATAGAAAAAGAAAGCATGTCTAAATTTCACGCCTATTATAGCAGTGAAAAAAAAGAGATCGTGGGTACATTTCACAAATACTATAACAATGCAATATGAAAGCATTGATAAATTTCACACATACTATAGCGATGAAAAATAAAATCATTAATATATTTCACACAAACTATAGCAAAATATTGGGAGCATAAATGAATTTCACATATTCTATGGCAATGAAGACTGAAAGCATTGATAAATTTCACATATACTATAGCAATCAATGTTGAAAGTATGGATAAATTTCACAGATACTATATGGAAAAAACAACAACAAACAAACAGACAAACAAACAAAAAACCCCATACTATAGCAATGTAGAATGATAACATGGATAAAGTTCACACATACTATAGCAATGAAAAATGAAAGCATGAGTAAATTTTACACATACTATAACAATGTAGAATGAAAACATGGACAAAATTCATACCTACTATAGCAATGCAAAATGGGGAAATGGGTAAATCTCACACATACTATACCAATGAAAACTGAAAGCATGAGTACATCTTACACTTACTATAACAATAACATATGAAAACAAGGGAAAATTTCTCACATACTATAGTACTGAAAAAATGGAAACACTGCAGTACTGAAATGGTTTGATAGTAGAAAACCAAGTGAAGGGGGGGGGGGGGGGGTGAAGGAAAGGAAATATCTACACATGTGAAACATTTCAAATACCCCATAGTCAATCATGAATTTTCACTTATATGTACATAAACATCTCCAACTCTCCTTGTGTGAGACTGTCCATGGTAATGTGCCTGCCACTCACTACATTGACAATGACCCAAAATCAGCATGAATCAAGAGGGATTGAGTCCATGACTCATAACATACATCATCTTTTTCTCCTCCTCAAAACAACCCTATCAAGCCCATGCTCACACAAACCAAACACAAAATCTACACCTTTGGCAGCATCCTTACACAAAACAATCACACTATATCATTTTCATAGTAATCATATGCCAACAATGTCCAACTCTCAAAATAAAACTGTACTACAACATCTTCATTAATCTCATGTTTTTTTTTGTTTTTTTCCCCTTTCAAAATAAAAGCAATGGGGAGGGGAGATAAGTCCAGGGTCAAAATTTCATTGTGTACATCCACTTGCTTCCCTTGAGGAAAAAAAAAAAGGGACACATACTAGGCCCTATAGCAATGTAGAATGATAACATGGATAAAATTCACACATACTATAGCAGCGAAAAATAAAAGCTTGAGTAAATTTTACACATACTATAACAATGTAGAATGAAAACATGGACAAAATTCACACCTACTATAGCAATACAAAGTGGGGAAATGGGTAAATTTCACCCATACTATGGCAATGAAAACTGAAAGCATGAGTACATTTTACACTTACTATAACAATAACATATGAAAACAAGGGAAAATCTCCCACATACTATAGTACTGAAAAATGAAAACACTGCAGTACTGAAATGGTTTAATAGTAGTTGGCCTTAGGCCACAAAACACCAGGGGAGGTGAAAGAAATGAAATATCTACATATGTGAAACATTTCAAACACCCATAGTCAATCATGAATTTACACTTATATGTACATAAACATCTCCAACTCTCCTTGTGTGAGACTGTCCATGGTAATGTGCCTGCCACTCACTACATTGACAATGACCCAAAATCAGCATGAATCAAGAGGGATTGAGTCCATGACTCATGATGTACATCATCTTTTTCTCCTCCTCAAAACAACCCTATCAAACCCATGCTCACACAAACCAAACACAAAATCTACACCTTTGACAGCATTCTTACACAAAACAATCACATGATATCATTTTCATATTAATCATATGCCAACAATGTCCAACTCTCAAAATAAAGCTGCACTACAAATCTTCATTAGTCCACTGATCTTTATAGAAAGTAAAAGCAATGGGGAGGGGAGGTAAGTCCAGGGGGAAATTTCATCTTGTACATCCACTTGCTTCCCTTAAAAAACAAACAAACAAACAACACAAAACAAAACAAAACAAAAACAAAAAAACAAAAAAAAAAAAAAAACACACAAAAAACCCCACAAGTGTGTCGTACCATTGTACTTTGCATACCAAACACCAAAAGACATGTTCAAGCTGTCTATCATTATAAACCAAGTATCATCTTCCTTCTATTAACTGCATGAAAAACATATCTGGATACATTATGCCTGTGATTTACATTTGATGATTTAAGCAAAACACAAAAAGATGCCTCTGATGACTCCTT
>CM060333.1:18053721-18061221 GCA_030674155.1 Stramonita haemastoma
AATAATCACCCTATTACCAGTATTTCAAATGTGACCACATTATTAACTGTCTTGTCATATTTTCTGTCTTGTATCAGTTCATTTTCCTTCACATTCATACCCTAGCCTCCCCTGTTTACCTTCTCTGTTCTTGTTTCTTTCTTTTGTTCTACTGTTATTTTTACATTCATTTTCACCTGCTTTGGGTTGTATGTTTTTATCAACAATTCCCGAGGTTGTTTTTCTTTCTCTTCTATCTAGCTTTTCTTTCTCTCCCCTTCCAGTTCTCCTTTCGTCATAGCTTCCCTTTATCTCGCTTTTTTTTATGTCCCTTAATCTTTATTAGGATTACTCTCCTTTATGTGCCGGTATAGCAGTTTGTATTTTCCTGTTCTCTTTGAGAGGGGAGTCTTTTATTGTTATTATTTATTTTATATTTTTACGTCTTAGCGGTTTGTTTATTGTAATTGTTTTTTTTTTTTCCTTTTTTCTGTTTTTTTTTTCTTTATGCCCCAACAATTTTCATATCATATGATACAGGCATATTTTCGCTGATGATGACAGTGCTATTTTCCAGCCTCTTTTGTGTGAATTCCGTATGCAAATTGTTTTTCATCTCTTTTACTCGTTTCTGTCTGTTGTTTGTTATTGTTTGGTTTTGTTTTGCTTTGGTTTCGTTTAGTTTAGTTCAGTATATTGTTTATTTTATTATTTATATTTATATTTTTATATCATTATTGTATGGTTTGGTTTGGTTTAGTTAGTTTTTATTTGGTTTCTCGATCTATTACTTATGTGTAACGAATGGCTATAGGGCAAATACTTCTACATTTGTGACGCTCCACCACGAAATGAGTCGCTTAGCACATTACCTAATTTTGCGCTAGGAGCCTTTAAAGGCAGGTGGGGGTCAAGCTGTCAATTTTGAGATATTGATTGATTATTAAACTAGATCTGTTTATTTATCTTATAATGAAATATCAAGGCATAATTTTTATTCCTGTTGCTTTTAAATGTGCTTTGAAAATACCCAAGCCCTCATTCTGACAACCTGTTACTAAAATAAACTTGCCGGTTTCTCATTTTGTCACATCCTGCCTTCTATCATTTCAATTTGTAATAATGTTGCACAGAATGGTCCGATTTTCAATCTGTTTTTTGTATTTGATAGCCACTTTATTGCACATTAATAACATGTCAATAACTAAAAATTGACCTCATGTGCACTCCGTCTCATTATGTGGTGGAGCGTCACATTTACAAAACAAATGATCTCTGTCTCTCTGTCCCTTTCTGTCTCTCCCTCTCTTTCTCTCTCTATGTCTCTCTCTCTACCTGTCTCGCTCTCCCTGTCTCTCCCTGTCTCTCTCTCTCTCTGTTTCTGTCTGTCTGTCTGTCTGTCTCTGTCCCCGTCTTTGTCTCTATCTGTATTTGTCTCTCTCTTTGTCTCATATCTCTCCCTGTCTCCCTCGCTCCCTCTTTCTCTCCCTCTCTTTTCCTGTCTCTCTCTCTTTCTCTCTCTATATCTCTCATGCCATACATCATGCCATGTGTAGTAAATTAATTACTTTTGTTTGATTTATCTCTCTCTCTTTGTCTCTCTCTGTCTCTCTCTGTCTCTTTCTCTCTTTCTCTCTGTCTCTGTCTCTCTCTCTGTCTCTGTCTCTCTCTGTCTGTCTCCCTATGTCTCTGTTATCACCTCTATCGTTCTCTCTCTCTGTCTCTATATCTCTGTCTCTAACTCTGTCTCTGTCTCTCTATCTCTGTCTCTGTCTCTCTATCTCTGTCTCTCTCTGTCTCTCTGTCTCTGTCTCTGTTTTTCTGTCTGTCTATCTGTCTGTCTGTCTGTCTGTCTGTCTGTCTCTGTCTCTGTCTGTCTGTCTGTCTGTCTGTCTGTCTGTCTGTCTGTCTGTCTGTCTGTCTGTCTGTCTGTCTCTCTCTCTCTCTCTCTCTCTCTCTCTCTCTCTCTCTCTCTCTCTCTCTCTCTCTCTCTCTCTCTCTCTCTCTCTTTCTCCTTTTCTCTCTTTGTTGGAACACTTTATCACTGTGACATTTTCTTTTTATATCTTTTTAATATTGGGTGCTATAGATTTTTTTGTTGTTGCTGTGCCAGCTATTTTGTACTTCACACTCTGATCACAGCTATAATCCAACTCAACTTCATCACCAGCACCCTCCCTATAAGAGAAAAAAAGAAATCCTTTTAACGACATCATCAGAGGGAAAATGTCTTGCCTTTCATCTTTTATGTTCTTTCCACTGTAGAGTATAGTTCCCTCCCTCCACATTGATCAAGACTTTTCCAAGTACCATCGGGGTTTCCCAATAAGGGTTGGATTTCTAAAGAGTGCTTCATTTCAAAGACTAGACACTCACATCATTTCACGCATCTTTGCTGAGATGACAATTTGAAAACGAGAAGAATATTATTCTTGCTGGTACATTGGTGATGGTTGTTTTATTTTATTTTTTTATAAGAACACACATACATACATACACGCGCGCGCGTGCACACACACACACGTATGCATGCACACACCCACACGTATGCATGCACGCATACATACACACATACACACACATGCATGCATGCATGCACGAACACACATATACATTCACGCATGCATGCACGCACGCACAAGCATACGTACATGCCACACACACATACGTACACACACATGCACATATGCACACGAGCATACACAAATGCACGCACAAATTCACACACATACATGCACACACATGCACACACAGTGCACGCACGCACGCATATGCACACACATGTACACACAGAAACACACATGCAAGCACGCATACATATACACACAATGAATATATGCATATATGTATACATACACAATATATGCGTGGTTCCACTTCTGTTGGTACTTGAATACTACTACTACTACTACTACTACTACTACTACTACTACTACTACTACTACTACTACTACTACTACTACTACTTACTACTGCTGCTGCTGCTGCTGCTGCTGCTGCTACTACTACTACTACTACTACTACTACTACTACTATACTACTACTACTACTACTACTACTACTACTATTGCTGCTGCCGCTGCTGCTACTGCTACCGCTACCGCTGCCGCTACTACTACTACTACTACTACTACTACTACTACTACTACTACTACTATACTACTACTACTACTACTACTACTACTATACTACTGCTGCTGCTGCTGCTGCTGCTGCTGCTACTACTGCTACCGCTACCGCTACCGCTGCCGCTACTACTACTACTACTACTACTACTACTACTACTACTACTACTACTACTACTACTACTACTACTACTACTACTACTGCTGCTGCTGCTGCTGCTGCTGCTGCTACTACTGCTACCGCTACCGCTGCCACTACTACTACTACTACTACTACTACTACTACTACTACTACTACTACTACTACTACTACTACTACTACTACTACTAACTACTACTACTACTAATGCTACCGCTACCGCTACTACTACTACTACTACTACTACTACTACTACTACTACTACTACTACTACTCTATTACTACTACTACTACTACTACTACTACTACTACTATGCTACCGCTACCGCTACTACTACTACTACTACTACTACTACTACTACTACTACTACTACTACTACTACTACTACTACTACTACTACTACTACTAATGCTACCGCTACCGCTACTACTACTACTACTACTACTACTACTACTACTACTACTACTACTACTACTACTACTACTACTACTACTACTACTACTACTGCTACCGCTACCGCTACTACTACTACTACTACTACTACTACTACTACTACTACTACTACTACTACTACTACTACTACCATTGTGACTTTTGCTACTATCACTACTATTCCATTGGTGCTGTTTCTATTACCACCGTTCCTTCTGATGCTGCTACTACAAATTCAACGACTTCTACCAGTTCTACTCCCCCTTTTTCTACTACCACTGCTGCAACTGTAGCTGTGGCCAGTATTTCTACTGTATTGCTGTTACTGCTGCTGCTCCAGCAACTACAGCTACAACTTCTGCAGCAACTACAACCGCAACTTCTGCTGCTGCTGCATTACTGCTGCTACTGCTTCTGCTGCGACTGTTGTTGCTGCATGTTGCTGTTACTGCTTCTGCTGCAACTGTTGTTGCTGCATGCTGCTGTTACTGCTGCTTGCTGCTGCTGCTGCGACTGCTGTTGCTGTGGTTGCATGCTGCTGCTGCTGCTGTTGCTGCTGCTGTTGCTGCTGTTGTTTACTGCTACTACTACTACTACTACTTCTTCTACTGCCCCACAAAGGCAGTAGGTGGCCAGCCTGTCGCGATAAACTATCCAGGCCCTCATAATTTCTGGGCCGATTATTTTCGCCAGAGAAAGCACAGCCACACTTTATCCTTTCTTCATAACACCACACTCAGCCGACATGATATCTCTCTTTCTCCCTTTCTCTCTATCTCCATCTATGCCTCTGCTTGTCTGTTTGTCTGTGCCTATATTATCTCTCTCTGCCTCTGTTTGTCTGTGTCTATGTCTATGTGTGCCTCTGTCTGTCTTTCTGTCTGTATCTGTTTGTCTGTCTCTCTTTCTGATTGGATTCTTCCTCTACGTGATAGGATTTTTTTTGTTGCTAAAGGCGAACATCGTTTTCTGTTTACTGTTTCACAACTTACTGAATACATACTAGGACAACACTTTTATATACTTTTCCAAAGTGTTTTTGTAAACCGTGTCTAAATAGGATAACTATGCTCGTTATCTCTGGAAATAAAGTTAGGACAAAATAAGCTTCTTTCTCTATAAAATATTTACATTGCAGGACACTTATCAATTGTTTAACACGTTATCTTTCTTTGCACATCTGCTTTGCGATTTCTTTTTTTTTTTAACATGAGTTTGACTTGGTTTATGGCGTGTATGTTTCCTCTTTAGGGGGCGGGATAGCTCAGTGGTCAGAGCATTCGCTTTCCCCCAGCCAATGTGAAGCAGTATCAAGCGTGGTTACCAATTGCATGGGTAACCATTTGTGCGTCTTGGTTTGAGTACAGTCCCCAAGTTCACCCAGCTGTAAATGGGTACCTGCTCTCTTTAGGGTCAGGGAAGGTAAAGCAGCGAGGGAGAGAAGAAGATAAGCGCCACTATCAATATGCTGGCCGCTGGAGAAGCCCAGGTCTTTGATGCACTCACTCCCTTACGGCCATAAGTTATGGGACACCTTTACCTTTTTCTCTTTATATATAAATAGGCCTTTTGAATACACCATTCACACATGCATTCGGGTTCTCTATTCTTCTCATTGTGTGTGTGCTTGCGTGCGTGCGTGCGTGCGTGTGTGCGTGTGTGTGCGTGTGCGTTTGCGCACGCGCGCGTCATTGTTTCCAGAGAGACAAGGACCCTACCAAAGAAAGAATACGAAGGAGAATGCGAAGAAGAATGCGAGGAAGAAGAATGCGAAGAAGAAAAATGCGAAGAAGAAGAATACAAAAGAAGAATGCTATGAAGAAGAACGCAAAGAGAAAGAAGAATACAAAAAAGAATGCAAAGAAGAAGAAGAAAAAAAATCTCATAAAAATGAGTTGTCAACACATCCCCCTCAAATGTGACAATTACCCTTCTAGAAACAAATTTTCTCCATTTGCTCTCTCTCTCTCTCTCTCTCTCTCTCTCTCTCCTCTCTCTCTCTCTCTCTCTCTCTCTCTCTCTCCTCTCTCTCTCTCTCTCTCTCTCTCTCTCTCTCTCTCTCTCTCTCTCTCTCTCTCTCTCTCTCTCTCTCTCTCTCTCTCTCTCTCTCTTCTCTCTTCTCTCTCTCTATCTCTCTCTTCTCTTCTCTCTCTGTCTCTCTCTGTCTCCTCTCTCTCTCTTGTCTATCTGTCTGTCTCTTCTCTCTCTGTCTGTCTCGCTCTCTCTCTCTGTCTCTCTTCTGTCTCCTGCTTCTCTCTCTCTGTCTTCTGTCTGTCTCTCTGCCTCTGTCTCTCTCTGTCTCTCTCTGTCTCTCTTTTGTCTCCTCTTCTCTCTCTGTCTCTGCTCTGTCTCTCTGCTCTCTGTCTCTCTCTGTCTCTCTCTCGTCTTCTCCTGTCTCTCTCTGTCTCTTCTCTGTCTCCTCTGTCTCCTCTCTCTGCTCTCTCTGTCTCTCCTCTCTTCTCTGTCTCTCTCTCTCTGTCTCTCTCTCTTCTTCTCTCTGTCTCTCTCTCTCTCTCTCTCTCTCTCTCTCCTCTCCTCTCCTCTCTCTCTCTCTCTCTCTCTCTCTCTCTCTCCTCTCTCTCTCTCTCTCTCTCTCTCTCTCCCCTCTCCCCCCCCTCTCAATCTCTCTCTCTCTGCGACCCCCACCCCACCCCCACCCCGCAAAACCATCTTTTTCTCTCCTCCTGTTTGACATCCACACATTTCAGAGCGGATACTCCTGTCAGACAGAGAGAAAAAACCACACACCACTTAGAATAGCAAACTTGTTTTCCTCCACAATTAACACCGGCCATGTTTTTTGTTTCTTCAATCATTTCCTAAATCATTTTTCATAATTACTTCCTGCGTTACAGTGACAGTATTATAGTGATTGATATGCTTTCCTTTTCTCTAAAGGAAAGAAACTTTCAACAACGTTTCTTAAGTTAAAGCAAACGACAGCTATAACACGGAATGATACACGCCCACAAACAGGTTGGCACGCCCGCACGTGCGCATACACGCATGCATACACTGGTGCACACATGCACACATCATATACCCATGCAAACACAAGCCAGCATTCGTGTATAAAGGCACAGAGAATAATGTGAAGACGCAGGCACATACGCTTGCAAACCCGCGCGTGACTGCGTGCGTGCATCATGCTAGCAAGCACACACACCCGCATGTGCACGCATGCACATGCGTATGCATGCATGTACTCACGCATGCATACATGCACACTAAAACATAGTAAGCACAAAAATTGTACACACAAGTACACACGTACACAGGTGTACACACAACACACCTTCGTACCTACATACATACACACACCACCACACACACACAACACACACACACACACACACACACACACACACACACACACACACACACACACACACACACACACACACACACACACACACACACACACACACACACACACACACACACACACACACACACTGATTTCTATTTTCAATTGTCGTAGATAAGCAATAAACTTGTCTATCGCTTGCCTGCCCGCGTGCTCTTGTGGTGTGTATTTGTATGTATGTATGTATGTATGTATGTATGTATGTATGTATGTATGTATGTATGTATGGATGGATGGATGGATGGATGGATGGATGGATGGATGGATGGATGTGGTGGTGTGTGTGTGGTCTAGGCCCTGCAGAACATCTTGCGAACACGTTAAATTCGGTTCCACTTTTCGTAAGAGTGGGCCATCGTGTGCCAGTGGAAACAGGTGACAAGATGTACAAAACTGCATACACACGGGGACTAAATGTAAAAGAAAAGCTAACGTGTGCTTATTCCATTATACTCAT
>CM060333.1:18068721-18091221 GCA_030674155.1 Stramonita haemastoma
CTGCTGCTGCAGCTACTTCTACTACTGTTTCTGCTTCTTCTGCTGCTTTTACGCCTGCTACTGCTGTCGCTGGTTTGCTCCTACTGCTACTGCTGCTCTTCCTACTGCTCTCGTCCTGCTACTGCTGCCATAGCTACTTCTTGTGCTCTTCCTGCTCATACTTCTGTTAGCCTACTGCTGTTGCTACTTCTTGTTCCTTCTCTTTTTCTGTTCTCTTTCCTGAATAAACAATTTGAAGTTGGTGGGTCTCGGGCATGCCATTACATCAATTTCCCTTTCGATTTCCTGCAAACGATGGAGACGATTCCACTTGCTCCTTCTCTGGCTGATGGCCTTCTTAGATACCTGGCAACGTTCTTTTATCGTTGTGTGTGTATGTATGTATGTATGTATGTATGTATGTATGTATGATGATGATGGATGGATGGTGGATGATGATGATGGATGCATGGATGCATGGATGCATGGATGCATGGATGATGGATGGTGGATGGATGGATGGATGGTGTGTGTGGTGTATGGATGGATGGATAGATGGATGGATGGATGATTGGATGATTGGATGGATAGATGGATGGATGGATGGATGGATGGATGGATGGATGGATGGATGGATGGATGGATGGATGGATGGATATGAATGAATAAATGGATGAATGAATGAATGTCTGTATAAATGTATAAATGTCTGCATCCATGTATGCATGTATTTCTGTCTGTCTGCCTGTATGTATTATGTATGTATGTATGTTTGCATTCATTTATATACTTCATTTAAAAAATATACACTTTATGTCACAGCAGATTTCTCTACGTGAAATTCGGGCTGCTCTCCCAGGAGAGAGCGCTTTGCCACAAGTGCAGCGCCTCCCATTATTTTTTTTTCTTTTTCCTGTAAGCAACTGTACTTGTTTCCTTACCTGAGTGGCTTTTTTCTACATAATTTTGCCAGGGACAACCCTCTTGTTGCCATGAGTTCTTTTACGTGAGCTAAATAATGCTGTGTAACACACGGGACCTCGGTTTATCGTCTCATCCGAAAGACTTGCACCCAAACCACCACTCATGGTCTAATGGAAGGGGGAAAAGTTTTGGGCCAAAACGGGATTCAAACCATCGCACACACCGACCCGGACTTTTCGCTTTCTAGGCAGGCGCGTTACCTCTAGACCATCGATCCACCGTATGTTTGTCTGTCTGTCTGTTTGTTTGTTTGTTTGTCTGTCTGTCTGTCTGTCTGCGTCCTACGTAGGAGTTTATGCGCGCGCGCGTGCGGCGCGTGTTTGTGTGTGTGTGTGTGTGTGTGTGTGTGTGTGTGTGTGTGTGTGTGTGTGTGTGTGTGTGTGTGCGCGCGCTGAGCGCGCGCGAGCGAGCGAGCGCGTGCGCGCGTGTGTGTATGTTTGTGTATGTGTATCTGCATGTGTGTGTATCTGTTTGTCTGTTTCTATGTCTATGTACCCTCTAAGTCTGTACTTATATGTTGCTGACTATTGACGTATTGTGTATATTTTCTAGTCAATGTGGTATTGCACATGCCAAAAAATATTTCAGAACGATCATTTTTTTGTCTGTAACGCAAATAACTAAAGTGTTGACATTTTCTTGACCACAAAATTGAAAACGCCATTGTGTTGTTATTCTTTGGTTGACGTCAATTCTATGAAAAAAAACCCACTCATCTTTTTGTAGGATGGGTAAAGTTGATGTTTGCTGTCGTTGTTGCAACGTTGTTGTTGTTGTTGTTGTTGTTGTTGTTGTCGTTGTTGTGTATGTATGTATGTATGTATGTATGTATGTATGTATGTATGTATGTATGTATGTATGTGTTGTGTGTGTGTGTGTGTGTGTGTGTGTGTGTGTGTGTGTGTGTGTGTGTGTGTGTGTGTGTGTGTGTGTGTGTGTGTGTGTGTGTGTGTGTGTGTGTGCACCCACTGCGCGCGCGCGTGTTTTTTTATTTTTATTTATTTATTGATTTTTTTTATATCAAGGATAATGGAATACGCACTCATGTGTTTTATTACATCCAGTCCCCATGTGTACGCAGTGTTTTTGGTAAATGATGTAATCTGTTCCCACCGGCACACAATGGCCTACTCTTACGGAAAGCATAACAGGATTTAACGTGTATGCAAGATGTTCTGCGTGCGTTCGCACACGGGGCCTCGGTTTATAGTCTCATCCAAAAGACTTGGAGAGAGAGGAGTCAGCACTGATATTAGCTCCAGGAGAAAACCCCCTCGAACGGGAATCGAACCCTGGTCGTCAAATTGTGAGTGTGTGTGTGTGTGTGGTGTGTGTGTGTGTGGTGTGTGTGTGTGTGTGTGTGTGTGTGTGTGTGTGTGTGTGTGTGTGTGTGTGAGTGCGTGCGTGCGTGCGCGTGTGTATGTTTGTGTCTGTGTATCTGTTTGTCTGTGTATCTGTTTGTCTGTCTGTCCGTCTGTATCTATGTTTGTGACTTTCATGTCTGTATATACATTTTGTTTTATTTGTGCTTATGTTACATATACTTCAGTCGACATGGTATTTGGTATGCCAAAAATATGAGTATATTTTACATCGATTTTTTTTTTCTCTTTAACACACGTAACAAAGGTGTTGACCTTTCCTTAACTACAAAAATAAAAAACACTGTTGTGTTCTTATTTATTGGTTTGCGTCAATTCTCAACAAACACTCGTCTTTTTCTGGGATGGGAGAAGTGGATTGATCTATTTGATGTGTGCGGGAATGTGCTAGTAGTGGTGGTGGTGGTGGTGATGATTGTAGTGTGTTGTGTGTGTTGTGTGTGTGTGTGTGTGTGTGTGTGTGTGTGTGTGTGTGTGTGGGGGAGTGTGTGTGTGTGTGTGTGTGTGTGTGTGTGTGTGTGTGTGTGTGTGTGTGTGTGTGTGTGTGTGTGTGAGGTGTGTGTGTGTGTGTGTGTGTGTGTGTGTGTGTGTGTGTTGTGTGTGTGTTGTGTGTGTGTGTGTGTGTGTTGTGTGTGTGTATCTATATGTGCGTATCTGCATGCGTGTATGCGTATATGTGTGCGCATGCACCTGAGTGTGTGTGTGTGTGTGTGTGTGTGTGTGTGCGTGCATGCCTGCGTGCATGTATATGTGTGTGCGTTGTGTGTGGTGTGTGTGTGTGTGTGTGTGTGTGTGTGTGTGTGTGTGTGTGTGTGTGTGTGTGTGTGTGTGTGTGTGTGTGTGTTTGTGTGTGTGCCTCTCTCTCCTTCAGTTAATATGATATTGTTTATGCCTAAGATAGAAATATATTTCGAACGATTATTTTTGGTCTGTGACGCAAAAATGCCACAAAACCCCAAAGATGTTGGCCTCTTCTTGTTCACAAAATTGAAAACACCATTGTCTTGTTATTCATCGGTTGACGTCAATTCTAAAGAAACAATTATAATTTTTGTGGCAAGGGTAAACATGAATACCTGTTGTGTGTTGGAGCCCCGGTGTAGAGTATGTTTGATAGTGGTGGTGGTGATGGTGTGTGTGTTTTTTTTTTTTTTATTTTATTTCATTTATTCTTTTTTTTATCGAGGATAATGTAATAAGCATTCATGTGCTTTTTTCATCCAGCACCCTGTGTATGCAGTTTTGTAAATATTGTCATCTGTCATGTGTATGTGTGTGTGTGTGTGTGTGTGTGTGTGTGTGTGTGTGTGTGTGTGTGTGTGTGTGGTGTGTATGTATGTGTGTGCGTGTGTAATATTTGTGTGTGCGTGCGGGCGTGCGGCGTGTGTGCCCGCGTGTTTTTGTGCATATTTGTTTGCGTGTGTGCGTCATTATTCCTGTCTTTTTTCTGAATTTTTTTTTTTTTTACAGCAGTCGTTTGAAATTATTTCTGCAAAAGTCAAGAATATTTATGTTTTTTTAAAAACTTGTGACCTTTTCATTGTGTGTTTTTGATTGTTTCACAATCCGATGGTTGGTTGGCTTGTTAATTTGCTGGTGGATTTTTTGGTTGGATTTTTGCGGGGGGTTTTGTTGTTTGTTTTCTGAGGGTTTGGGTTTTTTGTGTGTGCTCCAGAGCATTATTTCTAGGCCATCATTTTGTCGTGTATAATTAGTTGTCACGCAAATTCTGTCGGGTTTTGGCAAAAAGATAAAAGTCTTGCTTTATAAAGATCGATAGGAAAAGAAAATGTTTTTTGAAAGCTTTCAACCCTTTTTGCAACAATATATCATTGTTTACGATATTTGGAACATAAACATGTGTGAAAAGCAGTAATTGCTTTCTGCTTGCCTGCCTGTCTGTCTGTCTGTCTGTCTGTCTGTTTGTTTCTGTCCTATTCATTTGTACGTCTTTATCTGTCTCTGTTTTTTTTTTAATTATGTCTGTCTGTCTGTCTTCTGTCTCTGCCAATTCTTCTGTCTGTTTCTACCTCTGTTTCTTTTTCTGTCTGTTTGTCTGTCTGTTTCTGTCCTATTTTTTATGATTGTCTGTCTCTGTCAATGTTTCTTTCTCTGTCTCTTTGACTCTGTCTCTGTCTTTCTCCATCGTTTTGTTTCTCTCCATCTCCCCATCTGTCTGTCACTGACTGTCGTCTGTCTGTCTTCTGTCTGTCTGTCTGTCTGTCTGTCTGTCTGTCTGTCTCTTCTCTGTCTCTCTCTCTCTCTCTCTCTCTCTCTCTCTCTCTCTCTCTCTCTCTCTCTCTCACTTGAATTAATTGATTTGCATTTTGTTCCACCTAAAAGAGCATGCAATCTGTCAATCGAATATATAAAGACCCAACCACCGTAAAATCAAGCAAATAAGTAATTACAAACACACCATGAACAAACAAACAAAAATCGAAACAAGTTGTACAGGAAAGCAAGCACGTAAGCAAGCAAGCGAAAGTAAACAAAGTGATGAATAAATAAAAACAAAAAAACATGACAAATAACCACACCAAACAACCGTCCATGCAAATGTTTATACAAGCATCAAGATTGAAAATAAACAAACGGATAGACAAAAAACTCCAAACAAAATAAGAATGGTTGGGGTAGCGGTGGGGAGGGGGGTGGAGGAGTGGAGGAGGAGGGGGAAGCAGGGGATGGCAAGAGTCGAGTGGTTTGAGCGTTGAGTTCGCAATCTAACGGCATAGGTTTGAGCCACAACAGATACCCCGTTTGAGGGTAATTCTGCCCTTAAAGTTAACATCAAAATCAACTCCATTTCTTGGGAAATCCTTCGAAAGTTCCTAAACCGAGGTTCCGTGTATGAATGTACCTAGAATATCTAATGAGCATATTATTATGAAATCTGTTCCACTATTGGAAATAGTAGGCCATTGTGTGCCGTGAGGAGAGGATGACAAAGTTTGAGAAAAAGTGCAGGCACACTGATTGGGGACGGGATAGCCTAGTGGTGAGAACATTGCGCTCGCAATTTGACGACCCGAGTTCGATTCCCTTTCGAGGGGATTGTTCCCCCTGGTGTTAACATCAGTGCTGACTCCACTCTCCCCAAAAGTCCTTCGGATGAAACTTTAAACCGAGGCCCCGTGTGCGAACGCACGCAGAACATCTTGCGCATACGTTAAATCCTGTTCCGCTTTTCGTAAGAGTGGCCATTGTGTGCCGGTGGGAACAGATGATAAGATTTACAAAACTGCATACACACGGGGGACTGGATGTAAAAAAACAACAACACATGAATGCTTATTCCATTACCCACGATATAAAAGACTAAAATAATTTTTTAAAAAAAATAATTAAAAAAAAAAATACATGAAATAAAAATGTGTGTGGATACCATCTTCAAAGTCAGAACAGTGCTTCTTTGCTGCTAGTTGGCAAACGGTCGCATACACAAAATCTGACCAGTTGGTGCACATCTGAGCTGATGATAAGGAAGGGAAAAAAAGTCCCTAAGAACGAGGTTAATAGGTTCGTTTGACAAATAAGAACTAGGCAAAGAAACAAGCGAAAATAACGAAAATCGTGACACATACAAAAACTGATTATATGAATTAAAAAGAAAAAAGGTATTCACAGGGTCTTTACCAAACATATGGTTTATTATCCCACCAATTACAGAAGCCTCATCAGGGATTGGATATAATCTCGTTAGTGGTTAAAGCTTGGATTAAAACTGTGTGACTGGACAGATTAAGTTCCTACTAAAATTACCAAGATTAAAACCCACATCTTCTATTGGTCTTGTTTTGTATTAATACTCTTACTGACTGTATAACTCAGTCATGACCTGGTCACCGTGTTTCTCGCTGTTTTTGACGCAATAAATATAGTTCTTTTACTTTATTCTTTTTCGTCGAAAGCTCAGACACTACCATTGTTTGCCATATGAGCAATAATACAGCTAAGTTTCCGTGTCGCTAAGCGCCTAACAAGTCAGGCCCAGCGTTTCTGACTTCTGTGTGGAAAATTGTCATCTTTTAAGTCTTTTGGGCAACAAAAAAAAAGAGGCAGAAGAATGGACCAAGAAGATAAAAAAAAAGACAAGGATGAGGTGACAGGAAGACAAGAAACAAGGCAGAAACAAAGAGAGGGATAGAAAAGATGGGATTCCTTGCACAGAATTTCCAGATGGTGGGGATGCTATTCATACTGACAGGCCCCCGCATCCCCAACGGGCGGAAGGGAGGGGGGTATTCTTTTACATGAAATAACAAACTACAATTACCTTTTTTTGTATTGCACAACGAAAATGTGATAGTTCTCATAGCTGAGAGGTTAAAAGAGCGTTTGATTTTAATACCGTGGGTCTATGAAGTTTTCCTTCTTCTCTCCTGATTCCGAATTCGGGATTACTCGTGCTGTAAGTCTTGAAGAAGTCAAACCTGGCAGCATCTATTCCTTATAAAGGATTTTTTCAAGTTTTCTGCTGTGTAAATTAGTGTTCCCTTTATCGCTGGTCATATCTGGTCTATACTTCCTCAAAAAATGCATGGGGTTTTACTGTGTGCGTTGTGATGTGTACGCTTCTGCATTTAGGATTTTGGCTTATAGTCCTGTGGTTTAAGCCAGACTGCACTAAAAAGAGCGTATCATAACATATATGAACAACAATCATCAGCAGCATAGCGACAACAAGCTTCAAGCTTATATTATGTTCAAAAGACATCATTAGTGTGACGACTGGTGGACAGAACACATGCTCTCTTCGTGTTTATGCTCAGTGCTGTTATCATTTTCTAACCAGTATTACGAAATAAAACTAAGACTTTAAAAAAAAAATAAAGTAGGCAAGCTAACACACGCAACAAAGAATAATAACTGAAATAGACAAAGCACGCAGTCAAATATATAATTCAAACAAACAAGAAACAAATGCACCTCAACAAACAAGCAAACGTTCCAAGCAAACGCCAAAACAACAACGCAAAAAACAATCAACAGACAGGTAAACAGATAACAGATGAATACACAAACGCTAAACAAATGAGACCAATTACCGTATATAAGATCATAAGGCCATTTCAGATTCGGAGCCATATAGTCTTTCCTGAAAGCTGCATGACAGAATGGAGTAGGAACCGATGTTAACCCCAGAAGATTATTTCTTCTTCGTCGAACGCTCAAACAGTTGTCTGTCACATGAACGAAAATGTGTCGAGCTGTCATTAAGCGCCTGACATGTCAGGCCCATGGCATCTAACTCAGGCGTAAGAGAGAACTGTTATCTTTAAGTCTTTCTGGGAGAAAAAAAGTCAGGAGAATGAGCCACGAAGACAGAAAATAGACAATAAGGAGATGACAGGAAAAGAATGAATAAGACAGGAACAAAGAGAGGGATAGCAAAGCGGGAATTCCTAGCACAGAATTTCCAGAAGGCGGGGACGCTATATATAGACTGACAGGCCCCTGGCATCCCCATGGGGGGCAGAGGATTACAGGTGAAGTGGCACTATGGTTTCTGTCGTCAGAGGATTACAGGTGAAGTGGCACTATGGTTTCTGTCGTCAGAGGATTACAGGTGAAGTGGCACTATGGTTTCTGTCGTCAGAGGATTACAGGTGAAGTGGCACTATGGTTTCTGTGTCAGAGGATTACAGGTGAAGTGGCACTATGGTTTCTGTCGTCAAACTCCTAATAACAGCAATGTTGCAACAGAAACGTGGATGATCTTTTAGTACAGAGCGATGTATGGGTCTAACTTTGAACACACATTGGACTTTTAAACGAAAGATATAAAATCAATGCTGCGCAGGACAAGCCAAAATACAAACAAACAAACAAGCAAGCAAAAAGCAGCAAGCAAACAAACAAACAAACAACAAACAAACAAACAAACAACAACAACAAACAAACCCTTCTCAAACTCCTTTGAATACCATCATGCAAAGGGCTAAAAAGCGGACAAGCGAATGACATAACACATCCCTGATACGTTTTCCCTAAAACTTCCAGCTAATGAGCAATGAGTACTAAACCCAACTAGCAGACCAAAGCCCTACAGAGAGATCTTATCTTAATGCAAAGGAAAGTACGGAATCTTTAGCAGTATTTGCAAGTGATAATGTCCGAGAAGAAGGGGTGTTCAAAAATAGAAGAAAAAAAAGATATGAGGAAGAGGGAAGAAGGGAAGACTGGAAAGGAAGGAAGATCAGACTTTCTGACCTCTCCCTACGTGCAGCTGATAATGAGCCAAAACCTAGTAAGCTTGTCCTCCTCCTGATCATTTTAATAAAACCATCGTTTACTACATCTTTGCTCACGCTAGACTACGGCCCTCCTGGCTTGCTTACAAATCAGACCCAGAGGAATGAAAGAGAGAGGGGAGGAGAGGAGGACAAGGAAAGGGAGAGGAGGGAGGGGAGAGGGGGATGGGGGGGGGAGGAGGAGGTGAAGACTCAGAAGCCACGAGTCTGGTCAGTGCTGGGAATCTGTATTTTGCTGACACCCGAAGCTGTTGTGGCCAGGCTTGGTTATCTTACTGTGCGTGTCTGTGCGTGCACGCGCGCGCTTTAAGCACTTGCGCGTGTTTTGGGTTAGCGAGGTTTGTCGTAACTTGCTTCTTTTTTTTTGTTTTTGTTCTTGCTGGATGGATGCTGTGTCCGTTTCGTCAGTAGCAGTTTGCTTATGGTGTACTTGTGTGTGTGTGTTTGTTGTTTTGTGGTATAAGTCACGTCAGTCGGAGATGAATAGTTGTTGGCATAGCCTGTGATTTTTCTTGGTAGTAGGTTATTCTGGTTGGGTGTGTGATGCTAGCTGGTTGATTTCTGTGTGGAAAGTGGCCGTGGTTGTGAATCGATGAGAGAATAAGGTGTTTTGTCTTTTGGTGATTTTTTTTCCTCTTTGTTTTTTTTTTTTGTGGTGGTAATGGTGCGTTACTTCTTCAGAACGTTTTTTTTGGGGAGTGAAAATGTATATTTACAATTGTAAAAGTCCGCAATTTTAAAGAAAATTTTTTAAATTTTTTATATTACTTCATCTTTTTTGTAAATTATATATTTATAATTTTTAGTACTGTTTTATTTAATTTAATTTAGTTTTTAATCTATATTTGGTTTTATTTATTAATTTGTTTGTTTTAATTTCTTTATTAACTTTTTCATGTTTGATCTGTTTATATTGATATCAAAAAGTAATTATAGAACATTAGTCATTTGTAATTACATGGTGTTTCATTAGGGTTTTTTTCTGTATCAGGGGTGTACTGACCAGTGTATCGTTTTTGGTACCTGTGCACTATTACCTATCTATCTTAGTCTTTATTATCCCCTAGCGCGCGTATGTGTGTGTGTGTGTGTGTGTGTGTGTGTGTGTGTTTGTGTGCATGGTGTGTGTATGTGTGCGTATGTGTGTTTGTATGTGTGTGGTGCGTGCGTGCGTGTGTGTATGCGTGTATATGTGCGTATGTGTGTGTATGTGTTGTATGTATGTGTATGTGTGTATGTTGTGTATGATTGTGTTGTATGTATGTGCGTGTGTATGTATTTTGTGTGTGTGTGTGTTGTGTGGCGCGCGCGGCGTGCAACATTCTTTATTCTCCTGCTTTCACCTCCTCCCATCCACCTTAAACTGAAATGATTACATAGAGTTTTCATTATTCAAAAAATATCTGAATTGCAAATGTTAATAAGCAATAGTAACAGATGGTCATCCAAAAAAAGATACTTATTCTGTTTGGTTTTATTAACAGTGTACTATTGAAGACATGTATGAAATTGAGCACTCGAGCCAACTGTATCATGATTGATTTCCCAGATAACCAATATTGATAAAAGGATAAAAACAAACCATAAAAAACATAACACTAAAATAACACACTAGACTTTGAATCTTTGATACAAAGACGATAGCATTCTAAGCTTACTCACGTAAAAAAAAAACACAAAACCAAAAAGAAAAGAACTGCCAAAAATGGTCGCATACGCAAAATCTAACCATTCATTAACCTCGGAGTTCTAGCCGAGGAACGAAAATATAAAAATGTATAAAGAAAAACTATTAACAGCAAGAACACGATCACGCTAATAACAACACAGCAAGATTAAGATAAACATTTACCTTTTAAATTCTCGAGAAGTTAATAAACATTTACCTCAACTTCTCTAAGGATTGTTTTAATGAACATTTACCTTAACTTCTCGAAAGTCGTTGATTCGTCACTAAAATTCTACCTTAGCTTCTTCTCCAAGAGTCGTTAATAAAACCTCTACCTTAACTTCAAGAAAAATTGTTGATAAACCTACAATCTGAACTTTTCGAGGATTAATCGTTAATAAACTTCTACCAAACTTCTCCAAGAGTCGTTCAGATACTTCACTTACATTAATTTTCCAAACTGTACATCGTGTGTAGCCAAAAATACAACAACAACAACAACAAAAACAAAACCCCCAACCAAAATCCCCTTGGGAGAGCGCCCTTTCTTCTCCGGCCGAGAGAGAGAGACTACGATGACGGAATTGTTCTTCAACGTGACGTCGTTGTCCAACACGTCATCCTGGAATACGTCATCAGTGGACCAGTTCTCTTAGAGCGGATGGGTCCACGGGGCAAGGACACGGTGTCGGCAGTGCTCTTGACCATCGTCTATGTCCTCATCTTCCTGTCCGGCACCCTGGGTAACATCTGCACGTGCATCGTCATCGTGCGCAACGCCTGTATGCAGACCACCACCAACTATTACCTCTTCTCTCTGGCTCTCTCCGATCTCCTGCTCTTGTTCTTCGTGAAGTTAGGAGAGAGAGTTGGGAGGGAGGGAGGAGAGAGAGAGGGGGGGGGGGGGAGGGAGAGAGAGAAGGGGGGGGGGGGAGAGAGGAGAGGAGGAGGAGAGAGAGGGAAGAGAGAGAGAGAGAGGACTTTTATTTATTGGTTTGGGATTTTTGTTGTTTTTGTTTTTTTGGAGAGATGTAAGAGGAGAGGGTGAGGAGAGGGGAAGAGAGAGAGAGAGAGAGAGAGAGAGAGAGAGAGAGAGAGAGAGAGAGAGAGATGGCTTTTTTTTGTTTTTGTAGGTTTGTTTTTTGTTTTTGTTGGTTGTTTTTGTTTTTGTTTTTTTTTTTTTTTTTTGGGGGGGGTTGTGTTTGTTGTTGTTGCTGCTATGTTTGTGATTGATGTTGGTGATGTTTGGTTTTTGTTGCTGTCGTGTTGGTGGTGGTGGTGGTGGTGTTGTCATTGTTGTGTTTTGGTGTTGTCGGTGTTGATTTATGTTTGTTTTCCTTCTTGGGTTTTTTTTTGGTCTGTTTTATTTTTTTTTTGCTGTTGGTGTTGCTAGTTGTTGTCGAAGTTGTCATTAATTTTACCATGATTCTTTCTCTTTGTCTCTCATGTGTCTGTTTCCGTCTCTATCGCTGTTGCTCTGTCGTTGTCTTTTTGTCTGTTGCTTTATCTCTCTCTCTCTCTCTCTGTCTTCTCTCTCTCTCTATCTCTCTTCGTCTGTCTGTCCCCTACTCTCTTACTCTCTTCTCTTTCTCACTGTCTCTGTTTTCTCTCTTCTATCTCTCTTCTCTCTCTCTGTTCTCCTCTCTCTCTCTCTCTCTCTCTCTTCTATTTATATATTCTCTCTCTCTCTCTCTCTCTCTCTCCCCTGTTTCCTCTCTCTCTCTCTCTCCCTCTCTCTCTCTCTCTCTCTCTCTCTCTCCTCTCTCTCTCTCTCCTCTCTCCCTCTCTCTTCTCTCTCTTTGTTTCTCTCTCTCTCTCTCTTCACGGGGACTGGATGTAAAAAAACACGCGAGTGCTTATTCCATTATCGTCGATATAAAAGAATAAATCAAAATAAATCTCTCTTTCTTTCTCTCTCTTATCTTACCCTGATAAGGACAGGGACTGGATGTAAAAGAGCACATGAGTGCTTATTCATCATCCTCGAAATAAAAGACTTTGATATGATTTGATTTGATTTGGTTTGGTTTGATTTGATTTGATTTGATTTCTCTCTCACACCCACCAAACACACGCCACACACCACGCTGCACGCACACACCACCACACACTCACCACACTACCACCCACCAACCACACATCTCCTCTCTCTCTTCTCTCTCTCTCTCTCTCTCTCTCTCCTTCTCTCTTCTCTCTCACCACCCTCTCTCTCTCCTCTCTCTCTCCTCTCATCTCTCTCTCTATTCTCTTTCCTTCTCTCTCATTGAAAACATATACAGTATGTAGACCTAGGGAAAATAACATCGAACATTGTGTTCAAGTTACTCCCACACAAATCCTTTGCATTTTTTATGAGGTCTGAGCTGTGCGCTATACAAAGGATTTTATATTGAAGCAGTCCATTTTGTCTTTGCTTAAATCCCGTTCTTTATGTTTCGTCTAATTCATGGCTTATGGCAAATCTGGAACCAGTCGACCATCATTATAGACAGATGCTAAAGTAATTGTACCATTCGATACTGAATCAGTCTTAGTAGAACGGGAAAAGATGTTCTATATTGCTAATAACGGCCCACAAGTTGCTTCTTGATATTTTTGACAAAGCAGGATCATCTGGGTCTTAGATGTTCAAAAGAACTTTAACAGTATTTCACTGTCACATCACCTGTCCCGTAGTGGACCATGAGGGTACCATTAAAGATTTTGCAACTAGCTTCCTTCCACTCCTCACGATCCTCCGCCATCTGTAGCAGATCGCTCCACCCAAGCCTGTCCACTTTCTGATGCTGTCTTCCCATCGTTTCCTCTGCCTCTTCTGTCTCCCTCCTTTTAGTGTTCCCTGTAGGACAGGCTTGGCCAGTCCAGATGCTTGTGTGACACTAACACAAACATGAACGAATAGAACAACTTACAGTATTTGGATTATTTGTTAAATCAAGGGATGGAACATATGAAATCGTTTCTAAATGAATTAAAGAACGTATGTCTGACTGCTGAAAGCAAGCACACAAGTATCATGGAACGAAATCTTCTGGATACAAACTTATTTTTTTTTTAAAGCAAACAAACGACGTGGTCCTTGACATTTAGGCTTGGATACATTATCTGATCGAACTCTAGGCTTCACAAGTAATCAGCCCCCCCACCTCCCCCACCTAAGTCAAACCAGCTGGTAAATGGGTACCTTGCCTCTTTAGGGTCCACTGAAGTTAAAGCAGCGAGGGAGAGAGATGGCGCCGCCCTCAATATGCTGCCCTAGAGAAGTGAGTCTGACGCCTCTCCCATTGGAACTGCACAGGTCTAGAGGACGAAAACAACAGCTTTACCTTTTTTTTTATCATCAATGAAACGACTTTAAAGCTGTTTACAAAATGAAACAATTTGGATCCTTTGATTTGTTTCAGACTTGATATAATTATCTGATATCGAAACTCATAAAGAGCTTTTCACAAAATAAATGAACCAATCCCAAACCTACCCTATCTTATGTGCAAATAGTGTTTGGAAGATGCTGTACAATTTCTGTGACTGTGTAAAGCCACCTGAAATTCAAACGTACATGTCCTCGACTTCGGAATGTGGTTACCTCAGTGATGGGGAAAAAAGTACGCAAAAAATCTCCCCATTGGTGAACTTCAGAGCTCTAAGTGAGAAACGGAAAAACACAAAATTACAAAAAAATGCATATATATATGCTGTGTGTTTATCAGTAAAGAAAAAAAAACATTGGAAAACAATTCCTATTCATTTTAAGTGACATTGAACATTCATGTAATGTTGGCAGATGCATCTATCATTCTTTGAAACGTGGAAGCATGCTGAAGTCAAAGTGAACCTTTCCTTGACCATTAGCCGGCCTAATAGGGTATTGTTCACGTTTTAATGTGATATTATAACATTATATTAATTAATAAAGACTATGTTATGATGTGATGAAAGTAGGCCGGCGGGCCCCTCACATCCCTTAGATACTGTGAGTGGATCATCTCTATTGTTGCAGGGTAGATAATGTCAACATCAAATTTTCATGGAGTGATGTGTGTGTGTGTGGTGTGTGTGTGTGTGTGTGTGTGTGTGTGTGTGTGTGTGTGTTGTGTGTGTGTGTGTGTGTACACGCGCGCGCGCGCGCGTGCGTGTGTGTGTGTGTGTGTGTGGTGTGTGTGTATGAGAAGAAGAGGAGGAGGAAGAGGGGTTTTTTTGTTGGCTTTTTTCTTGTTTTGATGAAAGCTGTTTGGCTTGCGTTATTGAATTAGTGAACATTGGAGCTCTAGCCGAGGAACGTAAAAATCTGTTTCTGTCTTTGTCTCTGTCTCTGTCTCTGTCTGTCTCTCTCTCTCTCTCTCTCTCTCTCTCTCTCTCTCTCTCTCTCTCTCTCCTCTCTCTCTCTCTCTCTCTCTACTCTCTCTCTCTCTTCTCTGTATCTCTCTCTTAAAAACACCAACTAGCTCCCTTTTGGTCATTTCTTTGTTACAACACCACTATAATCCAACAAGTGCATGAACACCGCATTTTGGGTATTATCATGAATATATTGAACTAAAATGGCAGCCCCGTGTATATTATTTATTATTTATTATTCATTTATTCTTTTATATCGAGGATAATAAAATAAGCGGTTATGTGCCTTTTTACATCCAGTCCCCGTGTGTATGCAGCTTTGTAAATCTTGTCATCTGTTCCCATCGGCAAACAATGGCCTACTCTTACGAAAAACTGAACAGGACTTAACGTGAGCGCAAGATGTCGTGCGTACGTTCGCACACGGGGCTTGGTTTAACTGTCTCATCCGAAGGACTTTTGGGGAGAGTGGAGTCTGCACTGATGTTAACTCCAGGAAAAAGAAATCCCCTCGAACGGGAATCAAACCCGGGTGGTCAAATTGCGAGCGCAATGTTCTGACCACTAGGCTATCCCGTCCCCCCAAAGTATATAATACAAGTATGTAGCCCTCTCTCAAAAGATTAGTCTCCATATGGATGAAGTAAAGCTACATATAATTATCAAAGCTGGCATTCTAAAACTTTTCTTTCACACACGTAATTAAAGATTCTAAATGTCTCATACCAAAATGCATTAACAATATAAGACGGATGCTGCAACACCCACCAAAATTGATGGGGGACGGGATAGCCTAGTGGTTAGAATGTTGTGCTCGCAATCTGACGACCCCGGTTCGAATCCCGTTCGAGGGGATACTTTCCCCTGCAATTAACATCAGTACCGACTCCACTCCCTGCACCCCCAAAAGTCTTTCGGATGAGACTATAAACCCTGGACCCGTGTGCGAACGCACGCAGAATATCTTACACACACGTTAAAACCTGTTCCGCTTTTCGAAAGAGTAGGCCATTGTATGCCGGTGGAACGGATGATAAAATTTACAAAACGCATACACACGGAGGCTGGATGTAAGAAAAAAGCACATAAGTGCTCATTCCCTTATTCTCGATGTAAAAAAAGACAACGAAATAAAATAACCAAAACAAAAAATGAATTCGCTCCACGAGGAGAGGTAAAATCTACTGCATTTGACCCATCCTGGCTGTTACAGAAAATGAAAAAAACTGTAGAAGCTAAATAAACAATCCCTTCAGAAATGCTTCTCTTCAAATAAAGCAGTATTTTTTCAGTACATGGCATACCTAACTGCGTCAGTTAAATGTTTATCAAAGTCACAAAGAAAACAATTTGTCTGAAAACAAAAGCAAAAAAAACCCCGCTCTCTTCCCTACCTACGTAGGAGTCTATCCAGCCTAACTTTCTCTCAACTTTATGTCTGAAATAGTCTTCCAACACAACAATAAATTAATTAATGTCCTTTCTTTTGAAAGTTATTTTATTTTCTTAAAGTTCACGCCATTCTTATGTCCTCGAACTAAAGGTTTTGCTTTGTTCTTTGTTTCCTGATGCTCTCATTTTCATTTCCCTTTTTCAAAGCGTATTTTGATTGCTTCTATTACAAAAAAAAACCCCATTGAATATGACTAAATAATAATTTTGTTTTATCCCCTAGTTTGTAATATTAGGTTTTAATGAAAAAAAATATTGAATATAATTAGTGTGCATGTGTGCTCGCGCGTGCGTGCGCCTATGTGTATGTTTTTGTGTGTGTATTTAGCATTATTTATTTATTATCTTTTATATTGAGGATAATGGAATAAACACTCATGTGCTTTTTTACATTCCAGATACCGTGTGTGTATGCAGTTTGTTGTGTGTGTGTGCGTGTGCGTACGTGCGTGCGTGTGTCTTTGTGTGTGAGTGTGTGTATGTGTGTGTATGTGTTGGTGTATGTGTGTGTATGTGTGTGTGTCTGTGTATGTGTGTGTGGGGGGGGGGATAATTTCCTGATTCTATATTCAGTTGATTTCTGTATCTTATCAATTGTTTTGAAGAATGCCTGCTTATTACAACAGATTGTAAAACTAAGCCTGGCTTAGGATCTTAATACTTGCGAATGAAAGATCATTCATTCATTCATTCATTCATTCATTCATTCATTCATTCATTCATTCATTCATTCATTCATTCATTCGTTCATTCATTCATTCATTCATTCATTATCTTTTTTCTCTTTCTCAGTATCTCTGTCTCTGTCTCTTTCTCTGTCTCTCTGTCTCTCTCTCTCCACCCTCCCCCCGCCCTCTCTCTCTCTCCCTCTCTCTCTCTCTCTCCCTCTCTCTCTCAGCAATGACAATAAATTGTTAAAGCGGTCTCTCTCTGTGTCTCTGTCTCTCTCTCCGTACGCGTGGACGCGCATGTAAGAGAGAGAGAGAGAGAGAGAGAGAGAGAGAGAGAGAGAGAGAGAGAGAGAGAGAGAGAGAGAGAGTGGGTGTGTTTGTGCGTGTATTAGTTTGTGTGTGTGTGTCTGTGTGTCGATGTGTCTGTGTGTCTGTACTCTGTGTGTCTGTTTTACATGCCTGCACACACACACCACACCACACACAACACACACACACACACACACCACACCACACACACAACACACACACACACACACACACCACACACACACACGTGCGTGCGTGCGCGGGCATATTTGCTTTCAACATTTCCCACGCAAGTTAAAGTTACAATAACAAAACAACAACGAATCCGCCCGCCCCAATGGTTTTTTTTTGTTTGTTTTGTTTTTGGCCAGAGCAGAAAAGAGAAGAAAGAGCCAAAAGCACAGAGGAGTTGTTGTGTAAGTGAAACCTCGGCAGAAGATCATGGAGGAGACATAGATGAAGAAGCATCGTCCAACGGATGGCACACACACCCTGGTGGGATTTGGGAAGGAAATGAAGAGACAGCTGTTTTAGAAAAGCTCATGTCCAGCTAGCTAGTTGTGGTGGTGGGCGTTCGTGTGTGTGTGTGTGTGTGTGTGTGTGTGTGTGTGTGTGTGTGTGTGTGTGTGTGTGTGTGTGTGTGTGTGTGTGTGTGTTGTGTGTGTGTGTGTGTGTGTGTGTGTGTGTGTGTGTTGTGTGTGTGTGTGTGGTTAGTGTGTTAGTGTGTGTGCGTTAGTGTGTTAGTGTGTGTGTGTAAGTGTTAATGTGTGTGTAAGTGTGTGTGTGTGTAAGTGTGCGCTTGGCACGTATACATGTACATGTACACACTCATGCATGCATGCACCGCACAGATGCATAGACACACAGACATACGGACACACACACGCACGCACAATTACACACACAATATAATGCACGCACGCATACATGCACCCACGTACGCACAAGTATACACACATACACACACATACTCTCTCTCTCTCATTCGCTTTCTCTAGCACGCACACACACACACACACACACACACACACACACACACACACACACACACACACACACACACACACACACACACACACACACACACACACACATTGCACTACTTTATTTTGGGAAGCTGTTTTTTTTTTGTAAACCACAATAGATTTCTATAAATATGGAGGAGTCTCAAATGGTTTTTGTTTTAATCAGATGATGTCAGTGTCACCCGAATATCTGACATTTCTTCACACCAACCTACACTGAATTGATTTGCTGCTAATATTTCCAAGACTCTGTGGTCGGTGGGGCTATAAACAACGATTGGATCTCCAATTTTGGCAATTCACGCAACTCGTCTCTAGGGTAAGCTACTTTGGTAAATAATCATATTTGAATTCTCATTTAACCGAGTGAAATGAATTTTGAGGAAGAATGCCAGGGAAATGACCAAATTCCAAACTTTTGTAAGGAAAGGCTACTTGAAAATATAAATATCAACCTTACTTTCTACTTTGACGAAAATGAACGAGATGAAGATGTCATTTATTCATTAATTATTCATTAAGTTAGTTTTCTACTTCATCTTTTATTTCGAGGATAATGGAATAAGCACTCAGATGCTTTACTATATCCAGTGCCTGTTTCTGTGCTATTTTGTAAATGTTGTCATCTGTTTCCACTGGCACACAATGCCCTAATCTTCCAAAAAGCGGAACTGGTTTTAGCGCAAGATATGCACACAGGACCTCTGTTAATAATCTCATCCAAAGGATGAGACAAAGATATCAGAATACGTTGTGACGACTTTTGTGGGCTATCTGTTTTATTACCTGCAGGCAGCTTCCTTTTAAAATGTAAATCTGGTGAAATATCAGTGTGATGGGGCGGTAAGTAGATTACCTCCCATGCGATTAGGGCCCTGTTGCAGCGTCGTGTTACTAAATCGGGACACACCTGAGAACTGTGCAACGCTCTGTCTCCTTGGGTGGTGGTCGAAAATCTTCCTTTGCATACACTTTGCGATAAAATGTAGAATTAATGTTATGCATCCTCTTATTAGAGGCCACATCCTCACTGTCTGTCTTTGTTGTTGTAGCAGAGAAGTTGTACAAAATAATTTGTGGCAGATAAAACATCTCCTCTCTGTTACATGTTGTTACTGTGAGTAGGATGGAAAAAGAACTTTGTTGTTACTGGCTTGACATGGTGGGGGTTAGGTAGTTTTTGGTTAGGGGGTGTATCACTCTGACCAACAGGCTATCCCATCCATTCTAATACTTGCAAGAAGGTTTGGGTTCCCCCCTCCCCGCTCCCTAATTTACTATTTATAATTTAGTTCCTGGAAGATTAAAGTATTCCCTAATGGTAATATTTGCACCCATAATACTAATTCTGTTAATTGTCCTGTTACAAATATCTCACATCAAAAGTTGGTACTAACGTGAAAGAAACAAATTTCTGCCGAAATAGTATCACAGAAGCCAGACATCGTAAAGTCAGCGGGTCTCTTCTTGATCTGAAGTAAGTCATGACTTGTAGAATATGAAAGAAGTTTTACATCTTCACAGTCACTTTCGGTGCCTACTTTCTGCAATAGTACGACTTCTTACCACTTCGGCCTGTCTACTACACGAAACTTCATATTCCACAGGCACACACACACCACACACACACACACACACACACACACACACACACACACACACACCACACACACACACACACACACACACACACACACACACCACACGTACAAACGCGCGCACGCACACACATCTACACACCACACACACACACACACACACACACTTAAAAACACCTCACTACTCACTTGCACCTCCTTACTCCTCCTACTCTTTCCCGCTCCACCCTCCCAAATCAACTCCTCTTCCCCCTCCCCCCCCCCTACCCCCCCCCCCCGGACCCCCTTCCCCTGACCCCCCCCCCCCCCCCTCTCCCTCCCATTTCATCACCAGCACTCACTCCTCTATCGTACCAAGAGTGTCTGATGCCATTGTTTAAAGCAGCTTCCTCCATCAGTCGCTTAAGAGGCTAGCAGAGAGAGAGAGAGAGAGAGAGAGAGAGAGAGAGAGAGAGAGGAGAGGAGAGAGAGAGATTGATTGATTGATTGATTGATTGATTGATTGATTGATTGATTGATTGATTGATTGATAAATCTTTGTTCCCCAGGGTTAGAGATAAGTATAGTGCGCGTGCATACACATACACAGACAAACATACAGAGACAGAGACAGACAGAGACAGAGAACGCTGAACACTGAACCTTGAAATGATTTAATGTAGTTTGGCCTTGGACCACAATACATTGGTTGGGCTTGGGTTGTACCAATGAGTTCTTTTATATCAGACAGACAGACAGACAGACAGATGGACGGACGGACGGACAGACAAAAAGACAGACATATTTACTGATAGAGAAACAGACATAGACTGTGAGACACACACACACACACACACACACACCACAGACACACACACACACCACACACACAGACACAGACACACAGACACACACACACACACACAACACAACCACACACACACACACACCACACACACACACACACACACACAACAACACACACACACACACACACACACACACACCCAGGGCAGGGTAATGCCTCCACGGCTGAGGAGATTTTTCTTTCAAGCAAGAGACGTTTGTCTGCTCTCAAGTGACGGAGACAGCATTAGAGACACACTGTTGGCGAAAGATGGGGGGGGGGGGGTCAGGTCTTTGTAAGGACCTTTTAAGAGTATACAGGGAGAGAGAGAAAGAAAGAAAGAAAGAAAGAAAGAAAGAGAGAGAGAGAGAGAGAGAGAGAGAGAGAGAGAGAAGAGAGAGAGAGAGAGGCAGGCAAGGAGGCAGGCAGGCAGGCAGGCAGGCAGAGACAGACAGACAGACTGACAGACTGGCAGGCACACACACACACACACACACACACACACACACACACAGAGGCAGAAAGACAGAGCAGACTGACAGACAGAGAGAGACACAGGGAGAGGCAGAGACAGACAGCCAGACAGCCAGACAGACATATAGACAGACTGACAGACCGACAGACAAGCAGACTGACAGAGAGAGAGAGAGAGAAGAGAGAGAGAGAGAGAGAGAAGAGAGGCAGACAGAGATAGATAGACAGACAGACAGACAGACAGGCCTACAGACATACAAACAGACAGCAGACAGAGAAAAACAAAAACAGAGAGACATAGAGAAGAAAAAGAAGAAAAAGAACAAGAAGGACAAGAAGGACAAGAAGGAGAGGGAATAACTGCACACAAATTTTAATGTAGGGTCAGCGACCTGGACACATTGAGAGTGAACGTGACACACAGGCAAATGAGGTAAGGAAGGAGATGACAAACATAGAAAACGACACAACACAAACAACAAACAGCCTTTCCCTAGTCCAAAAAAAGAGAAAATAAAAAATGACATTAGTCTGTGATACAAAATGTCAGCTTTTTGGTATGCCTTCCCATACCTTAACTGATAGAAATCGTTATTGTTGTCTTCTTAGCATCTTAGCACGTAGAAGTTGTCCCTCTATACACTGCAGGATGTACCCCTCTCTCCGTAGCAGCCCTCCCTCCGTAGCAGCCCTCCCTCTGTAGTAACCCTCCCTCTGTAGCAGCCCTCCCTCTGTAGCAGCCTTCCCTCCCTCTGTAGCAGCCCTCCCTCCCTCTGTAGCAGCCCTCCCTCTCTGTAGCAGCCTTCCCTCCCTTTGTAGTAACCCTCCCTCTGTAGCAGCCCTCCCTCTGTAGCAGCCTTCCCTCCCTCTGTAGTAACCCTCCCTCTGTAGCAGCCTTCCCTCCCTCTGTAGCAGCCCTCCCTCCCTCTTGTAGCAGCCCTCCCTCTGTAGCAACCCTCCCTCTGTAGCAGCCCTCCCTCTGTAGCAGCCTTCCCTCCCTCTGTAGCAGCCTTCCCTCTGTAGCAGCCCTCCCTCTGTAGCAGCCCTCCCTCCCTCTGTAGCAGCCCTCCCTCTGTAGCAGCCCTCCCTCTGTAGCAGCCCTCCCTCCCTCTGTAGTAACCCTCCCTCAGTAGCAGCCCTCCCTCTGTAGCAGCCTTCCCTCCCTCTGTAGCAGCCTTCCCTCTGTAGCAGCCCTCCCTCTGTAGCAGCCCTCCCTCCCTCTGTAGCAGCCCTCCCTCTGTAGCAGCCCTCCCTCTGTAGCAGCCCTCCCTCCCTCTGTAGCAGCCCTCCCTCTGTAGTAACCCTCCCTCTGTAGCAGCCCTCCCTCTGTAGCAGCCTTCCCTCCCTCTGTAGCAGCCTTCCCTCTGTAGCAGCCCTCCCTCTGTAGCAGCCTTCCCTCCCTCTGTAGTAACCCTCCCTCTGTAGCAGCCATCCCTCTGTAGCCGTCCTCCCTCTGTAGCAGCCCTCTCTCTATAGCCGTCCTCTGTATCAGCCCTCCGTTTGAAGCAGCCCTCCATCCCTCTGTAGCAGCCCTCC
>CM060333.1:18096221-18108721 GCA_030674155.1 Stramonita haemastoma
CACACACTCTCTCTCTCTCTGTTTACCTCTCTCTTTCTTCTTTCACCTTCTCTTTCCCCCCCCCTCTCTCTCCTCTCCCCCCTCCTCTCTCTCTCTCTCTCTCTCTCTCTCTCTCTCTCTCTCTTTACTCTCTCTCTCTCTCTCTTCTCTCTCTGTCTCTGTCTCTGTCTGTCTGTCTGTCTGTCTGTCTGTCTATCTGTCTGTCTGTCTGTCTGTCTGTCTGCCTCTCTCTCTCTCTGTCTCTCACTCTCTCTCTCTACCCTCTCTCTCTCTTCCTTCTATCTCAAAAAGTCTGACACTGGTACCAAAGAGTAAAGGAAGAAAGAAGCTGGTGCCTTTCTCTTCTCTCTCTCTCTCTCTCTCTCTCTCTCTCTCTCTTCTCTCTCTCTCTCTCTCTCTCTCTCTCTCTCTCCTCTCTCTCTCTCTCTCTCTCTCTCTCTCTCTCTCTCTCTCTCTCTCTCTCTCTCTCTCTCTCTCTCTCTCTCTCTCTCTCCTGTGGCCATCTGTCCTAACTTTTACCGTGCAGGTCTGTTCATTTTGCCCCCTTCCAGTCTCCTCTGCTAAGGCTTCTCTGGGGTCTTGTCTTTTTCTGCCTTTTCCTTCTCGTTGTCCTGTTGTTTGATTTGAATGCGTCTGTCTTCCTGTCTGTCTGTATGTCAGTCTGTCTGTCTGTCTCTCTCTCTATCTTTCTGTCTGTCTCTGTCTTGACTGTCTGTGTCTGTCTTCCTGTCTGTCTGTATGTCAATCTGTCTGTCTTTCTATCTATCTTTCTGTCTGTCTCTGTCTGGTTGTCTGTGTCTGTCTGCCTGTCTGTCTTACTATCTGTTTCTGTCTATGTCTGACTGTTTGTCTATCCGTCTCTGTCCGTCTGTTGGCCTGTCTGTCTTTCTCTCTGCCTTTGCCTGTGTCTGTCTACTTATCTGTCTGACTGTCTGTCTGTGTGTATGTTTATTTTTTCTGTCTGGCCGTGTCTGTCTGTCTGGCTATCCTACTTTTGCAAAATATCACCATTGGTGAACCTCTGTGCCCCTATTTGAGGATCCAAAAAGGGAAAAAGTGAGGGACAAATAATTATACGTGCTCTGGTAAGATAGTTCCTAAGATATTTAACGTTTAGAGCTTAATAAATGGTCTGCTGCTGATTTTTTTTTTAAAAGTAGCTTATTTGAAAAGCTATCATTTTCAAGTGTGAGTGAGTGTGTGTGTGTGTGTGTGTGTGTGTGTGTGTGTGTGTGTGTGTGTGTGTGTGTGTGTGTGTGTGTGTGTGTGTACGTGCGTGCGTTTTTTTAAATTTATTTATTTTATTCTTTTATATCGAGGATAATGGAATAAGCATTTTTGTGTTTTTATTACATCCAGTCCCCGTGTGCATGCAGTTTTGTAAATGTCATTTGTTCCCACCGGCACACAATGGCCTACTCTTACGAAAAGCGGAACAGGATTTAACGTGTGCGCAAGATGTTCTGCGTGCGCTCGCACACGGGGCCTCGGTTTACAGTCTCATCCGAAGGACTTTTGGGGAGAGTGGAGTCAGCATTGATGTTAACTCCAGGAGAAAAATCTCATCGACCGGACTCGAACCCGGGTCTTCAAATTGCCAGCGCAATGTTCTGACCACTAGGCTATCCGTCCCCCCGTGTTTGTGCGCGCGTGCGTGCGTGCGTGCGTGTGTGTGTATGTGTGTATGTGTGTGTGTGTGTGTGTGTGTGTGTGTGTGTGTGTGTGTGTGTGTGTGTGTGTGTTGGCCATATAATTAACCCCTTAAGGTTTGGAGACCTCTAGCAAAGAAGGTCGTGTGGGGCTCGACTCAGTAATGGATAGGGTAAGCATTTTTTTTAGCCGAGTGCATGTGGACCCCTTAATGAACCCACTGAGATTTTCCATTGACCCTCTGACATTTTCAGGCCTAGTTAGGGGATGGTCAAAGGAGACTCAGGGATTGGTAAGATAGATATTTTAGTCAAAAGTAAGTTTTAGAAGTTTGTGTTTAGGTTTTAGCGTTACAAAGGGTAAAAACCCAACAACAATTAAAGGTTGTTCAGGCCTAGTTAGGGGATGGAGACTCGTGGATTAATAGGATAGATGTTTTTGTCCAAAGTAAGTTTTAGAAGTTTGTATTTAGGTTTTGGTTTTACAATGAAAAAAGCCAACCACAATTAAAGGTTGTTGTGAAAAAAAAAGCCAACAAAAATTACAGGTTGTAGTAAGACAAGGCTTGGGAAGAATTCTTCGTCGTGGTCTTCGAACGCTCAGACAGCAACTATTGTTGTCTGCATATGAGCGAAAATGCGTTTGTGCGGCCGTTAAATGCCTGAGACAAATAAGGCCCAGTACACCCGACATTGGCATAATTTTATAAGAGAACTGTTATCTTTTAAGTCTTCTTGGATAAAAAAAAAAATAACGCAGGAGAATGGACAAAGAAAACAGAACACAGATAGGAAGGTGACAAGAAGAAAGAAAACGAGACAAAAACAAAGAGACGGATAGAAAAGAGAGAATTCCAATTCACAGAATTTCCAGAAGGTGGTGTGCTATTTATGTTGACCGGCTCCAGGCATCCTTACTGGTAGGAGGCCTGGGAAGAAAAGGGAGAGGGATGGATGAAAGTGTTAGTATCGCAAAAGTCACATCCATAAACTGTGGATATTCTAACATCACAGATGTCTTTTGTTTTAGATAAGCTGCCTCTACAAGTAATGCAATAAAGAAAACAGATAGACTAGGTCAGGCCACTAAGGAACCCATCACTCTCACGAGCAGCAGAGTTGCTCACCGGGGACGGAATAGCCTAGTGGTCAGAACATTGCGCTCGCAATTTGACCACCCGGGTTCGATTCCCGTTCGAGGGGATATTTCTCCTGGAATTAACATCAGTGCTGACTACACTCTCCCCAAAAGTCCTTCAGATGAGACTGTAAACCGAGGCCCCGTGTGCGAGCGCACGCAGTACATCCTGCGCACACGTTAAATCCTATTCCGCTTTTCGTAAGAGTGCTTATGCCATTGTCCTCGATATAAAAGACTAAAATTTTTAAAATATAATAAAGTAAAATAAATAAATCCTTCTGCTTGGTTCAGTGCGTTTGTCCTTACCTTCGATGGAGGAGATGGCAAAGAAGACTTCACAGCTTTCTTTGCAAATCTGTCAGGAAACTGATCAGTAATATACCCTAGCGATAGTTCTGATAGTGGGAAATGAACAGGAATATCGAAGAGGAAGTTAAGGCACCAGGTGACCCATTTGCATTTCCTTTTGAAGTCTAGAACCCAGGTCCCTTAACGTCAGGTTTCAGAAATTCTGACAAGCTAACTAGCATGGAAGCCGCCTGAGCAGAGAGACAGAGAGCGACTTGACTAAGGCGGCTCTTTGTAGACTTCAGACTCTAGAGGAGCAACGAAGAAAGATAAAGTTTTGGCGCTTAAAAAAAAGAAACCTGAAGTTAGATGTAGGTACTAAAGTTATGAGAGAGTTGGGAAAAAAGACAAAGAAAAATGAACACAAAGTTTAGTTTGACTATCGCGAAGGGTAAGTGGGTGTGCACGTGAAATATCAAAGTAAAATTGACAGATGTCTGTCTATGTCTCCGATTTTGATTTTATGTAATATGTTTTTTATGATGAAAATCATGTCTATATGCATGTGTGTTTATTTTTATGATGACTGTAAGTGCTTGAGGCTCCTTAGAACAGCTCATTTGTACTAAATATCTGTTTATTACCACTTCTGTGCTCTGCCAGCCTTGCCTTTTTTTATTACAGTCACTGATGTTATCACAAAATGTTAGCAAAATAAAGAAAATGTTTAGCAGTTATCTATTCATGTACAAAAGACGTACAAGGCGTCCCATAACCTATGTGGTCATAGGGGAGTAAGGTATCAGAGATTTCAGCTTCTCCAGGGGCCAGCATAATGAGGGGTGCGCCCAATCTCCTCCTTCCCTCGCTGTTTTACCTTCTCTGACCCTTACGAGGCCAGTACCCACCTACAGTTGAGTGAACTGGGGGACTGTACTGAAGCCAGCCAGCACAAGCGGTTACTTCTCCCAGGGTCAATTATGCCCACGCTGCTTAACTAGGGGACAGCCAGTGCTCTGACCACTGAACTATCCTTTATTGTGATAGTTTTTCTGCCCTAGTTGGATGCAACACACCAGTTTTATTTCTCAAGTTTCGAGAAATGTCCATTTGTTTTCAATCCAATTCCATTATAGAAACAAAAAGTCAGCTTCAAGCTGAATCTAGTCCAGACACCTTACATAGTCCTATACTTTTCAAGACATGTTTCAGCATTAAGCAGAACATGGGGAGTTTCTCCAAACTCCAAGAACAAAAAACCCAGTTACTGTGTTTGTTTATATCTCGTGGGGATAGAGTTCATCAATACTTGCTGTATGTCGTACTTATGGCATCAAGACCTGCCAAGATGCGCTGAATGACGCCAACCCAAGACAGTCAACACCACAGCTGCTATGACTGAAGTTCTTATACAAAAATTCCAAACTTGTGCCTGCTTCTAGATGTGGAGAGACGCAGTCCAAACCTGCAGCAATCTAGACATTTTTGTTTGTCCGTCTGTGAGACACAGGCCACCTAGTCGTCCTAGGAATTGGGGGTAGGTTGGGTGTTGTTTGTGCAAAGGTGAACTATCAAAAACAATCCTCTGTTGAGAGAGTCTGTGGCAGTGAGGACAAGGAATGGTGGCTGTAGAAGACAGGACAGGATAGGACAGGACAGGACAGGACAAGGACAGGTGGCTGCAAAATGTGGGTTGATGGCTCTGTTCTTCTTGGCCTATCTTCTCTAATCAACCGCAAATTCGCTGAGACAGAACTATGGTGTGTCTGAAAATGACTGTATTATCATGCTCAAAGGAGAGTGACGATTTCAGTACGCTAGTATGAATAATTCTAGAAGATCGCAGGCCTTGTGCAACATTTCAATTCTGGAACATCTGTAGGAAAACCCATATAATGCAGATGCTGATAAAGTCGAGCTTCAGCCATATTACGGATGCAATTGTGAGAGTTTTTTCTCAAATTAACTGACCAACACTGCTGGTGTCTGTGTTTCTCGGATCTAGTTGTCGCCGGAATTTATTATGGGAGGAGGAGAAAAGTACATTCCTGTCAAGAAGTCTCAAACTACATGCATTTCCACAGCAGCAGCAGCAGCAGCAGCAGCAGCAGCAGCAGCAGCAGCAGCAGCAGCACATCATCCTTAGTACCATTGATCTTCATGCCCAAAAAAGAAAATTGCCTCTGATTCGACGTACCCATTCCTCTTAATAGAGGTGACCTCAGCTTTGGTTTCCCCATACACATCTGTGCGTGCGGTGAGTTTGTGTCAAAACTTTTGGGATTGGGGTTTCACAGGGGATGATCATTGGTGGGATGTTGTAGTGGTCTCTACCCCACGTGGGCGTCTCACTCAGTCGGGCTCTGAGACTTCATATGTGGTGTCCTGTGTATGCTACCTCAAAACAGGCACCACTGAACACTACCAAAGTGACCCAGCAGCAGCAGTGCAGAGCTCCTCTGGCTGGTAGCCCCATAGCGGCCTGACACTGGGTGGTCTCCCTGTAGACTTCACAACCTGAATATGCGACATAAAGGATCTGGGTATGGCTTGTGGGGTGGAGAGATTGAAATGAGTGGCGTGGAAACAATAGAACAAGAAAGCTACAGAAAATGCGGCAGCCAAAAATAAAATGAAGACTGTCAAAGAGACAAAAGGAAAACAAAAAGACGGATGACGCAACACAGCTGTTGACAGCTAATTTCACAACCCTGTACAGTAAAAATCTGCAGCCTGTCTCCCATGTAAGAGAAGAGTGCTTTGATCCTGAATTTATGATGAGGCAAACTAGCTGTGTTCCTGGACGCTTCAGAATGGCTCTTTGAGTCATGAATAACAATGAAACAAAGCCCACTTTTTCTTTAGAGGAAATACGCAGTGCCAGACTTTGGCCTTTCAATCTCAGTCAAACTATCCCACGGGAGGAGTAGAGGGGGGGGGGTGAATAGCTTAGTGGTTAGAGTGTTGCGTTCGCAATTTAAAGGTCCAAGGATCGAGCCCAGGTTCGTGCGCGGCCACCATTGCGATGCCCGTTTAAAGGGGATTTTTTTTTTGTCCTGGAGTTAGCACCAGTACTGACTCCACTTCCTTAAATGTCCTTTGGATGAGACAGTAAACTGAGAATCTGAGTGTGAAATTACGCAAAACATTTGCAGACATGTTAAAACCTGTTCTACTTTTGGAAAAGTGGACCATTTTGGGCATAATTATACATACATACATACATACATACATACATCATACATACATACATACATACATACATACACACACACACACACACACACACACACACACAACACACACACACACACACACACACAACATACATACAACACACACACACAACAACACACACACACACATACACATACACACACACACACATACACACACACACACACACACCACATACACCACACACACACCACAACACACACACACACACCACACACAACATACATACATACACACACACACACACACACACACACACACACACACACACACACACACACACACACACACACACACACACACACACACACACACTGCACGCGCATTGGTGTCGTGCTTAGACACCATCTCCAAAGTCGGAATACAGCTACATTAACTGGGAGCAAAAACGGCCACATACGCCATGATATCACCATTCAGGAACGAAAAGAGAAACAAACCCTATAGCCATCACAGTTATAGAATACCATCTCTTGCAGCCAGCCGCCGCGGTAGCCTAGTGGTTAGGGCGTTGGACTCGTAATCTAAAGGTTGCGGGTTCGATCCCAGCTTTCGGCTTTGGCGTTGTGCCCTTGGAAAAGGCACTTTACGGCTATTTTCTCACCCCACCCAGGTGTAAAAGGGGTACCAACCTTGTGTTGGGGGTTAACCCTGCAATAGACTGGCGTCCTATCCAGGGGGGAGTCTATGACTCTCAGTCGCTTAACGCCACAGAAACCGGGATAAGCACCGGCCTGATGAGCCTTAGGCTCGGGACAGACTTTAACTTTTAATATCTTGCAGCCAGTTCTGTCTTTTCTGTTTTTTCTCGGCTAGATCTCTGAAATTCACCGTTTGAAACTTTTACGGTTAACATATGCTATTAAGGTAGCCACAATCCAACTTCTAGGATCATGTCTAAACACACCACCAGTATACATACGTTTCTTTTACCCCCCCCTCCTCCCCCAAATTGTCATCTATTCCTACTGTCGCGCAGTGGCCTACTCTTCCAAAAGACTGCAAGGGTTTTAAAATTCACGCAAGGTGTTCCGCGTGCGTTCATACACCATACCCCACAATATAGTCTCATCCGAAGAACTTTCAGGGGAGAGTCAAGCTGGCAGTAATAATAATAATAATAATAATACATGGAATTCATATAGCGCTATATCTTGTAAAAACAAATCAAAGCGCTTGCACTCGACCCTCACAACAAACAAGCAATCGCTGACAATGAATAATTCTAGCAAATTCGAAAGCACGCGCGCACACACACACACACACACACACACACACACACACACACACCACACACACACACACACACACACACACACACAACATACATACGCACGCACGCACACACACACTTATAGAGGCTATACATTTAGGCAGGGCGAAGGGAATTTCAAATGTTGAAGGCAGGGACAAATAGGAAATGAAAACAGAAGGCAAAAATCTTAGTAATGCTCACTTCAGGGGAGGAAAAAACCCTCAAACAAATTTCTCTGTGGTGGTTCGAAACTCGGAGTCTGTCAGATCTCGATCTCAATGCCCTAACCGCTAGGCTATCTCTCCCTACCCCCCCCCCCCCCCCCCCCCCCCGCGCTCCCCTCCACCAACGCCCTGTCCCTACCCCTTGCGCCCCACCGAGCCAATCTTTTGAATTTTATCTTGTGGACATAATTTATGTGTGTGAGCATGCGTTTGTTTTTTGTTTTGTTTTGTTTAATTTCCTCACTACTTGGTGATATAGACACACCCGCACTCAAACCATCACCTCTCTCTCTCCACCACACACACACACACACACACACACACACACACACACACACACACACACACACACACACACACACACACACACACACATATATATATATATATATATATATAATTATATATATATATATATATAATATATATATATATATATATATATTTGTGTGTGTGTGTGTGTGTTAAGAAGAGACAGAGAACAGAGACGACAGACAGACAGACAGACAGACAGACAGAGACTGTGTATTTCCTGCATGCTAGGCACTGACGGATGTGCCGAACCTGTTTATCTTTCATGTCTTGCGTGCGAACAGCATGTAGCCTCCCTGTAGTTCATCAGCCTGTGTGCTGTGTGATTGATGTGTCTGTATTTTGGGCATGGCATTGTATGCAAACGTCAAGCACATGCATGCACGCAGTTGTCGTTTTATTGTTCCGGGTCTCTATGGGTTTTGTCTCTCGTGTGTCAGTGTGTGTCAGTGTGTGTCAGTGTGTGTGTGTGTGGGAGGGTGGGGGTGTGAGTGTGGTGTGTGTGTGTGTGTGTGTGTGTGTGTGTGTGTCTGTCGTGTGTCTGTCTGTTGTCTGTCTGTCTGTCTGTTGTATGTAGTGTATGTATGTGTACGTACGTACGTCGTGCGTACGTACGTACGTACGTAGTAGTATGTATTGTGTTGCATTGCATTGTGTTGTATTGTATTGCATTGTATTGCATTTTTTTTAATTGTATTGTATTGTATTACATTTATTGCATTGTATTGTATACATGTTTGTACGATGCAGATTTTATGTGCTTTAAATTCGGATGCTCTTCAAGGAGGGTGCGTCGCCACAAGTACAGCTTTCACCCGTTATTTTCTGTTTTTTTGGTTTTTTTTTGCTTTTCCTGTCTGCATGTGTATTTTGTTTCCCTTCGAAGTGGGTTTTTTCTCTACAAAAATTTGCCAGGACAACTCTCTTGTTGCCGTGGGTTCTTTAACGTGCGCTTAATTGTGTTGCACACGGGATTTTGGTTAGTTCTCATCTCATCCGAAAGACTAGCACCTAGACCACCACCCATGGTCTAGTGGATGGAGGTAGGAAGTATTCGGGCACAAACGGGGATCAAACCACCACAAAATTCGAACCCGGACTTTTCGTTTTTGTAGAAAGATGTAAGTGTTACCTCTAGACGACCGGTTCACATATCTTTGTTGGTAGCCTGGTTTTATAGGAGATGCTGAGGAATAGAAATTAAGGTAGAGAGTAGAAATTGATCAGAGTGTACGCGTCTGACGGAAGTAGGCTGGGGAGAGGCCATTACAGCAGCTAATGGGTAAAGATAGTCTTTTAATGCGCAGTCATTGGCATTGTCTGGGGTCTGAAGCAGAGGCACTGCCCATACATAACTCACACTCTTGTTCCTTTGTTTGCAGGCTTGCCGCCAGAGCTGTTCAGCATCTGGAAAGCGTATCCGTGGCGGTTCGGCGAGGCCTTCTGCTATTTGCGGCCCACGGTCTTGGAACTCACGTCCTACGCCAGTGTGTTGACCATCACAGCTTTCACTGTGGAGCGCTACATCGCCATCTGCAGGTACAGCACTGTAATCCTTTACCTGCATCATCCGAGGGAGTGCAGGTATACTGTTAATAATGCCCACAAGCTAGACAGCATCAATTTGTTTTAGTTTGTTCCTCTGGTAGGGTTCAGAGGTTCATCAGTGGTGAGATCGGTTTTGAGGGGAAAAGTGATTTGCGTCTCTTTTTAAATGTTCTCTTGCCTCAATGTGTACTGTTTTCCACTCAGTGTCAGTATCAGGGCTTTGCTAGCAACTGCTCGTCTCGAGCTCTGATGCCATGGTATTTTCACCAATGGATATGAAACAGAATTGAAAGTATTGGAAGAAAATTTCCTCTTGCCTGAGTTTCTATGAGTGTATTGCGGGCTTTGGCTCTTCTTCTATAGCTGGTGACTCGAGAAGAGCATTTCCATATGGATGACAGTGCATCAAATAAAATGTTTTGAATAACCTCAACCTTACAGCAATCTATTTTCATTTGACTTTAAAGGAAGAGACTGGGTTCTTGTTCTCAGAATTCATGGTAATTCCTTCTGTGACATTTCTAATGCAAATACACATAAAAAAATGCTTAAACATTGACACTGCATCTTGATGGATGCCATCAAGGCAGACTACCGAGGCAGACAGCAGACAGATAGGCAGACAAAAGTTTCTTTTAGAATTTTGAGTGCCATCGAATGTTGTTGTTAAAAGACATTGTATCATCTCTTGATTTTCCCGCATGAAAATATATCATTGCAGGCCGCTGCTCTCCCACAAAATTGCCGTTCTTTCTCGAGCGGTGAAGATCATCGTTTGCATATGGATTGTCTCCCTTCTAGTTGCTCTTCCTTACGCTGTGCACACGAGACTGTTTTACGCGGTCACTTGGCCTTTAACTGGCCAGCCTGTGGCCGATTCTCTCGTCTGCTCCATTCCCGACAGATGGCTGGAAGGAAGGATGACTTATATGTTTCAGGTTTGGGCTCATCTCCTTCAGTTTCAGGCTAGTGTATCTGTCCAATTGTATGTCTGAACAAGTTTACACCAGAAAAGTATGGGTTTTTTTTTTAATTGGTTTAGAAAAAAGTTAAATTTTTGAATTGTTGGTTTTTCGGTCGTTAGAAGTATTTTCATTATAATCATTATTGTCATAAATGATATTAATTTTTATCACCTTCTTTTATTTTTTTCATGATAATAGAACAATCACTTTTTTTTTCTTCAACACATTCTCTTTTTCATGAAATAGTCATTGGTAAAGAAACACATTTCAGACTCGATCTGATAGTTTCTTTTTGTCGAAACTGTTCTTAACATTTAAACTGATAAATTTCAAAGGACAAGTTTGTGCAACATGCAGAACTTTCTTTTTGTAGAAGTGAAAGAGACTGGTGCATAGGGAAAAAAAAGTAAATGCGAGATGGGATTTATGGAGAAAGTTTCAAAGATTTTCTGAAGGATTGCAACAGAATAATAAAACCTGAGAAATGAACAAGAAAATGGTGTTTGAGATTGAAAATCCACTTCCAGTTTTCAGTAATCATACTTCGATGAAAAAAAAAACAATACTTACCTACAGTCAAAGAGTTATACTAATTATTACAATGATGCTGTATTGCATTGTTTTTTTTGTTGTTTTTGTATTGGATTTGTATAGATTTTTTGTTTCTTTCTTTTGTTGCTTTTTATTTGCCTTGTATTAATTTCTTTTCTTTTTTCCGGGGGGGGGGGGGGATGGGGGGCTGGCTTTAAAAAAAATTTGTATCCATTTGGGTTTTGTTTTTGTTATTTTTTGCTTTTATCATTTTTTTTAGAGGGGAACGAAGAGGGGTTAGAAGTATACACACACCAACCCAAACAGAACAAAAACCAAACTAATCAACCCTCTGTCTCCACCCCCCACCCCCCACCACCCCCACCCCTCCTCTCCTTTTTTCCAAAAACACCCACCATGTGAATGCAGATTTCCACGTTCCTCTTCTTCCTGGCCCCAGTGACTCTGATCATCTGCCTGTACATTCTGATCGGCATCGCTGTCAGGAGGTCACCCTTGGCGAGGGCAGTATCCGGCTCGGACCACAACCTGTCACACGTGAAGCACCAGCCCCTGCCCCACCAGCCACGCCGTGTGGTCATCAGGATGCTGGGTAGGACCGTTGGCTTGATTCTACCAACTTGCTGGGATAGTAAGGGGGAGAGAGAGGGGGGGGGGGAGGGTAGGGGGGGGGGTGTTGGCAGGGGTTGTGATTTTTTGGTGTTGGATGTTAGGTAAGAGATGTCTGATGTTAACTTGCCTGTTCTTGTTTTTTTTTGTATTATTAATTTTTAGAATGTTTTGAAATGGTTAGGGCTGGTTTAATCTTTTTTCTTTCGTGTGTTTAGGGGGCGGGATAGCTCGTTAGAGTCTCACTCAGTCTGGGTTCATGAATAAGCCATTCTTTTCGTCATCAGGGGGCTTCATAAGTGATGTCCTGCGTCTGTTAACTGAGAACAGGAACCCTGTTTAGTGACCAATTAGTACTGCAGGGTCCTTCTGGCTGGTGGCCCTACGGTGGCCTATCATTAATGAGCTCCCTGTGGACTTCTGATCCTGAGGATACAACATGACAGGAGCAATAAGAAACCTCTCTCTCTCACTCTGTCTGTCTGTCTGTCTGTCTGCTCTGTCTGCTCTGTCTGTCTTCTCGTCTTCTGTCTGTCTTCTCGTCTTCTGTCTGTCTCTCTCTCTCTCTCTCTCTCTCTCTCTCTCTCTCTCTCTCTCTCTCTCTCTCTCTCTCTCTCTCTCTCTCTCACCTCTTCTCCTCTATTCTTCTCTCTCTTTCTCTCTCTCTCTTCCACTTCCTCTATGTTTCTCTCTCTGTATTTTTCTCTGTCTCTATATCTC
>CM060333.1:18116221-18131221 GCA_030674155.1 Stramonita haemastoma
GTATGATGTATGTATGTATGTATGTATGTATGTATGTTGTGTGTGTGTGTTGTTGTGTGTGGCGTGCGTGCGTGCGTGCTGCGTGCGTATGTATGTATGTATGTATGATGTATGTATGTATGTATGTATGTATTATGTATGTATGCATGCATGCATGCTGCATGTGTTGTTGTTATTGTTGTTGCTACTGTTTTCAGTGGCGGTGACGGTGCGTTCATCATTTGCTGGGCTCCCTTCCACACGCAGCGTCTGATGGTGCTGTATGTCCGCACCTGGACCCCTTACCTGCTGGCTGCTCAGAGTCACATCTTCTACATCTCTGGTCAGTGCGCATTTTGTGCTTTAATTTGTTATTTATTAGAGACATCTAATAAAGATATCTAAGAAAGATATCTTGGGCACATCCTTCGCATGGAGCCTGATGGTCTAGTGAGGCGCACTCTCATAGCTGCCCTCACCAAAGGAGGCTCAGTCTATCTCTCACTATCTTGCAAACGTAGGAGCTGTAGCCAAGGAACGAAATCGAAATCTGTGTCATCCATACTAGCATTCGCAGAAGAATGTATTGTGTGCGTTTCCCATTGTTAACAGCATCAGCTGAATGATTGTTTAAAGGAGAACTGGTATCATCAACTCCAGGGGAAAGTTCCCTTTTCATGGACGTCGAAAAACAAAAGTCTCACTGAATTTGAACCGCTTGGCCAAACACAAAAGATGCTAGGACAAAATGAGTTGATGTCCTAAAACCGCTTATCAGAACAATTGTGTATGTAGATCGCACCTTGTAGGTGCCCTACTATCATAGTAGAATGTACTATGTGCTGTACTGTACTGATTTACTTATTATGTTTGGATTTAAGATGAATCCGTTATCATCATGTTTAGACATTATCTTCGGAAATGGAAGGCGGCTATGTTTATGATGCAGTTTTGTATACGCAAAATCTCACCTTTTCAGAACCTCAAAGCTCTAACTGAGAAACGAAAAAATCAAACAGTGATGTACCTTACTATGTGCATGTGCACGCACATACGGACACACACACACGCACGCACGCACGCACAAACACACACAAACACGCGCACATGCACGCACACATACACACACCCACACCCACACCCACACACACACACACACACACACACACACACACACACACACACACACAAGAGAGAGAGATAAATACACAGTCATTATACCCCACCCTACGATTCATCATGTAAACTACCACCTAAGCTGAACCTCCTACATTTCCGAGAGACAAAATTCGGAACTATTTATTCCCAAGCAGCTTTCCCATTACTTGGCTTTGTGTGCATGCGGACTCTTGGTCACAGAATGCAAACAAGAGCGCCAAAAGCAATATTCTGTAACACCGTGCTATCTATCGATCCCTCTGGTAGCAGATGGTATTGGCGTGCTATTTCTTTTGCTGGTTTATATTACTGTTCTTTCTCCTCCTCTGCAATATGCTTCTACTATACTGTGCTATACTGCTTCTGTTGCTGCTGCTGCTGCTACTGCTACTATTTCTACTATTGCTGCTGCTTCTGCTGCCACCACTACTACTACTACTACTACTACTACTACTACTACTAACTACTACTACTACTACTACTACTACTACTACTACTACTACTACTACTACTACCACTACTACTACTACTACTATCACTACTTCTTCTACTACTGCTGCTGCGCTGCTACTATTACTACTACTTCTACTGCTGCTGCTGCTACTATTACTACTACTTCTACTGCTGTTGCTGCTACCACTACTATTTCTACTACTACTATTACTACTACTACTACTACTACTACTACTACTACTACTACTACTACTACTGCTGCTGCTGCTGCTGCTGCTGCTGCTGCTGCTACTGAAGTTAATTAATAGAGATTGAAGGAAAAGAATTGTATAATAATAATAATAATAATAATAATAATAATATAATAGTAATAATGATAATAATAATAATAATGATAATAATAATAATAATAACAAATTTATTAAGAATAAATCTCTCTTGAAAACTATTTTCCTATTTTAACAGGTATTCTCGCGCAAGTGTTTGTAAAGTTTAGAACGTTGAATCCACAATTTCTTATTGAAACAGGAAGAGTGTTGAATACTTCCCGTTAAGAGAGGCTTCGTTCAAAGAGTGATATTTCTAACATAGGGGATGAACTTCAGTATATCTTTAATTGTCTTATCTGTATGGAAGACAGAAAGAAACAGATACTGAAGATTTATTGGAAATGCTCAAATATGTTAAAATTCAACTCTTTTTCTTTGCAAAGATACACGCCGACATACTTCTTCAGTTCATTTTCTCACCATGATACTAAACGCGCATTAACTTTGCTAAACATGACTACTGCTTAAAATGCCCTTCTAACATTCTCATTGATACTCTTGGTTGTTGTTTTTTTTATTTGGATAACATGTCAGTTCCATGTTGACATTCAAAATATATTGTTTTGTTTACAATTTCAATGATTGTTGTTTCACTGGGTTTTTTTGTTAAACCACGTTTCATGTTTTGAGTTAGTCACATGCAATATGTAAAACTTTTGTGTGTCTCTAATGGTGTTTAGGAAATGAAATTTGCATTTGCTGCTGCTGCTGCTGCTGCTGCTGCTGCTGCTGCTGCTGCTGCTGCTGACAATGACTACAATCACTTTTACTAGGCCCCTACCACTTCTTTAATTAGAACTTTCACCAAACTTCTACTACTACAACGACTCCAAACTAGTATCCTTCATATCACTTTCAACTGTAGCTGCAATTTCTAACTTTTTTGTTTCGTTCTTACTATCATTTCTTGCCAGTGCCTTCACTTTGCTCTAACCATTTTTTTTTCTCCCCCAAAGGAGTGCTGTATTTCGTCAGCTGCACGGTCAACCCCATCCTATACAACGTCATCTCCCGCCGTTACCGTGTGGCTTTCCGCCGTACCATCTTCGGCCGCTGCGGCGCCCTCCCTCCTTCCTCCTCCGGGCAGGGCAGAGACAGCGGGGGTCTGCACAGCGACCTTCTGCTCCGGCACCGCTCTCTGCAACGAAGCGTCATCTCCCCTCCTCCCCGCCACGTCACCGCGTCCTAGGGCATCACGAGTCCTACCCTCTCCTCAACCCGAAGATCCTCGCTCCCCTCGCCTCATTCTTCACTCTGACGTCACCAGGGTGAGAAACGCGTCATCATCTTCACCACAGACCGGTGGTGACGTCATGAGGGAGGGTGTGATGAGCCGGGCTAAGCGTTTGAGCGGGTCGTTTTGTTCTTCGGTTCTGCTGAAATTAAGGAAGATGAGGTCTGATGAAAAACCGGCTGTGGAGGAGGAAGACCCTGTACCAGAGAAAGAGGAGAGTTGTGAGGGAGCGTCCAGAACAGTAGGTAGCGGCTACTGCAAGGTCAACATTGTGTGCTCGGAAGAGAGAAACTTGAGAAACTCCTTTTTAGGAGGGGTAGGCCTCAATTGCTCTTTGACCGCTCCTTCTCGTCTTCTCAGTAGCAGGAAAGACCAGAACGGTTATCTCAAAGAGTTCGATTCCAATTACAATTCATCACAGCATGACAACTGTCACAGAGACAAAGGAGACTCGAAAAACGCCAAAGTGGAAAGGTTTTGTTGTTCTTCTTCTCCTTCTAGAAGGGTTGTGAGTGTGTCGAAGCCTTTGAGGGAGACGAAACCTGTGTATAGACTGTGTCTTTCCGATTCTTTAGCGAAGAACTGTGAGGGTGTGGTGTTTAAGTATAACTGATCACATGACAACATTTTTTGTGAGACTTTCATCGGTGATGCTGTCTTAAATTTGTCTTGCCCCTTTCTGTCCTCGCTGGGACGTTGTCTCACGTCATGAAGTTTTTAAACTTGTTGCTCACATTATGATCATATCTATTTAGACTGTTTATGGTAGAACGTAGTCACATTATTTTTTTTCCTAAAATTCCAAGTGTATTTGGAATTTTCTATTTTGATTCCATCATTTCATAGAAATACTATTTTTGCATAACTCCTACTTAGTCGTGTAAAACCTACAAGAGAAGCTGGAAAGGACACGCCATTACGTTTCCCAGACACATCTGATGATGTAAAATGAACAAGAGAAGAGGAAGACTTAGTAAAAAAGAGCTGCGTAGTGTGCCACAGGCCTGCTGTTCTCACTGTGCCACAGGCTTACTATGCCACAGGCTCACTATGCCACAGGCTTACTATGTCACAGGCTCACTATGCCACAGGCTCACCATGCCAGAGGCTCACTGTGCCACAGGCTTACTATGCCACAGGCTCACTATGCCACAGGCTCACTATGTCACAGGCTCACTATGCCACAGGCTCACCATGCCAGAGGCTCACTGTGCCACAGGCTTACTATGCCACAGGCTCACTATGTCACAGGCTCACTATGCCACAGGCTCACCATGCCAGAGGCTCACTGTGCCACAGGCTTACTATGCCACAGGCTCACTATGCCACAGGCTCACCATGCCAGAGGCTCACTGTGCCACAGGCTTACTATGCCACAGGCTCACTATGCCACAGGCTTACTATGCCACAGGCTCACTATGCCACAGGCTTACTATGTCACAGGCTCACTATGCCACAGGCTCACCATGCCAGAGGCTCACTGTGCCACAGGCTTACTATGTCACAGGCTTACTATGCCACAGGGGGCGGATAGCCTAGTGGTCAGAACATTGCGCTGGCAATTTGAAGACCCGGGTTCGAGTCCGGTCGAGGAAATTTTCTTCCTGGAGTTAACATCAGTGCTGACTCCACTCTCCCCAAAAGTCCTTCGGATGAGACTTTAAACCGAGGCCCCGTGTGCGAACGCACGCAGAACATCTTGCGCACACGTTAAATCCTGTTCCGCTTTTCGTAAGAGTAGGCCATCGTGTGCCGGTGGGAACAGATGACATGATTTACAAAACTGCATACACACGGGGACCGGATGAAAAAAAGCATATGATTGCTTATTCTGTTATCCTCGACATAAAAGAATAAATAAATAAATAAATAAATAAATAAATAAAACAGGCTCACTATGCCACAGGCTCACCATGCCAGAGGCTCACTGTGCCACAGGCTCACTATGCCACAGGCTTACTATGCCACAGGCTCACTATGCCACAGGCTTACTATGCCACAGGCTCACTATGCCACAGGCTTACTGTGCCACAGGCTCACTATGCCTCAGATTCACTGTGCCATAGGCTCACTATGCCACAGGATTACTGTGCCGTAGGCTCATTATGGCAGAGGTTCACTATGGCAGGGGTTCACTATGCCACAGGCTCACTATGCCACAGGCTCACTGTTCCACAGGCTCACTACGCCACAGGCTTACTATACCACAGACTCACTTTGCTCACTGTTTATACCTGGGCATAAAAGTACATGTAGGCTCCAAAGACAGACAGATGGACGTTAGTGGAACATCAACTCAAATAACGCATGGACGTAAGTGACACATAAACTCAAATGACACATGGACGTTAGTGACACGTGGACTCAAATGACACATGGACGTTAGTGACACGTGAACTCAAATGACACATGGACGTTAGTGACACAAGAGCTTAAATGACACATGAACGTTTGTGGCAAATGAACTCAAATGACACATGGATGTTAGTGACACAAGAGCTCAAATGACACATGAACGTTAATGACACATGAGCTCAAATGACACATGGGCGTTAGTGGCAAATGAACTCAAATGACACATGGACGTTAGTGACACAAGAGCTCAAATGACACACGGACGTTAGTGACACATGAGCTCAAATGACACATGGACGTTAGTGGCAAATGAACTCAAATGACACATGGACGTTAGTGACACAAGAGCTCAAATGACACACGAACGTTAGTGACACATGAGCTCAAATGACACATGGACGTTAGTGGCAAATGAACCCAAATGACGCATGGAATTTAGTGGCAAATGAACTCAAAATGTCACATGGACACTAACGATGCAAGGACACCAAAGACATACGACACCAGTGATATTCAGACATTAGCAATTCCATTAGCAGGTGATCGTGAAAACAATCCTACTACTGACGCAGAATACCAATAGCACACGACACCAATGCAAAACGAATAGCAGCATCGTATGACATATGAATCACGAATGCCAAGGCGGAAGGGGGGGGGGGGGAGAGAGGAGGGGAGAGGGGGGGGGGGGGGGTTGGGGCTTTTTGCTCCTCTGCTAGAATTCTTAGGTTCACCAATGGTGAGATTTTGCGTATACGATTGGGGTTTTTGTTGTTGTCTTTTTGGCCTACCATAAAGGTAGCTGCATTCCAACTTCATTGATGTTTGATGGATATATTTGTTTCCGTAAACCACCGAACACTGACATGAATTACAGGGTCTTTAACGTTGATATTTAATCTTCCCGATGTGTGTATACACAAAAGGAATTAAGGCACTGGCAGGTCTGCACTTGAAGTTGACCTAGGAGAACGTCAAAATCCCCGCCCTTGAGTCACCAGATACTGCCGAGGTTCGAACCCATAACTTTACGTACCCTTGGAATTGAAGCCGAACGGTCTTCAACACTCAACTATAGCATCCATCTACAGAAGCTAGTGAAGCACGGTCACAAGTGACACCTTTTTTTCACCCTCCCCTTTTCCCTATCCCATCGTCTTGCAGACCGTGGGAGAGTACCACTGAAGACTTTGCAACCAGCTGCCTCCACCCCTTGCGGTCCTCAGGTTTCTGTGTCCAAAAAAAATGATACACAGGCCCCACTAAAATATGCTGTCAGTGATATGCATTGATACATGTGGCATAGCAGGCCTGTGGCACAATGTGTATATGACAAAGCGAACAAGTGGTATGGTGTAGCTGGTACTGGGAATAGCAGAACAGATGCAAACAATTAGTTGTATCATGCAATAGTATAGTGCAGAGAACACAATTTTGATAAGCACCACTTACATCTGAAGAAACGAAATAAATTAGAAAAGGCTTTTAAGCAGGTATTGAATTCGCCTGTTTTTTGTTTTTGTTTTTTTAAACAGGTATTGAATTCGCCTGGGGGTTGTTTTTTTTTCGTTCCATGCTAGGAGTGCCTAGGCTCACAAATGGTGAGATTTTTGCGTATGTGGCCGTTTTTACCCACCATGAAGGCTGCCGCACTCCGACGTCGGGGATGGAATTGCCTTATCAAACTCATTGGCACAATGCCAAAGCTTAAGCTTACGCTTCTACATACTGTCAGCTCAACAAGACATTCCGAAGCTCAAGCGTTGTTAGAACTTGAAGGCGTGTTTTTTTTGTTTTTTTGTTTTTTTAATGCACTTACTAGGTTTAGATCCAAGGGAGATTACATTGACACTGAAGAAATCATTTCCTATACAAAGTTGTATTCCTTTGACCATAAACTGATACAGACTTTTGTTAGGAACATTTTTCTTTTTAAAAGTTTCTTTTGACCAACACACCAAAAGTGGATCGGTGGTCTAGCAATGCACCTGCCTAGAATGCCAAAAAGTCCAGGTCAATCTACGATTGTGCTGGAAACTTTTCCCCCTATCCACTAGACCGTAAGTGGTGGTCTGGGAGCTAGTCTTTGAATGAGATGATAAACCGAGGTCCCCTGTACAACACGCATAAGGCACGTGAAAGAACCCACGGCAACAAGAGGTTGTCCCTGGCAAAATTCTTTTTAAAAAAATGCACACACAAAAACACAAAAAAAATCGCCGTTCTGCTAGGGAAACAAATACAGTTGCAAACAGGAAAAGAAAAAAATGAAGGGTGTTGCTGTTCTTGTGGTGACACAGTCTCCCTGGGAGAGCAGCCCGAATTTCATGCAGAGAAATCTGCCGTGACTTAAACTCTGTCCAGTACTGTCACATTTTTTTCTGCTCTTTTCGGCATGTAGATTAATATATTTCTCAAACTAATTTACAAGACTCATGGAGCATTGCTTTGGTGTGAAATATTCTGAGCTTTTTCCCCCATTGGATCAATTAGCAAGTATGACATGACTCGAAGTGTAAAAACACATCTTTCAATTTTTTTATGTCTTTTTTTTTGGCATTTATTGGTATCATTTGAAAACTTCAGAACAAAATCAGAATCTACAAACGGAACAGATGTTCATGAGTTGTGAATGTAGAAGACAAAATAAACTTTTAATCCTATACAGTTTTGTATGGTTTTGTTCTGACGTGAAAGTATGTTGGCTTTGGATGATATACCCAACAGCTCTCCTCACAGCAGAATGAACATGGCAAGTTGCTCCGTCTCCATGAGTTACAATCCGACAGTCACCACATTATCTTAATCCATGACAGTCACCACAATTACCTTTTAATCCATGACAGTCACCACAGTTACTTTTAATCCATGACAGTCCCACAGTTCTTTAATCCACGACAGTCACCAAGTTATCTTTTAATCCATGACAGTCACCAACATTAATTTTTTTATTCCTCAACCATGACATTTTCAGCCTTCAGTCCATGACAGTTACTACATCTAAATGTGTTTATATCATCTGTTCTTACTTGTACAGGGTCTTACCGCATGGATGGTCTACTCTTTCAAAAAGCAAAACGGTTTTAGTGGATGTGCGCAAGATATTCTGCATGCGTTCGCAAACAGGACCTAGTTTTTTATAGTCTCATTCAAAGGACTTTCGGAGGAGTGGAGTCGGTGCTGATGTTGCCTCCAGGGGAAACAAAATCCCCTTGAACAGGTGTCTCGATTCCTGGCTACTTTTATCGTATTTATTTATTTTTATGTGTTATTTTATTCTTTTATATCGAGATAATGGAATAAACACCCTTGTGCTTTTTTTATTTTTTACATCCAGTCCTCGTATGTATGCAGTTTTGTAAATGTCATCTGTTCCCACCGGCACACGATGGCCTACTCTTACGAAAAGTGGAACATGATTTACGTGTGCGCAAGATGTTCTGCGTGCGTTCGCACACGGGGCCTCGGTTTATAGTCTCATCTGAAGGACTTTGCTATCAAATCACAAGTGCAACACTCTAACCACCAGGCTATCCTGTCCTCCCCTCACCCCAATGTTCCCATAATGGGTTTTTAACGTGTGCGTAAAATGTTACATGCGCGTTTGCAACAGACAAGACACAACAGGACCTCAGTTTAAAGTCTTATTTAAAAGATGTTGACGACAACTAGAAGTTGAAGAAAGAAAAGAGAACATGATTACATCACAAGGGGGTAAAGAACGGCTATACTAAAAGATGGGGAAAAAAAAGAGAGATAGAGTATATCTAGAACATACAGAGTTAAGAACTGCTCTAACTAAGAAGATGAGGGGGAAAAAAGAGAGTATGATTAGAAGACACACAGAGAAAAGATCTGCTGTGATTAACTGATGAAGAAAGAGAGAGTATGATTAGAACACACAGAGCAAAGAACTGCTGTGATTCACTGATGAAGAAAGAGAGAGCATGAGTAGGTCGCAAAGGCAAAGTACTGCTCCCCATGGGAGAACAACGCGTTATTTGCATGACCTCCAGCAAAGTCATGTCCTGTACCATGCCCTACATACTCTGGTCATGGGACCCACACCTTCCATAGTTGAAGTCATCGTGGCCATCAGCGCGTGAACGTGTATGAGCGCGCATGCACGCACGCCACACACACACACACACACACACACTCACACACACACACACTCTCTCTCTCTCTATCACACATACACACACACATACACACACACACACACCACACACACACACACACACACACACACACACACACACACACACACACCACACACACACACACACACACACACACACACACACACACACACACACACACACACGTTAAATCCTGTTCCGCTTTTCGTAAGAGTAGGCCATTGTGTGCCGGTGGGAATAGATGACAAGATTAACAGAATTGCATACACATCGGGGAGTGGATGTAATAAAAAAAAAACACGAGTGCTTAGTCCATTATCCTACTCGATATAAAAGAATAAATAAATAAAAGATAAATAAAACGCACCCACCACACACACACACACACACACACACACACACACACACACACACACACACACACACACACACACACACACACAAACACAAAACACATACAACACACACAACACACTGATGAAGGAATAAAATAAATGAAGGAACTAATAAGGAGACAGAGACTGACGGAGAGGGGATTGTCAAAGCACTCAAGTTCACTTATGCTCGATATACCCGGGTTGAACCAAGGGATCAAGCCACTAGGTCAGAAGAAAAAGACTGCTGACAATCCTGGTTAATGCCCTTAGAAGATCAAAGATCTCTCTCTCCTCTCTCTCTCTCTCTCTCTCTCTCTCTCTCTCTCTCTCTCTCTCTCTCTCTCTCTCTCTCTCTCTCTCTCCTCTCTTCTATCATCTCTCTATCTTCTACTCATCTATCTCTATCTCTATCTCTCTTTTATCTCCATCTCTCTCTCTCTCCATCTCTCTCTCTCTCTCTCTCTCTCTCAGTCTCCATCTGTCTCTGTCTGTCTTCTGTCTGTCTGTCTGTCTGTCTGTCTGTCTGTCTGTCTGTCTGTCTCTCATGCTATGTTGAAAAAACTTCAACCTTGACTATTAATTAGAAACTATATAAAGGGCTGAAAAAAACAACAAAAAACAACAGACAAAACCCCTTTCAAGTAAAACAAGGTTTTGATTCTTAAGTACAGCCTATTAAGCAATATAGGGACATAAAGTTATAGGGTAATCAGCCAACCATCAATCCAACCAGCCAGGTAACCAGCCAACCAACAAACCAAACAAACAAACAACCTACCAACCAAATGACCAGTCAACCAGCCAATCCACCAACCAGCTCACTCAGAACTAAGCAAGTGGTGACTGTGTGTAAAAAAAAACAAACAACACTCTAGTCAATTATCTTCGAAAGAGAAGAGTAACAGATAAGTAAGTATAAACAAACACTCCAACCCACCTACCAGCCCAGCCAACTCATTCACTGACTTATTCACTCATCAACCAACCAACCAATCAATTAATCAACCAACTATCTAGTTGGCTGTGACAAATGAACATCAATATGAACCATCCTTAACAAAATGGGCCAATTACGTGAGGGAAAAAACTAGGACAAACTACTAAAATTGTTAATGTTGCCCATGGGGAAAGAAGGCCATTTAGATGGGGAGCTTCCCAAGATGTCTTGCATAGATTTTCTCCATAAAAAACAGCAACTTCATGTGATCAAATTATTATGTAAGATTTTTTTTCTTGTCGACACACACCAAACTGTTCACACTATTGGTTTAGTAATTGCATGGAATTAGTATCTAGTACTTTAATCTGTTTAAGGAAAGCATTAAAAAGGTTGAATATCTGTAAAACGATTCATGCAATGATACACTTTTTTTTTAGCATAAACCTCTTCTATGGAACAATAAACCTTAATTCGCTCTAAAAAAAAAAAAACAACACCCACAAACTTCATCTCTCTCTCTCTCTCTCTCTCTCTCTCCCTCCTCCCTCTCTCTCTCACTCTCTCTCATAAACACATCTATTGTTTTAATTTCTTCCGGTTCGTTTAATTTCAGCTTTTCATTACATGCGTGGATACATTCATGATACCATCTGCAATTTCTGTATTTCATTACATGCGTGGATAGAGCCATCATATCTTCTGTAATTTCAGGTGTGTGGGGGTTTTTTTTAATCCCATCATGCATACAATCCTATCTATTGTATGACATTATCGGTATCGGTACTTATTGCGTTATCGTTCTCATTCATCCTGAAAATACGTAATAAATGTGCAGCTGTCACCGCTCCATATAGATGGAAATCAATGGCTGTCAGTCTGATGCTATCATGGTGCTGCAGGGGAGGTTATCCCGGTTTGCTTGGCAGAGGTTTTGACAAGACAAATGACAATTATGGCCCTTATTTGTGCTTGAACAATGGGACGCAACTAAGGGCCTAACTTAAAAACAGACCAAATACGGGGCAAAATGGAAAAAAAAACAAAACAGAAGAGGAAAAAGAAATATGTTTGCTTACTTATTAATACTGTTTGGTTCTGTCTGTTAATGTTTTGTTTGTTTGTTTGCTTGCTTTTGTGTGTGCTTTTTTTAGTCGGGGTTTTATTTGTTTGTTTTCCCCTATGGGATGCTGGGGCCTGTCAGGGGGCCTAGCATCTCATTATTAAATTGCATAACTCTAGTTACAGAAATACGACCTTTTCTATGCGTTCCCCCAATAGATCATCAAATGTTTGATAATAATTTAATTTACTAACTACATTAACAACTTGGGGGCCTAGCATTCTCACCTTCCAGAGATTCTGTGCTAGCAATTCCCTCTTTTCGATCACTCTCTTTGTTTCTGCTTTGTTTCTTTTCTTCCTGTCACTTCTCTTGTCTATTTTCTACCTTCTTGGTCCATTCTCCTGTTGCTTTTTTTGTCAAGAAAGACTTAAAAGATAACGATTCTCTCCCATGCCAAAGTGGGATATGCTGAACCTGACTTGTCAGGCGCTTAACGGCAGCGAGACACATAAATCATTTGCTCATATGACAGACAGCAACAGTTACTGTCAGAGCGTTCGACAAAGGAGAAGAAGCAGTTGGCTTATTTGTTTTGCTCCTTTCCCCGTTAATAAGCACACAGCCATGTGGTGTATATCTGTGTAATTTGTTGTTGTTGGGTTGTTGTTTTGGTTTTGTTTTTTTAGATCATCTGAGGGAATGACCGATGTCCACAGGGCTTGATAACGCCATGTAGGAGGTAAAGCAAAACCAGCCGCCATGGCGCAGTAGTTAGCGTCTTGGATTGTAGACTAGAAGGTTGCGGGTTTAAATCCCATAAGAGCTGTAGGGATTTTTCGGACTGTGCCCGGCTTCTACCCAGAGTGAGTGTGCTGTGGGCTTATTGGGGAGACTGGGACAACTCCATTGCTTCATTTATTTTACGGATGCGAGTTTGAGAGTGTTGCTCAAAGTACCTGACCAACAGCTACACTGCATGTGTCTGTATCTCTCAGGCCCGGTTTAACGCCGGGATGTTTTATAATAGTAAGCGTAGAGTTCAACCCTGTCAAGTAGCCTCAAAGCACCTGCACTTTCATAGCAGCAAAACTGCATCATCCTCATTATCACTGACCATGATGCAATAAAAAGCCTCTGAATTTGGTGGTCCTAGTTGCTCTAGTATCACGGTGACCTCAACTTGGGTTTCCACAAAGGCTTCTGTACCTGTGGTGAGTTTGTGTCAAAACTTTTGAGGTTGGAGGTTCACGGTGGAAGGTAACTAAGTTAGAAGGACTTTGTGATGGTTGTCATCTTGGATGGGTAACTCACTCAGTCTGGCTTCCCGACTGAGCTAATATTGTCGTCAGTAGAGGGCCTAGTAGATGGTCCCCTGCATATGTTAGCTTAGAATAGGCACCACTGAACACCACCAAGGTGACTCTGCAGCAATGCAGGGCCCCTCTGGCTGGTGGCCCCACGGTGGCCTGATATTGATGGGCTCCCTGTGGACTGTAATGATGGAGATGACGAATAAAGCAAGGGACGTGATGTCTTTCACCAGCGCTGTTTTATGGGCCAGGATTGGTTGATTCAAGACACTGTTTCACACACTGAACTCTTTGCTAGTGGGGATGATTGGTGAGTGTAAATGTTAGATGTTGACAAGGATACTTGGGGATTTGGGTTGTACAGAAATGTCAACGTGTTATTTATTTATTTTTATTTATTTATTTATTTATTTATTTATTTATTTATTTATTTATTTATTTATTTATTTATTCTTTTATATCGAGGATAATGGAATAAGCACTCATATGCTTTTTACATTCAGTCCCCGTGTGTATGCAGTTTGTAAATCTTGTCATCTGTTCCCACTGGCACACGATGGCCCACTCTTACGAGAAGCGGAACAGGATTTATCGTGTGCGGAAGAGGTTAAGCGCAGGGTGTGTTATAACTTACTAATTTAAATCTTGTCATTCTATTCTTTTCCTCTCTCTCTCTCTCTCTCTCTCTCTCTCTCTCTCTCTCTCTCTCTCTCTCTCTCTCTCTCTCTCTCTCTCTCTTCTCTCTCTCTCTCTCTCTCTCTCTTCTTTCTTTCTTTCTTTCTTTTCTTCTTTCTCCCCCGTTGCACACTCAGACAGCAACTACCTCTCAAAATCTTTTATCTGATGTTTCTGATTTCCAAACAGGGCAGCAGAAATAGCATGTCTCCCCCGTACAGTCGATCGATCAGGTTACAAACACCACCATCAACGTGAAAGAGATGACAAACTACCCGACAAAAACCCAAGATCAGGTCTTGTCTACTTCTTACAGCCCGGGCTGCACGTGTCAGGGATGTGGAACAGCCTCATGGCAGCGTTACCCAATCCCTTACATTTCCCTGACTCCTAGCGCTACCAGCCATGCCATGCCTGGCTTAGCTAAGATCACACACACAGCTTACTTTCTGCAGGTAGGTACCTGAAGTATTGCAGCACTTTACGCATCCTGAAGAACGTGAGTGAAATAAGGAGTGGAGGAATTAGGTCTGTACTAGGGGGAAAACCCGGGTCGTTACGGAAATCCCGTGGATGGACTACCGTGCTGGTTGCAGCATTGCTTTCCCCGAAGATTACGTTAAGCACGACTGCATGTGGATGAATGCAGGAAGAGTGAGGCAGAAGAGATGTTGTACATTACCCCAGTGTACCACGGTGTGATTTTCGGGAGTTATTAACTTCTTCTTTGACTCCTTGTGGAGTCGTTAGGTTACTGTGCTGTGTTTTTTTGCAGGCGGTGGTCTCTTGGATATGTAAAGGTGAGCCTTGGTGGAGCCCATGCAACCTAGATAGCAGGTTGCATGCTGGGTAGGAGTGTGTCGTTCATATTGCCAGACTCAGTTGGTCTGCTCTTCTATAAAAAAAAAAGTATGCCTTCACATTCAGGACATCAGTTATTAGTCATATCTGTCTGTCTGTCTGTCTGTCTGTATGTCTGTCTGTG
>CM060333.1:18136221-18143721 GCA_030674155.1 Stramonita haemastoma
AGAGGGGAGAGAGAGAAAAGAAGAGAGAGAGAGAGAGACAGAGAGACAGAGACAGAGACAGAGACAGAGACAGAGACAGAGACACAGAGACGAGACAGAGAAACAGACAGACAGAGAAACAGACAGACAGACATACAAACAGAGACAGACAGACAGACAGACAGACAAACACACACACAAAGACAGACAAAAAGACAGAGCGCAAGACAGACAGAGACATTCGTTTAGCTTTGATGAAAATTGTGTGAAATTTACTTTAATTGGTTTGAAGAGCTCATTAGCTGGCTTTTTGATAGCTATTTTGAGGTGTAGACTAATGACTTTTAATGCCTGAAGATGGAGAGGTTTTCACAGTTATTAGAGCGTCCTACCAATTATCTAAAGGATGCAGGTTCGAACCCAAGTCACCCCGAAGCCGTCTGATCGAGTTGGGTTTTTTTTCTCTTTGAGATAACATTGGTTTTTTGTTTTATTCACTTGCAATTTTTTTTTGTATGGAAGTACATATTATGAGAGCATATGATACAGCTGAATGGTCAGACTATTTGCTCTCAACAAATTAATATTATGCAGCGTTGAGTTTGATTGCTTCGTAGATGGGTAACCGTTTGTGCTGTTTGGCTTCATCACAGTCCTCCAGTTCACCAAGCTGTGAATAGATACCTTTCCTTTTTAGGGTCAGAGAAGGTAAAGTAGCGAGGGAGAGGAGATGGATGCCCCCCTTAATATGTTGGCTATTAGAGAAAGCTAAATTATCTGACACTTTGCTTCACACACAACGACCACATAAGGGAGGTGATCTTAGCCGTGCAGTAGTATAAATTTGCCTCATTGTACTGTTACTAATCCACGAAAGTACAGACTGGTCCCAATGAAATTTCATCTAGTTCTAAAAGTTTTTTAAAATCCTTTTGACCTGAATCGGCTGCATAAAAAATCGCCTTTTGACACGGTAACGTGGCTCGTTCATGTTTAGTCATGTATTACTTGGTGATGGTTGCATATTGTTCTGCATTATTCCTCTGTAATAAATGTTTTTCCTGTTTACTTTTTTACGTACGGCTTGTAACCCACATGATTTTCTCTGTTTGTGAGATAATAAAAATGTTTGAATAGTGAATTGAGTTGAATGATGAATTTCTCATTATTTCGCATCCTGCTCTCATCACTGGAGAACGCAGCATATTGAGAAGGGCAGCTCTACAATCACAGAACTGTGGGGGTGGATGAACTGCGGTCGGATGATTCCTTAGAACGCGATTTGATCGGACATCGGTAGTCAGCTGAGGCAACTGCAGTTGTGTGACGGGTGACCAAAGTGATTGCCTGTCGTCAAACTGACTTGTGGAGTTGGAGCACTGCACTGACTTTTTCAGGTGATGCATCTTGGCTAGTTTGAAGCTGGTGGAGCCCACCTTCTTACAGATTGCGGGATGCATGCTGGGTATGTTTGTGTCATTCATATCACCAGCTACAGGTGGTCCGCTCTTTTATTTATTTGTTTTATTTTATTCTTTATATCGAGGATTATGGAATACCAAAGATAGATGGGTACTTGCGTGAAATGCTCTTTCTACGTTACGTTACATATGAGATTTTCATATTATTGTTTCATGGAAACGATTTTCAGGGAATGGGTTCAGGTTGAAACTAATGTTACTCCAGAGGGAATACATCCTCTCTAATAGACAACACTGCAGAGATTTGTATCAGCATTTCAAGATGGCATCAGATTGCTGGTTTGATGAATTAACCTGTCCCTTATTGCAGCCTTACTTTTTTTTTTAGATTATCATACGTAACTATGTACTGGATAGTTCGGGATGTTAGCATTGCTGCTTGAAACGTGAAATGTGTTCTTTGTTTCTTTCTTTTACTTCACTGGAGAAAACTGACAAACACTGATACAGATATGATTTCAGGATTACATGAGTAAATAGTCTTAGATACAATAACAAAATAGATCTGAGCGCAGCGCAGACAGAAAAATAGTATCAGAACATAAATCACCATACAATCACAAAAGAGTTTGGAGCACGATCCGTCACAGCTGTAATGAACAGTATCCCATCTCCAGATATAAGCTTCCTTCAACTTTTCCTATCCCATAGTCAATTTGCAACCAGCTTCCTCCACTCCTCGGGGTTTGCACCTTTCGTTCTCCTCAAGGCCAGTCCACTCCTGATGTTATCCTCCTCTCTCTCTCTCTCTCTCTCTCTTCTCTCTCTCTCTCATCTACTCTCTCTCTCTCTCTCTCTCTATATATATATATAATATATATATATATATATATAATATATAATTAAATTCTGAAGAACGTAGCTGAAACCAATGGTAATGGCTTGGGACAAAAAATTAGATAAATTATATAAACTTATCACCATCCATTACATTCTTCATCCTTTCACCTTTCCCTCATCCCCTTTTCAGTACATTCTTAAGTGAATGTACCATTGTCTAAATCACCTTGTAGTGAATGGACATTAAACTAATGAGTAGAAGAAGAAGAAACATTTCCTAGAACAGACGCTTCAGCAGTCTAAACTATCATCAGTTTACTGGTCTGACAGACAAAGCACAAGTAACAGCTTCCGATAATAATAATCCTCATCATTCTCATGCCTGCAGTAATCCGTGTAAAATGTTCACCAACACTTATGTGGTAGAGGCATACATGTTTGTGCTGGTGACATCTTCTGCTTGGTTGATACCAAATTAATCATGTCTGATTTTGTTTTGGCCCAGAAGATTGCGCAGAGAATGAAAAGACTTGTAGCAACATATTCAACATCCATAATCAGAATTAGTGCGAACACAGAACCATACACACATGCAATCACTCTCTTTCTGTCTCTCTGTCTTGGTCTATTTGTCTGTCTGTCTGTCTTTTTGTCTTTCTGTACGTCTGTCTTTCTGTCTCTGTCTCTCTCTCACACACACTCTTACACACACACACACACACACACACACACACACACAACACACACACACACACACACACACACACACACACACACACACACACACACACACACTCCCACCCCACCCCTACCCCTACCCCCTCCTCCACCCCTCCACACCAACCACCGCACTATCAAGGCAAAACTACCAGAACAAAGAAGGCTTGACAATCATAATAACAGTACAGTATTTCAGCAACAACAAAACCAAACCAAAAAAAAACCACCTTAAAAGAGTCATGAGACCCAAATATAGCCTTGACCTTGGGAGAGAGAGAGAGGCGCCCAAAAAACAAGACAACAAAAAAAAACCACAAAGAAATTCAGCCGTGATATCTTCAGTTTAACGTCTATTCACATTAATTTAGTGATTTTAGACAGAAATTCAGCCGTGTTCAGCCGTGTTCACCACCACACAACAACAAAAAAAAACAAATCCCCAATCCCCACCAAATCCTTCACGAAGATCGTCCAGAAGGCATCTTCGCCTGCCGTCATACTGTAGAACTATCCACCTCGCAGCAGTTCCCGTTGGGCTGCGTTCTAGTGCGGACCACCAGACGATTGTTGGTGTGCATGGAGGCTGAGGTGGAGTGGGGGGTGGAGCGGTACACGCTCGTCTCCAGGTAGTCGGCGTTCCTCACGCGCAGGCAGCGGTACAACGTGCGCTTGAAAAACTTGCGGTACTTGCGGGACATGAGGTTGTAGAGGATGGGGTTGATGGTGGAGTTGAAGTAGTACAGCACGCCTGGTGACAGAGAAGAGAAGAGAGAGAAAAAAGTGATGTATTTATTTATTTATTTATTTATTATTTTTTTATTTTATTTTTATTTTATTTTATTATTATTATTTTTTTAATTTTTTTAAAATCTATTTATTTTATTTTATTTTATTTTATTCATTCTTTTATTTATTTATTTCTCATTTTCTTTAATTCCTTTATGTTATCGAAGATATGGAATAAGCGTGTGCCGGTGGGAACAGATGACAATATTTACAAAATTGCATACACACGGGGACGGATAAAAAAGTACATGATTGCTTATTCTGTTATCCTCGATATAAAAGAATTAATAATAATAATAATAATAATAACAATATATAATAATAATAATAATAATATAATAATATATATAATAATATAATATAATAATAATAATAATAATAATATAATAAAGCACTCTGTGTTGTTGTATTTTTGTTTTTTACATCCAGCCCCCGTCTGTATGCAGTTTTTTTGTGAATCTTGTCATCTGTTCCCCACCATACCGGCACACAACGGCCTACTCGTACGAAAAGCGGAACAGGATTTAAGTTGTGCATGATATTCTGTAGAATACAGTATGATTGTTTTAAAAATACTATACACGTGTGTATCGAGCATGGTTACCAGTTGGTTGGGTGACCGTTTGTGCGCCTTGGCTTCAGTACAGTCCCCCCAGTCCACCCAGCTGTAAATGGGCACCCGCCCTCTTTAGGGTCAGGGAAGTGTTAAAGCAGCAAGAGAGTGGAGATGGGCACCGCCCTCACTATTTCTGGCCCCTAGAGAGGGTGAGGTCTCAATAACCAAAGTCATCAAAGACAGGTTTGATCAAGAAAAATAGTACGTTAAGGGAATATATATAATGCTTATATCTTTTTAAGTGTTTTAAGGTAACTGTCAGGGTGATACCCTTACACCGATGCTATTTGTAGTTTAGTCTAACAGTTGTTCAAGGTATATTTTTACAATGTAAATGTCCGTATAGTTTGAGCTCGTTTAACACTGTGATGTAGTGAATTAAGGAATGCAGAGTGCAGATCTTTCAAGAAGTTTTTAAGCACTATGCGTTTCCGTAGTGCTGTTTGAATACCCTCATCCTAACTAACTGTCAAACAATGACAGAAAATTGTTTCCTCTCTCTTCTATCCTCTGCGTTTCTCTAGTGGGTTGGGTGCATAGTGCTTGTAACTCTGTAGAGGTCTGCCCGCTGGCTTTTGTCGATACATTCCTCCTTCAAATATTGTTTCCAATTCACTGATCCCTACTATTCTATTTTTTCTTTAAAGATGACCTTATCCAGCTAGGGTTTTCTGTGCCCTTCCTTGCTTCCTTTGTGCTTCAGAGTTTATAGATTCATGGAGACAGGAGTTGGAGAGACGTTGAGATGGCTTAAAGATTATGTGTATAGCGTTATCTGAAGAGGACTTAGCAACTGGCGACCTACGTAAATTGAATCGACCAAACGCCACTGAACACTCCCAAAGTGACCCAGCAGAAGTGCAGGGCCGTTTCCAATCGATGGCCTTGCAGAGGTGGAATATTGATAGCTCATTGCAAACCTCGAAATCAGTCCCTAAATCGGATACTTCCACTGGGGACTGCAATATAACCAAACCAGCCAGAACCTCGAAATCTGAAGGTATGACCAACACATAAAGGAGCGTAGATATGACTGGCGATGAGATCAGAAAGAGCGACATGGGAACAGTAAAACTGTCTGCCACGGAAGATGAGACCAGCAGAAAGACAGACAGACAGACAGAATAGCAGACAGACAAAAGAGATTCTGAGGTCCAAATATAACATAAACAACCTACGAATGAAGGGAACAAAAAGATTAAAGAGAAAGAAGAAGAAGTCAGAAAAGAGGAGGAGGAGGAAGAAGAAGTCTCATTTCCTTACTGTCTAGACAAAGGCTAATAACTCGCCATCTCACATAACTCGCCCGATTCTGCTCTGGAAATCTATTACAGTCAACAAGGCAACCACATGCTTAGTCTTTCTTTCTCTCTCTCTCTCTTTCTCTCTCCACAAGGAATTGGCTTTTTTTTGTTTATGAATTTAGCACGATATCAGTATTGTTGTTTCCTCAATCTCCCGCACTTCACGTATGGTGAACCTGAGGCCATTGTACATAATTATGTAACCTGTTCAGAGTTCAGAGTTCAGAGTTTCTCTCTCTCTCTCTCTCTCTCTCTCTCTCTCTCTCTCTCTCTCTCTCTCTCTCTCTCTCTCTCTCTCTCTCTCTCTCTCTCTCTCTCTCTCTCTCTCTCTCTCTCTCAAATAACAAATAACATCATTTAAAAGAGGTCAGTTTAATCTAAAAGGACACATGTTCACACTTGATATGTTTTAGCAGTTGCCATATATGTCATGAGGTTTCATTTTATTTTTGCATTATTTGCTTTGCTTTGCTATGCTTTGTTTACCCCATTCTTGGGGCTGGTGGCCTGAAGAATAAATCTTGTTCATGTTCATGTTCATGTTCATGTTCATGTTCTCTCTCTCTCTCTCTCTCTCTCTCTCTCTCTCTCTCCTCTCTCTCTCTCTCTCTCTCTCTCTCTCTCTCTCTCTCTCTCTCTCTCTCTCTCTCTCTCTCTCTATCTCTCTATCTATCTATCTATCTATCTATCTATCTATCTATCTATCTATCTATATATATATATATATATATATATATACATATATATATATATATATATAGATAGATATATATGTGACGCTCCACCACATAATGAGACGGAGTGCACATGAGGTCAATTTTTAGTTATTGACATGTTATTAATGTGCAATAAAGTGGCTATCAAATACAACAAGCAGATTGAAAATCGGACAATTCTGTGCAACATTATTACAAATTGAAATGATAGACTGCAGGATGTGACAAAATGAGAAACGGGCAAATTTATTTTAGTAACAGGTTGTCAGAATGAGTGCTTTGGTATTTTCAAAACACATTTAAAAGCAAAAGGAATAAAAACTATACCTTGATATTTCATTATAAGATAGATAAACAGATCTAGTTTAATAATCAATCAAAATCACAAAATTGACAACTTGACCCCCACCTGCCTTTAATGGCTCCTAGCGCAAAATTAGGTAATGTGCTAAGCGACTCATTTCGTGGTGGAGCGCCACATATATATATATATATATATATATATATATATATATATATTATATATATATATATATATATATATATATATATATATATATATATATATATATATATATATGTATATATATATATATATATATATATATATATATATATGTATATATATATATATATATGAGGTCATATATTTTCGTTTCTGAATGAGTGCCTTTTTATATAATTACCTTATTATTGTGTCTCTGTCTTATTTCTTGCCTGTTGTTTGATACTTGGTATGGTTTCTTGCTCTTGGTGTTTGGATCATTATTATTCTTGTTGTTTAGTTAGAGGTTATTTTGTCATCTTGATGTTATCCCTGAAAAGGGCAGGGACTGGATGTAAAAAAGCGCAATAGCGCTTATTCATTATCATCGAATAAAAGAATTTGCCTTGCCTTACCTTGCCTTGCCTTGCCTCTGTCTATCTCTCTCTTCGTCTGTCTGTCTCTGTCTCTGTCTCTCACTCTCTCTCTCTCTCACTCTCTTTCCCCCGCCCCTTCCTCTCCTACTCCCCACCCACAAAAGGAACGACAAACGAGGCGAGATGTGTTTATACATGGTTTATATCTGGCAGTTTTATATCAGATCAGAGGTTGCAGGGATAGCCTTGTGGTTAGA
>CM060333.1:18148721-18161221 GCA_030674155.1 Stramonita haemastoma
AAGATGTTTTTGGTGCGTTCGCACACGGGGCCTCGGTTTATAGTTTCATCCGAACGACTTTTGGGGAGAGTGGAGTCCGCACTGATGTTAATTCCAGGAGAAAAATCTCCTCGACCGGGAATCGAACCCGGGTCGTCAAATTGCGAGCGCAATGTTCTGACCACTAGGCTATCCCATCCCTCCCGCTGTGTGTGTGTGTGTGTGTGTGTGTGTGTGTGTGGGGTGTGTGTGTGTGTGTGTGTGTGTGTGTGTGTGTGTGTGTGTGTGTGTGTGTGTGTGTGTTGTATGCGTTGTGTGTGTGTATGTGTGTATCAATGTGTGTGTGTATGTGCGTGTGTTTGTGTCGGTGTGTGTGTGTGTGTGTGTGTGTGTGTGTGTGTGTGTGTGTGTGTTTGTGTGTGTGTGTAGGTGTGTATGTGTGTGTGTATGTGTGTGTGTAGGTGTGCGTGTGTCGATGTATGGGTGGACGTTTCTGTATTCTTTCCCCTTGTCCTTACTTTGTAACCCCTGTCTGTGTCCTTCGGGCTAATTTGAAGGAAAACGTCAAGAGTGATTTTAAAGCAGCTGCGGTAATTCCCCTGTTCTGTCCATACAGACTTTGGCCTCTGTGGGTGTTGTCTATAAACTCCCTCTCCTCTCTTTGCTGTCCGTTCCCCTTTCTGTCTTTCTTTCTTTGTGTCTTTCTTTCTTTCTTTCTTTCTTTCTTCTTCTTCTTTCTTTCTTTCTTTCTTCTTTCTTTCTTTCTTCTTTCTTTCTTTCTTCTCTTTCTTTCTTTCTTTTCTTCTTTCTTTTTTTTTCTTTCTTCTTTCCTTTCTTTCTTTCTTTCTTCGTGTATGCGTCTGTCTGTGTGTCTACCTGTTTGTCTGTATGTTTGTATGTCTGTCTGTTTCTGTCTGTCTGTCTGTCTCTCACTCTCTCTCTCTCTTTCTCTCTCTTTATGTCTGTGTGTCTGTCTCTCTTTCTCTCTGTCTGTCTGTCTGTTCTCTGTCTTTTCTCTGTCTGTCTGTCTGTCTGTCTGTCTGTCTGTCTGTCTGTCTGTCTGTCTCTCTCTCTCTCTCTCTCTCTCTCTCTCTCTCTCTCTCTCTCTCTCTCTCTCTTCCTCTGTCTGTCTGTCTGTCTGTCTGTCTGTCTGTCTCTGAGAGTCAGAAGTGGGACGCTAAGCCACAACAATGGCCTTTGTGAACGCACTTGTTTTCTTGGCTGAGTCCATTAGCAGATGACTGGACTCTCCATGACAGAGGGAGATGGCCCTAAACACCCTTTGGACAGCTAATGACATTGCCCACCAGAAAATGTCCCCAAATGGCACTACTCGATGGTGTGTGTCCTTCGCCCTCAGACCAGGTTTGTTTTTTCACTTTTACATGTTTACTTCATACCATGCTGCAATTCACTGTGTTGCGCTTCTACATCTTTTGCTTCATACCACGCTGCAATACTATTGCAATACAATTTTACATCTTTACGTCATACCACGCTGCAATATACTTCTACATCTTTGCTTCATACCACGCTGCAATACTATTGCAATACACTTCAATACCATTTTACATCTTTACGTCATACCACACCGCAATACACTTTACATCTTTACTCCATACCACACTGCTGTATACTTCTGCATCTTTACTTCATACCACGCTGCAATACAATTGCATTACATTTCAATACCGTTTTACATCTTTACGTCATACCACACCGCAATACACTGTACATCTTACTCCATGCCGCACTGCTATACACTTCTATATCTTTACTTCATACCATGCTGTAATAAACTGCAATAGCACTTCCGTATCTTTACTTCATACCACACTGAATTACTATTTTACATCTTTACTTCCTATCACACCTGTCTTAAGTCTGTGATGGGGTGGTAATTAGATTACCTCCCATGCGATCAGAGCCCTGTCGCAGCATTGTGTTACCGGACACACCTGCGAATTGTGCGATGCTCTGTTTCCTTGGGTGGTGGTCGAAAGCTCTCCATTACATACTCTTTGCCTTCATTGTGATGGTAGAATTTAAGCAACCTCTTTTTAGAGGTCATGTCATAACTGGCTAACTGTTCCCACCCGAGAAGCTGTGCAGAGATGGGACATCACATGGGCCCCTTATGTCCACTCTGTTAAAAGTTTTTCTCCTTTCGTCAAGCTTCTTTTACACTCTTCCATCTCAGACCTAGATGATAATAATAGTGTTTTGGTCGACTCAAAATCTGTACTACACAGCTTACGAGACTGGGAGTCAAAAGTTAGAAAGAACGCACTTTTTGGAATAATGTTTTTAATTCATAATATCATGACCAGAGGTATCTATGGGTTTTTTTTTCTGCTGGGTTCCTTCTCATTGCGGTATTTACTGGAACGAAATTGCAGATAAACTAGTAAAACAAGGGTCAGAGAAGTAAATGTCTGAAAGTAGTTTTACAATTTTATTTATATACATGAGATAAATACAATATTTGACACTCATGTGCAGAAGGGAATCAGACAAATCTTTTTACAAAAGTTTGTCGTGAGCCAGACCACGATTAGGACGACTGCTGCATAAGTTCTTTAATACACTATATGTCACAGCAGATTTCTCTTGCGTGGAATGTGTATAAATAAAAAAAAAAAAAGACCAAAACATACACAGACAGAGGAACAAAGAAACAAATAAACACATAAACCAAACAAAGGAGAAAGATAATGACATATATTTTTCATACCACTTCATGTCACAGCAGATTCCTCTGCGTGAAATTCAGGCTGTTCTCCCCGGAGAGAGCATGTCGCCACAATACAGCCCTACCCATTATTTTTTTTCTTTTTCCTGTCTGCAACTGCATATGTCTCCCTATCATAGTGGCATTTTTTTCCACAGAATTTTGCCAAAGACAACCCCCTTGTTGCCGTGGGTACTTTAACGTGAGCTAAATAATGATGTGTAACACACGGGACCTCGGTTTATCGTCTCATTCGAAAGACTAGCGCCCAGACCACCACTCATGGGCTCATGGAGAGGGGGGGGGGGCGAGTTTTGGGCCCGAACGGGATTGGAACCACCGCACGCTCGGACCTGGACTTTTCGCTTTCTAGGCAAGGCGCGTGACCAACTACACCACCGATCTATCCAAAACTTGCAACCAGCAGCTTGAGAAATGTGGCCAACAAGTCATTGTCCAGAAGGGAAAATTGACAGGTTAGTATAGTGTAGAGCACACACACTGACATTTCGGCACGTGCTGTAGGGAAACTGGACATTCTGCAGAACCTGATCCATTTCTACTTTGGATGACGTGACGGTAACCGTGTACACGTGACCTGCGTTCCTTTTTCTGTGCCAGTTATTGGTTTAAACAAAGTTTTACTAGTTCAAAACAATGTAGATCCTCCAACCCTTGAAACCAGTACAACAAGAAATGCTTATTCAAATACTTTTGTGTTTATGTGCAAAAATAGGATGCCGCTGTTCAAAATTGCGCAAAAATAGATGGAAAAATAAGGTAACTGGAAGTATTTAAAACATTGTAAAAAAAAAAATTAATATCAGGAAAAAAGCAACAACGATAAACAAAGGGGAGTAAATGTACAAAGGCAAAATAAAGTAACACTTTCACAAGACATGCTGTGAGATGTTCTACATCAGCAAGCGATAAAACCATACACAATAATAATTCTTCAACCCATAAGATTGCAACTCCTCTCTTAGCTACCCACTCTGCGTAATATCACTACGCGTGTGCCAGTTATTAAATGATGTGTCAAAACAGATCGTCTGCCGTGGTATTCATGTCAGGCTTATTGACAGTCATTGAATAAGAGTGGCAAAACAGACGAATTGCCGTGGCTTCCATGTCAAACACATTTCTCTTTTCACGGCGTGGCTTACCAAGTCTGCTTGCCAAGAATGTCTGTGATCTGCTCTCTCTGTTTCTGTCTGTTTCTGTCTGTGTCTGTCTGTCTGTCTCTCTGTCCGTCTGTCTGTCTCTCTTTGTCTCTGGCTTTGTCTCTGTCTCTTTATCTCTCACACACAGACAAAGATACAGACAAACACACACACACACACACACACACATACACACACAAACAAACACAAGCAAACAAACACACAAACACAACACACACACACACACACACATACACACTAACACACACACATTAACACACACATAGCCTAGTGGTCAGAACAGTACTAGTATTACTTTCTGCTGGATTCCTTCTCATTGCGTTATTTACTTTAATGAAAAAGTTGACAGAATGGCAAAATGCGGAGCAAAGCATGTAAATGGGTCTTATAGCATAGATGTTCCTTTTTCTGCCCGGGAGGGCTATAGCATGTTACAAAATGCATGCTGGAAACACTTCAAAAAGAAACTAGAGGATACAGGGTTTTCCTGGAGTGATGACATAACTCATTTATTATCTTTCGGTAATACTAAATTTCGTAATTCACATGAATATAGAAATGTTGTATCCCTTATTTACAGGTTTAAGCTTAATGCTTTTAGATCTAAATTTTCAAAAACAGCAACATGTATCTGTGGTGAAACAATTACCAATGCTCATATTCTTTTACAATGTCGAGATCTAAAATCATTTTTTACCTACCTTCCCAGCCCTTCGCTTAGACCAAATTCTTAAAGATGCCTCTTTGATGAAAGATATTGTTTTGTCTTTAACTCACAGTCCTATTATCAGATACTTGTAGTACTTTGAAGTTTCTTAGTTGTAGAAATTGCAAAGTTAGTGTTTGAATTGTTATTTCCTCCTTTTCAAAGTTTCTTGTTTATGCTTAATCTGATTTATGTTAGTTTATTGCCGATGTTTAGCTATGTGCACCCCCCCCCCCCCCCACACACACACACACACATCCACACATACATACACCTTCCCGTCTGATATCACTATTTAGTGGAAGGACATTAAACTGAAGAACTACTACTATACACACTAACACACACATAGCCTAGTGGTCAGAACATTGCCTCCCAATTTGACGACCCGGGTTCGATTCCCGGTCGAGGGGATTTTCCCCCTGGAGTTAACATCAGTGCTGACTCCACTCTCCCCAAAAGTCTTTCGGATGAGACAGTAAACCGAGGCCCCGTGTACAAACTCATGCAGAACATCTTGCGCACACGTTAAACCCTGTTCCGCGTTTCGTAAGTGTAGGCCATCGTGTGCCAATGAAAACAGATGACATTTACAAAACTGCATACATGTACAGATACTGGATGTAAAAAGAGCATATGATTGCTTATTGCATTATCCTCGATATAAAAGAATAAAATAGAATAATTTTTTAAAAAAAATAATTAAACACACACACACACGCACCCCCCCCCCCCCCCCCCCCCCACATACACACACACTAACACACGCATGTATGTACCAGAGATGTAGAAGATGTAGGTTTGCACTTGCAGCAGGTGAGGGGTCCAGGCGTGAGGGGGCACGTAGATCGTCATCAGACGCTGCGTGTGGAAAGGCGCCCAGCACACGAAGAATGCGATCACCACGGCCACTGCAACCAATCGATCAGTTAGTCAAGCAATCAACCAAGTAATCAATCAGTCAATCAATCAATTATTTAGTCAGTCAGTCGGTCAGTTAATCGGTATGTCAAATATCAACCAATCAATTACTCTGTCAGTCGATATATCCATGATTTGGTACGTCAGCCAGTTAGTCAATCAATCAAACAGTCAATCAGTCAGCCATTCAGTCAGTCAATCAATTATTCAGTATGTCAAGAATGAATCAATCAAATGCTCAGTCGGTCAATCTATCGATGATTTGGTACGTCAGTCAGTCGACAAAAACGACAAAGCGACCAATCTATCAATTGATAAGTGCATTATTCTGAAAGTCAGTCACTTAGTCAATCAGTCACTCACTCACTCACTTTATCCATCCAACCATTCATCCATCCATCTCTCCCTCCATCTATCACTCACTCACTCACTCAATCAATCAATCAATCAATCAACCAGTCATAGCTAGCATCAATCCGTCCATCCATCAATTAGTCAGAAGGCCAATCATGGTGGATACCAATCAACCAATAAATCAACTAATCAAATAGTTACCCAATCATTCATTACGTTACTCACTCACTCAACCACCCAGTCAATTCATCAATCAATAAACCAACCAACCAACCTACCATCCAACAATCCAATCAACCAACAAATCAACCGATAGGTCCACAAGTCAACCAGGAATAACTAACATCATCCAGCCAACCACTCAAACAATCGATCTACTTATCAATATGTCAAACAGTCAGTTCGTCAATCAACTGATAAATCAACTGATTTCTACAAGCAAAAACACGCGTGCCTGCGTGCATACAAACAGATACTATCAGTCAATAATAACAAAATACATCAGATGGAATCTGCAACGGCTGCCAAGCAAGAACTGCCGCAACAATGCAGTAATAACAAGATTTCTGACAGCTGTTGTGTGTGTGTGTGGTGTGTGTGTGTGTGTGTGTGTGGTGTGTGTGTGTGTGTGTGTGTGTGTGTGTGTGTGTGTGTGTGTGTGTATGTGTGTGTGTCTGTGTCTGTGTGTGTGAGTGTGTGTGTGTGTGTCCGTGTGTGTGTGTGTATGTGTGTATGTGTTGTGTCTGTGCGTGTGTGTGTGGTGTGGTGTGGTGTGGTGTGGTGGTGGTATGTGTGTGTGCATGTGTGTGTGTGCGTATGTGTTGTGTGTGTGCGTGCGTGGTGTTAGTCTTAGTGTGTTTGTGTGTGTGCGCGTGTGTTAGTGTGTGTGTTAGTGTGCGTGTGTGTGTGTGTGCGCGCGCGCACGCGCGCACGCTTACGCACACTTCTGCACGTGAATGACATTACAATGTTCGCGGTAATATCCTCGTTTGAATAAATTCATGTATGCTTGCTAGTTCACGCACACACCGGCAGGAAAGCCGATCAGAAAACAATCCAAAAGTTAGGTTAGCAATGGATTTCCCCAAATGCCCCCGATTTAAAATGCACTGCCTTGAAAACAAAAACGTAGATAAACAATCCGATTTGAAAGCGTACACGCACGTACATCCTCATTGCACCACTCCTGAGAGAGAGAGAGAGAGAGAGAGAGAGAGAGAGAGAGAGAGAGAGAGAGAGAGAGAGAGAGAGAGAGAGAGAGAGACAGACAGACAGACAGACAGACAGACAGACAGACAGACAGACAGACAGACAGACAGACAGACAGACAGATAGACAGATAGACAATAAGACAGACAGACAGACAGACAGACAGACAGACAGACCCAGACACAGAGAGACAGACAGGGAGACAGAGGGAGAGAGAGACAGACAGAGAGAGTGAGACAGTGAGAGATAGAAACGATGACAATGACAATGAGAGACACAGAGAGAGTGTGTGTATGTGTGTCAAAGACACAGAGACAGACAGACAGACAGACAGACAGACATACAGACAGACAGACCCAGACACAGAGAGACAGACAGGGAGACAGAGGGAGAGAGAGACAGACAGAGAGAGTGAGACAGTGAGAGATAGAAACGATGACAATGACAATGAGAGACACAGAGAGAGTGTGTGTATGTGTGTCAAAGACAGAGAGAGAGAGAGAGACAGACAGACAGACAGACAGACAGACAGATAGACAGACAGACAGAGACAGAGACAAAGAAAGACAGAGACTGAGAGACAGAGACAGACACAGAGAGAGAGATGCTATCGGGGCACATTGGTTGACGTGTCGGAGTTCTGGCTTAATGGTCGCTAGTTCGAATCCCATAAGAAGTAAAGATATCTGTCGGACTCTAACCAGCTTCTATCCAGAGTAATTTTACTACGGGCTTAAGCGAACAGACAAGAACTACACAGTCAAGTATCATCCAATTTGCAGATCTGATGTCTCTTTCTCTTGTGTTGCTCCAATTTCTCTCGACCAATAGTGCAGGTGCCTGTGTCTGTATCTGCATCTGTATCTGTTGGGTCTGGTTGACACTGAGATGGGAAGCGTAAAGTATATACAGCTCTGTAAAGGGGTCTAACATCTAGTGCACCTCCATAACACTGTGGATAAAAAGGTAAAGGTGTCCCGTAACCTGTGTGGTCGTAGGGGAGCGTGGCATCAGAGACCTCAGCTTCTCTTGGGTCAGTACATTGAGGGCAGCGCCCATCTCCTATCCCTCGCTGCTTTACGTTCCCTGACCCTAAAGAAGGCAGGTACCCATTGACAGCTGTGTGGACTGGGGGGCCAAGGCGCGCAAACGGTCACCCAACCAACTGGTAACCATGTTCGATGCTGCTTAACCTTAGCTTGGGGAAAGCGAGTGCTCGGACCACTGAGCTATCCCGTCCCCTGTCGTTGGATCCTCTTAAGTACAAATTGCTGTCCTGTGATGAGCAGAATCTCATTTCTGGTTCGAGGGTTCTTGTTTGTTTGTTTGTTTTGTTATCATAGTGTGATTTTTTCTTTCCACGTCGGTGCATGTGTTGAGATCTTGTCGAAGCCTTTCATGTGTAGAGATTAAAAGAGAGATGTTTCTGATAGAGATATTAACGAGAGAGGGAGAGACAGACAGACATACAAACAGACAGACAGACAGACAGACAGACAGACAGACAGACAGACAGACAAAGACAGAGACAGACAGAGGCAGAGAGAAAGAGAGAGAGAGAAGGAGACGAGACACAGAGACAGAGAGAGAGAGAGAGAGAAAGATAGAGAGACAGAGAGAGACAGACAGAGACACAGACAGACACAGACACAGACACAGACCCCCCCCCCTTAATCCTCCTCGCTCCGGGTGGAGCAAAAGGCGCCAACAAGTCTCCTCCAGCCATCTCTGTCTTGGGCAAGCCAGCTGATTTCATTCCATGTTTTGCCCATTATTTTCATTTCTTCTTCTATAGTTCTCCTCCATGTACCTAACGGCCTGCCCCTTTTCCTTTTACCAGGTGGTGCCCATCTGAGTGCAGCATGTGGATGTCGGGTCTTGTTCAGACACAGACAGAGAGAGAAAAATAGACAGAGACAAAGAGAGAGCCGTTGAAGGGACTTTATGGGCAGATGGCAACAGATGTCAACATTTACAAAACCACATGTACACTGATGTTGTGTTTAACTATCATGGCTGAATTTCCACTTCACCTACCTTCCTGGTAGGGTAAACAATCACATACGCGAAATCTTAGGATTGGAGAACTTCAGAGCTCTAGCTGAGGGTCTAACGAAAAAAAAAATTATGTCTTCTACAAAATCATAAATCGGAAAGAAGATAAAGGTTTGGTGGGGGTGGGGGTGGGGGCCAAGGGGACAAGGCAAAGGTGCTGTGAAAAGTGTCCTGATAAATAGTTGTATGACATACCACTGTATCCCAAAAATGCAGAAAATGGGGTATACGATCAAATCCACATGGATACCACATCCCTCAAGTCAAAATAAGTACAGAATACTTCAGGAGAAAAATCAGAAAACTAGGTGGCATTTTACTTGTTTATTTATTTATTTGAAATCTTTCTTTCTTTTTTTCTTTTTCTTTCTTTCTTTCTTTCTTTCTTTCTTTCTTTCTTTCTTTCTTTCTTTCTTTTTCTTTCTTTCTTTCTTTCTTTCTTTTTATATCGAGCATAATGAGATAAGCACTCATGTGCTTTTTTTTTACGTCCAGTCACCGTGCGTATGCAATTTTGTAAACGTCATCTGTTCCCACCAGCACACCATGGCCTACTCTTACGAAAAGCGGAACAGAATTTAACGTGTACTGTGGTTCTAAGCGTTCTTCCCTGAAAGAGCAGTCCATTATTCTCCGACGCTTAGAATACCAAACAAGTCCAGACCAGTTTGCAAGACATGACAAGACGACACAAGACACGACAGTGCAAGAGGAGCACATAAAAAATAGCGCGGGTGTTTTGCCGGTAAGAAAAAAAAAAGATTGTTCTCAAACCTTGCCTGGCAACTGAATAAAACAACAGAGAGGATAAAGAAAGAAAGAAAGAAAGAAAGAAGGCGACTGAATAAACAGCAGAGAGGAGAAAGAAAGAAAGAGAGAAAAAAAGAAAGAAAGGAACAAAGAAAGAAAGAAAGAAAGAAGGAAAGAAAAAAAAGAAAGAAAAAGAAAAAGAGACAGAAAAAAGAAAGAAAAGAAAGACATTCAGACAGACAGACAGACAGACAGACAGAGAAGAAAGAAAGAAAGAAAGAAGAAAGAAAGAAAGAAAGAACAAAAGAAAGAAAAAAGAAAGAAAGAAAGAAAGAAAGACAGAAAGAAGAACGAACGAACGAAACGAAAGAAGAAAGAAAGAAAGAAAGAAAGAAAGAAAAGAAAGAAAGATCAAAGAACAGATAGAAAGAGAAGAAACGACAGAAAGAATAAAAAAGTCAAACAGAAGAAAGAAAGAAGAAAAGACACGACAGGAAAAGAAGAAACGAAAGGGGTACGAAGAAAAAAAAAGAGTAAAAGCGAACGAAAACAGAAAGAAAAGAAAGAAAGAAAGAAAGAAAGAAGGAGAAAAAACAAGAAAAGAAAGAAAGAGAAAAAAGAAAAAGACAAGAAAGAAAGAAAGAAAGAAGGAAAGAAAAAAATAAGAAGACAAAGAAGAAGAAAAAGAACATCAGGAGAAGTCAGAAAGAAAAGTAAAGAAGAAGAAAGAAAGGGAAAGAACAGAAGAAATAATAAGAACCAACAAGACGAATGAAAGAACAACGAACAGAAAGAATCGAAAAATTTAAAGAAAAAAAGAGAAAGATACGAATGAAAGACAACACAAGATAATAAGCAAATCAGAAGAAGCTCAAATGTAAAGAACATAAAAGTAACTGGGCTCAAATATCTGGGTACGGCTCATTGTGGTGCTCGTTTGTTTATTACATCATACTCCTATCCGCCATCTCCTTTTAGTTTCCTCTGCCCACCCCCCCCCTCCTCCTCTCTCCTCTCTGTCTTCTGTCGTCTGTCTATCTGTCTTCTTCTCCTCCTCGTCTCTCTCTCTCCTCTCTCTCTCTCTCTCTCTCTCTCTCCCTTCTCTCTCTCTCTCTCTCTCTCTCTCTCCATCCATCTCGTCTCGTGATTCTCGTCGTTCTCTGTCTGTATGTCTCGCCCAAGTCTGTGTGTGTTGTGTGGTGTGTGTGTTGTCCGGCCGTGTGTGTGTGTGTGTGGTGTGTGTGTGTGTCCGTGTGTGTGTGTCGTGTGTGTGTGTATGTCCGTTGTGTGTGGTGGTGTGTTGTGTGTGTGTGCGCACGCGTGCGTGCGTGTGTCTGTGTGTGTGCGTGCGTGCGTGTTAGTGTGTGTGTGTGTGTGTGGGTGTGAGTGAGTGTGTGTGTGTGTGTGTGTGTGTGAGTGAGTGTGTGTGTAGGGCGCGCGCGCGTGGGTGTATGTGTGTGTGTAGGTGCATGCGTGTGTATTGTGTGTGTGTGTGTGGAGAGAGAGAGAGAGAGGAGAGAGAGAGAGAGAGAGAGAGAGAGAGAGAGAGAGAGAGAGAGAGAGAGAGAGAGAGAGAGAGAGAGAGAGGAGAGAACTTTCTGCACGCATACCTGTGACGGAATATCACGAGCCAGTGGGCATAAAGGACAGATGGCAGAGTGACATGGACACCTTGCCACGGACTTCATCGTTTGTGCTGTGTTGTCAATGATTGTATGTCTAGTGCATCTCTACCGTCTCCATTGCCGTCCCTTTGCAAAGGGCGAAAGCTTTACGCAATAAATGTTGTGAATCGGGAATTATGAACTAGAACAAAGATAGCACGAGCCGGTATCTGTGTACCATGACGTGGAAACCATGCCATGAAGATCATTTGGGCTGTAACCATATTTTGCTTCTTGTTTTTGTTCAATATGGTTATTTGTGTTGTGCCCAATCCCCTTCCCACTGTCCCCTTGTGAATGGGCTAAAAAAAAAAGCTTAATCACAATAAACTATTGTCATTGTCATTGTCATTGTCATTGTCTCCTCTCTCTCTCTCCTCTCTCTCTCTCTCTCTCTCTCTCTCTCTCTCTCTCTCTCTCCTCTCTCTCTCTCTCTCTCTCTCTCTCTCTCTCTCTCTCTCTCTCTCTCTCTCTCTCCTCTCTCTCTCTCTCTCTCTCCTCTCAACACTTCATAATGCCTACGGGAGTAGAGATTTTTATTGCACTCACTAAATGATACATGTCTCTCTCTATTCATCCATTTAACTTTATACCTTCTTCTTCTTTTCTACCAATTCTTCCCATCACCACCCATCACCCTACTTCTCCCACCTCTCAACCTGGATTTTCAATTACTCACGTATACGTGAAACAAAAAAGACCCCCTCCCAAAGGAAAAAAAAGGTAGTCTGTACAAACATGCAGTAGAGTAAATAGACATGCAGTAGACTATACAGACATGCAGTAGACTAAACAGATATGCAGTAGACTATACAGACATGCAGTAGACTGTACAGACATGCAGTAGACTATACAGACATGCAGTAGACTGTACAGACGTGCAGTAGAGTAAACAGACATGCAGTAGACTATACAGACATGCAGTAGACTGTACAGACATGCAGTAG
>CM060333.1:18163721-18171221 GCA_030674155.1 Stramonita haemastoma
TGTGTGTGTGTGTGTGTGTGTGTGTGTGTGAAACGTTCCGCATGCAGAAACATCTTTACTTCAACAAATGAAGCTGATAAGTGTCAGACTTCAAGATTATACCGATTTCTGTCAGATTTCTGATTACATCTGGTATGTTTTAACAAGGAAAGTTTATGGCATCAATGTGTAAGCCTAAAAAACTTGGCACAAATAAGCTTGATGATCTATATCTATAGATACTACAAGTTAATGATTGTAGTAACAGAGAGATCTGATCCAGGCAAAATAATATCAGTGAAATCAACATTTACTACAAACCAATCACTGAAACACCAGTTATAGGGGATTTTTCACCTTCATAGCACTGACTCCACTCCTTCCAAATGTCCTAGGGATAAAAGCATAAATCGAGATCCGTATGTGAACACGCACACGTGAAAACCCATTCCCCCTCTTGGGAGAGCCTATCACTATCATGCAAGCCTTTCAAAAGAGTATGCCATTGCGAGTTCCAAGAAATTGATGTAGAAGAAATGGATGACACATTTTTGAAAGTGTCTTGTGTATGTGCATGTTACAAAAAAGTGTCTTGTTTTCTAAGACCAGAATACCACTAATGAACATACCACTAGATGACCCAGCTGCAGTGCAAAGGCCTTCTGGCTGGTAGCCTTACATGCAACAATGTTGCCAAACATGTATACACTTCCTTTCACCTTCCAGCCTTGACAATACCACATCACGAGTAGTCTGTCTGGGCCTGGCTGGTTGGGATGCGTGATGAAAAAAACAAAACAACTGAAATGAGTGGCATAGGAACAACAAGACAGGCACTTAATACAAGATGAAGCAGCCAACAAAATTTTTAAAAAAAGAAACAGAAAGTAAAGATTTAATCTGTGCTAGCGTTTTGGGGAGGGAGGGAGGGCCAGAAGAATGTGTAGGCTGACACTAATGGATCCCTGTGGACTGCTGGCAATTTCACCACCACGTCCTTCATCAGCCTCTGGCTGTGCATGGCAGAGCAGGATGGGCGCAGCGGGAGTCACGTGCACTGAGGGAATGTGAGGATAAGGAAGTACACACACAACAACAAAAAACCCACTACGAAAAAATTAATAGCAAAAACAGTAATATCACCACCCACATGGGAATAAAATGAAGCTTGTGTCTTCATTTAGTGTAGGTGCTGCAGCTCTCAATGTGTGTGTGTGTGTGTGTGTGTGTGTGTGTGTGTGTGTGTGTGTGTGTGTGTGTGTGTGTGTGTGTGTGTGTGTGTGTGTTTCAAAACTAGAAGACGTGGGTTTATTGAAATACTAGGGTATTGAAATCAATAAGACAGGCAGAATTTTAAACAAACAAAATCTGCTTATTGGCAATAACTAGAAGCAATTTGTTTCTTAATCCACACAGCTATAAGAAGGAAATTGTATCCTGGTATTTGCTTTGATCTTTATAATTCTATAGCTGTTTCTTCACATGTTTGCGTAATACAATGGTATATAAATGTAGTGAATATTTTAGAGAAATTACAACCAAAAAATTTCCTGAAGTGATGATGAAAGGCAAAGAGAGGAGTTTGATTGCATCAACTGTTGTTGTAGTGGTTTGTGCATTGAATTCTTAGCTGGGAGGTGGAAGAATCGAATCCTCTCAGGATGGCAACTACAACTACCCTCCAATAATTTTTCCTGTAACATCTGACCAGGGTGAAGCTTTGACATCAAGTCACCTACAGGAACAAATCAAAACTGAGGTCACCATCAGACCAAACTACCAGGCCACTAAATCAAAGTTAATTTTCTTTTATTGCATGACGATCACCCGTGAATGAGGGTGATGTACTGATGCTGGTATGGAAGTGCATGTGCTTTAAGACTACCTGACAGAGCTGTTTATACACTTCGTGTTTTGATTTCTTCTGGAAAAAACGGGGCCTGAGGCATTTGTAGTATCAGTGGAGTAATTTCAGTATATCGGTGCTTGACATTGTGGCCTAAGTTTTTTCTATTGAGCCAATAGCACACCACTCTAGAGAACTGGCCAGAGTGTGAAAAAACATCGCTCTTCTGGATTCAAGCCTGCGACCTTCAAGCCAGCAAGACAACATACTGACTACTGCGTAATGTTGGCTGGAGTTGGATATCAATTTGATTTCATGATAGAATGTCCGAATTTTGAACGTCGATTTGTACCCAGAAAACCGAGATGATGAGCTTCCAGTTGATGCATTTTGCTTGAAGTGGGGAGGGTAGTGCATTTAAAACTTGACAAATTTTTCAGATTTAGACTTCTCTCTCTCTCTCTTCTCTCTCTCCTCTCTCTCTCTCCTCTCTCTCTCTCTCTCTCTCTCTCTCTCTCTCCCCTCTCTCTCTCTCTCACACACACACACACACACATACAAACACAAACACATACACCACCACCACCACAACAACAACAGCAACAACACACAGACCATGGTTATCCAAGCGTAGGGTTAGACCTACAATCAGTGAACCTAGGTTGCAGGTTTCACCTAATCGATCATTTCTCCGCCACTTCCGCCTGTGGAAACCTTTCCTGGACACACCAGCTGACAAATAATCCCTGACATTAACAGCCATGATGTTATTATCTGAATGGAGGGCAGGAAACAGCTGATTACAGCCAATGGCAAGGTCTCGGAAGCAAATCACATGATAGCCGCTAGTGTGTTCCCGCCATAATCCTTAACAACATCGCCGCCATTTGCAATTTTTGAGAAGAAGAAAAAAATGAAGAAATCTCATTGCTCTATAGTTTCAGTTTTGTGAAACAGGAAGCCTGTGGTATTTATGTTTTAGTTTTTGTGGTGAAAAAAAGATAATAGCTTTTATACTTTATATCTGTAATACAAAACATTTCTAAAATTTCTTATCTCATATATTTCATTTATCGTAAGAGAGAAGACATGCTGATATTTCATTCACTTTTCCGTTGCAAGAGATAAGTTCCTTTCCTCTTGTGTTTCAGGTTTTTGTCAAAAACAAAGTATTCTGCTCGTAAGTTTCTTTTTTTTGAGTCAGAGAAAACCTTGTGCTATGACATTTAGATAATTCCGTATGAAGATTAACCCCATTGCTTTCAAATTTCAAGTTTGTTGTAAAAGAAAAATTATGGCGCTCTAAAAGTTTACAGTTTGAGGCAGAACAAAATGCTCTTAACTGTCATATTTTAACAAGAAAGATAAGCCTAAGCATTGATATTTCAATTTTGGTAACAAAAAAGTCTCTGCACAAAAGTCTCTGCACATTACATTTACTCTTTAATGCTACTCTTTCATATCGTTTTGTTTTTAAAAAATGAAACCTTCTGCTCTTACGTTTCAGGGTTTTTGTCAAAAATAAAGTTTACTGCTTTCACGTTTCAACCCACTGGCTTCAGCAGCACCCAGTGACCCTAAATGACCTCAGGGAAGTTGAGTCAGCACCAATGCTTTCTCCAAAGTAAACATTCGCTGGAACGGACACCTCACCGCAGACTCAAACACACACCCCTAAGGTGGCTCGGTAGTCAGGAGGTTATAACGCACCTGCCTAGAAAACCACAAGTCTGGGCACGATCCAAGCCCAGGTTCGAACCTTGTTTGTGCCCAAAACTTGTTCCCCATCCACAAAACCGTGATTGTTGGTCCGTGTGCTAGTTGTTTGCTTCTTTTGGATCAGACAATAAACCGAAGTCTTGTTTGTGTGCGACAGGCATTTAGCGAACTTAAAAGATCCCACATCAAAAGGAGAGTTGTTCCTGGCAAAATTCTGTAGAAATAAACCACTCTGTTAGGAAAACAAATACACGTGCAGACAGGTAAAAGGTGGGGGGGGGATGGTGTGGCGCTGGTTTTGTAGCTGCGCGCTCTTCCCAAGGGAGAGCAGCTCGGCAGAAAAATCTGCCATGACTTAAAAGTGATATACAGGGAAACACAAAGTTGCTGTCACATCATGAATACGATGTGTCTAACCACTCTCCTCTCCGTTCACCGTCCTCCATCGCTTAATTTGAAATAATCATCGTCAAGAATGGAAGACTTCATCCAAATCAAATGCAATCAATCCAATCCGATCCAACCCAATGCCATCTGATCCAATCAAACTACCCACACTTTAATCTTGTCTTTCAGTCGCTCTCTCAAGGCTGATATCTGTCAGGGCAGCCTGATCTAGCGACCTGACCACGATAAAGAAAAAATATATCCTGTTCACAATATTGCTTCAATGTGTTTTACAACACAATGCCCCAGTTCATCTCCATTTGGTGTGTTGTCTGTCTGTCTGTCTGTTTGTTTGTCTGTCTGTCTGTCTGTCTGTTTGTCTGTCTGTCTGTCTGTCACCTACCTGCTTGTTTATTTGTCTGTCTGCATGCCGGAGGGTCTGCCTGCTTACCCGTTCCTCTGTCTGTCTGTCTGTCTGTCTCTGTATGCGTGTGTGTCTGTGTGTCTGTCGTTCTGTCTGTCTCTGTATGTCTGTCTGTCTGTCTGTGTGTCTGGCTCTCTGTCTGTCTGTCTGTCTGCTTGTGTCTCTCTCTCTATGTGTCATGCACACACATACATACATACATACATACATACATACATAACATACATACATACATACATACATACATACATACATACATACATACATACATACATACATACATACATACATACATACATACATACATACATACATACGCTCTTTCTCTCCCTTCCTCTCCCGCTCTCTCTCTCTCCCTCCCTCTCTCTCTCTTTCTCACACGTAACACACACACACACATACATACACACACAAACCCCACACCACCACACCTCCCCACCACACACAAACACACACAAAACACACGCACACACACAACCACCATCACCCAACCACCACCCCTAACCCCCTACCCCCCCCCCCCCCAACCCACACACACACATACACACACACAAAACATAGAACCACGACAGCCCAGATTTCAGACGAGGATGCCAGCAATACAAAAGCAAAGCAAAAGCAAAGCAAAGCAAAGCAAGGCAAGGCAAGGTGCAAAAGCAGGCTAGCAGGACAGACCAGAACTGGTCAATCAGTAAAGTTTCCGGCACCGCAAATTATCAAGGCTAAGAAACAAGGCTGACAAATAATTCTTGACGCGGAAGGAAATGAAGCGATTTCCTTAATGGATGGCAGGTAGCGACGGTCGTTTACTTTCTTTTAACTGCCTAGCGTAAGTGATTTCAGAAGATAAATCATATTCCAGTGTAGAAGAATAGGTCCAAGCATAAGTTTTTGGGGATTTTTTTGCGGTCTCGGAATTCAGTTAGTTGTTAGTATGTGTGTAGTACCTAGGGACATAGATTATGAAGTAAACACACAAAATTAGGTTCAGATACGCACAGAAGGAAGACACACACATACATACGCATGCACGCACACACATACACACGCATGCACGCACACACACATACACATAAACACATACACACACGCATGCACGCACACAATGACACACACAACACACACAAACAGATATGGAGACATATTAGTATGAATGCACCAGATACATACAGAAGCAACACACACACACACACACAACACACAACACAACACACACACACACACACACACACACACACACACACACACACACCACACACACACACACACAGATACGGAACTACACGCATACGCGTGTGTGCACACACACCACACACACACACACACACAATGGGTCGGAGTAGCTGGTGGTTAAATCATTGCCAACCTGTTCTCGCTATCTAGAGGACCGAGTTTGAGCCCAGGTTCAAACCACCACAGCGACACCTGTTCAAGGGAGATTTGACCCCTGGAGTTAACACCAGTGCCGACTTCACTCCCCAGAAAATTCTTTGGATGAGACTATAAACTCTTTTTACATTTTATTCTTTTATTTTGAGGATAATGGAATATGCACTCATGTGCTTTTTTACATCCAGGCCCCGTGTGTATGCAGTTTTTTGTAAATCGTGTCATCTGTTCCCACCGGCACACGATGGCCTACTCTTACGAAAAAGGGGAGCGGGATTAAACGTGTGCGCAAAATGTTCTGCAAGGTTCTAAGGTTCAAGGTTCTACTAAGGTTTCGTGTACCAACGAACGCAGAACATCTTGCGCACACGTTAAAAACAGTACCACCTTTCTGAAAAGAAGGTTATTGTGTGCCGGTGGAAATGGATGACAAAAATTTCAAAATGCATGCACAACAGGAATGAGTGTTAAGAAAAAGCGCATTATTTATTGTCAATATCAAAAGAATCTAAACAAAAGAAATAAGCGCACACACATAGACTCATACACACACACTCGCATGCACGCACATGCACAAGCATTCAGACACCACATACACACACGTACATTTACACACACACAATATATATATACATTTACACACACACACACACACACACACACACACACACACACACACACACACACACACACACACACACACACACACACACACACACACACACACACGGACGCACACACACTGTGAATTAATAACAAAATGGCAGACGACTTATATCGAAAATTTTGTGTTTTATTTGTTGTAAGATCTAAACTTTCTGCGTGCGTGCGTGCGTGCGTGTATGTGCTTGCATTCGTGTGTGTATGTGCACATGTGTTTATGTGTCTGTTCATGTATACATGTGTGCGTATACGTGGCGACGCGCTCTCCACGGGGGAGCAGCCTAAATTTCACACAAAGAAAGCTGTTTAAAAAAACCTGAAAAAATACGCACACCAGTGCGCGGGTGCATGCGAGCGTGTGTGCATAAGCGTGTGAGTGTAAATGTGTGTGTGCGTGCATACGTGCATTTGTGTATGTGTGTGTGTGTGTGTGTGTGTGTGTGTGTGTGTGTGTGTGTGTGTGTGTGTGTGTGTGTGTGTGTGTGTGTGTGTGTGTGTGTGTGTGTGTATGTTGTGAAATGTGATTTGAAGCAAAACATCTGTTTTATGAAAATATGCAGAGTCTGTTGAATTTTCGACGATGTTTTTAACTGGTATAGCTGTTCACCTTTTTCATGTTTTTGTGTTTCGTTACTGTAATTTCGTTCTGAAAGTTTGCAGACACGCTATGCCCTGTCCTTGGTTTTTTGAGGCATACATTATAAAAGTCAAACATTAAATAGAGTGACTTACATCGAATTAAACACACGTGTGTAGTGCGCGTGCTTACGTGCGTGCGTGGATTGTGTGCGCGTGGATATGTGCGTGCATATGTGTGTGTAGCGTTTGAGTGTGTGTGTGTGTGTTGTTTGTGTGTGCATGTATGCGTGAACGGTAGTTGTTTGTGTTTGAGTGTGTGTCTCTGTGTGTATGTGTGTGCATGCGTGCGTGTGTGTGTGTGTGGTATGTATGTGTGTATGTGTGTGTGAGTGCGTGCGTGCGTATGTGTGTATGTGTGTGTGCATGCGTGTGCCGCGTGCGTGGTGTGTGTGTGTGTGTGTGTGTGTGTGTGTGTGTGTGTGTGTGTGTGTGTGTGTGTGGTGTGTGTGTGGTG
>CM060333.1:18173721-18188721 GCA_030674155.1 Stramonita haemastoma
GAGGTGTTTCTTCTTAAGGATTAGGACACGATTGCCACAATCTCTGAAGGTACGATGGTTCGTCTGGGACTGAAGACTCATAAGTCAGGTCGGGCAAAACTAATGGTCCTTAACGCAAATAGAATATGGATGCTGACATCGAAAGATTGTTTTCTTTTTAGGAGGTATTATTTTTCTAATCTGTGTATGAAGGTATCTCGTTGATGAATGAGCTGTTTTAGGGGTTTACCTCTACACGCTTTTATTGCTAGTTGTCCGTATTGTATTTGTAATGGATGTATGGATGTATATGTATGGTATGTAATGGTATATGGATGTATGGATGGATGGATGTTGTATGTATGTATGTATGGTATGTGTATGTATGTATGTATGTATGGATGGATGATGTATGTATGGTATGTATGTATGTATGATGTATGATGTGATGTATACAGACTGGGCGAGAAAGAGAAGAGAGAGAGAGAGAGAGAGAGAGAGAGAGAGAGAGAGAGAGAGAGAGAGAGAGAGAGAGAGAGAGAGAGAGAGAGAGAGAGAGAGAGAGAGAGAGAGAGAGAGAAGAGAGGGGAAACAGAGAGGGAGAGAGATGGAAGAGAACGTGTGTGTGTGTATGCATGACACAGACAGATAGCCAGACAGACCGAGACAGTGACACAGACAGAGACAGAGAAAGAGAGACAGAGACAGATACAGACAGACCGACAAACACAGAACAGAGATTGACAGAGACAGGAAATGAAAAACACAGATCGAGAGAAAGGGGAAGATAATTATAAAAACAGAGAGACACAGTTCTTTTTCTCCTCCCCCCCCTCCCCGTTCCCTAATTCACTGTCATTAGTCGATCCTGATCCCCCCTGTCCTCCATATTTCTCTCTCCACACACACCTTACAGCTCACCCACACACCTCAAACATTCCTCCGCGCGAAGCGCGTGCGAACACACAAACACACACACATACATACACACCACAAACACACACACATACGCATACACACATACAATCACATATATATAGCATACATACATAATACACACATACAATCACATATATATAGACATACATACATACATACATACATACATACATACATACATACATACATACATACATACATACATACATCACATACAACATACATACATACATACATACATACATACAACACATACATACATACATACATACAACACACAACATCATCATTCATCATCATACATACATACACCTACCACACCACATACAACACTACCACACACACACACACACACACACACACCACACACACAACACACACAACACACACACACACACACCCACACCCACACCCACACACACCCACCTCACACATCTACACCCGCCACACCACACACACACATTACTACACAAAAACACACACAAAATCAGCACACAACACAGCACAACATAACACACACACAACAACACACACACCACAGCACACACACACGACCTCCTGTCACATATTTCTCTCATTCCTCTGCCATTCGCACAGGAAGATTAGGCTTCTAAAAATAAAGAAGAAGTATTAGCCTAGAAGCTAATGTATCGCACTTTGATTTGTATCAGATGACAAGATTAGCGCTATACAATTCATATGCTTTATCATTATCATCATCATCAGCAGCAGTAGCAGCAGCAGCATTATAATTATTGTTGTTAGTTGTTGTAGTAGTTATTATTATATTATTGGTAGTAGTAGCAGCAGCAGCGAGTCGCAGCTAGAGTAGTAGTAGTAGTAGTAGTGTGTAGTAGTAGTAGTAGTAGTAGTAGTAGTAGTAGTAGTAGTAGTATAGTAGTGGTGTGGTAGGTGGTGTGGTGGTGGTGGTGGTGGTGGTGGTGTGGTGGTGTTATTATTATATTACCTATTAATATCATTGTCGTTTTCTCGTCCAATACACGTAAAATCCAAGCCTTTAATTAATAATGGGCAAACACACACGCTAACACGTGCAAACCCCACACACATAACACACACTCACACACAACACCCACCACACACACACAACACCACAACACACACACACACACACACACACACACACACCACCACACACAACACACACACACACATAAACTCCTGTCACATTTCTCTCAACCCTGACCCACGCATACAGGAAGATTAAGTCTCTAAAACAAGAAGTATTAGGAGTTAGTGTATCGATCTTTTTCGGTCGGATTACATTTACCAAGTTTCTAGAGGAGAAACTCTGTGTGTGTGTGTGTGTGTGTGTGTGTGTGTGTGTGTGTGTGTGTGTGTGTGTGTGTGTGTGTGTGTGTTGTGTGTGTGTGTGTGTGTGTGTGTGTGTGTGTGTGTGTGTGTGTGTGTGTGTGTGTGTATGTGTGTCTCTTTGTCTCCGCGTGTCTCTGTGTGTATGTGTGTGTATGTATGTGCGTGCGTGCGTGGTGTGTGTGTATGTGTGTATTTGTGAGTGTGTGTGTCTGTGTGTGTGTATCTATGATGTGTGGGTGGGAGAGACAGAAGACATGAGAGACAGTGACAAAGACAGAGAGAGAATAGAGAAAGAGAGAGTCAGAGACAGAGCAGAGCGACAGAGAGAACAGCTAGAATAATTATATTTAAACCATTGTTCAAGTGTTCTTAATTTAACTTTTACCAGTAACAAGTATTTCATGTTGACCGATGAAAATAGAATATTTTTTCTTAATTTTCGTTCTAGATTGAGCCGGTGCTTTCCAAAACTCATCGAAAATGATAAATGAATATTCGAAGAGAGCAAAACAGCTGCCTGGCCACAAGAAGTAGTGTTATTGTTGTGTCAATAGATAGGGGGGGTTTTGTTTTCTTTAAAAGACGGCACCGGGATGAGGATTAATAGCTAAGTTGTCAGAGACACAATTCCTCCTAGCAAATGTTAATGCAGCATCGAGCGTGGTTACCAAGTGCATGGGTGACCTTTTGAGCGCCTTGGCTTCAGTACGGTCCCCTAATTCACCCAGCTGTAAATGGGTACCTGCTTTATTTAAGGTCAGGGATAGTAAAGCAGAGAGGGAGAGGAGATGGGCGCCGCCCTCAATATGCTGGCCCCTAGAAAAGCTGAGGTCTTTGACGGCTCACTCCCTGGAGGGGGGGGTGGGGGGGGGGGGCGGATAGCCTAGTGGTCAGAACATTGCGCTAGCAATTTGAAGACCCGGGTTCGAGTCCGGTCGAGGAAATTTTCTTCCTGGAGTTAACATCAGTGCTGACTCCACTCTCCCCAAAAAGTCCTTCGGATGAGACTTTAAACCGAGGCCCCGTGTGCAAACGCACGCAGAACATCTTGCGCACACGTTAAATCCTGTTCCGCTTTTCGTAAGAGTAGGCCATCGTGTGCCGGTGGGAACAGATGACATGATTTACAAAACTGCATACACACGGGGACCGGATGAAAAAAAAGCACATGATTGCTTATTCTGTTATCCTCGATATAAAAGAATAAATAAATAAATAGATAAATAAATAAATAAACGACCACATAGGTTCTAGAACATCTATATCGTTACCTTTTTACTGGGAATGAAGAATGCGAACGAATGAAAGATATAAACTTCAGACTCACAAACAGAATAAGCCATATAAACACAACATACTTGCAAACAAATCACACACACACACATACATATATACGCACGTATGCAAGCACACACACACGTACATAATTTATTATATAGATTTCTGTAATAAATGTGTCTGTTTGTTCTTTTTATGTATATGACGTGTCACCCCCTTGAATTTCTCTCTTTGTTGAGGTGATAAAATGCTGGTATTGGTGTTGATGTATCTTGTAACGTGTGGGTGGTGATGTTCGTATATTGTGTCATAGTATTTTTCTGTGATAGTTGTTTTTACTATTTCGCTTTTTATGCATGGCTCGTAACCCACATGAATTTCTCTGTTTGTGAGATATAAACGTTGTTTGAATTGAATTGAGCACACATACTCATTCACTCATCATCTACACTACACTACACTACACTACACTACACTACACTACACTACACTACACTACACACACTACACACACTACACTACACTACACTACACTACACTACACTACACTACACTCACTACACTACACTACACTACACTACACTACACTACACTACACTACACTACATACACTACACTACACTACACTACACTACACTACACTACACTACACTACACTACACTACACTACACTACACACACACACACACACACACACACACACACACACACACACACACACACACACACACACACACACACACACACACACACACACACACACACTACAGACACACAAACACGCACTACAATTAGACGAGTTAACGCTATTCAGCGACCTGAGGAAGAAAGTGTGGCCGACGGAGATAACCCTACAGACCAAGCTGTACGGCCCACGAAAGGAGCTGGAAAGGACATGCCATTATTTTTCCCAGACACATCTGACAGTGTAAAGCGAACGAGAGAAGAAGAAGAATTAGACGAGCCAAACGACAAATAAACCCATGAATTCCTAGCTGTCGGTGGCAAACAAAGCCTTTCTGTAGTTTACAACGTGTATCATGTGAACCCAGTTTCTCGAACACACCATGGTAGTGCATTCCTCTCGTTGGTGGCAATATCACAGACATCCTGGTATCTGTACTATGTTGTGAGCCAAGAACAACAGATAGGTTCACGCCATCCGATCGAAGAGAAACAGAAAGACAATATCCTGAAACTTCATCTTCTTGTTCTTCTTCGTCTTTTGTTCTTCTTCTTGCTCTTCTCGTTCTCCTTGTTTTTTCTTGCTCTTCTTGTTCTTCTTGTTCTTCTTATTGTTCTTGTTCTTGTTCTTCTTGTTCCTCTTGTTCTTCTTGTTCTTGTTGTTTGTTCTTGTTCTTGTTGTTGTTCTTGTTGTTGTTGTTCTTCTTCTTCTTCAAAAGCTCAGGTAGCAACTATTGTTATCGGTCACATGAGCGAAAATGCATTGCGCTTCCGTTAATTTAAGCACATTACAAGTCAAGCCCAGCACATCCGACTTTGGCATGGGAGAGAATTATCTTTTATGTCTTTTTGTTTAAAAAAAAGAAAAAAGCAGGAGAATGGACCGAGAAGATAGAAAAAAGACATTAAAAAATTGACAGGAAGAAAAGGGACAAAGAAGAAACAAAAAGAGGAATAGAAAAGAGGGAATTCCAGCAAAGAAGGTGAGGATACTATTCATACGAACAGGATCCCGGTATCCCAACGGGGAATCCTGAAGCTAAGTCAGATAGGTTAGCTAGCTGGGAAGACTTTCTAAGGCAGCATATACTGCTTTCAACGCTATTTGCATCTCATATGCTCACGAACAGGAAACCAGTGCGGCTGATTCCAGACATGAGACTTTTCTATCTTTTTCTTCGTTTTTGGGGGGGGAGGGGGGGGGTTGTTTTTTCGGTTACCTTTGTTGAAGTTGCGTTGTTCACCAATCGTAAAATTTTGTGTATGTGAACCTTTAGTCCACAGTTAAGGTATATGCATTCCGACTTCGGGGATGATGTCAAAATACGACGCAGTTGTGCATGTGTTTTATTTTTTAATGCCATCTGTTCTTTCCGGCACACAATAGCCTTATCTTTCGAGCGTTGGAAGGGGTGAAACATGTGCGCAAAATGTTCAGCGTGTGTTCGTACAGGGAGCTTCGGTTTATACTCTCATCTGAAGGAATTCTGGGGAAGTGGTTTGGTAGTGATGTTGGTTCCAGAGAAAAAAATATCCTGGAACGGGGGAAGAAAGAGAGAAACACTTTGAAACACTTTGAAACACTTTGAAACACTTTTATTAAGGGATAAAAAATAAGCACACTTTTTTACATCCAGCCCTCAATCAAAGAAAATCATAACAGTGAAAACAAATTAACAGCAAATTTATGGAAAAAAAACAGAAAAATAACATAAACAATCGTTGTAACATCATAAAATGCATATCAAAATGGAGACAACAGAGAGAGAGAGAGAGAGAGAGAGAGAGAGAGAGAGAGAGAGAGAGAGAGAGAAGAGGAGCAGACGAAGACAGACAGACAGACAGACAGACAGACAGACAGACAGACAGACAGACAGACAGACAGACAGACAGACAGACAGACACACACACACACACACACACACACACACAACACACACAAACACAGACAGCAGACAGACAAAGACAACAGACAGAGACAGACAGACAGACAACAGACAGAGCAGATACAGATACAGACAGACAGACAGACAGACAGACAGACAGACAGACAGAGGGAGGAGGGAGGTGGAGGGAAAGAAAGAAAGATGTAGATTTTACACTCTTTTATTGTTTTTACCAACTAAAGTTTGGACACAAGGGGGGTTTAAGAGCATTTAACTAATAAAAAAGAGGGAAGGGAAAGAAATGGAGAAAAGGAAAACGAAGAAATAGGCCAAAATAATAAAGACGGAAAGAAAGAGAATCATAACCTTTGCCTATATAAAAAAAAAAACCTCCACCATTTATAATCTGAAAAGAAACAAAAAAAAGGGCACAAATTGATCCTATTAACTGTTACACATTTTCTGCGCCGCCTCTTCACCTGAATAATTGAGTTAAAGAATCTATACAGGGAATCGACAATCCATTCCTGTGCCTAGTATTACATAATACACCTCTAATATAAAAAAAAGTCTGTATCAATTGCTAATTAGTTCATAGGTATTGCTCAAGTTTCTTTAGTTTTCTATAGGCACATACAGTAAATACGTTTGACAATAATGCGTTTTAACTCTGCTGCTGCTGGCTGCTGCTGCTGCGTCACTTTCACTTATTCCATAGTTTTCAAGACCGTTGGGGTTTCACTGTTTTTTTAATTTTTCAGACGGTACATTGAGGGGCAAGATAGCTAAGTGGTCACAGCACTTGCTTTCCCCAAGTCAAGTTAAGCAGCTATCGAGCGTGGTCATCAGTTGGATGGTGACCGTTTGCGCGCCTTGGCTTCACTACAGTCCCCAGTTTCCCAGCTGTAAATGGGTACCTGCCATCTTGAGGCTAGGGAAGGTACACAGCGAGGGAGAGGAGATGGGACGCCGTCCTCAATAATGCTGGCCCTAGAGAAGCTGAGGTCTCTGATGCCTCGCTCCCCTAGACCGCCTAGGTTATGGGACACCTTTACCTTTTTACATTGAGTAAGCAGTGTAAATGCTTTTTTGATCAAGCCATCCATCTAAAAGATTTTTTTTTGGATAAGAACAATAATGATACTGAAGGTTTTGCAACCAGCTTCCTCCCACTCCTCGCGGTTTTCAACTTCCCGTAGCAAGTTGTTCCACTCAAGGCCAGTTCTCTGTCTGATGTTTTCTTCCCATCGTTTTCTCTCTCTCTGCCTCTGTTGCTGTTATTACACACTCTCAACTGACACAACTCTGACACATTCCTCCCGAAACAGCGCTACACTCTGACACGATACATAAGAAAAACAATCAGCAGAAAAACTGATAACAAACAGTCTCAGCTCAATTTCTTTTCGAGGTGTGTGGGAGATGGTGTTATTGTTGTTGTTGTTTGGGTTGGGTTTTTTTTTCCAGCGAAGATGAACCCCTTATTGTGAAACAAGATATATTTCAAAGGTGTCGTGAACTGAACGAAAGGTAGCAACAACAAAACAACAAAACTACAACCAACCAAACAAAAAAAAAACAAATAGAAAGGTAACAACAACGTCAGCTTTTATTAGACGTATGCCACTCTCTGTGACATTGCTCGCCTTTGCCACTACACGCGAACTTGAAATGAGATAGCATGCTTTGTTTTCTTGCTTGACATTTTAATTTAAAAAAAATAAAGAGAAAACACTGACAGTGGCACTCTAAGTCACGGAATCACCTGTTTTTCCCCCATTGTCCACTATCATTAGCTTTGTTAACACTCGCTGCTTTCAAAGCACACGTTATAAAAATTCTGGGTCAGCCCAGCCCAGCCAGCCGGCACAACTCTCTCTATCAAAAACTTGACTGTATCAGAATACACAGCTGTCTATTGGATGCTGTTACCAATTATGTCTCACAGAGATACACACACACACACACACACACACACACACACACACACACACACACACACACAACACACACACACACACACACACACACACACACACACACAAAGACAGAGACAGACAGACAATTAGAGAGATAGAGACAGAGAGGGCATGAGAGCGAGAGGCAGACAGTCATACAGACAAACATAGAGAGACAGGGACAAATATGCAGATACACATAGAGGAGACGAGGGAAGGAAAAGAAGAGATAGAAAGAAAAAGGAGAGGTGCAGACAGACAGAAAGACAGACAGACAGAGAGACAGACAGACGGACAGATAGACAGACATAGAGAGAGAAGCAGAAATGGAGAGAGAGAGGATAGAGAGAGAGAGAGAGAGAGAGAGAGAGAGAGAGAGAGAGAGAGAGAGAGAGAGAGAGAGATGGACAAGAGAGAGAGAGAGAGAGAGAGAGAGAGAGAGAGAGAGAGAGAGAGAGAGAGAGAGAGAGAGGAGAGAGAGAGAGAGAGAGAAAAGAAAATAACAAAAGACAGACAAAAAATAGGCAAAAATTGATCAATCATCTTGATGAATGTTTGTTCATAAAGAAAATATGGAAATAACTTAGAAAGAAAAACAAAACATCAACAAAAATGGGAAAAAAAAATAGTGAGAAATGAGCAAATATGATAACGAAAAATTTCGACTGTTTTCAAAATACAAAATGAGAAAGAAAAGAAAATTAATATGGAAACAGACAAAAAGAAACTCATAAAGAAAGAAAGGCATAGACAAAACTCCATTAAAAAAACATTCTTTACCACTTTCACCAGTCTTCTAGTCTAGTCGACCATTAGAGCACCACTGAAGATTTTGCAGCCATCTTCCTCCACTCCTAGCGGTTTTCAGCTTTCTGTAGTATGTCGTTCCACTCAAGGCTAGTTCACTCTCTGATGTTGCCTTCCCATCGTTTCCTCTGTCTGCCTATTTGTCTCCCTTCTTGTACTGTTCCCTGTAGGACAGTCATAGCTAGTCCAGATGTTCGTGTGGCGTGCTCGCACCACTTTAGTTTGCGGTTGTTGTTTTTTTTTCACTGAGGTCAGGAACCCTCCATACGGACCAATATTTTCAAGTCTAGTCTTCACTTTCTCCTTAGTTATAACGATGATCTCTGTACAAGATACCAACAAGTTTGCGAAAGCATAATTATCATCTCTATTGACCCTACCCTTCTTTCAATGAAAGAAAATCATATCGTATTATACACACATGAAAGAAAAGGAGGGAGAGAGGAGAGAGAGAGAGAAGAGAGAGAGAGAGAGAGAGAGAGAGAGAGAGAGAGAGAGAGAGAGAGAGAGAGAGAGAGAGAGAGAGAGAGAGAGAGAGAGAGAGAGAGAGGAGAGAGAGAGAGAGAGAGAGAGAGAGAGAGAGAAGAAGAAGAAGAAGAAGAAGAAGAAGAAGAAGAAGAAGAAGAAGAAAGAAGAGAAGAAGAAGAAGAGAGATATGTACAGATAAAAATGTATATTGATAAAAGAAAGAAACAAAGAGACACACAGAGAAGACAGACAGACACAGACACAGAGAAACACAAACAAACAACGCCAAGCTCACCCAGCATCTTCAGAATGGCCTTGCGGGCCTTGGTGGCCGCTTGCTGAGCGGTCTTGTTCTTCTTCTGGTCCGTGTCCTTCTGGGCGTTGGACAGAGCCAGGCCGATCAGCACGTACATGACGGTGATCACCAGCATAGGCACCAGGAAGAAGGCGAAGGTGGAGAACTGGAAGAGGTACAGGGTGTCCGCCCGCCACCTCCGCGGGATGTTGCACAGTAAGGCGTCCTCTAGATCCTGCCAGGGAAATATGGTATGTATGTATGTATGTATGTATGTATGTATGTATGTATGTATGTATGTATATGTATTATGTATGTATGTATGTATGTATGTTATGTATGTATGTATCGTATGTATGTATGTATGTACGTATGTATGTATGTATGTATATGTACGTATGTACGTATGTAGTATGTATGTATGTATGTATGTATGTATGTATGTATGTATGTATGATGTATGTATTATATGTATATGTATATTATATATTATATATATATAGATTATATATATATATATTATATATATATATCGGCTATGGCGTTGTGCCCTTGGAAAAGGCACTTTACAGCTATTTTCTCACCCCACCCAGGTGTAAAAGGGTACCAACCTTGTGTTGGGGGTTTAACCCTGCGATAGACTGGCGTCCTATCCAGGGGGGAGTCTATGACTCTCAGTCGCTTGACGCCACAGAAACCGGGATAAGCACCGGCCTGATGAGCCTTAGGCTCGGGACAAACTTTAACTTTAACTTTTTAATTACTATGCTATGTGGTCGAAAGGAGGAAAGGGTAAAAAGGAGGAAAGAAAGAAGGGAAAAAAAAAACAAAATATATATGAAGACAGAAAAAAAAGAAAGAACAAAGCACAAACATATAGAGGGATAAACAAAAGAGAGGGTATTCCTCGTACACAATTTCCAGAAAATGGAGCCGGGCAACCATTCATACTGACAGCCCCCCCCCCCCCCTCCCCCTTCCCCCGCTAAGCATACCCATGGTAGAAGAAAAAAAAAAAGACAACATCAACAACAACAACAACAACAACAACAACAACAACAACAACAACAACAACAACAACAACAACAGAGAAAAACAACGCCCCAAAAGTACAGAGACAGTACAGTGAACCCCAGTGACATAATGTTGGTCATGTTGAAGACAGATAAGAGGAGCTGTAGTAGCCTGTACTGTGTGTTGTCAGCAACAGGTCACCTCAGTCACTGCCCCCTCCCTGTCTGTCTGTCCGCTATACCCCACGGAGCATGCAGTACTAATGGACAGGCAACAGACTGCTGACAGTCAGACAGACAGACAGACAGACAGACATCCTGTGGGCCGTGTTTTGTCGGACACTTTGTAGTATCATGTTGGATGCCAGGTCGTTGAACTACTATGGTAGACTAGACATCTTATTTTTCGGCTGATTTTCTGCTTTCTCTCTCTGTCTCTCTCTGTCTCTCTCTGTCTCTCTCTGTCTGTCTGTCTGTCTGTCTGTCTGTCTCTGTCTCTCTCTCTCTCTCTCTCTCTCTCTCTCTCTCTCTCTCTCTCTCTCTTCTTCTTTCTCTCTTTCTCTCTCTTGTTTGCCCTGCCAACTAAATGGTCCCGCAGAGATCTTGTTTCGCTGTTCCTACTACCGCTGTAGTCCATTTGACAAAGAGAACGTCCAGCCATTTCCCAAAGTGCATTGTACCGGCGAAAGTGTCCATTTCAGGTCAGCAGAGATCGAATGAGAGCTGAAGCCCATACAACAAACCAGGAATGATAGGCAGGTGATCAGGTTTCTCCCTTCACTTCAGATCTATTCCCGCCACCACCACCCCTCCTTCCTCCCTCCTTCATGTAGTGGATCAGTGGTCTGGAGGTAATGCACCTACCTAGAAAGTGAGAAATGTGGGTTCAATCCTCATTTGCGCACAACCTTTTCCCTGATCTTCTTAACCCTGAGTGGGGGCCTGGGAGGTACTCTTTTGAATGAGACATTAAATCCGCGTCCCGCGTGAAACATTTAGCACAGTTAAAGAACCCATTGCAACAAGAGAACTGACGTGGCAATTTTCTATAGAAATAAAAGTCACTCTCATAGGGAAACAACACACACAGTCATGCAGCAGAAAAAATTTAAAACATGGGTGGTGCTATTAATTTGGCGACGCACTTTCCCCAGGGAGAGCAAGTCCAAATTTTTCATGTGGATAAATTGTCCATGATCTGGAAATGCTATATAAAACAATCAATATAATACAGGCAGTATCCACTGCAAAGACCCCATTTTTTTAATGACAGCATTGTTTGCTTTATCACAAAGTTGGATGAAGACTTCCAATTCCTAATGCAATAGTGATCTCTGCAAAGCGTTCCTTCACAAACTGTCTTCCATGGCTTGAGGACTTGGATATATACATGCAGACAACATCCCCAGAATTGCACTGGAAACCAAAACTGAGATCAACATACGGCCAGAGCATCATGGGCTACCAAATAAATACACAATTTATTTCTTTGGTAGATGGCAGTGATAATATTTATGATAATGATGGTGTTGATAAAAATGACTCGACTATGATACAGATATGATGCTGAGAGAGAGCTCCAGCTTTAAAATCACTTTCCTTCACCTTTGCCTTTACTGTGCATAGCCTTACAGACAGTTGGAGCACCAGTGAAGATTTTACAACCAGCTTTCTCCACACTTTTAAAGGGCTGTAAACTACTCTTCCCTATCAAAGTATGTCCTGGTGGTTAACTGAAACTGGGAGATACAGTCACCTGCAGTGTTTGTCAAGTAAACTCAAAAAATGTATCTGAAAAAGTGGATGATGCTCGACTGCGTGGTCCCAGTCTTCCCCAAGAGCTAAATGCAAACTCACTCTGGGTAGGAGGCAGCAAGAGTACTTTACTTTTTACAGCATTTTCACTAGGATACCCCTCCAGCCTCAATATCCTTTTCAGACCCCATCACCCTCCCTCATCCCCCTCCCCCTCCCTACCACCACCACTACCACCACCACACCACCACCACCACCACCACCACACTAATACTACCAACACCAACACCAAACACCACCCACCCCTAAACTTATAATCCCAACACACATTCACTCCTCCCCCTCCCCCTCCTCCTCCTCCCTCCTTCATCCTCCCTCCACCTTCCTCCCCCTCCTCCTCCTCCCCTCCTCCATCCTCCTACCTCCTCCCTCCCACCTCCCTTCCTCACCTTTCCAGTGCACGGTTCCTGCAGCTCGTAGTAGAGCCTCATGTGGGCAGGGTAAGGCAAGGCACAGCAGCAGGCGAGGACCCAGGCCAGCACGATGATCTTGACGGTTCTGGCCAGGCTGGAGATGGTGTGGACTTGAGCGGGTGGCAGATGGCCACGTAGCGATCCACCGTGAAGGCCGTGATGGTCAAGATGCTGGCATAGGCCATCATCTCCGACACGAAGGACTTGATGATGCAGAACACCGCCCCGAAGCGCCAAGGGTAGGCTTCCCAGATGGTGGACATCTCCGGTGGCAGGGCTGTGTGGAAAAGATTGTGTTGATTTTATTTTATTCATTTATTTATTTATTTATTTATTTATATTATTTATTTATTTATTTATTTATTTATTTATTTATTTATTTATTTTATTCATTATTTTATGTATGTATGTATGTATGTATGTATGTATGTATGTATGTATGTATGTATGTATGTATGTATGTATGAATGTATGTATGAATGTATGTATGTATGTATGTATGTATGTATGTATGTATGTATGTATGTATGTATAGTATGTATGTATGTATGTATGTATGTATGTATGTATGTATGTAATGTATTAGTTATGTATGTGTTTTATTTATGTGTTTATTTATTCATTCATTTATTATATATTTATTTATTGTATGTAGTCTTTTATATCGTGGGTTAATGGAATAAGCACTGGTATGCTTTCTTCTTCTCTTTTTTACATCCTGTGTATGTAATTGTTGTAAATCTTGTCATCTGTTCCTACCAAAGAAAGAAATAAAGAAAAAAGAAAGAAGGAAAGAAGGAAAGAAAGAAAGAAAAGAAAAGGAAAAAAGAAAGAAGAAAGAAAGAAAGAAAGAAAGAAAGAAAGAAAGAAAGAAAGAAAGAAAAGAAAGAAAAAAAAGAAAGAAAGAAAGAAGGAAGGAAAGAAAAAAAGAAAAGAAAAGAAAATGAAAAAGAAAAGAAAGGAAAGAAAAGAAAGAAAGAAAAAGAGAAAGAAAGAAGAAAGAATAGAAAAAAAAGAAAAGAAAGAAAGAAAGAAAGGAAGGAAGAAAAGAAAAGAAAGAAAGAAAAAAAAGAAAGAAAGAAGATGGAAAAGAAATTCTCATTTTTAGTCTTTCGGGGGAAAAGGCAAGAGAGTGGACCATGAAAGCAGAAAACAGACAAGAAGGAGGGGACACGAATAAAAGGAACAAGCAGAAACAAAGAGAGGAAATAGAACAGAGGGAATTCCTGGCACAGAATTTTCAAAAGGTGGGAGATGCTGTTTATACTAACAGGCCCTCGGCATCTCCACGGGGGAAATAATAAAATAAAAATTCAGACGTGAAATTCAGTTAGATATTACGTTGTTATGGTGTACTCTTAACAGTCCCTAGCCATTCATTTCACGTTCTGCCAATGTTGCTGTTCGTCTTGAAAACCTAGACATTTCTTTTGTCCGGCTAGGCAAGTGTCGATCGACCGTACATACTTACTCTGTGGTCATTTGAGTTGAAAACATCCGGATAATAGCTTTTAAAACAACATAGGAGAGAGAGAGAAATTGTCGCGAGGTTGAGAGTACTCTGGCGTCTTTGAATACCGAGTTATCGTCCATGGCTGCCTTGGGGAAGCGGAAAACCGGTCATTGTCTCTGTCTCTCTATCTCTATCTCTCTCTCTTTGTCTCTCTTTCTGTGTGTCTGTCTGTCTCTGTCTCTGTCTCTGTCTCTCTGTCTCTCTCTTCTCTGTCTCTGTCTCTGTCTCTGTCTCTGTCTCTCTCGTCCTCTGTCTCTGTCTCTGTCTCTGTCTCTGTCTCTCTCTCTCTCTCTCTCTCTCTCTCTCTCTCTCTCTCTCTCTCCTCTCTCTCTCTCTCTCTATCTCTCTCTCGTTATTTGTGATTATTAAAGACAATTCCTTCACGGAGAAAATGGCTGTGTGTAAAAAGCATGGCAATAACTGTCTGTAATCGTTGGGAATAAAGATTATAAATCCATCCATCAATCAATCAATCAAACAATCTCTCTCTGTCTGTCTGTCTGTCAGCCTGTCTGTCTGTCTGTCTGTCTCCTCTCTCTCTCTCTAAGTCTGTCTGTCTGTCTCTCTCTATATCTATCTATCTATCTATCTATCTATCTATCTATCTATCTGTCTCT
>CM060333.1:18193721-18213721 GCA_030674155.1 Stramonita haemastoma
TTTTATGATCTCCCAGGTCAGCTTCAAGTGCATACCTGCCTTTGCTTTAATTCCCTTCGTGTATATATATACAAGGAAGATTAAATATACACATTTAAGATCCCGAAAGTCATGTCAGTGTTTGCTGGGTTTAAGAAACACTAACATACTCAGCATAAATCACCGAAGACGGGATGCGGCTACCTTCATCACGGGCAAAAATAGTCGCATATTTACGTAAAATCTCACCATTGATGAATCTCGAAGTTCTAGGAAAAGAACCAAAAAAAAAGCCAGTCAACCAGTTTCAAAATATTTCAGAATATTTTTGTGTGGATATCTGACTTCAAACGTAATTAAACGACACTGACAAAATATGATGTATCTTAATCATATTGTAAACTAGAACCATAACTTTCCAGAAATCGTCACATCACTCTCAGCCATCTTTATGATTTACAAGGACTGCATCTTCATTGATTTTCCTTTTCGTTAAATTGGTGACTTTGCCATCACTTACAGCAGCGATGATCTATTTTAGATTAGCAGGGTATTTTTTTAAGACCTTGGGCTACAGTTCCTTGTCAATCTGATTTCCTCTGAGTTTAAAAGGGCAAAAGGGCAAGAAAAGGAATTGCCATTCTGCCGGAGGCTGTGCAATTAGCAGTAAAACATTTCATTTTCTCAAAGATGGGAATTGAGTCAATGAGCAGAGAGAGAAAGAGAGAGAGAAAGAGAGAGAGAAAGAGAGACAGACAGACAGACAGACAGACAGACAGACAGACAGACAGACAGACAGACAGACATACAGAGAGACACACAGACACACAGACACACAGACAGACACACAGACAGGTAGACATTCAGTCAGACAGAGAAGGACAGACAGAGCTAATTATACAGACAGAGCTTACACAAACAGAGAGAATCAGACAGACAGCCAGAGATACATAGACATAGGCAGAGACAGACAGACAGAGACACAGACAGACAGAGACAGACAGACAGAGACAGACAGAGACACAGAGACAGACGGAGAGATACTGAGACAAAGAGATGGACAGAGAGACTGAGTGACAGAGATAGAAAGATAAAACAGAGAGAAAGACAGACACAGAGAGACACACAAGCAGTCAGACATACCTTAGACAGAGAGAGACAGACAGACAGACAGACGACAGATAGACAGACAGACAGACAGACTAATACACAGACAGACAGACAGACGGACAGTATCCTTGAAATAAAAGAAGAAGATAAAATAAATAATATAGATAGGCTTACTGACAGACGGGTAGACAAACAGACAGACAGACTGATAGACTGACAGACAGACACAGAGACAGACAGACAGACAGATAGACATACAGACAGGGAAAGAGAGAGAACATCCACAACCGTGATGAATTTGTCTCTGCGTTTTATAGCTTCTCTATCATTATTTTTTTGTTTTTTTTTCCAATGTTTGTTTGCTTTTGGTCTATTTTTGCTGTTGTTGCTGTTTGTTCGCTTCATTTGTCATTTTTGGTGGGTCCTTTATAATTGTTTGATTTTTTTTAGTTTTGCATTTATCCCTTGGCTTGCTTTTTCTTTGTAAGAATGTTTTTTTTAACGATTTTGTTCGTTGAAATCGTATTTTTAGACTCATTCAATTATCACTTTGTTTGTTTTAAGTTTACACTTTTTTTTCCATCCTGCTCTCACAAAAAAAATCCAGAAAATTGTTTTTGAAACGTGTGTGTCAGTGGTGTGTGTGTGTGTGTGTGTGTGTGTGTGTGTGTGTGTGTGTGTGTGTGTGTGCGCGCGCGCGCGCGCGCCTGTGTGTGTGTGTGTGTATGTGTGTGTGTGTGTGTGTGTGTGTGTGTGTGTGTGTGTGTGTGTGTGTGTGTGTGTGTGTGTGTGTGTGTGTGTGTGTGTGTGTGTGTGTGTGTGTTTCTTTCTGTTTCGGTGTTTTCTTTTTTCCTTGCTATATTTTGCTTAGTTTTTTTTTTAATCGTTCTTGGTTCTTTTTTTTCGTTCTTGTTTTTTTTCTATTTCTGTCTTTCCTTCTTTTTTTTTTTTTTTTTTTTTTTGCTTTCTTGCTCTCTTTCAAATCTTCTTTTCAGTCTTTTTCATTGGTCCATTAAGCAAAAAAAAAAAAAAGAAAACACAGATCTCAACTTAGTGCTCTATTTTTTTTGGCCGTTCTTTTCTATATACTTCAACTTGTCTTTTTCTTCCCACCAGTTGTTGTTTATATAAGGTTAATACAACTGTCAAAAAATAGATCGGTGGTGTAGAGGTGACGCTCCCATCTTTCTAGAAAGTAAGAAGTCCTGAAATTGATCCCTGCTTTTGGCCTAGGCCAAAAGTTGCGTCAGTTATTGATGTCAACTCATTGCCAAGGCTTACACTAAAATGTTGTGATGTTGTAAAATGTTGTGTTGAGATTGCCTTCAGCCATGACAAGCTCTTAACAGAACAACCTGCATTCTCCTTCAAAGGAGAATAAATCCTCTGAAGTCGGAGTATGGCTGCCTATATGGCGAGGTACTTGAAAACAGTCATACACGCAAACTTCTCATTCAGTGTGTGCAATTTCAATCTCACAGTGATTCCCAGCTGGGATGAGTGAGTCAGAGTGCACATTCTGGGTGACCCCCCAGAGTATTAAGCTGGGCAACAACAACAACACAACAACAACAACAACATCCCTGCTTTAAATTTAAAGCATTTCTCCCCTCCAATACACTCTGAGTAACGGTCTGAGTGTCAGTCTGTAATGATGATGAAATGAGAATCTGATGTGCAACGCACATTTAAGTAAAAGAACCCAAAGCAATTAGAAAAAAAATCCCATGGCAAAATCGGGATACAGACAGCCACTCTGGTAGAGAAACAAATACAGATAACAAAAAAATGATTTTAAAAAAAAATTCTTCTTCGTCGAATGCTCAGACATGTTGTCTGTCATGCGATCAAAAATGCATTGCCATGCACTTCAACGTGAACTGATAGAATAAATTGTGGCACCGTTCTTATGGCGACACACACTCTCCCTGTGAAGAGACCAGCCTGAATACCACACAGAGAACTCTGCTGTGACTGAAGGGATTGTGCATGCTATACAACACCTTGCCACGCAGGTGACTCAAAGCCATAATACTCAGCAAGGAATACACACCAATCCAATCCAATCCAATCCAATCCAATCCAATCTAATCCATGTTTCTAGTCCCGCTGACCACAGAGGCCATATCAGGTGCTGTCGCCTTGTCCAGTGTTCTTCCAATCTCAGATTAAAACTGTGCAGCTATAATTAAGCAGATTAAAACCTGGTATAAAATCAACTCTACTGTCGCTCCTTGTATCAACGCCCTGATCAACTTCAAAGGTTTGAACCTAGGACGACCACTGCGTTGTGGAAGAAACCACATAAACCACATAATATAACATGAGATCAAACCAAAACTAGATTCCTTAAAGACAACCCCGCTCTTAGTGACTAACTATGACATCTTCGCTCATATCACACAGAAAATGGCCGATTCTCTTAGAAAGTTTTTTTTTTAAATAGGTGTCAGGTGGAATTTTGCAGAAAAGAATTTTTAGGGAGTCTACATGAAATGTTTGTGCCTAATATCCTGGACATCTTTTAGAATACGTATACTTTAGTAAGAGCATCTATTTGACAATACAGAATAAAAGAAGAACAGTTACGCCACAGAAAGCTTGATAGGAAACAGACGACAGTTAAAAAAAAAATCCTCGGACAGACCGAAGACGAAGATAATGTAACAGAGAGGAGTGGATAAAAATGAAAAAGGGCAGCGGGAGGGGGGGGGAGACAGCGAGAGACAGACAGACAGACAGACAGACAGACAGACAGACAGACAGACAGACAGACAGAGAGAGACAGAGAGAGACAGAGAGAGACAGAGAGAGACAGAGAGAGAGAGGGAGGGAGGGAGACAGAGACAGAGATAAAGAAAGAGAGAAAGAGAGAGAGAGAGATGAGATGAGAATAAAGATGGTGAAAAGGGATTAGAATAAAGATGGTAATCAGTATCAATCCCTCCTTTCCGACCTCTCCGTCTAAAGCAAGCGGCTCAGCCTCATATCCATCCCAAATAGCTACAGCAGCCATTATTTTCAGCACAGCAGGATTGGGCAGAGATTTCTGAAAATAAACGAACAGCAAACTAGGGGGTGCCGCTGTGGTAGCCAAAAATATATCCACAGGACTTGTAAGCTTCCGTTTAAGGCTTGGACTTTTGAGAGAGAGGGAGAGAAATAAGCGCATGTGAGGGAGCGTGTGAGTGCAATCACACTTACATACGCACGCACATATACACATATGCATGCACTCAAGTACGCACGCATGCGTGCAAGTACCGCAAATATGCGCGCATATCCACACGTATACACATCCGGATATACACACACTTATACTTACACTCTGTCACACACACACACATAGACACACACAGGCAAACGCACACAACACACGCACACTCTCACACACACACAAAACACACATACACACACACAAAGGAACGCACACCCACCCACACACCTACCCACCAACACACACACACCCACTCCCACACCCACACCCCACCCACCAACACACACACCCACACAAACACAAACACACAACACACACACACACACACACACACACACACACACACACACACACACACACACACACACACACACACACACACGCACACACACACACACACACACACACACACACACACACACACACACACACACACACACACACAAGAATATTGACTCATTTTGGTTTACTAGAATAAGTTTTGAGATATGGCACGTTTCAAAAAAGTTTACGTAAATATTTCCAATAAACATAGTGATGCTGGGATAAAGCGCTACTTTACAATCCATATAACCACCTTTAACCATGGACTTTAGGAACAACTGAAACAAATTTCAAACTAAGTTTGAGCAAAAGTACACAAGAACTGCTTATATGACATCATTGTTATGTCGCTTTCAGAAACATTTCTCTCCACATCGCAGACTATGCAAAGAACTGTATCATTGATTTTGACAAGAGAGGGGGGGGCGGGGGGGGGGGGGAGGGGGGGGGCGCGGAACGAGGTGGGGAACTTTGATTTTAAAACAAAAATTTCCTCAGGCTTGTTTTGTTGAAATATGCATGTTTTCCAGTACCCAACTGAGTAACTGTCAACAATTTCAAAACGAGCAAACTTTGCGAAAGAAAGAAGAAAGAAATGAGATAAAACAACGAAAAAATATGAGAATAGTAAAAAAAACAACAAAAACCCCCCCCCCAAAAAAAAAAAAACCCAACTAATGACAAAAAACAAAACCAGCAAAAACTTGTTACACACAACTCTATCCCCTTGGGTCCAATAATATTTCTGACAACCAAAAACAAAAAAACCGACAAAAATCAATAACAAGAAAAAAAAAAAAAGCAACACAGAAAAACGACATCAGCAACGACAAGAACAAATGTCAACAAAAACCACCACCACCACCACCAACAACAACAAACAATAGGTCCTACAGGGAGGCAAGATGAAAGATGCCAGAGAGCTGGTTTGGAGTCCCCGGGGTCCCATCCCTCACGTGCCATCGCTGCCCTCTGCCTGCCCGCGTGGAAAAGTGGCCACCGGGGAATGGAGGAATGAGGTGCGTGACTCTTCAGTGCCGTGCCCCCAAATGACTCCCATAGGAGGAGTTGAAGAAGAAGAAAAAAGATAAGAAAGAAGAAGAAGATAAAGACAGGGAAGAGAGATAGGAAGAAGAGAGAGAGGAAATAAGAGAGAGAGAGAGAAGGAGAGAGAAGACAGACAACAAGACCGAAGACAGACGACAGACAGACAGACAGACAGTATCAGAGTACAGTATCAATAGAGAGACAGAGATAGAGAGAGTATGGTTATAGGTGGAAGAGAGGGAGGGAATTTATTCATTTATTTATTTATTTATTTATTTTTTATTTATTCTTTTATGATATATAGAGGATAATGGAATAAGCATCTCGTGTGTTTTTTTTACATCCAGTCCCCGTGTGCATGCAGTTTTGTAAATCTTGTCATCTGTTCCCACCGGCACACAATGGCCCGATCTTACGAAAAGCGGGACAAGATTTAACGTGTGCGCAAGATGTTCTGCGTGCGTTCGCACACGTTGCCTCGGTTTATAGTCTCATCCGAAGGAGAGAGAGAGAGAAGAGAGAGAGAGAGAGAGAGAGAGAGAGAAGAGAGAGAGAGAGAGAGAGAGAGGGAGAGGGGAGAGGAGAGAAGGGAGAAAGAAAGAAAGAAAAGACATAGAGAGAGACAAAAAGAAAACAAAGAGAAAACGGAGGGAAAGTAATAAATGAAAGAAAAGACAGAAAGAAAAGAAAGAAAAAGTAAGAAAAATAGAGGGAGAGAAGAAAAGAGAACGAGTGAATGAAACAGAAGCCGAAAAAGGAAAACTAAAGAAACAGAGGATGAAGACAAACACGAAAAAGAACACCGCAAAGAAGAAGAAGCAAAGAAGAAGAATGAAGAAGAAGAACAAAGAAGAAGAAGAAGAATGCAAGAAGAAGAATGCAAAGAAGAAGAATGCAAGAAGAAGAAAAGAATGCAAAGAAGAAGAATGCAAGAAGAAGGCAAAGAAGAAGAATGCAAAAAGAAAGAAGAATGCAAAGAAAGAATGCAAAGAAGAAGAATGCAAAGAAGAAAATGCAAAGAAGAATGCAAAGAAGAATGCAAAGAAGAATCAAAGAAGAATGCAAAGAAGAAGAAAGAAGAATGACAAAGAAGAATGCAAAGAAGAAGAATGCAAAGAAGAAGCAAAAGCAGAAGAAAGAAGAAGCAAAAGAAGAAGAAGAAGAAGAAGAAGAAGAAGAAGAAGAAGAAGAAGAAGAAGAAGAAGAACAAGAAAAGAACAAGAAAAGAAGAACAAGAAGAAGAAGAAAGAAAGAAGAACAAGAAGAAGAAGAACAAGAAGAAGAACAAGAGAGAGAGGGGAGAGAGAGAGAGAGAGAGAGAGAGAGAGGGAGAGGAGAGAGAGAGAGAGAGAGAGAGAGAGAGAGAGAGAGAGAGGAGAGAGAGAGAGAAAGAGAGAGAGAGAGAAGAAGAAGATAGCACAAAGATACACAAAGACACAAAGACAAAGACAGAGAGAGACCGACAAACAGAAAGAAAGAGACCAACAGAGACAAACAAAGGAGCACTCAAACAAAAGAGAAAGACAAACTCTCTTTCCATTGTGTCATTCTTGGTTTTTCTATCCACTTATCTGTTTTTGTGCTCATCCTTCTAGCGCTTCCGTGGAAAACCCACAGAAATAAAATGAAAATGAGGAATCCATTTTGAATAAATGCAGAGCAAATGCTACCTCATCAGGCGGACAAGTAGAAGTTAATGGATGGAGTGTAAATGAAGGAAGTGCGTTTGCTTGTCTGTTTGCTTGTTTGTTTGTTTGTTGATTGTTTGTTTGTTTCAGTGTTCGTTTAATTATTGTTTACTTGCTTTTGTTTATTCTTCTCTAGATTTACATCCCCTAGGATAAACTAGTCCTTTTCTCAACTCGTCTGGCCAAATGTTCATACGTGTGATGTGTATGTGTATGTGTGTGTGTGTGTGTGTGTGTGTGTGTGTGTGTGTGTGTGTGTGTGTGTGTGTGTGTGTGTGTGTGTGTAGATAGTTTTCTTTTTATCTATTTATTTTTTTTACTTATTTATTTATTCTTTTACATCGAGGATAATGGAATAAGCGCTCATGTGCTTTGATCGTGAGAGAAGAAGATGGGGGCAGAGACAGAGGAGATTTTGAATATATTTATATGTATCTTGATCACTTATTTCAGTTCTTCAAAAGTATATGCGCATATACATGCATGTTCATGACCGCGTTTGTGGATGCTAGCTAGCATAGGCATTACCTACATAGAAGTAATCTAAGCTTTATGAAATATTGTAAGTATCTTGTGTATTGATGGTTTACATTAAAACATCCGTCTACAGGCTGAAAGCCTGTGTGTCCGATTCATTTTGTTTAGTTGAGGCTATCTTTTTATCTTGATGTCATCCCTGAAAAGGGCGGGGACTGGATGTAAAAAAAGCACACGAGTGCTTATCTATTATCCTCGAATAAAAGAATTTTGCCTTGCCTTGCCTTGCCTTGCCTTGCCTTGCCTTGCCTTGCCTTGCCTTGCCTTCTCTCTCTCTCTCTCTCTCTCTCTCTCTCTCCTCTCTCTCTCTCTCTCTCTCCTCTCTCTCTCTCTCTCTCTCTCTCTCTCTCTCCTCTCTCTCTCTCTCTCTCCTCTCTCTCTCTCTCTCTCTCTTCTCTCTCTCTCTCCTCTCTCTCTCTCTCTCTCTCACACACACACACACAAACACACACACACACAGAAAGAACAATGGATAATGAATAATATTAATTGCCATCAAAGCTGTTAACCTATTTAGCACTGTGTTGCGACCAAACAATGCCACACGTGACGCGATTACACTGACATAGAGAGAGAGAGAGAGAGAGAGAGAGAGAGAGAGAGAGAGAGAGAGAGAGAGAGAGAGAGAGAGAGAGAGAGAGAGAGAGAGAGAGAGAGAGAGAGAGAGAGAGAGAGAGAGAGAGAGCATACAAACAAACGAACAGAGAGTCAGACAGACAGAGAAACAAACAGACACAGACACAGAAACAAACAATCAATTACACAAACAGACAGAATGAAGGAAGAGAAAAACAAGGCGTATATTGACATCATTGGGCCCTTAACGCCCGAATGCCTATTGGCAAGCGAGTGTGTGTTCATGACAGTAATGAGAGCCTGCCAGACCCTGATTCATGCCACCTGGCATGCCACATGACAACATGACCCCTTTCGCCATCACAAACAGCTCCTAGTGTAACGTCTCCCTCGGCAAACTGACCGTGACATCTATGACATCATTGCCTTTTCTCGCTGCCATCCTCATCCGTTACACTGAGGCACACTTGACTAGAGCTTGTATCATCGCTTTGATTTGACTGCAGTGACCTGACTTGTGTCAATGGCTTGACTTGAGTCAATGTTAATGATCTGACTTGTGTCAGTGACCTAACTTGTGTCAATGACCTAACTTTTGTTAATGACCTGACTTGTGTCAATGACCTGACTGTGTCTGTGTTTGTGTCTGTGTGTCAGTGTGTCTCTGTGTGTCTGTGTGTCTGTGTGTGTCTGTGTGTGTCTGTGTGTCAGTGTTTCTCTGTTGCTGTTTCTGTTTGTCTGTGGTGGTCTTCAATTTTACGTCTCTTCACAAAAAGTTATATTAGACAAATGTTTGTCTGTGTGTGTTTGTGTGTGCGTGCGAGCGTTCGCGCGTGGTGAGCAAGCTGTACCTGGTGATGCCAATAGGTCTGCAGGTAGCAGGCATGGGTGTGTTCTTGTTTTTCATGCCACCGGATATGATTATATCACTGGCCTATTCTTCTCTGAAAAGCGGACAAATGTTTGGTGTGTGCCCAGGATGCTATGCCTGCGTTCACACAGTCATGGGGTTTTGGTTTTATAGGGTCATCCAAAGAGCTCTTGAAGGAATGGAGTCAGTGCTAACATCAATCTAAGGGGAGGGGGTTGGGGGGGTGTAGGAGAGAGAGAGAGAGAGAGAGAGAGAGAGAGAGGAGAGAGAGAGAGAGAGAGAGAGGGACAGACAGACAGACAGACAGACAGACAGACAGACAGACAGACAGACAGACAAAGACAGACAGACAGACAGACAGACAGACAGACAGACAGACAGACAGACAGAGATAGAGACACAGAGAGAGAGATTTTATTTATTTATTTATTTACTTTTTATATCGAGGATAATGGAATAAGCAATCATGTTTTTACATCCAGTCCCCGTGTGCATGCAGTTTTGGAAATGTCATCTGTTCCCACCGAGAGAGACAGACAGACAGACAGACAGACAGACAGAGACAGACAGACAGACAGAGAAGGAGACAGAGACAGCCCTGATATGGCCTGAATGAGTAGCGGGGCTATAAACAGCAACATTGGATTGTATTGGAGGTGTGGATCCTTTCGAATAAACACAAAAAGACTCGTTGAAAACTCTAATACTTTTCAGACTCTGTATTCAGTTATACATGATTAATATGAGATTTAGAAACACTATAAGGTTACAGCCCCGATATGGCCTCCGTGGTCGGCCGAGCTATAAAGAAAAGCGTGGGTTGGATTTGGAATCGGTGAAAATTTTAATCCAATTACTTAGTACCCTTTATAGTAGGAGTATAATGTCCTTACGACTGAGCTACACTGCTTCAAGCACACACTGTTATTTCCCTTGCCTTCTATTGTATTGTGAATTGGAGAAATACTTACTGAAAGGTGTGTTTCATACTAGTTGTCCAGTAAAATACATTATACTAGTGACAGATGTTAAAGAGCCATCATGAGCATGAATGATCTAATGTTGATTTTATTATATTTTTTGGTTTCCTCGGATGCAAACTACTGTTGTGATGGGGCAGTATTTAGATTACCTCCCATGTGATCAGAGGACATTCACAGCATTGTGTTTCTAAATCGGGACACACCTGCGTTGCAACGCTCTATGTCGTTAGGTTGGTGGTTGAAAACCTGCTGTTGCATACACTTCGCCTTGGTGGTAAAATGTAGTATGGATGCAGCCTCTCTTTATAGAGGCCACATTCTCACTGTTTGACTGCACTGTCGTAGCCGAGATGTTGTTCAGAGTTGCGGCAGATCAAATAATTATCTCCACTCTGTTACACTGTTAATATTGATGTCGACAATATAATATGTCTTTAATATATATTCACATTGACGACATCAACGACGACTAAGATGTTTGATGTTATAAGGAGAACGAAGTAGAGAACAACGAGGAAGGGAGAAGGAGGGGAAGACAAGAAGAAGAAGAAGAAGATGAAGAAGAAGAAGAATTAGTAAGTGATGTTAAACAAAGAAGAGGAGGAAGGAGACGACGACGATGATGATGATGATTATGACAATGATGATGATGATGATGATGATGACGGTGATAGAAACGACAACAATGAAGTGATATTGATGATAACGACGACGACAACGATAAAAATGACGACGATGACAACGACAACGACGACGTCGATGATAATGATGACTGCAAATGTAACATCCCCAACATGCCCATCTGTCCACACAGAGCCCATAACACAGGCCATGGGTTCCCACACGTCATACTCGCTTGATGGCACAAAAGTTTTAATGCGCTCACCAATTGAACGCGCACACGACAAGTTAAGAGGCAACGTGTCGTAAACAACCGAATCAACACACCTCCCATCTCTGATGGCGTGAAATAAAGCAGAATCAATCTCCTTAACCTTATCAGCTAATCTCATAAGCTACAATCTTATAAGCTTTACACACACACACACACACACACCTAACGCGCGTGCACGTGCGCGCGTCCGCGCACACATGCGCACGCATGCACAAACGCACGCACTCGCACAAACATGCACATACACAGACACACACACACACACATGTCCCCCCCCCCCCCCCGACACACACACAAAATACGAGAGAGAGACAGAGACAGAGACAGAGAGACAGACAGAGACAGAGGCAGAGAGGTGGAGATGGAGAGAAAGAGACAGACAGACAGATAGGCAGTCAGAGAGACAGACAGACAGACAGAGAGACATACATACATACGTACAGACAAACAGAGACAGATGGTCAGACAGTCAGACAGACAAACACAGAGATACAAAGACAGAGAGACATGTAGACATAGACAGACAGACAGACAGGCACACACTCACACATACACACACAGAGGCACACACACACAGGCACATACACACACAGAGGCACACACACATACACACACACGCGCGCACACACAACACACACACACACACACACACACACACACACACACACACACACACACACACACACACACACACACACACACACACACACACACACACAACGTCGGACAGTCAGACAGACAGAAAGACTAAGACACCGACAGAGACAGAGAAAGCACACTGGACACCTTTATTGGCTTCAGAGTTTTACAGCCAAGGGAGAGAATTCAAGTCACAAACACATCGAGGAAAGCAAGGAAGTAAAAAAATAACAATAAAAAAAAAGAAACCGAACATCGGAGAGGAATCAAACTTCCTTGGCTATCAGTTACCATCTGGATGACTCCTCAGAGAGAGAGAGAGAGAGAGAGAGAGAGAGAGAGAGAGAGAGAGAGAGAGAGAGAGAGAGAGAGAGAGAGAGAGAGAGAGAGACTAAGAGGGAAGGAGAGAGAGGGCGGGGAAGGAGAGAGAGAGAGGACAGACAGACAGACAGGCAGGCAGGCAGATAGACAGACAGGCAGACAGACAGACAGACAGGCAGACAGACAGACAGATGCAGTGAGACAGTCAGACACTGACAGAGAGAGAGACAGTTACACAGACAGAGAGACAAGATACAGAGAGACAGACACAGAGAGAGAAAGACAGAGAAAGACAGAGACAAAGACAGACATATGTACAGATATATAGAGACAGACAGACAAACAGACAGAGAAACAAACAGAAAGACAGATAGACAGAGTGGAAGAGAGAGAGAGAGAGAGAGAGAGAGAGAGAGAGAGAGAGAGAGAGAGAGAGAGAGAGAGAGAGAGAGAGAGAGAGAGAGAGAGAAGAGAGAGAGAGAGAGAGATGAATAATCTTTCTTTAATGAATGAATAATCTTTATTTTTCAAGGGTTACAGAGTAAGCATTACATACTTTTTTTCATCCGGCCAGAAGAGAGAGAGAGAGAGAGAGAGAGAGAGAGGAGAGAGAGAGAGAGAGAGAGAGAGAGAGAGAGAGAGAGAGAGAGGAGAGAGAGAGAGAGAGAGAGAGAGAGAAGAGAGAGAGAGAGAGAGAGAGAGAGAGAGAGAGAGAGAGAGAGAGAGAGAGAGAGAGAGAGAGAGAGAGAGAGAGAGAATTAAATGGAACCATTTCAGACTTATTTATTAGCGTAATACTGTATTCAAAAAAAAAGAAAAGCATACAAAATCTGATATCAGAAAAGCTAATTACTTATATGTGTGTGTATGTGTGTGTACGTGTCTGTGTGTATGTGTTTGCGTCTGTCTGTCTGTCTGTCTGTCTGTCTGTCTGTCGGTCGGTCGGTCGGTCGGTCGGTTGGTCGGTCTCTGCCCTGCCTACTTGTGTTGCTCTGTGTGTGTGTTCCTATGTTTGTGCGTGCGTGCGTGCGTGCGTGTGTGTGTGTGTGTGTGTGTCTCTCTCTCTCTCTCTCTCTCTGTCTGTCTGTCTGTCTGTCTGTCTGTCTGTCTGTCTGTCTGTCTGTCTCTGTCTCTGTCTCTGTCTCTGTCTCTGTCTCTGTCTCTGTCTCTCTCTCTCTCTCTCTCTCTCTCCCTCTCTCTCTCTCTCTCTCTCTCTCTCTCTCTCTCTCTCTCTCTCTCTCTCTCTTTTCTTTGAAATGTTATAAGTGTGCAGTCAGAAACGATATCATTTTCCAGACGCTTTCTTGAACAGAATTATGAAGCAGAACTTGTACAACGGAAGACATTACCAGTTGTGGAATATAAACGATTGTCACATTACATTCTGAATCTTACGGGGAAAATATTAACTTTGTAACATCATTGAAAAGAAAGAACATAAGAAGCAAGAATTAATGATTTTAAAATTGAACATAAAAGGTTTTTTTTATAAGTAGATGCAAACAAAACAAAAGCAGATAAAACAGCGGCAGCAGCAGCAGCAGCAGCAGCAACAACAACGACAACAACACACGCTAAAATTTCATCTTCCCTGACCTTTTGGAAATAGAAAGTCCGAACTTAAAAAAGGCGAAAAGTCACCTCCTTTTAAGGGTTCGGGAAAGGAAGTTGGAGAGACGTTTTGCCACCAAAAAAAAAAAATCACTGCCGTTCCTTGCAAGAAGTAGTTTACATTTGTGTGCAATTATTTTTAACACACTTTGTTCATCTTGCCTGTTGTTGTTGTTGTTGTTACTGTTGTTGTTGTTGTTGCTGTTGTTGGTTGTTGTTGTTTTCTTCTTCTTTTCTTTTCTCTTCTTCTTCTTCTTCGTTCTTCTTCTTTTTCTTCTTCATTCTTCTTCTTCAATTCTTCTTTCTTCAAATTCTTCTTCTTCAAATTCTTTTTCTTCAAATTCTTCTTCAAATTCTTATTCTTCTTCAAATTCTTCTTCAAATTCTTGAAATTCTTCTTCAAATTCTTCTTCTTTAAATCTTCTTCTTCGAATGATTCTTCTTCAAGATTCTTCTTATTCTTTGCTTTTTTGTATTCTTCTTCTTGATTTTTTTTTTTCATTTTTCTTCTTCTTTGCATTGTTCTTTGCATCCTTCTACTCCTATGAATTCTTCTTCTTCCTCTTTGCATTCTTCTTCGTTTTTCTCTGAAATCTTAATTTACTTCTTTGCATTCTTCTTCTTTGCATTCTTCTTCTTTGCATTTCTTCTTTGCATTTTCTTCTTTTCCTCTCTGAAATCTCACTTTACTTCTTCGCATTCTTCTTCTTCTCTGCATTCTTTTCCCTTGCATTCTTCTTCTTTGCATGTTTCTTTTTTGCATTCTTTTTTGCACGTTTTTCTCTGCATTTTTCTTCTTTGCGTTTTTCTTCTTTGCATTTGGACGATTATAACCTACCGTTAAGGTAGCAGCATTCCGACTTCGGGGATGCATGCTGGGAATAACAGTGCTGTGTGTGTGTCGCGCGCGCGCGCGCCCGCTGTGTGTGTGTGTGTGTGTGTGTGTGTGTGTGTGTGTGTGTGTTGTGTGTGTGTGTGTGTGTGTGTGTGTGTGTGTGTGTGTGTGTGTGTGTGTGTGTGTGTGTGTGTGTGTGTGTGTGTGTGTGTGTGTGTGTGTGTGTGTTGTGTGTGTGTGTGTGTGTGATGTCACATTCGAATTTGTTCAAATTATTATTTGTTATTGATTGCTTGTGTCTTGTATAGGTCAAATGCAAGCGCTTTGATTTGTTTTTTTTTGCAGAAATAGCGCTATAAAAATTCCATGTATTATTATTATTATTATTATTATTATTTTTTATTATTATTATTATTATTATTATTAAATTATTATTATTATTATAGTAAATGATGATAGTATGATGATTGATTGATGATATGATATATGATGATTATTATTATTATTATTATTATTATTAGTTTTTTTTGTTGTTGTTTTGTTGTTAACAACGCATCGTTCAAACCAACAGGCACAACTGATGAACCACTCTTATAAAAGTAGATAGATTTTAATTGTGCGCAAGATTGTGTCTGTATTGGCACACCGGGATATCACTTTAACCTTCTCCTGAAGGAATTTCAGGGAAATGGAAGCTAGTTGATACCAATGTTAACTCCAAGTGACAAAATCCCCTGAGATAAAAAAAAAAATTAACAGGGGGCCTATCTAGACCTGTGGCCTCAGTTACAGGAAGATCAGGAACGAGTTGTAGTAACCACCCGGCTGTCCTTCAGTCTCCATTTTGTCATAGATACAGTGGATCGGTGGTCTAGGTGGTAACGCGCCTTGCCTAGAGAGCAAAAAGTCCGGGTCGGAGTGTGCAATGGTTCGTACCCCGTTTGGGCCCCAAACTTTTCCCACCATCCATTAGACCCTGAGTGGTGGTCTGGGCGCTAGTCTTTCGGATGAGACGATAAATTGAGGTCCCTGTGTTACACGTCACTATTTAACGCACGTAAAAGAACTCACGGCAACGAGAGGATTATTGACCCTGGCAAAATTCTGAAGAAAAGAAAGCCACTCTGATAGGGAAACAAATACAGTTGCATACAGGAAAAAGAAAAAAATGGGTAGGCGCTGCACTTGTGGCGATGCGCTCTCCCTGGGGAGAGCAGCCCGAATTTCACGCAGAGAAATCTGCTGTGACAGAAAGTGGTATAAAATACAAAAATACAAAAAAAAAGATATATCTTAAGTGTAGAACATCCATCGCTAGTATACATCTACCTACAAGCAGAATAGCCAGGCAAAAAGCTTTTGTCTTTGAAAAGTCTTTTGCCTACCCTGCTGGGATGCCAGAGGACCTGTCAGTCAGTATAAATAGTATCCCCCACATTCTGGAAATTCTGTGGCTTGAATTTCCCCCTTTCTATCCCTCTCTTGGTTTCTGCCGCGTTCCTTTTCTTCCTATCACCTCCTTCTTGGCCATTTTCTGCATTCTTGATACATTCTTCTGCCCCCCCCCCCCCCCCCCCCCCCCCCAAGAAAGACTAAAAAGATGCTAATTTTTCTCCACGCAGAAGTCAGATGTACTGGACTTGACTTATCTAGCGCTTAACGTGCCGGCACGGCAGCGCAACCACATTTTCACTCATATTATTATGACAGACAACAATGGTTGCTGTCAGAGCGTTCCAACGACGATGATGAAGAAGAAAATTTTTTGTAGGGTTGTTATTGTATTTGCCTGCAGAAATGAATTGGCCGTACTCTTCCAAACAGGATGTCACTCGTTTTTCATTCTGATCCACATCTGTCATTGGCTTCGTGTTTTTACCATGATGGCAAATCTCTATAGTACCACAGCTGTGACCACCTGCGAGAGTAGGTTAATGTGTGTATGTGTGGGTGTGGTGTGGTGTGGTGTGGTGGTGGTGGTGGAGAGGGGGGTGGGGCAGGAGTGGGAGCAGGGGAGGTGTGTGTTCTTTTGTTCTTTCTTTATTCTTTTATATCGAGGATAATGGAATAGGCACTCTTGTGCTATTTTACATCCAGTCCCCGTGTGTGTGTGTGTGGGGGGGTGGGGGGGGGTGTGTGTGTGTGTGTGTGTGTGTGTGTGTGTGTGTGTGTGTGTTGTGTGTGTGTGTGTGTGTGTGTGTGTGTGTGTGTGTGTGTGTTGTGTGTGTGTGTGTGTGTGTGTGTGTGTGTTGTGTGTGTGTGTGTGTGTGTAGTGTTTGTGTTAAGTGTGTGATTGTGTGTGTGTGTGTGTGTGTGTGTGTGTGTGTGTGTGTGTGTGTGTGTGTGTGTGTGTGTGGTGTGTGTGGGGTGTGTGTGTGTGTGTGTGTGGTGTGTTGTGTGTGTGTGTGAGTTACTGTTTTATTTGTGTCTGTTAGGATGCCTTATATGATTGTTCTATGATTGTTGGTTGGCACTTTTATTCTCTTTTCCCTTTTAACCCGCATGAGAAATTGTGTGTGATGTGTATGTGTGTGTGCCTTTTTGTAAGCAGCGCGCACGTGTGTTTGTGTGTGTGTCCGCGTGTTTGTGTGTGTATGTATGTGTGTGTGTGTGTGCGCGCGCGCGTGTGCGCACGTGTGTGTGCTACTGCTGTTGTTCAACTCCTTTTTGCGTTCTCACGTCGTCAAAACTGTTTCATGTTCACTTTATAAACCGTTGGTGGGTTGCTCCAATACTTCTTTCCTTTTAAGCAGCAGTAATAAACTATCCCGTGTGTGTGTGTGTGTGTGTGTGTGTGTGTGTGTGTGTGTGTGTGTGTGTGTGTGTGTGTGTGTGTGTGTGTGTGTGTGGTGGTGTGTGTGTGTGTGTGTGTGTGTGTGTGTTGTGTGTGTGCGTGTGTGTTGTTGTGGTGAGTGTGTGTGTGTGTGTTGTGTCTGTGGTGAGTGTGTGTGTGTGTGTGTGTGTCTGTTGTGTGTCTGTGTGTGTGTGCGTGTGTGTTGTGTGTGTGTGTGTGTGTGTGTGTGTGTGTGTGTGTGTGTGTGTGTGTGTGTGTTGTGTGTGTCTGTGTTTGTGTCTGTGTTTGGGCTTGTGTATGAGGCACTATTTTGTTGCATCCGTTTTGCGTTTTCCATGAAACATATTTCATGTTCAGTTTTAAACCATTGGTTGAAGGGTATCGTCTTTTTTCTTTTTAACCAACAATGATAAATTCTGTGCGTGTGTGTGTTTGCATGGGCGTGTGTATGTGTGTGTTTGTCTGTGTGTGTGTTTGTGTGTGTGTGGTCTGCTGGTGAACAGAAAGACAGAGAAACAGAGGGAAGATTGCCGACACAGAGAGAGAGAGAGAGAGAGAGAGAGAGAGAGAGAGAGAGAGAGAGAAGAGAGAGAGAGAGAGAGAGAGAGGAGAGAGAGAGAGAGAGAGAGAGGAATGAAGAAGAGAGAGAGACAGAGACAAAGAGACAGACAGACAGGCACAGACAGACATACAGAGAGAGATAGGGTAGGGAGAGATAGAAGGAGAGAGACACAGAGAGAAACAGAAGTAGAGAGACAGAGACAGACATAGACACAGAGACAGAGGCAGAGGCAGAGACAGAGACAATCAGACAGACACACAGACAGACAGAGATAGAGAGAGTGAGAGTTAGAGAGTGAAAGAGAGCCCGTTTGATAGAGAGAGAGAGGAGGCAGACAGACAGACAAACAAATAGACAGACAGAGATCTCGATTCAGATGCAGCATTCATAAAAGCCGAAAGACTCGCAGAATGGTGATTCACAGTGAAGTGTTAAGGTAAATAAAACAATGGTTATTAGTTTCTGTGTAGCAATATTTCACCTCAGCAAATGCTTAAACTAGGTCAATTTTAGTTACATATGTCCGTTTGTTGATAATATCAAACAGAGAGAGAGAGAGGAGGAGGAGGAGGAAGGGGCACACAGACAGACAGACACACAGAATGAGAAAGAGTAAGAGAGAGGGGGAAAGAATGACAGAGACCGATACAAAGAGAATGAAGAAATGAAAAAGTGTTATCGCTTAAAAGCGTTTTAAATCCATGCCGCAAGGCGCCACAGAACAACTCAAATCATTCAGATTTTAACATGTCATTATTTATTCATGACACACTATCGTTATTTTGAATACGATCTGTCTTGTTGTATCTTAGCAGTTTGGGCTTCTTCAGGGTGACAAGATGCGCTGGCTTCTCGCTTGATTGACATGATTATAATACAAAATTCGCGGTGTATTGAATGGTTTATTTTGTGAGATCTTTCACACACCCACAATTGCAAGTTGTTGCATTCTTATTGAATTTTTTAATTGATTTATTCATTTATTCATTCTTTTATATCAAGGACAATGGAATAAGCTCTTGTGTGCTTTTTTCATCCAGTCCCCGTGTGTATGCAGTTTGTAAATATTGCCATCTGTTCCCACCGGCACACAATGGCCTACACTTACGAAAGGCGGAACAGGATTTGACGTGTGCGCAAGATATTCTGCTTGCGTTCGCACACGGGGCCTCGGTTTACAGTCTCATCCGAAAGACTTTTGGGGAGAGTGGAGTCAGATCACGTACCCCTAAGTGGAAAGGTTTTTGGACATTAAATCTTCAATCTTGAATCTTAACTGGACATGGAAGCCTTGAGATTAGTGTTGTCCCTGTGTTTTCTTGAATCCACAATCACACGCTGTGTTTAGCACTGTCCATATCTTCGCTGCTGATGCTGCTGCTGCTGTGTATCGAGTCTCTACAGCTGTTATTTGACACAAGTAAAGCTGGACCAGCCGGGACCAGTTTAAGTGTAAGGCAATCACAGTACTTCAACCTTTGTTGTTCGATCTCATCCACCCCTGTTGAACAAAATCGTTTCTAATGAATGTGACCTAACTGCAAATTGTCCGGTTCGTAAAAGCCTCATCACCGTGGTTTCTTTTACGTGCGCTAGATGCGTGCTATATAATGGGACTTTTGGTCTATTGTCTCATCTGAAAGACAAACACCAGACCACCACTCAAGGTCTAGTGGATGGGGGGGGAAATTTTCGGGCACAGACGGTTATCAAACCACCACACACTTCAAACCCAGATGTTTTGCTTTCTACGCAGGTGCCTTACTTCTAGACTGCCGATTCAATATACAAATCAATACAGTACAATACAGTGCAAGACAAAAGAATGCAAACGATACAATACAGTGCGAACACAGTACAATATAATACATATACCATGCAACACAAGACAATGCGATAGGATATGATGCAATGAAATAATACAGTATAATACAAGAGAAGACAATGTTAAGAGATGCAGTGCTCTACTATACCCTATCCTACCCCACCCTTCCCTACCCTACCTTACCCA
>CM060333.1:18216221-18226221 GCA_030674155.1 Stramonita haemastoma
AAAAAAAAATCCCTTGAAACCAAAGACCTTTAGTTGAGCGAATTTGTATCGCCTCTCGGCTAGAGTCCTCCGAGGTTCACCAAAGGAGAGATGTTCCGTATGTGACTGCTTTTTGCCCGCAGTAGAACGCAAATACAACATATCTGCTTCTTACGCACCTGCTAGCTGGAGAGAGGAGGGTGCCGCCAGATTCTAGTTTGCTATGAAAAACGCGGCCTGAAAAAACTTCACGACAGGGACTAGGTGACTTCTCAAGGAGTTAGTAAGAAGTCAGTCACGTTAGTCGGACGTGGTGTAGCGTACATGAAATATTACACTATCTTTGACACTATCATCCATCTATCTATCTATCATCTATCTATCTATCTATCTATCTATCTATCTATCTATCTATCTATCTATCTATCTATCTATCTAACCTATCTCTATCTATCTCTATCTCTATCTCTCTCTCTCTATCTATCTATCTATCTATCTATCTATCTATATATATATATATATATTATATTTAGTTATATATTATATATATTATATATTCCTTAGTCTGACGACGTGAGGGGGGGGGGCACCTCTAAAGACTTGACAACCTGTTTCCATCCATTCCTCTCTCTCTCTCTGTTCTGCCTTTCTCAAAATTTTGTGGAGTTCTAGGCCTGTCCATTTGCTGATGTTCTCCCATCTCTTCCTTGGTCTGCCTCTTTTTCTTCCTCCCTGGACAGTGCCTTGCAGCATTGTTTTTGCTAGTCCTTTTTTGATCTTGTTTCATGCCCGAAACCCAATTTAAGTTTACGCTTCTTTCTGGGAAGGGATGGACATCGTCCCACAAGCATAAAATCGTGTGCTCCTTCTGAGTATGCATTGTATATAATGTGTGTGTGTGTTTGGTGGGTGGAGGACTCCTGTCTGTTCCTCAGCTAGAGCTCTGAGACTTAGGCTACCTATAGTGAAAATGTTCTTCGAATGTGACTTAAAACCGAGGTCCTGTGTGCGAACGGATGCAGAACATCATCTTGCGCACACCACAATGTGACTAGACGTTAAACTGAAGATACATACATACGTTAAAACCCGTTCCACTTTTCGGAAGAGTGGATATCATGTGCCAGTGTGAACGGATGACAAAATTGTCAAAACAGCATACACACGGAGACTAGATGTAAAATAAAAAGCACACGAGTGCTTATTCCATTTTCCTAGAAATAAAAGAATAAAATGAAATAAAAACTAAATAAAATGTTTGGTATGCGACCGTTTGTTCACCTTTAATATACCGCATTCTGCCCTGTGGGTGAGGGTGGGGGCAGGGGGTTGATGTCTAACTGTGAACTCCAGGGTAGGGGATGGGGGGAGGGAAGGGGAGGGGAGTGAGGGAAGGGTCGTCTGGTATAGTTTTTTTGTGAAAGAATGCTGGACTGAAAGATTCCAATTCCCGTTCTGTCGTCTGTGTGTGGTGCGAGGCTGACTATCTTCCCTGCACTGGACCAATGTGACTTCAGCTGCAAAATGATTGAATTAAAGAATGAATGAAGAAGAAAGGAAGGAAGGAAAGAAGGAAAGAGAAGGAAGGAAGGAAGGAAGGAATGATACGGGGAAGGAATAGATGAATAATGGAATAGATGAATAAATAAATGAACATTTGCTCTCTCTCTCTCTCTCTCTCTCTCTCTCTCTCTCTCTCTCTCTCTCTCTCTCTCTCTCTCTCTCTCTCTCTCTCTCTCTCTCTCTCTCTCTCCTCTCTCTCTCCTCTCTCTCTCTCTCTCTCTCTCTCTCTCTTTTGCTACCGTGTGTGTGTGTTCCACATTATTTTTAACTGGTCATCGACCTAGTCTGTCTACCTATCTGTCTGTCTGCGTGTCTGCGTGCCTGTGTGAGTGCGGGGGAAGAACAGAAAGTGAAATCCATACCTCTCAATCCTCATTTAGCGGTGCACAGAAGAGAGAGAGAGAGAGAGAGAGAGGAGAGAGAGAGAGAGAGAGAGAGAGGAGAGGGAGAGAGAGAGAGAGGAGAAGAGAGAGAGAGAGAGAGATTCCGGCTAGCCTGAAGCGATGCATCACTCCTGCGAAAACGCCCACTGCACCAGTCAGAGGAGTTCTGGTCTGTGATGGTATACAGCAGTCCGTGCATCGTTAGTTCAGGTCAGGAAACAGCTTAGCCAAAGTTCAGGACAGCAGCTTTTGAACTTTTAGTTACTGTCAGATGTTTTAGCCACTATGATACTTTAGAGGGTTGTTTGCTTGGACTCTATGCTTCCTCGAAAGTCCTTCGGATGAGGCGATAACCTGAAGTCCTTGTATGTGAACGCATGCAGACAATCTTGCGCAATACATTCAAAAAACTGTTCCGACTTTCGGTTAGAGTCGGTTGTTGTGAACCTGCGGGAACGGATGAGAAAGTTGTCATAAATGCATGCAGATGGGGACGTATAATAAAAAGCACGTGAGTGCTTATTCCAGTATCCTCGAAATAAAAGAAGAAAGAAAGAAATAGTAAAATAATGAATGAAATGAATAAGAAAGAAAGAAAGAAGGGAAAGGAAGAAAAAGCAAGCCAGAAAGAATGAAAGGGATAAAGAATAGATTTAATATTGATACGGATTGTAGTCCCCCGAAAGTCCTTTGGATGAGACCATGGACCTAAGGTCAGTTTGCTAGAAGGCAATCGCAATTTTATGTTACCTACCAGACAACTGCAGTTATCCCAGCTGACTACCCTTGTCCGATGAAATCGAGTTCAAAGAAATCATCCCATCACAGTTCATGCCACCCCCACGGTTATGCAATTGCAATTCTGCCCTTCCCTTGGTACTGTGTTGTCCATTGACGACGACATAACACAAAATGACGAGAAACAAGGAATGATTTAACAAAGTTACGTTGGGGGCGGGATTGCCCAGTGGTCAAAGCGATCGCTTTCCCCCCCAGTCAAGTAAAGCAGCGACGAGAGTGTTCACTAGTTGGATGGGTGACCGTTTTCGCGCCTTGGTTTCAGTATAGTCCGATACCTGCCCTATTTAGAATAATCTGGCCCCTAGATAAGCTGAGGTCTCTGATGCCTCGTTCCCCTAAGACCACTTAGGTTATGGGACACCAAGTTTCAATACCGTTTTTGTGTTTTTTTATAGGCAGCATTAAGCTGCAGTTTCACTTCAAAAAAAAAAAAAACGTTCACAATGAGGAAGAATTTCACCAGGCCCAGCATCTTGATTCGCTGACAAGTAATTGTACGAAGAATGAGATCCAGATCCATATTTATGCACAGTTAAGATTACCTCCCTTTTTGTTCTCTTATACAGCGAAAGTACGTTAGCCTGAAAATGATTTATCAAAGATTTTTGAAAAATGAAAATAAATTCTAGGGAATAATATCTTTCTGTGGCAGTATTGTAGGCATATCTGTGTAAGAACCATGCCTTTGGCCTGACCTGACTCGAGTTTCGGCTCCTGGATGAGCCTCATCAGAGATCCAGGCATTGATTGAAAGTCCACCTGCTGTGGTACCTTACAGCAAGACACTTGTCAGACTTTAAAAGTGTCAATTGCATTCAAAGGAATATTTGATATTCCTGTGGCGTTTTGTAGCTGCCCTCAAAAGACGATGATAAAAAGAGGAAAAAAATATGCTTAGAATATATGTTGGAAAAAAATGAATAAGAGAAAATAAGCACCTAGTGAATCTTTGTGCCTTAAGTTTGGGGATCCTATTAAAGGTTGCAAGGGAGGTCATAATGTTTGTATCCAGCCAAGATGTCAGTCTTAGCTGGATAATAACCCAAACATTGCAATACACTTTAAGTGAATGCATAGGCAAGAGAAGTTGGGGAAAAAATAGAAATGGCCTACACAGTTGGATCTACTAGAGATGCAATTCCCACTTGGATACCTGGTACCTGATATTGACGTAAAAAAAACTGCACGTTGAATGGACGAGAAAGTTGCTGACTACAATGCATGTTCCTCACACTTCGGACGCAAATGACAGTTGTTTGGTGGAGCAAAACTTTCCCTCAACTCGATGGTAAGTCTGCCGGCTATAGTGCAATTAACCGTGCTTTCATCAAAGTGGCCGCAAAAGAAATGCAACCAACCAGCACAGGAAAATATCTGACAAAAGAAAAGCAAACACAAGAAGCAGGAAACAGCTAAAAGCTAGGTGATGGTGATGATGATGATGATGATGATGATGATGATGATGATGATGATGATGATGATGATGGATGGATGGTGATGATGATGATGATGATGATGGCGATGGTGATGATGACGATGGCGATGGCGATGGTGATGGTGATAGTTAGGGTGATGTTGATAGCGATGGTGATGGTGATGGTAATGGTGATGTGATGGATGTGATAGTAATGGTGATGGTGATGGTGATGGTGTTGTCGATAGCGATGGTGATGGTGATAGCGATGGTGATGGTGATGGACATGTCTAAGCTGATGGTAAGTGACAGGTCCATTTGGCACCCATCTGGCTCTGTTAGCAGCTTGTCATGGCAAGGCATCAAGCTTTGCACTGTTTACTTCAGCCTCCCCACCCTGTAACCAAGATGGAGGAGGAGGACAAGAGAGAGAGATAGGCGGGGTAGGAGAGGGGGCATGGAGAGGGGGAATGGAGAGAGAGAGAAGAAGAAGAAGAAGAAGAAGAAGAAGAAGAAGAAGAAGAAGAAGAAGAAGAAGAAGAAGAAGAAGAAGAAGAAGAAGAAGAAGAAGAAGACAGAAAGAAAGAAAGAAAGAAAGAAAGAAAGAAAGAAAGAAAGAAAGAAAGAAAAAAAAGAAAGAAAGAAAGAAAGAAAAGAAAGAAAGAAAGAAAGGAAGGAGAGAGAGAGCACAGACAACACACACACACACACACACACAACACACACACACACACACACACACACACACACACACCACACACACAAACACACTGAGGCAGACATAGACAGACAAACACATGGGAAGAGAGAGAGACAGAGAGAGAGAAAGAGAGTCATTCGGATGAGACTATAAACAGAGGCCCCGTGTGCGAAAGCACGCAGAACATCTTGCGCACACGTTAAAACCCCATTCCGCCTTTCGGAAGAGCAAGCCATCGTGTGCAGGTAGGAGCGGATGACAAAATTAAAAAAAGAAAAACCAGCATGCACACAGATGTCGTGTTTAGACACCATCCCTGAGGGGGAAAAAAATAATGGGTAGGCGCTGCACTTGTGGCGACGCGCTCTCCCCGGGGAGAGCAACCCGAATTTCACGCAGAGAAATCTGCTGTGACATAAAGTGGTATAAAATAAGAGATTCATAGAGATACAGAGACAGAGAGACAGCTAGACAGAGACAGACAGACAGACAAACAGACAAACACACACACACACACACACACACACACACACACACACACACACACACACACACACACACACACACACACACACACACACACACACACACACAGAGCAGAAAGAGGGAAAGTATGCCAGAGAAAATATTTCATTCAGATTAGACTATTACCGTTCTCTGAAGGGGAAAATTATGCAAACAAACTGTATACACTTTGTGCTGATTATCAGACCGTAAGTAGTGATCTGGTTACTAGTCTTTTTGCATGCAGCGATAAACACAGCTCTCCTGTGCTACATACATTTTTAGTGCACATTAAAGAACCCATTGTAACGAGAGAGCCCTCTCTACAACAAGTCGCATTTCATAGTAGGAAGATAAATAGCCACACGTGGGGGAAAAAATAATATCAAGAAAATAACACTGGCACCGTTCTCTTGGTGACGTAAGCTCGCTGGTAAGAGCATCCAAAGTTCACGCTGGAAATTCTTTATATATAAAAAATGGCATTTAATATGAAGATATGTTCAGTTTATTTTTTTACTATTTCTTTTCTGTATGCTTGTTTATTTCATCATTTTTACTCTCCCCATTTGTTTATTTTACGTGTTTTATCTTTTTTAACTCATTTGCGTAGACATTCTTGGATGGATGGATGGATGGATGGATGGATGGATGGATGGATGGATGGATGGATGGATGGGTGGATGAATGGTTGGAGGGAGGGAGGGAGGAGAGAAAGGGAGAAAGGGATGGGTGAATGGAGGGAGGGAGGGATGCGCCAGAAAAACACACCACACACACACATACATACATACATACATACATACATACATAACATACATACATACATACATACATACATACATACATACATAACATACATAACATACATACATACATACATACATACATCATACATACATACATACATACATACATACATACATACATACATACATACATACATACACACACACACATACAACACACACACAACACATACATACATACATACATACATACATACATACATACATACATACATACATACATACATACACATACATACATACATACATACATACATACATACATACATACATACATACATACATACCACACATACATACAACATAAATACATACATACATACATACATACATACATACATACATACATACATACATACATACATACATACATACATACATACATACATACATACAACACATACATACATACATACAACAACAACACACACAACAACATACATACATACATCATACATACATACATACATACATACATACATACATACATACATACATACATACAACATACATACAATATACAACATACATACATACATACTACATAACAAAACATGCGCAAAAGAAGACAGATATATAGAATAGAGAGATATTACAAAGAAAAAGACAACGGAGCACAAAAAGGAAAACAGAGAAAGAGGGGGGAACTCACAGAGACAGACAGACAGACAGACAGACAGACAGACAGACAGACAGACTGACAGACAGACAGTCAGACAGACAGACAGACAGACAGACAGAATATCTTTATTTTCAGGGGTTTCATATAAGCGTTTGTATACTTTTTTCATCTTTTCCTTGCCCTAATTAGGGACTACCCCCCATAAAAATAAAAAACAAAAATACAACACAGAGAGAGGGAGAGAGGGAGAAAGAGAAAGAGAAAGAGTGAGAGAGAGAGAGAGAGAGAGAGGAGAGAGAGAGAGAGAGATGAGAGAGAGAGAGAGAGAGAGAGAGAGAGAGAGAGAAGAGAGAGAGAGAGAAAGACAGGCAGACAGACAGACAGACAGACAGACAGACAGACAGACAGACAGACAGACAGACAAAAACGTACGACATAGACAAACACTAAACAGAGAAACAGAGACATACAGTAACAAAAAAGACAAACAAAAGGACAGATAGACAGAGAGACAGAGACAGACAGACAGAGAAACCATCAGAGAGACAGAGATTTTATGTTTTCCTAATTCGAGAGGCATAGGCAGGAAAGGCCATTATCTTAACACGAACACCATGCCAATTGATCTTTCGTATCAATAAAGGCAAAGTGCTGACCTGCACTCGTGCACTTAGAGACAGTGACAAGAGGCACTTTTCTCTGACAGAGTGGAAAGGTTCTCTAACCAGTAATTGCTTGTAAAGGATTTTGTTTTGTTTTTGATTTGGTTTAGTTTGATTTTGGTTTGAGTTTAGTCTTTGTGTATAGGTTTTTTTTTTCCATAATTTTTTTTCGGACTGTTTTTTTTGGGGTTGTCAAGAAAAAGATTTCTTGAGTGCACCTGCTTTTAATGTTCCCTTTCCCTCCTACTCCTCTCATTTCTGTTTGGTGCTTTGTTTCTGTGTCGATGCGTTTGTCTGTCTGTCTGGCTGGCTGGCTGTCTGTCTCTCTCTCTCTCTCTAACTCTCTCTCTCTCTCTCTCTCTCTCTCTCTCTCTCTCTCTCTCTCTCTCTCTCTCTCTCTCACACACACACACACACACACACACACACACACACACACACACACACACACACACACACACACACACACACACACACACTCACACACACACACACCTCACAGTTGCGGGCGTGCATAAAAACCGCAAATGCAAAATGTAGGAGTTGACTGATTTTTGTTGTTGTTGTTGTTGTTATTGTTCATCTCATTCTGTTTGTGTGCGTGGCTTTGTTTTGAAGTGTGTTGTTGTTGTTTTAGCTGAGGGTGGGTGGTTGTTCGTTTGTTCGCATGATATTTTATGAGAGCCTGGTGTAAAGAAGCCTCCGGGCTAATTCAATTACCCTCAATAAAATATTCGAGTTTCTCTCTCTCTCTGTCTCTCTGTCTCTCTCTCTGTCTCTCTCTCTGTCTCTCTCTCTCTCTGTCTGTCTGTCTATCTGTGTGTGTCTCTCTCTCTCTCTCTCTCTCTCTCTCTCTCTCCTCTCTCTCTCTCTCTCTCTCTCTCTCTCTCTCTGTCTCTGTCTCTTTGTCTCTGTCTCTGTCTCTGTCTCTCTGTCTCTCTGTCTCTCTGTCTCTCTCTGTCTCTCTCTCTGTCTCTCTCTGTCTCTCTCTGTCTCTCTCTGTCTCTCTCTCTCTCTCTCTCTCTCTCTCTCTCTCTCTCTCTCTCTCTCTCTCTCTGTGTCTCGCCTTGCTAGGAAACCGGCAAGACGCATCTCTCCACAGCAGTTATTTACAATATCAAAGTTTCACAGTTTCACTACATAATGCCTGTCGAAGGACTTCCCTCTACGTTGGAAACCATACTGAATGCAGCTCTGCATGAAAGCACCCTGTCTTCATTTAAAATACACGGCAGAGGCAACCACACAACTGTGGTTCTCAGGCTGACAGCAACAACTGTAAACCAGTCTCCTGTGGCTGAAGATCACAGTGCTGTGTATAGGAGGAAGTCTGTGGCACAGTGAACAGGGACAGGAGACGAGCGGAGGAGCACAGAATGCAGCAAGAAAAAAAGGCAAGTGAGAACAATCCGTCCCCTTCGGATTTGTTTCTTCCAACCCCACCCAGTTTACTGTACACTGTAAACAACTGTGATGAGGGGGTTGGGGCGGACATGTTTGCGTATGGTGACGAATCCCCTCCCTCTGTAACTCACCCCCTGACTGACACAAGGCACGATTGCCAATCCATCGACATGGAACCATTCCCTACCGACACACAGACTGTGACACTGGCAGAGGTGACAGATTGTGCTGAACAGGGTGCATGTGACATTGTTGAAACTGTCATGTGCCAAAGTGACACACTCCATGCCGACAAGAGTGGCAACACTGCTGCTTCACACTGTGTAGACAGCACCCAGCACGTGGAGACAGGGGACAGTGGACTTCGTGAATTACGACAGCCAACAGCACAGCCACGAGATTTTGGCAGGGAAATTTTAGCAGCCCTCCAGGAAGGGCGGGAACGGTGTGGCACGTGCATTGAGAGGCGAAGAAGAGCCTGTGGTTTTGACTGGAACTGTGCAAAAAGAGCATCTTTCTTCTGGTATATCGTGACTGCTATAAGGAAGCAAGTGTTTTTACGAAGTCTGTTCAAAACATTTCTTTCTGATATGCTTTTTGACTAAATGGTAATGAATTCCATGATAAGGAATCCTTGTCTGGAAGATTGTACATGCCATCAATCCTCTGTTTCCTCATTGCAATGGATGTACTTTATCTATGCAATTAAATCATTTGAATCGTTGAATCGTTGAATCGAATCTCTGTGTGTCTCATTCACTAACAACTGTCCCATTTTCCTGTCGCCCTTTCTCTTTCCTGAGAGATGCTTTATGTGTCAGGGCCTGTTGAAAGACAAAGTGCATCCCCCCCCCCCCCCCCTTTATCCTTCTTTTTCTTTTGCCCTATCTTTGAACCTTATAATATATTATGTCTCACTGCTATTCCCACCCTGCTTAATTAGATCTCATTATCCCAACTACATCCAACGCTTGTTATGTCATATCTTCAAGGCCAGAAATTCACAGATACATATCCATGTTAGGCCGCTGTGAGGCTACCAACCAGAGAGGCCCTCCACTGCTGCCTTGTCACTTCAATGAGGGGGACGGGATAGCCTAGTGTCAGAACATTGCGCTCGCAATTTGACGACCCAGGTTCGATTCCCGTTCGAGAAGAT
>CM060333.1:18231221-18233721 GCA_030674155.1 Stramonita haemastoma
AAATCAAATGCTGGTACACTTTATTGATTACACACACACGCGTGCACACACACACACACACACACACACACGCCACACACACACACACACACACACACACACACACACACACACACACACACACACACACACACACACACACACACACACACACACACACACACACATTAATCTTGTTCGTTCGTTGTGTTTTTATCTTGTTTTTTGTTATTGTTTGTTTGATTTTTCATTCCTCGGCTAGAGCTCCGAGGTTCACCAATGGTGAGATTTTGCGTATGCAGCCAATTTTTTGCCCACTAGTAAAGTAATCTCTTTTCGATATCAGGGATGAGGACTAAAAAACGACACCAGTGTGCATGCCATTTTTGCTTTGTTTTGTAGGGGAGGATGCTTGGGGGGGGGGGGGTTTGGTGTTTTTTTCTCTTCCTACAAAATTGCCTATTCTTCCAAAAGGCAGAACGATGTTTTAACGTGCGTGTAAGATGTTCTGTGCACGTTCGCACACGAAACCTCAGTTTTATAGTCTCATCTTTAAAACAGTCCGGGCAGTGGAGTCGTACTAACGTCAACTCCAAGAGGGGGAAAAAATCCCTCTGACCAGGCGACTTGGTGGAGACTCGAATCCAAGCTCTTAGAGTGCAGGCTCAACTAGACCTAACTCTGTAACCATTAAGCCAATCCGTCCATAACCCCCCCCCTCCCCCACCCCCCCCCCCACACACACACACCTCCCTTCCATCTCCATTGTTCAAACATTTTTTTTTTTACTGTTCTTTTTAGATAGTGAGTGTAAGGTTCCAGTGTTCTTTTTTTTTTTCCTACATCAATATGTGTTGGAATTTCTCTCCCCTTTTTCCGGTCAGTAGTGTCCTTGCTAATCTCCCCTTTTCCTCCTCCTGTACTTATCGCCTGATATCCCTAATTGTGGAAAGACGTGAAACAGAAGAAAGACAGAAAAAAGAACACACACACACACTTACACACACGCTAAACACACACACTAAACACACACACATTAAACACACACACACACACACAAACACCACACACACACACACAAACACACACACACACACACAACACTAACACACACACACACACAACACACCACACACACACACATACACCACAGAGTCTCTCTCTCTCTCTCTCTCTCTCTCTCTCTCTCTCTCTCCTCTCTCTCTCCTCTCCTCTCCTCTCTCTCTCTCTCTCTCTCTCTCCTCTCTCCCTCTCTCCTCTCTCTCCTCTCTTCTCTCCTCTTCTCTCTCCTCTCTTCTCCCCTCTCTCTCTCTCTCTTGGCGAGGAAGTCAGGTAAGCTCACCAACGGCTTGCTACACAATTAGCACTGGCTTGTGGAAGTTGTACAGCCAGCTACCTCTTTGTAGACCTCGCGTTTACCAGATTAGCATCATTAGCACTGAGCAGCTTGCAGATTACATAGTTCTGCATGCAGTGGTGTAAACTCCACTCTCTTGCATGCTGCGCCTATGTGCAATATTTTTTTTTACACTTTTCGCTTCATTGACACACATCATTTCGGTCATTATTGTGTGTGTGTGTGTTTACTGTCTATCTGTCTCTATCTGTGTTTGTCTTTGGTCTGTTTCTGTTTGTGACCTTCTTGTTTGTCTGTGTGTTTGTTTTGTGTGTGTGTGTCAGTCTGTCTGTTTGTCTGTTTGTTTGTCTTTGTTTCTGTGTTTTTGTCTCCGTCGCTGTTTCTCTCTCTTTCTCTCTGTCTCTGCTGTGACTTTGTCTCTGTCTCTGTCTGCCTGTTTGTCCGTCTGTCTGTTCTCTGCCTGTCTGTCTGTCTGTCTGTCTGTCTGTTTGTATGTCTGTCTGTCTGTCTGCCTGTCTGCCTGTCTGTCTGTCTGTCTGTCTGTCTGTCTCTCTTCTCTCTCTCTCCTCTCTCTCTCTCTCTCTCTCTCTCTCTCTCTCTCTCTCACTCTCTCCTCCCTCCCACTCTCTCCTCTCTCAGTCCTCTCTCCTCCTCTCCTCTCTCTCTCTCCACAACACACACAAACTACACACACACACACACACCAACTACACACACACAACTACACACACAACACACACACACACACCACCACATCCCCCACCCTACCCCCAACCTCCCCACCACACACACTATAAACTCTAATAACAACGATAACAAAAATAATAGTCACTGTATGTGCCTTAACACTGAAGCAGCAACTGCAGGCAGATTGCACACGAGGCATTTTGCACTGTACAGACTGTTATTCTCTGTGTGTAGGCTTTTTCTCTGTCCTCTCTCACATCATTCTCTCTGCTAGTGTGTGTGTGTGTGTGTGTGGTGTGTGTTGTGTGTGTGTGGTGTGTGTGTGTGTGTGCGTGCGTGTGTGCGTGCGTTAGTGTGCGTTCTTTTTTTTAAAAGTCGCCCCAGCAAGAAAAAAGAGAGAATTCCCTCTTCAGCCAATTTGCCAGACACACACACACGCACGCACACACACACACACACACACACACACACACACAC
>CM060333.1:18238721-18243721 GCA_030674155.1 Stramonita haemastoma
AGAGAGAAAGAGAAAACAAAAAAGAAACAAAGAAAATAAGAAAAAGAATGCAAAAATAAGAAAATGCTGGTTAATCGAAAATGAAAGAAAGAAAAAAAAAAGAACAAGAATAAAACCCAGAAAAGGCACAGCAAAAGAGAAAGAAAAGAAATAACGAATGAAAGAAAGAAAAAAATATGAAGAAAAACCAAAGATAAGAAAGAAAGCAGAGAGAATGAGAGAAAGAAAAGGGGAAAGAAAGAAAGAAAGAAAGAGAAAGAAAGAAAGAAAGAAAGAAAGAAAGAAAGGAAGAAGAAAAAGAAAGAAAAGAAAGAAAGAAAGAAAGAAAGAAAGAAAGAAAAGAAAGAAAGAAAGAAAAAAAAAACAAACAAAAAAAAAAAAAGAAAAAAAAAAAGGAGAGAAAAAGAAAGCAAGAAAAGAAGAAGAAGAAAGAAGAAAGGAAGGAAAAAAGAAGACAAGAAACAAAGAAAGAAAGAAAGAAAAAAGAAAGAAAGAAAGAAAGAAAGAAAGAAGAAAAAGAAAAAGAAAGAAAAGAAAGAAAAAAAGAGAAAAAAAGAAAGAAAGAAAGAAAGAAAGAAAGAAAAAGAAAGAAAGAAAGAAAGAAAAGAAAGAAAGAAAGAAAGAAAAAGAAAGAGAAGAAAGAAAGAAAGAAAAGAAAAGAAAGAAAGAGAAGAAAAAAAGAAAAAGAAAGAAAGAAAGAAAGAAAGAAAGAAGCAAGAAGAAAGAAAAGAAAGAAAAAAGAAAGAAAGAAAGAAAGAAGAAAAAGCACAAAAAGAAAGAAGACAGATAAAAGAAAGAAAGAAGCAGATAAAGAAAGAAAGAAGCAGATAAAGAAAGAAAGAAAGAAGGCTTCATTGGCCAGACATCCTTTCCATGCCCTAAATAAGATCACGGCCTCAGACGTGGAGCCAATCCCTTACATTAAAGAGATCTTTTGTAGTCTGATTGACGCGGTATTCACTTGAAAACCCACTCCTATTCCTCTCTCTGTCTCTCTGTCTGTCTCTCTCTTTGCTCTGTCTTCGTTTCTCTCTCTCTGTCTCTGTCTCTCTGTCTTGTATTCTTTCTGTCTGTCTGTCTGTCTGTCTGTCTGTCTGTCTGTCTGTCTGTCTGTCTGTCTGTCTGTCTGTCTGTCTGTCTGTCTGTCTGTCTGTCTGTCTGTCTGTCTGTCTCTCTCTCTCTCTCTCTCTCTCTCTCTCTCTCTCTCTCTCTCTCTCTCTCTCTCTCTCTCTCTCTCTCTCTCTCTCTCTCTCTATATATATATTATGTATGTATGTATGTATGTATGTATGTATGTATGTATGTATGTATGTATGTATGTATGTATGTATGTATGTATGTATGTATGTATAACATGCATTCATACACACGCTCACATTCACGCGCATGCATGCACACAGATACCTCCCCACTCCCCCCTCCCTCTCTCTCTCTCTCTCTCTCTTCTCTCTGTCTCTCTCTTCCTGTCCTTCTTCCACAGATATAATTGATCTAAATGTGTGTTTCATGCAATCGATAGGCGGAATAAAGTACTTAAAGCGTATTAAGTAATCGAGTGATGTATGCTTTGTTTATATTGCATATCGTCAGAATTCGTGGCATAAACACGATTATTATTTTTCCTTATCTCCCTCTTTTATACTAATGTCTCTTATTCTGATCATTACAGTAAAAGTTGAATTAAACTGTGGTTGGACAATATTATGAAGATTTGAACTGTAATGGGTATGAGATGTAAATGATCTTAAGTTAACCAGTGGTTGTAGAATACAGATAGGCGACGTTATATCATATTATTTTCCTGTTTTCTTTTCTTTATTGTATTTTGGCCTAAGGAAATTAAATCATTTCAGTGTTCTCCTCTCTCTCTCTCTCTCTCCTCTTCTCTCTCTTCTCTCTCTCTCTCTCTCTCTCTCTCTCTCTCTCTCTCCTCTCTCTCTCTGTTTATTTATTATTATATATATATATATATATATATATATATATATATATATTATATATATATATATAATAATTCTCTCTCTCATTGTCTCTGACTCTCAAGCATGCATCCACATTCAACCAAGCGCGTGCGCGTGGACACCCCCCCACACACCACCCCCACACCCCCACACCCACCACACACACCCCCACACCCCAACACACCCCACACACACACACACACACACACCCCCACCACCCAACCACACCACACACACACACCACACACACACACACACACCACACACACACACACACACACACACACACACACACACACCACACACACACACTACTTTGCCAAAGTGGATTCGGCAAACTGTAGTTTCAGCATAGCCCTAGGCCTTCTCCAGTGGATCAGTCAGATATGTCTTTGCCTTGCTCCTTATTCTAGCTTTTCTGAACAGAACGAAAGATTAGCTAAAGAAAGAAATGAAAGAATGAAAGAAAGAAAAAAGAAAAGAAGAAAGAAAAAAGAAGAAAGAAAAAGAGAAAAAGAAAGAAGAAAGAAGAAAGAAAAGAAAGAAAGAAAGAAAGAAAGAAAGAAGAAAGAAAGAAAAGAAAGAAAGAAAGAAAGAAAGAAAGAAAGAAAGAAAGAAAGAAAAAAAAAGAAGAAAGAAAAAAAAAGAAAGAAAAGAAAGAAAAAACAGAAAAGAAAGAATGAAAAAAGAAGAAAGAAAAGATAACAAAGAAAGACAGAAATAAAAAAAAAGAAAGAAAAAAATGAAAAAATGAAAAGAAAGAAAAGAAAAAAAAAAAATAAAAGAAAAAAGAACAAGAAAAAATAGATAGAATATCTTTATAAAAAAAAGAGAGAGAGAGAGAGAGAGAGAGAGAGAGAGAGAGAGAGAGAGAGGAGAGAGAGAGAGAGAGAGAGAGAGAGAGAGAGAGAGAGAGAGAGAGAGAGAGAGAGAGAGAGAGAGAGAGAGATACACACAGCCAGACAAAAAAAAACAGAACAAGAAAAGCTGACCCACCACACAAAATGCAACAGCAATTTTGTTAAAGCTACCTCTCTCATCATGTCTTTCCTTTACAACATCGTGACCAATCACAAATGACAGAACTAGAAGTCCTAAATCATTTGTAAATGGAATATTGATGACTAAGTTTCCCCACAGACAGAAAATTAGCATGTGCAAAAAGACCGAGCAAAAAAAAAAAGAAAGAAAGAAAGAAAGAACCTGCCGTTATCATGATATAGCATTACATATTGAAGAAATGAAAACGGGTTGTTCTCTTCGAGAAAACTTCCATGCTTGATTCTTGTGAATCAGAATTTTGCAGTACAGTGTTATTAAAGTATTTTTTTAGATTCTATTTATTCTTTTTATATCGAGGATAATGGAATAAGCACTCTTGTGCTTTTTTACATCTAGTCCCGTGTGTATGCAATTGTGTAAATGACATCTGTTCTCACCGGCACAAAATAGCCTGCTCTTACGAAAAGCGGAACAGGATTTAACGTGTGCGCAAGATGTTCTGCGTGCGTTCGCACAAGGGGCCTCGGTTTTTAGTTTCATCCGAAGAACTTTTGGGGAGAGTGGAGGCAGCACTGATGCTAACTCCAGGAGAAAAATCTCCCGAACGGGAATCGAACCCGGGTCGTCAAATCGCGAGCGCAATGTTCTGACCACCAGGCTATCCGTCCCCAGTGTATGTGGACCAGTGGTCTAGAGGAAACGCACCTGCCTAGAAAGCCATAGTTAGGGTTTGATGGATGTGGTGGTTCGATCCCCATTTGTGCCCGAAACGTTTGCCTCCATCCCCTAGACCGCGAGTGCAGTGGCGATCTGGTTGCCAGTCCTTCGGAGGAGACAATAGACTGAGATCCCGTGTGCAATACGTATTGAGCGCACGTAAAAGAACCAACGGCGAAAAGAGAGTTGTCCCAGGCAAAATTCTGTAGGAAAAAAGTCCAGTTTTATAAAGAAATAAGTACACATAAAGATATGACAGGAAGAAAGAAAGTGGATGGCGCTGATCTTTTGGCGACGCATTATCCCCGGAGAAAGTGGCCCAAATTTCACGGAGAGAGACTTAAAGTGGAATACAGTACAATACAGTTTAATACAATAAAATACAATATGATATGATACAATACAATTTAATACAATAATACAATACAGTGCAATAAAACGCAATGCATTACAACACAATACAATATAATACAATACAAACTAAAACGAGCAAAACCAACCAAACCAAACCAAACCCAAACCAAACCCAAACCAACCCAAACCAAACCCAAACCAAACCCAAACCCAAACCCAAACAAACCCAAACCCAACCAACCCAACCAAACCCAACCAAACCCAAACAAAACCAACCAAACAAACCCAAAACCAAACCCAAACCAAACCCAAACCAAACCCAAACCAAACCAAACCAAACCAAAACCAACCATTACCAACCCAAAACCAAACCAAACCAACCCAAACCAAATGAACCAAACCAACCAAACCAAGCTAAACTAACTAACATACCAAACAACAAAATCAATACAAACACAAAATCCAAGAAAAGACCAACATCACCCACTACTATATTGCCAATACCAGAAGAAGAAGAAAAAAAAAAACCAAACTACTACCGCATCTGTCCAAGCCACTTTCATACCCTCTTCTGTCCGATTTTTCACAAGAATACTCTTTTATCCTGAAAATTGCAAACACGGCGGAGTATGAGGACACAATTTTCGCTCTATTCACAAGACTTACATCTTGTGGTGTTACGAAAATGGCCTTGTCAGACCAGAGAGATTTGTTTGTCCAGACCGTTACCCGTGGATCTCTGTTTTGGTAGCGTTTTGTCGCAGTGACGGAGAGGGGTGGCTTTATCTGGTCTCTTTTGTTCCCACTGAAACTCTTTCTGGACAGTCTCGTTACAAGAAGCAGGATTGATTGGAGCTTGTTAAGTGTTTGTCTAATGTTTGGGGGGGGGTCATTTTTGGTTGGAGTCTGGTTGGTGTACGTGTGTGTGGGGGTGGAGGTGGGGTGGGGGTGGGGGGTATGTGTGTG
>CM060333.1:18246221-18261221 GCA_030674155.1 Stramonita haemastoma
ATGGACGCATCAGTTCACACTTATCTTAATCTGAGAGAAAATTCCCTGAAACAGACGCATCAGTCAGCTCTAATCTTAATCTCAGGGAGAAAATTCTCTCAAACGGACGCAATCAGTCAGCACTAATCTTAATCTCAGGGAGAAAATTCCCTCAAACGGAACGCATCAGTCAACACTAATCTTAATCTCAGGGCTAGGGGGAAATTTCCCTCAAACGGACGCATCAGACAAAGACGAAAGGAACTGCCAGAATATGGAGTAGTTTATCTTCAGACTTGCTATATAATATATGCAATGACAGTCCAAATGATGATAGTTCCCCCATATCCACCCTCACCCTCCCCTAACACACACACACACACACACACACACACACACACACACACACACACACACACACACACACCACACACACACACACACACACAGAGGAAGTTTCCAAACCCAGGGAGTGGTGATCATCTCTATTCAGCCTCTCCACTTTACAACACAAGAGACGTGTTTTTTTTTCTTCTTTTTATTCTAATACATCTTTTTATTATTAATATTTTAGAAAGTAAATACAATATCTAACAAGAAAAAAAAATCCTCTGCTGTACCAAACTTTTTTTAAAAAGTTCTTTACAACAGCAAACAACACAAAAAGTCACACACTCTGTATAATAAAATAGAGTTTTGTTACAGTTCGGCTCTAACTGCTTTTCTGCTCAAATTCTGTTGAAAAAGTGTCAGAGAAAGTTGCCATGGTTCATCATAAAAGAAGGCATGATTTTCTCCTCCATCTTTTTTTCTGGCTGCAAATACTTCCTCCCTTCACAAAATGTCCTCTCCACTGACAGTTCTTCTTACACAAGGGAACCACTAGGTATATGGGGAGAGGGTCTGCATGGAAGAGAAAGAGGCGTATTGATTTTTTTGCTGTAGTTTGTAGTTTGTGTGGTAGGATAGGGTAATGGTAGGGTAGGGTAGGGTAGGTAGCATAGATTAAGTACTTTTATTATTTATTTTATTTATTTTATTCTTTTATATCGAGGGTAATGGGATAAGCACTCATGTGCTTTTTTACATCCAGTCCCCGTGTGTATGCAGTTTTTTTTGGGTAAATCGTGTCATCTGTTCCCACTGGCACACGATGGCCTACTCTTACGAAAAGCGGAACAGGATTTAACGTGTGCGCAAGATGTTCTGCGTGCGTTCGCACACGGGGCCTCGGTTTATAGTTCATCCGAAGGACTTTTGTGGAGAGTGGAGTCAGCACTGATTTGACGGGAGGAAAAATGAGGAAAAATCCCTGAGGAAAAATCCCCTCGACCGGGAATCGAACCCGGTCGTCAAATTGCGAGCGCAATGTTCTGACCCACTAGGCTATCCCGTCCCCTCATCATGGTATGGTAGGTATGGTATGGTATGGTATGGTATGGTATGGTATGGTAGGTATGGTATGGTATGGTATGGTAGGTAGGGATGCGAAACTATTCTGTATTGCAGTTGTTTAAATGTACTGTGCTTCATTACAATGTATTACAATACATATGTTATTGCGATTTATTGTGCTGTAGTTATTGTTTTGATCATATTGTTATTATTGTAAATGTGTGTTGTGCTACATTGTTTTTACATCTTTTTGTATTGTGTTGTTTTATATTGTATTGTGTTGTATCATGTTATTTGTTGTTTATTGTAAGGAAACTAGGGTACAGAACTATTCTGTATTGCGTGTGCTTATCGTAATTTGCGGGCTGATTATCATACAGTTCGTATTAGATCATCCGTTCTTGTTATTTATGCATTGTTCGTATTTTGACTGTTTACATTGTATTTATATTGTTCTGTATTTACTGCTATTGTTACATTGCATTGATTGTTTTATTGATTGCTTTGTATTGTATGCATTCATTGTATTATATCGTACTGTATTCATTGCTTGTATTGCCTGTTTTGTATTGTATCATATCATAATTTCTCTAAGTGACTCGCAGGCAACTCTCCTAGGGCAGGGCGGGTCACCCATGATGCAGTTCCACCCATTCAAAATAAATTCTGTCTCTACGAGCTCTATGACAGGTGTTATTTCTGCAGATTTTTGCCTTGAACAACTCTTGTTGCCGCAGGTTCTTTTGCGTGCGCTTATCGTCTGTTACACACGGGACCGCAGCATACCATCCCATTCAAAAGACCAGGACCTGACCACCATTCATGGCCTAATGGTTGGGGGTTAAGTCCTCGTTCAATTAGGATCAATCTCGCATCTTTCGCTGCATGGACGTGTACATTATTTTTGTATAATTATAGGCCATCAACCGTGCTGTTGATATATCCATCTTATACACAATTTTTTTCGGAGTCAATATCAGATTGCTGACATTTTTACTCATCGACAAATTCTCCAGTTGCACGATGGCTCTGAAATTATTGGTTTCAGAGCTATGATTATAAAAAAAAAAATCAATTGGAACTCGTGCATTCTTTGTCTACTGGGATATAATGTGAAAACTATGTATTTTTATCTGGTCATTATAGAGTCGTACAAACTGACTCGGATGCTTGAAGAATCATAGAATGATAATAACTATTATACTCCGAGAGTACATACAGCAGGAAACAATTTTATGAATATCCAAAATCTGTAATAGAGTCATGAGATAATGTGTATATCACTCGTTAAGGAAAGACACGACACGCACGCACGTACACACACACACATACACATAACACGCACACAAACACACACACACACACACACACACACACACACACACACACACACACACACACACACCGCGCCGCGCGCCGCGCCGACCACGCGAACACACGACACACACACACACACACACACACACACACACACACACACACACACACACACACACAAACAAAACACACACACACAAACACACACACACACAAACAAACACACACACACACACACACACACACACACCACACACACACACACACACACACACACACACACACACACACACACACACACACACACACACACACAGAAAACAGTTAGACAGTGAAGGAAGAGAATTATTTTTTTAAAAGTCAAAGGTTAGAAAAAAGCAATGTCGAAGTTGATTTTGTTATTTTCAAATAGTCCAGAGAGAGACACGAGGGCAGGCAGGCAGGCAGGGAGAGAGGGGAAAGGCCATCTGACGCATCCCTAGGGAGTGGAAAACTCCATTCCTGTATGTACCCTGGAATTCTCTTCGGAAGAGTCATCATGATCCCAACAGTCTCAATAGTCTCCATGGTCCCAATAGTCTCCATGGTCCCAATAGTCTCCATTGTCTCAATATAGTCTCCGTAGTCTCGTTTAGGCGGGCAACACTGTCCCCAGATGCCTGTGCAAATGTTGGGTTGTCTGCAGCCTTGATTAGGCTTGCTGCACTGTTATAGCCCTGCACGGCTACAGTAGGGCAGAGGGGAAAGTACCATTGTGGTCTGTGGTGACTGTGTCTTATGTTGTGTCGTAAAGGGGTTACGGTCCTAAAGTGGACACGGGTTCAATGGAGATAAGAACTTTTTCCTTGGGTCTGGATACTTCTTGCAGAAAACTAGAGAAAAAAAATCTTCTCCTTTCCTTCACGGGGGGAGAACGGGGGGGGGGGGGGGGGGGGGGGGGGGGTCTGCCAACGTACAGACTGCAAAGTAGCAATACCAACGATTCTAAATCTGACCATTTCTTTTGTCTTCGTGAGCTTGTGAATCCGGTATAAAACTACAGATGTTCCGGGGTAACTTAGGGACTACTTGTTTTACGTTTGCAGTCTCAACTGAGATTTTATTGAGGTAACATATTTTTATTGTGATTATTTTGGGGTCGGTCGTGTTTTCATGAGTATTGATAGAAAATGATGTGCTAAGCATTTTAAAACATACGTTTCAGGTTATTTACTTATTTGTGTAGTTGAACACTTTTATCCAGTTAGCAACAATGAATCAATTTAACTACACCACAGTCGTACTTTTCATATGCATTATCTGCGAGTAGCAGATTCTAGTCTCTGTTGATGTGTTTGATGGAGGTTATTTTTCCTCTTCTGAGGATTAAGGTCATTTTCCTCTACTAAGGTGTCTGATTGGGTCATTTTTCTATAGTGAGGTTTTGATGAGATCATTTTCTATAGTGAGGTTTTTGATGAGATCATTTTTCTATAGTGAGGTTTTGATGAGATCATTTTTCTATAGTGAGGTTTTTGATGAGATCATTTTTCTATAGTGAGGTTTTTGATGCGATCATTTTTCTATAGTGAGGTTTTTGATGCGATCATTTTTCTATAGTGAGGTATCTGATGAGGTCATTTTTTATAGTGATGTTTTGGTGAGGTTATTTTTCTAAAGTGAGGTTTTTGATGCGATCATTTTTCTATAGTGAGGTGTCTGATGAGGTATTTTTTTATAGCGAGGTTTTTGGTGAGGTCATTTTTCTATAGTGAGGTGTCTGATGAGGTCATTTTTTTTGTAATGAGGAGTCTGATTCCAGTCATTTTTCCTCTGCAGCTAACATTGGCATTGGGCTTCACTTCTCAGAAAGTCCTTTGAAGAAGACTCCAATGGAGGTGCCATGTGAAGGTGCACACAGACTATCTTAAGTACATGTTCAGTCCCATCCACTTTCTACAGAAGGATAGACCAGATTTGGCTGAAGGCATAGGTGGCACAATGTACCGAGCATGCACCTTACTTTCGGAAAAGGGATTGGCTCCGCCAGAGTGATTTGTCTATGACACACTGTCTGAACAATTCCATGTTCCAGAAGATGCCAGACAAGTCCTAGAGGTCTCACAGACTGTGCGGAACATTCTACATGCATTGCACCAGCTTGCTAGCTAAATGACACCTAGCCCAATCCACCATCTAACTGGTCTGGTGACCGTTTAAGCGGACAATCCAACTGACCAATCAACTAATAAACAGATCCATCGGTCATTATTTCAACACAACCTGTCCACATGTGCAAACAAGTGATTGACATCCTAATTTCTCATCTAGTATTTTGATAGCTTTTCTCCTTTTACTCCGCACATGACCAGTTTGATAGGTATTCTCAAAACAGCTTTCACCTTAGCAAAGTCGATGGTTTGATGGATAGTCTACAGACAGCTTTTTTTTCTTCTTCGTCTTCTTCGCAATCTGATTGGTTTGATGGTTGTTCCCCAGACAGTTTCTTTTTTCCTCAAGCTGTCTGGTGTCTCAATTTCTGTGGACAGCTTTGTCTTTCCCAAGTGGCTGTTTTGATGAATACTCACCAGACACATTTTCTTTTTACGGCTGTGATCAAATCCTATAAAGATCCTTTTTTATTTCCAAACTGACTGATGTGATTTATGCCTTTCAAATAACTAAGTTTTTTTTCCATCTGGCCGATTTGATCTGATCTGTTAAAACTCCCTATGGGGATGCTTGTGGGGTGGGGTGGGTGAAGGCTGTCAGTATAAACTGCACCCCCACCTTCTGAGTACTCTGTACTAAGAGTTCCCTCTTTTCTTTCCCTCTCTTTGTTTTTGCCTTGTACGTTTTCTTCCTGTCACCTCCTTCTTTTCTGTTTTCTGCCTTCTTGATCCATTCTTCAGCCTTTTTATCCAGAAAGACTTAAAAGATTAACAATCCTCTCCCCTGCTGTAGTCAAATTCGCTGGGCCTGACTTGTCAGGCGCTTAACGGCAGTGCAACGCATTTTCGCTGATATGACAAGACAACAATAGTTGCTGTCTGCGCATTCGACGACAACGAAGAAAAAGAATCTCTAAAACAGCTTTTATTTCTTTGAAACTTATTAATCTGCTTGGATGAAGGTTGTCCAAACAACATTTCTCATTCCAGCCGGACTGTTTGCAAATTTGTCAATGTTTCTTAGTTTTAATCATTTTGGGCTTCTTTCTTTTTTTATTGGGGGGTAATTTCTCCATTTCTGTGGGCAGAGAGAAATCTGGTACAGAGTCAGAAGGATGATGACTACAGAAAAGAAAAAGACATGGCAGAAGGAAGGAGTGTTATCGGAGGAAGGTAAAAGTTCTTTCCTGCCTCAGCTGCAGGTGGCATCAGCCTTTTGCCTCCTTCCGCTTCCTGCCGCCATCTCCATCTTTGATCAATGGCAAAAAGCAAGCGTGCACTTTGTAAGGGGAAGTGGGGTAGGGTGTGTGTATGGGGGATGGGGGGGAGGTTTGTTTGGGGGAGGGTGTGTGTGTGTTGTTGTTCAGTGTGTGTGGTGTTCATGTGTGTGTGTGTGTGTGTGTGTGTGTGTGTGTGTGTGTGTGTGGTGGTGTGTGTGTGTGTGTGTGTGTGTGTGGTGTGGGGTGTGTGTGTTGTTAGGGCAGGGAGGGTAGGTGTGTGTGTTGTGTGTGTGTGCATATGTGTGTGTTGGTGTGTGTTTAGGGGGAGGGTTGGTGTGTATGTGTTTGTGTGTGTCTGTCTCTGTGTGTGTATGCTGTGTGTTTGTCTGTATGCCTGTCTGTCTGTCTGTCTTTTGTCTCTGTCTCTGTCTGTCTGTTGTCTGTCTGTATCCTGTGCTGTCTGTCTTTCTCTCTCTGTCTCTGTCTGCTGTCTGCCTGTCTTCGTCTCTCTCTCTCTCTCTCTCTCTCTCTCTCTCTCTCTCTCTCTCTCTCTCTCCTCTCTCTCTCTCTCTCTCTCTCTCTCTCTCTCTCTCTTCTCTCTCTCTGTCTCTGTGAAGATATACGTATTGCATATATAAGCACCTTATCGTTTTGAGACTTCTTCTGAAGTCTTCATTCATGCTTAAACTGCATAACTATGTGACTAAAGGCTCTATGCGTGCTTCAAATAGATTCTAAACTAAACTGCAATTTGTTGTCGTAAGTCTACACAGTGATTTCAGATTCTCATTCGGATTCATCGCATCTCTATTCCATGTTTGTAACTATCTACCAGATGCAGCATTTGATTTTAACTTTGTGGAGAACACTACTTCTAGATATTTATATAGAAAACAGATCCTGTGGGGAAGCCGGGGGTCTGTCAGTATGAATAACATCCCCACCACCTTCTGGAAACTCTGCACTATCAATTCCCTCTTTTTTTTCTCTCTCTATCTTTGTTTCTGCCTTGTTCCTGTTAATGTTTCTTCCTATCATTTTTCGTGTGTATCTTCTGCTTTCTTGGTCCATTCTCCTGCCTTTTTTTCTAGAAAGACTTAGAAGATAAACATGTTCACTTCAACACCGAAATCGATATACCGGACCTGACTTGTCAGGCACTTTAACGGCCGCGCAAGGTATTTTACCTCATTTGACAGACAATAGTAGTTGCTGTCTGAACGTTCGACGAAGAAGCGTCAACCACAATACTGGCTGAAAAACGGACCTACTTTCTTTCAAGAAAAAAAAAAAAAAGGTGTACAGCCTGTTGATATTATGTACAATGTACATGGTTACCAAAGAGGCTTAGTTGACCGCTCGTGTGCATTGGCTTCGATACAGTCTCCCAGTTTACCTTGCTGTAAATGGGTACCTGCCCTCTGTAGGGTCAGGGAAGGCAAAGCAGAGAGGGAGTGGAGATGGGCGCGCCCTCAAATTTCTGGTCCCTAGAGAAGCTCAGGTCTCTAACATCCCACTCCTAAACACCCACAAAGAATATAAGAAGACTTCTACCGTTTCTTTTCAATTCTATGCATGCGTTTGCCCCCAGGCCCTCATTAAAATAAATCCAATAAGACCCTTCACACCCACCCTACCACACCACAACCCTCTACCCCCAAATCCTTGGCATGTGATAGGGAGTCGAACGCACGATTTTCTAGCACAGGATTCCAACGAGTAAACCACTGCGCCACAGTTTCCTTCTAAATGATTTCATTTCCAGTTTCAACTAGCTCCACTCCAACTGACACCGTGATCCGTCTTATTAAGCATCTGAGTACAGCTAATTAGGTTCTTGTTACCGGCTTGGGAAAATTACCCGAAAAAATCGTCGGTTAATCTCTCTGTCTCTCTCTATCTCTGTCTCTGTCTGTCTGTCTCTCTGTGTGTCTCTGTCTCTGCCTCTGTCTCTCTGTCTCTCTGTCTCTCTGTCTCTGTCTCTGCTCTCTCTCTCTCTTCGCTCTCTCTCTCTCTCCCTCTCTCTCTCTCTCTCTCTCTCTCTCTCTCTCTCTCTACTCTCTCTCTCTCTCCTCTCTTTTTTTTTTCTATATATATATAATATATATATATATTATTATTATTATTTATATATATATTTTTTTTTTTTTTTTTTTTTTTTTTTTTACATATATATATATATATGTATGTATATATATATATATATATATATATATATATATATATATATATATATATATATATATATATATATATATATATATATCTCAAATTGAGCTTGGTATTATGTATTTTCTTTGGATTTTTGCCTACTCTGGGGTATTGTCAATTTCTCCTACGCAACCCTGTATTATGGCCCAAGGCTAGGGTGCATAAAATTTCTGAGTTCTAAGTTCTCCCTCTCTCTGTCTCTGTCTGTCTGTCTGTCTGTCTGTCTGTCTGTCTGTCTGTCTTCTGTCCTTCTCGTCTTCTGTCTTCTGTCTCTCTCTCTCTCTCTCTCTCCTCTCTCTCTCTCTCTCTCTCTCTCTCTCTCTCTCTCTCTCTCTCTCTCTCTCTCTCTCTGTATGTCCATGTACGTCTTTCCCTGCTTTCATTCCTTTCCCTCTGTACCACCACACCTCCCCACCCTCACACACTTCAACTTTTTACAAACTTGATCCGAATCTGACGACCAAAAAAAAAAAAAAAAAAAAAAAAAAGGAGGTCGGGACAAAATGGATAACAAGGGCGTGTAACCGAAGGTGGGTTGGGGATGGGGTGGTAGGTTGTGTGTCAAAATAGGTCGACCTCTGTCTAGTCTGCTCAGAGTGTGTTCCAGACCAGTTCTTTTGTAAGCGTCACCTTCCTGGGAGAACTTCTAAACATGGTTCTGACAGAACGGACTTTGAGTGGAGAGGAAAAGGTTAGGATCAGAAAGAGAGAAAAGAGAGAGAGAGAGAGAGAGAGAGAGGAGAGGAGAGAGAGGAGAGAGAGAAGGAGAGAGAGAGAGAGAGAGAGAGAGAGAGAGAGAGAGAGGAGAGAGAGAGAGAGAGAGAGAGAGAGAGAGAGAGAGAGAGAGAGAGAGAGAGAGAGAGAGAAAGGAGGAATAGGATGAAGGAATGAATCAGTTCAGTTCGATTCCAACACTTTTTTTTAATCTCACACATTGAGAAAGTGATAGACTGATTGATTAATTAAATAATTGATTAGTTATTTAATTAGTTCCAGTCAAACACTTTATTTTCTTAGAAAAAGAGAAAGGAAAGGAAATTATGAGTTAATTATTTAATGAATTAATCAGTTATGATATGAAGGAAGGAAGGAAGGAAGGAAGGAAGGAAGGGAAGAAAGGAAGGAAGGAAGGAAGGAAGGAAGGAAGGAAGGAAGGAAGGAAGGAAGGAAGGAAGGAAGGAAGGAAGGAAGGAAGGGAGGTTTAAAAAAAATGTCAGACAGAAATAAGGACAGAAAGAAAACCACAAAAAAGAAGAAAAACGAAAGCTAGAAAAAGAGAAAAAAAAACCTAGATTTTTTTTCGGAGCTTGAGGGGAGTGTTATCTTTTCTCTACATTATAGAACCATGGTTTCCTTTCACAGCCTGTGTGTCTTCAAAAAAAAAAGATGATTTCTGTACAGTGAGTAAACATTTACTATGCGTAGTTAATTCTAGGTCTAATCCTACTCTAAGTAGCTCTAACATAATGTTTTTTTTCCTTAATAACTCTTCCTTTTCTGCTTTTCCTCCTTTCATCTTAACATTGTTTTCAAAGGAAACTCCAACCCTTTCTGTGCCCCAGACTCAGTCAGGACAGAAGGAGCAGCAGAGTGTGAGAGAGGTCAGACTGAGAGTTGTGTGTGAAAACAGGTCCACCTTGGTCTGCTGACACTGTGCACTCCACTCCACCAACTCTCGTTGAAGATACATACAACTTCCTCCTGGGGGAAAAGCTCCCTCTTGCTTCTGTAAGGAAAGACACCAAGGAAAGAACAGGAGGAATGAATGAAAAGAACAGAAAAGAAAAGGAAAGGAAAGAAAGAAAGAAAGAAAGAAAGAAAGAAAGAAAGAAAGAAAGAGAGAGAGAGAGAGAGAGAGAGAGAGAGAGAGAGAGAGAGGAGAGAGAGAGAGAGGAGAGAGAGAGAGAGAGAGAGAGAGAGAGAGAGAGAAGAAAGAAAGAAAAGAAAGAACAGAAAGAAAGAAAAGAAAGAAAGAAAAGAAAAGAAAGAAAGAAAGAAAGAAAGAAAAGAAAGAAAGAAAGAAAGAAAGAAAGAAAGAAAAAGAAAGAAAGAAAGAAAGAAAGAAAGAAGAAAGAAAGAAAGAAAGAAAGAAAGAAAGAAAGAAAGAAAGAAAGAAAGAAAGAAAGAAAGAGAAAGAAAGAAAGAAAAGAAAAGAAAGAAAGAAAGAAAGAAAGAAAGAAAGAAAGAAAGAAAGAAAGAAAGAAAGAAAGAAAAAAGAAAAGAAAAGAAAGAAAGAAAAGAAAGAAAGAAAGATAAACAGATAGAAAAAAGACAAAACAGATAGAAAAAAGAAAACAAAAAAGAAAAAGAAAGAAAGAAAGAAAGAAAGAAAGAAAGAAGAAAGAAAGAGAAGAGAAAGAAAAAAAAAAAAAAAGAACGGATCGAAAAAAGACGAAACAGAAAGAAAGAAAGAGGAGACGGGGAGGAAGGAATGAGAAAAAAAAGAGTGAAGGAATAAAGGAAAAAGGAAAGAAAGAAAAGAAGAAAGGAAGGAAGGAAGTAAGTTAGGAAGGAAAGAAGGCAGGAAAGAAAGGAAGAAAACAGAAAGAATTTTTTAAAAAAGAAAGAAAGAAAGAATTACTGAAATCAGAAGAAAGACAGACAGAAAGACACAAACTAACAAAGAATGAAAGGTAAAAAAAAGAAAAAGAAAAGGAAGAACGAAGAAAAGAAAGACAAAAACAAAGACAATAAAAAGAAAACAAACAATGAAAACGCTCTTTCATCCTCTTATTCTGAACTCCTATGTTTGAAAAAGCCATAGTAGGTTTGTTTCTGTTAAGGTAACAAACATATATCACTACAGAGTCTATTCCCACTGTAAATAGAGAGCTCAAACACAATGTTCTTTCCATAATAACTCTTCCTTCCCTGCTTTTGCTCCTTTCATCTTAACATTGTTTTCAAAGGAAACTCTAACCCTGCCTGTGCCCCAGACTAAGTTAGGACAGAAGGAGCAGCAAGAGTGTGAGAGAAGCGAGACTGAGAGTTGTGTGGGAAAACAGATCCACCTTGGTCTGCTGACACTGTGCACACTCCACTCCACCTTTTCTCCACAAGCCAGATCCACAGTGCCTAAAACTTCCCCCAGTGGGCATGCCAGGGGGCTGTCAGTATGAACAGCATCCCCACATTCTGCTAGAAATTTTGTGCTAGAAATTTCCATTTTTCTATCGCTCTCTTTATTTTTCGGCCATGTTCTTTTTTTTTTTTTCTCCTGTCACCTCCTTCTTGTTTATTTTTCTGCCTTTTGGTCCATACTCCTGCCTTTCTTTCTAGAAAATAAAATAAATAAAATGAAGATTCTCTTGTATGCCCAAAGTTGGATGTGCTGGGCCTGACTTGTCAGGCGCTTAATAGCAGCGTGACGCATTCTTGCTTACATGGCAGAGAACCATAGTTGCTGTCTGAGCGTTTGACAAAGAAGAGGAAATTGCTTGAAGCACAGTCGGTGAGGTGTCTCCATGACTTCTCAAGGAGTCAAGGAAGAAGTCAAGTCAAGCCAAGTCCTCTTTTCTGTTAAATCCTCGAACCCAGAATGTGGCTACCTTAATGGTGGCGGGTAAACAAATCCAAACCCAAAACCTCATGATTGCTAAACCTCGGAACTCAACTCTAGGCCAAAGAAAGGAGGGGGGGGGGGGCAATTCTTTTAAGATATCGCGTCAATTATTCAACAAGCCTGCCTCATTTCTTCTCCTCTCCATTGACAACAGCCCCCCCCCCCCCTACACCACACACACACACAACACACACACACACACACACACACACACACACACACACACACACACACACCTCAGTCCTCCCCACATCCTCCCCACCCCCTCAGTTCTCCCAAAATCCACCCCCCTAGCGAGAAATTATCGCACAGAGAGACAATCAATCAGTTAAACACACCACCACACACACACACACACACACACACACACACACACACACACACACACACACACACACACACACACACACACACACACACACACCACCACCACCACCACCACCACCACCACCACCACCACCACCACACCACCACCACCACCACTGACATCCAAATAAATAAGATAGACATGTAAATATTCTTCTTCGTCGTTGTAAACCGCTCAGACAGCACAACTATTGTCTGTTGCCTGTCATAACGATGAGAGAAAAATGCGTTGCGCCGCCGTTAAGCGCCTGACAAGTCAGGCCCAGCGCATCAGTCGGAGACAAAACCAGTGGGAAGGCACGCAGACAGATGGGCGGTAAGAATATATTATAGCAAGTGAAGGAAATGATAAGTCTGAGTACTGACGAATTGAGAACACCCCTTATCACGTTTATATTATGACAGTGGGGGTTTCTTCTCTGCAGTTTCTCTGAGAGTATTTATTTGTTTGTTTGTTTATTTATTTATTTATTTATTTATTTATTAAAAAGTTTATCATATATTCTTTTATATCGAGGATAATAGAATAAGCACTCATGTGCTTTTTTACATACAATCCCCGTATGTATTCAGTTTTGTAAATGTCATCTGTTCCCACCAGCATACGATGGCTTACTCTTACGAAAAGCGGAACAGGATTTAACGTGTGCGCAAGATGCTCTGCGTGCATTCGCACACGGGGCCTCAGTTTGTAGTCTCATCCGAAAGACTTTTGGGGGGGGCGGGGGAGTCAGCACTGATGTTAACTCCAGAGGAAAAATCCTCTTGACCGGGAATCGAACCCGGGTCGTCAAATTGCGAGCGCAATGTTCTGACCACTAGGCTATATCCCGCCCACAAAGTACAGGAAAGGAGAGAGTCTCTGCATAGTGTTTACAATGATGTGCTTTCTTCCTCCAGCTCTTCTGAGTTCAGAAAATGACAGTGTAAGAGTGTTTGTATCATGTTTATAGACATCTACTTTTGTGAGTGTGTCTTCAATTTTACGTCTGTTCACTTAACGGGATATTAGACGAGGGGGATGGGGTGATGAGATGAGAGATGAGGTCTGCAAAGTAAGTCTTAGGTTCTTCCAACTCATTGTTCTGTGAAAGGGAGGGGGAGTCCTCAGCTAGAGCTCCGAGGTTTACCAATAGTGAAATCTTTTCGTATGTAACCCTTTTTTTGCCTACCATTAAGGTAGCCGTAATTTGACTTCGGGATAGAAGACATAATCCATCCTGAAAACCTTTTCAGGACTGACTGACAGGCTAAATTGACTTCTTTCTCGACTCCATGAGAAGTCGTTGAGGCAAGGCAGTGAAGTGTTCATACAGTGTGTCCTGGACTAGTTGAATCTAGCGGGGCCCATCCATCTCCATGTTATCGGATGCATGCTGGGTATGTCCGTGTTGAGTACACTACTGTCCGTAGTTCGATTACTCTTTCACAAAAAATGGATGGGGGCTTAACGTGTGCACAAGGTGTTCTGCCTGTGTTCTCAAACAGGTTCCCCATTAATTTTATGGTCCTCTCTGGGAGGTTTTCAGGGACTGAAGTTAGTGCCAAAGGGGAAATTACCCTGGACTGGACACCGTAAGGGAGACTTGAACTCCCTCCCTTAAGTGCGATCAGATCGCGTAATAGTGTAGTGTAGTGTAGTGTAGTGTAGTGTAGTGTAGTGTAGTGTAGTGTAGTGTAGTGTAGTGTAGTGTAGTGTAGTGTAGTGTAGTGTAGTGTAGTGCGGTGCGGTGCGGTGCAGTGCGGTGTAGTGTAGTGTAGTGTGGTGAAGTGTAGTGTAGTGTAGTGTGGTGCGGTGCGGTGCGGTGCGGTGCGGTGCGGTGCGGTGCGGTGTAGTGTAGTGTAGTGTAGTGTAGTGTAGTGTAGTGTAGTGTAGTGTAGTGTAGTGTGGTGTAGTGCAGTGCAGTGTAGTGTAGTGTAGTATAGCGTAGTGTAGTGTAGTGTAGTGTAGTGTAGTGTAGTGTAGTGTAGTGTGGTGCGGTGCGGTGCGGTGCAGTGCGGTGTAGTGTAGTGTAGTGTGGTGAAGTGTAGTGTAGTGTAGTGTGGTGCGGTGCGGTGCGGTGCGGTGCGGTGCGGTGCGGTGTAGTGTAGTGTAGTGTAGTGTAGTGTAGTGTAGTGTAGTGTAGTGTAGTGTAGTGTAGTGTAGTGTAGTGTAGTGTAGTGTAGTGTAGTGTGGTGTAGTGCAGTGCAGTGTAGTGTAGTGTAGTGTAGTATAGCGTAGTGTAGCGTAGTGTAGTGTAGTGTAGTGTAGTGTAGTGTAGTGTAGTGTAGTGTAGTGTAGTGTAGTGTAGTGTAGTGTAGTGTTGTGCGTGATACAGGAGTCATACTAAGTGCGTAATACAAGTGCCGTACGAAGTGCTTGATACAATTGTTGTACTAAGTGCGTGATACAAGTGTTGTAGAAAAAGCAACATAAAAGTGTTGTACTAAGTGCGTGAAACAAGTGTCACACTAAGTGCGTGATACAAATGTCATACTAAGTGTGTAACACAAGTGTCGTACTAAGTGCGTCATACAAGTGTCGCACTAAGTTGTACGATGCAAGTTTTGTCGTGAATGTGGAATTCAAGTGCTAAAACTGACGCACAAGTGTCAGGAGTGAGACATGGGTGTTAAAGCGACTAAAACACAAGTGCTGAATGTTAGACAAAGGGTGCTAAGTATAAGATACAAGCACTAATTGGGAGACACAAGTGCAAAGTGTCAGACACAAGTGCAGCACTAAGTAAGTGCTTTCTGTCGGTCAGAATTCCCTGGGAGGATGAAGAGACAAAGCTAGATATCGATATCTCTGCCACAC
>CM060333.1:18276221-18311221 GCA_030674155.1 Stramonita haemastoma
CTGGATTCAGCATAGGAGATAACTGTTACCGTTTAAGTCTTTCTAGAATAAGGCAGGAGGAAACTAGACCAAGAAGAAAAGAAGCGTGTGTAACAGGCAGATAAAAAAGAACAAGGCAGAAACAAAGAGAGGGAATGAAAAGAGAGAAACCCTAGCACAGAAATTTCCAGAAGGCGGGGATGCTTTTTATACCGATAAACTCCCTGGCATCTCTACTAGGGAAAACAGACGTTTCCAGTCTATCCAGTTCCCAGCTAGCCCCTAATTTCGTTGCCAGCGGAATGAATGCAGAAAGCAGCGGGAGATCTCCAGATGCGGACGATACTGTGAGGTCCACAACCCTGTCATCCAAGACACCGTGTCTACGGAGTGATGAAGAAAGAATGAAGACCTCTGCTGTCATTTAAGGCTGCAGTCACCATGCTCTAATTGCATCTCTGATATTCCAAATGAGTAATTTCGCCTTCAGCGTTTCATATGGTTTATGCACAGTTCGCGACGTCAAGGTTTGATTTTTTTTTGTTTAGAAATATGAAATAAGATCATAAAATGGAGGCTGATGTGACTACTATTATCAGAGCAGATTGGAAATAGGATAGTCAAATTGGGTGGCGTCAAAACCCTGGGTATCAAACAGGATGTAATAACCTGAGAACTGAACCTCCGACTGTTTCTGTTGTGGCTGTTGGTGGTGTGAGCTTTCTGTTCGTTGTTTTGTTTTGACTTAGTTTATTGCTGCCTCATCTTCTGGCGCATCCCTATCCTACTGTTCCCACGCCACTTCTTTCATTCTCTCGGCACCAGCCCTACCCAGGTTAATTATGTCTTCTCCTCAGAATCAGAAGTCCACAGGGAGCCCATCAACATTCGGCCTCTCTGGAGCCACCTGCCAGAAGGGGCCCTGCACTGCTGCTGGGCCACTAGCAATTTCGTTCAGTGGTGTTTATTTTGTTGAGTTTCTACCGATAACAGCTACAATGGCGACAAACGTAATAGTAGCTGCAGGAGGAATATCATTGTTTTGGGGTGTGGGTTTTGTTTTCATTGCTGATAAAGTTGCGATAAAGTCTATTAACCTGTTGTTGTTTTCGATATCACTGGTGTCATCTAAATGTAACAGATCCGTAATCTCCAATCTCTGTGTCGCTAATCGGGTGGGTACAGCTGGACATTTAAGACGTGCCGTTTATAAAGAGGCTGCATAAGTTTTACGTTCCACCACGAAGGTGAAGAGAATGCAATGGAGGGCTTTCGACCACCACCCAAGGAAACAGAGCATCGCACAATTTGCAGGTGTGCCCCGATTTAGTAACACAACGCTGCGATAGGGCTCTGATTGCATGGGAGGTAATCTACTTACCACCCCATCACATAAAGATTTATTGAAAATAGCCTGGGCTGAAAGGTACCCCCAAAAAAAATCACTAGTATCCGATTGTAGTTATCAAAGAAATCGGAGTAACGCTGCCATGTTGGCGAGATACTTTCAACAGTCATACACACAGACTTCACACCCAGTAGTACTCAGAGTACCACAGTGATTCCCTGGGGTGATGAGTGAGTCAGAGTGTCATATTCTAGGTCACCTTCAGGGTGTTAAACTGAGGAACACAACACAACAACAACAAACAACAGCAACAACAACAACAGCAACGACAACAAACAACTAAATGTTGTTTCAGCTATAAAAAAAAAAAATCTTTTTAAGTCAAGTCTGTTGCTACCATTGATGTAATCACTCAGCTGCACCTAAGACTCGGAACAGTTTTCCATTATTAACTAAAGCTGCAAATTACATGCAGGCGTCCCCATAATTATTCAAATAAAAAAAAACACAACCCAAAACCAAAAAAAGCCACCTTAGCATATGACCACTCTAGCAAACAAAACAAAACAAACAAAAAAAACCAACAAAAAATATTCAGAGTTAATGTCTGAAGGTAGGGTTGATTTCACAATCGAAGATGATTTATGGGCTGATCGCCTTGCCACAAATGTTTATCATAATTCAGCCAATATCCGTTTCTTCAGGAATCCACTCGGGCGTGGCTTTGAATATTCAAGCCAGGCTTTTATTATCAGCTTGCCACGGAGACGGGGTTTTGGGGGATTTTTTTTTTGGTAATAATCAAGGTTAGGGAGTGTTTACGATACTCTGTGTTGCTGCATGACTTGTATGTGTTTATTGTGGGAAGTTTTTGCTTGTTTGTTTTAGCTTGTATGTTTGTTTGGTTTTTTTGCATTAATTTGTTTTGGTTTTTTCTTTGTATTTATTTTGTTTTGTTTGTTTGTTTGTTTGTAAATACACCCATGTCCTTATGCTTGTTTTCTTTTTTTTTTACTTGTTCAGGTGATTTCTTTTTTTAGTATATATTTTTTGTTGTTTATTTCTTTGTCTCCTTGTTTGCTTTTTGGTAAATGCAAGCCTGTCCATTTGTTTCTTTTTGTTTGTTTTTTTTGTTTGTTTTTATTCATTCATCAGATTTCTCTTTTTTTGTATGCTATTATCTGTTTATTTGTGTGTTTGATTGTTGGGAATATAAGCAAGCGTAGGTTTTTTATTTTGCTTTTTCCTTTTTGTTTTCACTTGTTCGCTTGATTTCTTTGTGTAATGTGTTGTTTGATTCTTTATATTTTTGGTCGGTTGTTGTGGATACAATAAGTTTGTCCTTTGCTGTTTTCTCTTAATTTATTTACTTGATTTCTCTTGAATTATGTCATTTGCTTTTGTATGTGTTCAATTTAAAAGTATAGAAGAAAATGGTAAATACATACAATGTATTGTGTGATTGTGTGTTTGTGCTTTTGTTGTTGTGTCGGTTTTTTTCAGTTTGACCGCTTTGAGAGAGAGACAGAGATAGAGAGAGACAGAGACACACAGACACACAGACTGAAACACACAGACATAAAAACAGACAGACAAACAAACAGACCATAGACAGACGCAGACAAACAGAAATGGAATTAGATAGACTGTGGAAGCGCCATGCACGATCATTTGAACAGGAATAATGATTGTTTACACACAAACTGGCAAGCTTCAAGTCGTGTGATGACTTAACTGATTCCCCACTCCTTGGCTCTGCAGGAACAAAATGGGGCTTCTTTTCTTTAATTAAAGCATTCATTTATGCTTACAGGCTGTTGGAACAATTATGGTCTCTACTTGTTTTGTAGTATGATTTTGTAGTATAATTTCCTAATAATAATAATATATTATATTATATAATATTAATATTATATATATTAATATTAATACTATTATATATATATTATATTATATAATAGTATAATAATAATTTTGTATTATGATTTTGTAGTATGATGAAGTGAGGTTCATGTCTTTACACAAAAAGACATACATACTCAGAGAGAGAGAGAGAGAGAGACAGACAGACAGAGACAGAGACAGAGAGACAGAGACAGAGAGAGACAGAGAGAGATAGAGAGAGATAGAGATGGAAAGAGAGAGAGAGTGTGTGTGTGTGCGTGCGTGCGTGTGTGCGTGCATGCGTGCGTGCGTGTGTGTGTGTGTGTGTGTGTGTGTGGTGTGTGTGTGTGTGTGTGTGTGTGTGTGTGTGTGTGTGTGTGTGTGTGTGTGAGCACGTGTGCGAGAGAGACACAGAGACAGAGACATTGAAAGGGCCAGTCAAACAGCGACAAACACACGCGAAAAAACTAAGAGAGAGGAGACAGACAGACAGACACAGACACACACAGAGAACAGTTGAAAAACATATCAGACCATAATTGTTCCAACAGCCTGTAAGCATAAATGAATGCTTTAATTAAAGAAAAGAAGCCCCATTTTGTTCCTGCAGAGCCAAGGAGTGGGGAATCAGTTAAGTCATCACACGACTTGAAGCTTGCCAGTTTGTGTGTAAACAATCATTATTCCTGTTCAAATGATCGTGCATGGCGCTTCCACAGTCTATCTAATTCCATTTCTGTTTGTCTGCGTCTGTCTATGGTCTGTTTGTTTGTCTGTCTGTTTATATGTCTGTGTGTTTCAGTCTGTGTGTCTGTGTGTCTCTGTCTCTCTCTATCTCTGTCTCTGTCTGTCTATGTGCCTCTGTGTGTGTGTGTGTGTGTGTGTGTGTGTGTGTGTGTGTGTGTGTGTGTGTGTGTGTGTGTGTGTGTGTGTGTGTGTGTGTGTAAGTGTGTGTGTGTAAGTGTGTGTGTGTAAGTGTGTGTGTGTGTAAGTGTGTGTGTGTAAGTGTGTGTGTGTGTGTGTGTGTGTGTGTGTGTGTGTGTGTGTGTGTGTCTGTCTGTCTGTCTGTCTGTCTGTCTGTCTGTCTGTCTGTCTGTCTGTCTGTCTGTCTGTCTGTCTGTCTGTCTGTCTGTCTCTCTCTCTCTCTCTCTCTCTCTCTCTTCTCTCTCTCTCTCTCTCTCTCTCTCTCTCTCTCTCTCTCTCTCTCTCTCTCTCTCTCTCTCTCTCTCTCTCTCTCTCTCTCTCTCTCTGTGTGTGTGCACACGCACACACACGTACATACTTGCTAGTGTGAGTGTGCGCCCATCAATGCATAGAATCTGCAAATCGTGTAGACAGAGATTTTGCATGCATAATGCTGCTTGCTATTCGTACGTAAGACGAATTTAGGGGACGGGATAGCCTAGTGGTCAGAACATTGCGCTCGCAATTTGACGACCCGGGTTGATTCCCGCTCAAGGGGATTTTACCCCTGGAGTTAACATCAGTGCTGACTCCACTCTCCCCAAAAGTCCTTCGGATGAGACTATAAACCGAGGCCCCGTGTGCGAACGCGCGCAGAACATCTTGCGCACACTTTAAATACTGTTCCATTTTTCGTTAGAGTGGGCCATTGTGCACCGGTGGGAACAAATGAAAAGAGTTACAAAACTGCATACACACGGAGACTGGATGTAAAAAAAAACCCACATGAGTGCTTATTCCATTATCCTTGATATAAAAGAATCAATAAACACATAAAAACATAACTAAATAAATAAAATCAGTAAGATATCTATATTTCTCAATATGCTACAGAATAATGGATAATTAAGTAAAAAATGCAATGGAAGGCTGTGGGCAGATATTAAAACGATAACATACTCTCTCTTTTTTTTTACTGAATTATGAAACAGCATTTTATTTACTGCTGTCGGTTTGTTTGTTTTGTTGTTATTATTGGTGTTGTTATTCTTTTGTGGGGGGGGGGGTTGGGGGGAGGAGGGTTGTTTGCAAAACTCATTATGATTTCCCTTGAGAGTCGATTGCAAAAAGTGAGAGTGTTATAATGAGAAATGGGCGGCAAAACAGGAACTAGGATTAATGGCGCACAGCAAATCACCATCTTATTCATTATTCACCAAGCCTGTTCAGGTCAGGGAAATTTAATGCCAATATCTGCCTTAGCGGACGCACGCAGGCGCCTGTCCACATACATGCACGCGCACGTGCTCGCGCGCGCGCACACACATGCGCACGCACGCGCACACGCACGCACGCACGCATGCACAGAGACACGCATGCAAACACACAGACACATACAAACACACACACACACGCGCTCGTATGTATGTATTTCTCTCTTTCTCTCTCTTGTCTCTTTCTCTCTCTCTCTCTCTCTCTGTCTCTCTCTCTTTTCTCTCTCTCTCTCTCTCTCTCTCTCTCTCTCTCTCTCTCTCTTCTCTCTCTCTCTCTTCTCTCTCCCTATTATCTATCTACATACATACATACATACATACATACATACATACATACATTACATACATACATACATACATACATACATACATACATACATACATACATACATACATACATAATCATGCACATACATACATAACATTCATGCACACATACACAGAGCTAGAAACAGAGAGAGAGAGAGAGAGAGAGAGAGAGAGAGAGAGAGAGGAGAGAGGAGAGAGAGAGAGAGAGAGAGAGAGGAGAGAGAGAGAGAGAGAGAGAGAACACTGAAACTGAGACACTGAATGATTCATTGACATGGACTGGAAAAACATGAACAGTGAACACTGAACCTGACATAATATTATATACCATGGCCTTTGGTAACACAAAACATTATACAGCAGACGTTGACAACACCCATGACTCTAGCAACATAATCTTCGAAATTGGCCACAGCCCACTATTACAATGGAAAAAATTAAACATCATAAAAAACACTTCTTAGGTATTTTGCCAAAACAACCCAAAGAATCCCAATATGCTTTTATACTTTATCCCAATATACTTTTCTGAAAAGTTTCTTGCTGAAAGGTACCACAGCAGGTGGAGTTTCAATCACCGCCGGGACCTCTGATGAAGGCTCATCCAGGAGCCGAAACTCGAGTCAGGTCAGGCCAAAGGCATGGTTCTTACTTAAAAATGCCTACAATGCTGCCACTGAAAGACATTATTCCCTAGAATTTGTTTTCATTTCAATTTTTTTTATTGAAAAGTTGGTACCTGCACTTGTTTTTCCTCCTACTACTTTTCCGCAATAATACTTTTTGGTCAAGTGGGGAATGTATCTCTAGTAGATCCAAGTGTAGGCCTTTTTTTTTCTCAACTTCTCTTGCCTGTGCGTGCACTTAAAGTGTATTGCAATGTTTGGGTTATTATCCAGTTAAGACTGACCACTTGGCTGGATACAAACTTTATGACCTCCCTTGCATCCTTTAATAGGATCCCCAAACTTAAGGCACAAAGATTCACTAGGTGCTTATTTTCTCTTATTCAATTTTTTTCAACATATATTCTAAGCATATTTTCTTTCTTTTTTTATCATTGTCTTTTGAGGACAGCTTCAAAAAGCCACATGAATATCAAATATTCCTTTGAATGCGATTGACACTTTAAAATTCTGAAAAGTGTCTTGCTGTAAGGTACTACAGCAGGTAAAGTTTCATTCACTGCCACCACCTTTGATGAAGGTTCATCTAGGAACCAAAACTCGAGTCAGATCAGGTGCATGGTTCTTACTCAAAAGTGCTACAATGCTCCCAATGAAACACATTATTCTCTGAAAGTTGATTTCATATCAATAATTATATTTGAATCTTAGATAAGTCATTTTCAAAATGATATATAAGTTGGTACCTGCACTTGCTAATACTCCACCAGTTGTATCCTCAATACCAGAATTCCAATATCTGAAATTACACCAAATCGAAAATAAATTGTTTCCAGTTCATCATGTATACTTGCACACAAGCATATGACAAGAGAGACAGAGATACACACATACAGAAATAGATGCATATATACAGAGTCATACAAACGGACGGGCAGCAGAGCACAGGAATCACTACAAGTCACACGGACGGACGGACGGAGCAGCAGAGTCACACGGACGGACGGAGCCAAGCAGGACTACACACAGAGTCACACGGACGGACGCGAGAGCACAGGACGCAGCTACAGAGTCACACGGACGGACGGACGAGTCAAGCAGCGAGAGCAACAGAGTCACACGCGGACGGAGCGAGTACGGACGGACGGAGAGCAGCTCACAGCATACAGAGTCAACGGACGGACGGCAGCGAGTGAGACACGGACGCGCACAGAGTCACACGGACGGACGGTAGCAAGATACATCAATAACAGAGCTGGGACACGTGACGGAACGGCAGCAGAGCACAGAAGTCATAAAAAGAGTCACACGAGACGGCACGGACGGAGCAACAGAAGTAACAGTCAGACAGAGCAACAGAAGTACAGTCAGACAGAGCAACGAAGTAGCAGACAGAGCAACAGAGTAACATCAGACAGAGCAACAGAAGTCAACAGGACGGACAGTAGCAGCAGACAGAAGTACAGACAGTCAGACAGAGCAACAGAAGTAAACAGTCAGACAGAGCAACAGTCAGACAGGAGCAACGAAGAAACGACGAGCAAGCAGCAGAGTCAACAGAGTAACAGTCAGACGAGCAACAGAAGTAAACAGTCAGACAGAGCACAACAAGTAAACAGTCAGACAGAGCAACAGTCAGACAGAGCAACAGAAGTAAACAGTCAGACAGGCAACAGTCAGACAGAGACAAAGTCAAGACGAGAAAAGTCAGACAGAGCAACAGAAGTAACAGTCAGACAGAGCACAAGTAAGCAGACAGAGCAACAGTAGACAGAGACAGAATAAACAGTCAGACAGAGCACAGTCAGACAGAGACAAGTAAACAGTCAGACAAACAGAGTCAGTGTCACAGACAGAGCAACAGAGTCAGACAGACTGATAAACAGAGTCAGTCAGAGTACAGCAGAGCACGATCAACAGTTAGACAGAGCAACCGAGTCAGACAGACTGATAAACATCAGTCGAGTACAGAGAGCACAGACAGAGCAACAGAGACACCAGAGATTTGTATCGTTTTGCTTAAACATTGATTTGCGATAAAAGAAAAGCAGTTTTCTTGAACCTGATACAAACATCTGATTGACATCTGATAATCCCATTTATGTTTTTCTCACAACATTAATTAATTTCTAATCTCTCTTTTGGGACACTGTGGTCTCACTTTTCCTGATGCAACGGGCAGTTCTGAGGAAATTTCATTATTCTGACAACGTGCGTCCTATGCAAGACACAGTTGCATAATTGCGTAGGATATAATTTTAAATGCAGGACATAGTTTTATGCAAGATATTTGTACAATCATGTATTATTATTTATTTTATTTTAATCTTTTATAACGAGGATAATGGTATTTGTCAATCATTTATTTATGTATTTTTTTTATTTTAATCTTTAACGAGGATAATGGGATGGAATAAGCAAAGCACTCTTATGCTCTTTTACATCTAGTCCCAGTGTGTATGCAGTTTTGTAAATGTCATCTATTCCCACCGGCACACGATGGCCTACTCTTACAAAAAGCGGAACAGGATTTAACGTGTGCGCAAGATGTTCAGCGTACGTTCACACACGGGGCCTCGTTTATAGTCTCATCCGAAGGACTTTGGGGTAGAGTGAAGTCAGCACTGATGTTAACTCCAGGAGAAAAATCTCCTTGAACTGGAATCGAACTCGGGTCGTCAAATTGCGAGCGCACTGTTCTGACCACTAGGCTATCCCATCCCGTCCCCGTGTGTGGGTGGGTGGGTGTGTATGGGGGATTGTCTTCTTGTCTGTCTGCGCATGCAATCGGGCAAGTTTATGCGTTTGCGCGTTTGTGTGTGTGTGTGTGTGTGTATGTGTGTGTGGTCTGTGTGTATGTCTGTTTGTGCATACATGCCTGTTTACGCATGTGTGTAAGTAACATATAAGTTTGTTGTCTTTTTCAATGAGTATGTCTTGAACTTATTTGCTAATTTCATGTTTGCTATATCTTCAAGTGAGTTATACATTGAAAAAACAAATAATCGAAACATTTGTCATAATTGCAAAGATGAACCACGTATTCGGGAACCTAATTATAAGTCTAGCTACATAATCCAGTCTCCTAGCTCAGTACTCTCATCACAATAGATCACTGCCCAATTTCATTCGCGTTAACTGTGGATTGCTGACACCCCTCCATTTCATTTCTGATCCTCTAACAGAGTCTTGTTGTGATTGGTGCTGGGAAGAAAATAGGCTTCCTTTGTTGTGGAAAAAATTAGCCCACGTGACTCCTCTGCACACAAAACAATGTTAAACAGGTCTGTGTTCAAGATATCGTCCCAAAATTTTATAAAGCTGTGTACGTATAGCACTGAAAAAAAAATATCCAAGAACAGGCATATGAGTCCTTCAAGTCAAATGTTTTCGTTGCAAAAGCACGTGGCAACTCTATGAAAAACCAAACTTTGAGAAAGCAAACTTTCAATATCCTAAATTAAGCTGCTCATAGAATAAAATTTATTGGCAAAAACAAAACATTAAAAAAAATCTTTCAAAAGCCGTAGACTCAATAGAAACCTTGATACTAAAAGTTCCTTTTGTAAGTTGATATTGCACATTAATCTTTCCTTACAAAACATAAAATGAAATTCTGCTTTCCAGTGTTTACACAAAACTGAGCATAATCTGTTTCCACTCTACCTTGTCTTTGTACTATAAAAGCCAGCAACCTTCAATCCAAGGGCGACGTTCCATAATGTATAGAAAGCGCCTGCGACAGAAATAATGATTCGTAATAACTATAATACATCCTGTCAGACCATGGCACAGTTGGACCGTGGCCCAGTTACAAATCCTGTGCAGCATTAATCATTCCTTACACCTACTTGCTCACAAATATGCACACACATTGCAAACAGTTATGGACGAAAATAGGCTGTAGGTGTCTGCAGTTTGTATCATATAATTGAATTACTTCGTCTTGTGACATCTTTATTAAGATACAGGGCACTTTTATGAACAAAAGTCTGATTTGATGACGTCAAAAGCAAAACTAAGTAATAAAACAGCAATATATTCCAAAGGACTGTAGTTTGCACACACACACACACACACACACACACACACACACACACACACACACACACACACACAACACACACGCACACACTCACCGCACCAACACACAAACACAAACACACACACATGCACACACACATAACACACACAACACAACACACAAACACACACACACACACACACACACACACACACACACACACACACACACACACACACACACACCGCACGCATGCACTTGCACGCGCAAACAGAAACACTGTTAGTGATTACAATGATTTATTTCATAAGGCCACAAATTCATCCGTTGGGGGTAGTCACAAATCATCTGCAACATGAATCATTCAATACACATACTCGCTCATACATACATACATTACACACACTTAAGTACAAAACTATGATACACACGTCTGCACTTTGTATTACACACTCCAATAACTTCGTTTTTGTGACATGTTTATGAAGAAATGTGGGGAGTTTATGAACAAAACTCTGATTTGGTGATGTCAAAAACGAAAGTAAGTGATAAAACGCAGTCCTTTTATGATCATTCTTTCAGAGGAATGTTGTTCGAGCACACACACGTGCGCGTGCACACACACACACATAAACACACACACACACACACACACGTACACAAACATACCCACACATACACACACTCACTCATTTACACATATACACACACTCACTTACAACTTACACTCACACATATTACACACACACACGTACACACACCCCAACACACACACACGCACCACACACACACACACACACACCACACACACACACACACACACAACACAACAAGAGTAGTTACTCAACCTTGCTTTGCACTGTAAAAAAAAATCCAAACAAACAAAAAAAGAAAGAAAACCAACAACCTTCAATCTATGGATCCTGTTCCATATGTTTACAGAGAGCCAGAGTCACAAATAATGATGGTGATAACAATGATTTACTTTGTTAGACCTTGGCCCCGTTGGAAAGGGGATCGTTACAAATCATGTACAATATCAATCATTTATTACACCCACTCGCTCACACACATACACATACACATAACACACACTGTACTTATGGACACAAAAAAAAATATGATGCACTTGTGTGTGTCTGCCATTGGCATCAGCCGCTCCAATAACTTGGTTTTGTGACAGATTTATGACGAAACAGGGCGAGTTTATGAACACAAGTCTGATTTGATGACGTCAAAAGCAAAAACTAAGTGATAAAACGCAGTCCCTTTTATGGATCATTATTTCAGAGGACTGTAAGTTTGCACATACATACACACACTTTGCACATTCATACACACACATGCACGCCTGCACGTGCGCACGCACGCACGCACACACGCACCTCACACACATCACACACACACACACACATACACACACACACACACACACACACACACACACACACACACACACACACACACACACACACACACACACACACACACACACACAGCAAGGGATGTCTTTCTTAACTCCCTAAGGAGTTCTTGAAGCACTACACTAAAGTTTTCAGGCAGTTTGTTTGTGCTAATGTGTACTGGCGGGGCCCATCTTTCTACAGGTATTACGGCGCATGCTGGGTATGTTGGTGTTGTCCATCCCACTGACCATTGCTGACTGACTCTCTGGGAAAGGGGGTATGTTTGATTTTTTTTTTTACCTCAGGTACAGCTCCGAGGTTTACCAGTGACGAGATTTTTGCATATGTGACCCCCACCCCCCCCTCACCCTGCCTCTCACCCACCTACACATACCATTTTAGGTAGCTGCATTCTGACCTCGGGGATGCTATCTAAACACACATGTTCCATGTGTTTTTTTTTTTTAAATTTTGTCATCCGTTCCCTCAGGCCCGAAATGGATTATTCTTCCGAGAGGCAGAACGAGGTTTTAAAGTGCACGCATATGTTCCTCATGCGTTCTCACACGGAAGCATCGGTTTATAGTCTCTTCCGAAGGACCTTTTAACGGAGTGGAGTCCAAAACTAGTGTTAACTCCAAAGTAAAATCTCCTAAAACGGGTACCTTCATGGTAGCTCAATCCAAACCCGACAAATCACGAACGCGACACTATACCCACAAAGCTACCTCTCACCCACCCTTTCCCCCCATTTAACTCAAGGAATCCACACCAAAAAAAATCACTATTACCCCCTGTCAACAACAATATCGAAAACAACAGCGATCTTTCTCAAGAAAATTGTTCAATTTGAAAAGACGCTCCAGGAATCTCACAGAGGCGGAACACGTTGTGATGGAGACCGAGAGATTGCTGGCTAAGTCAACAAAGCCTTGTTTACTCTCCGCAATGAGGAATTATCTTGTCTTGGCAGTGTAACGGTTGGGACGGTTGGTTGGGATGTTGTCTAGGTGGAGTCGGGGATTTTTTTTTACTGTTTGTGTGTGTGGGGGGGATGGTGGAGGGGGGGGGGCAAAGGGGTGTATTGTGTGTGTGTGTTGTGGGGGTAAGGGGGTGTATTGGGTGTGTTGTGTGGGGGGGGGGGGGGGGTCGCACCATGCAATGGCAAAATTTCTTAGTATCTTTATTATCATTTCTTTTTTATACTAAGAAATTTTGCCATTGCATTATTTTGGTGCTGAAAAGTTGTGACAAAGTGCGTCAAGGCACTTTGTCACAACTTGGAACTGAAGTCAGAAAGTTGACCAAAATGTACGAGAAGCTTCTAAATTGCTGACGTAGCGCATTATATTGAACTTACCTTGATTAAAGATAGTTGTTGTTCTTTTTTACATGGGGGGGAGGGGGGGCTAACGCAGTTCGTCGTAAATTACGACGAACTGTGTTGTTGGGACGAACTGGGTCAGAACACGCCGCCCTCAATATGCTGGCCCCTAGAGAAACTGAGGTCTCTGACGCCTTGCTCCCCTACGACCGCCTAGGTTAATAGGACACCTTTACCTTTACCTTTAACCCTGTGTTAGTGCGCGTGCACCAGTGCGTGCATGGGCACTTGTACGCTGTTTAAGTGTATTTCTAAGGACATTTGCACTCTCCCACCTTGTAGTGTATGTATATGTTTATGTACATCGCTGAGTGTGCGTGCGTGCGTGCGTGCGTGCGTGCGTGCGTGCGTGCGTGCGTGCGTGCGTGCGTGTGTGTGTGTGTGTGTGTGTGTGTGTGTGTGTGTGTGGTGCGTGCGTGCGTGTGTGCGTGGGGTGTGGGTGTGTGCGTGCGTGCGTAGTGCGTGTGCGTGCGTGTCGTGCTGCGTGTGGTGTGTGTGTGTGTGTGTGTGTGTGTGTGTGGTGTGTGTTCAGTCGAGGCTTCAGCCAGCAAAAACATTCATCAATAAGAGAACAAAGACACACCTTATCCCCGACTTCTGTGGCTTTTTGTTGGTTTCATTTTTTTGTTGTTTAACCAACACAAACAGCCAGTGTTTGTCTGTTCTCCAGTTAACTTTGTTTAAAATCTACACTTCAAAAACGATGAAAGGACTTAAATCTTGGCGAAAACACACACACACACACACCAAACAAAACAACACACACACACACACACACACACACACACACACACACACACACAACACACAAAACAGCTAGCGTCTACACTGCGTGGTTATTTTTACCCACACGCATTATATTCATACAAGTAAACACTTTGTTTACATTCAAGTTTTGTGATGATAATTTTTTTTCCCCCAAAATGACAACAATGAAAGAGGGGAAAAAATCTGGAGAGAAAGAGAGGCCAGGTGAGCTAAGACCCGAGAATGAGAGATGCCAGGGATAATCCATCCCCCTGAAGTCAAGTTTTGTGACGTCATCTACAATACTCACATTTTACCTGGCACCCACAGAAAAAAACAACAAAAAAAACTGACACTGTTTGAGCAAAATTGTAGACTTCATGCAGGAATAGGTTTATTTATTTAAGGGGAAAATGTTTATATCTTTTAGAAAATTTCGTCAACAATTTCTCGTCAATTCTACTCTGTTCAACAGCTCCAAAGTTTACCAAATAATGGTGAAATGTTTGCGTATGCAACCGGTTTTTTGCCCACAAAGAAGGTAAACGCATTCTGTCTTCAGGGGTGGTGGTCTTTACAGATATTTTCTGGTGACGCAGCAGTGACCCAGCCTCTGGAGAACTGAACATACATAAAATGATGAGTCCTGTTTTTAAAATAACTACATGCAAAAAACATAACACACAAACAAACAAAAAAAACCTAGAACGAACAAGATAGCGGTTCATCCGAACTGCTCGTGCATGACAGACAGAAAATGACTCTTTATCTTACTGGCAAAGAAAGGCAGATCCCTACAGGCAAAAGAAGACACACTTGACAAAGAAGAATCAGCATATAAGAGCACAAAAATGGATTGGGAAAGTAAAGTGGAAAAACAGAAAGAGAAAACGCAAAAAGAAATATAAAAAAAAAAAACTAAATGCAGTAAGACAAGCGTTTCATCTTAGAAGTTAGGAGAGGTTTGAATTTCTTTTTTTTTTTTCCTTTCTTTTTCTTTTCTTTGTCTTTTTTTGTGCTACTTTTTTTTTGATTGCATAAAACCCCATTCTTTTCTCTCAAAAGAAATGCTTTTCTTTAAGATCGATTGGATGGTGTCATCTTTCTGCCTTTCTATTTTTGCATATGCAGACAGACAGACAGACGAGAGAAGAGAGAGAGAGAGAGAGAGAGGAGAGAGAGAGAGAGAGAGAGAGGAGAGAGAAGAAGAAGAAGACAGACAGACAGACAGACAGACAGACAGACAGACAGACAGACAGACAGACAGACAGACAGCACAGACAGACAGACAGACAGACAGACAGACAGACAGACAGACAGACACAGACAGACAACAGAAGACAGACGAGACAGAGAGCAGAGAGACAGAGAGAGAGACAGACAGAGAGAGAGAAGAGAGAGAAGACAGAGAGAGAGACAGACAGAGAGAGATACTGATTCATTTTGAATATTCTACAATATGCACTGATATTTTCAAGCGTTTGTGAAAAGTAACAATGACTCCTGTATAAAATACTAGTTTAAACAGTTCATTTTAAAAAAATAACAGGGATAAACTTATTAACATTGTGAAATCTCTTACTTTGATAGCTTTGCGAAAGAAAGACCTCACAATAACTAGACTCCAAGAAGAAACGGTTTTTAGTAAACTAATATACTTTTTTTCAGATTTTTTTTGCCTATACTATCTAACACTGGACAACACAAAAACAAAATCACTCTCATCCTGTAATCATCCGTAATATAAAAGACAGGGCTAGGTCGTATTCATTCTCAAAGGTTTAAATTCAGCCATAGTTCTTTTTGAGTCCATTGCAATATCAAGCTTCAAATAGAATTTGACATGCACGCATGCACGCACGTACGTACGCACGCACGCACTCGCACACAACACACACGCACGCACGCACGCATGTACGCACGCATACACACTCGCACACACACACACACGACACCAAAACACAACACACACAACACACACACACACACACACACACACACACACACACACACACACACACACACACACACACACACTTAAATAAAACAACTGGAAAAGAGTTGCTACACAGTTTCTACTTGAAATCTTCGGGGAAAAATAGCTGGTTCAAGCAGAAACAAAATGTGACCAACCTAACACGATACTTGAACAGAACGGAATCTATCAAGAGCATTTTCTAAAGAACAACACACATAAAGGTGGTACTTGTATAGGACACTTGATCCGAGCATTTTCTACCTGGAAAACATCAACCAGATAGCTGTCAAAAAAAAGAAGAAAAAAACAGGTCACTGTAAGAAAAATTCATGGTGATTTTTTTTTGTTATGCTGTTGTTATTGCCAGTGGTGGTGATTATGAGAATTGTGGCTTCAGATGGAAGTGGTGGTGGTGGTGGTGGTGGTGGTGGTGGTGGGGTGGTGGTGGTGGGGCCGTGTGTTATGGTCGTTGTGGTACAGTTACTCTTGGCTGTGAAATTGTTGTTATTATTGCTGTACTGTGGTTCTTGCTTGTTGTGGTGGTTACAGTGGAGAAAGTAGTAGTTTTGAGGTGGTGGTGGTGGTAGTAGTGATGATGGTAGCAGCAGCAGCAGCAGCGCAGCAGCAGCAGCAGCAGTAGTAGTAGTAGTAGTAGAGCAGAGCAGCAGCAGCAGCAGCAGCAGCAGCAGCAGCAGCAGCAGAGTAGTAGTAGTAGTAGTAGTAGTAGTAGTAGTAGTAGTAGTAGTAGTAGTAGTAGTAGTAGTAGTAGTAGTAGTAGTAGTCCCAGCGCCACGCCATTCCATGCCACGGAAACCACGGCATTGATCTTCAAATGTACAGCCAAACACGAAACTCTTTCTGTCCAGACATGTTACAGCATTCCATGCCTTTCTTGCTTCAAGTCTCTGTCACACACTGTTAGCCAAGATAGAACTGGGAAGGTATTGAAGGGATCGCTAACACAGCAGATTTTCTGCCTGAAATTCGGGCTGCCCTCGCCAGGGAGAGCCCGTTGCCACAAGTGCAAGGCCTGCCCTTTTTTTTTCCTGCTGCAACTGTTTTATTTTCCCTATCCGATTGCTTTTTTCTACAGAATTTTCGTCAGGACAACCCCTTGTAGCGTGGGTTTATTTACATGCCCTAAATAATGATGCACTCAGCTGTTCTATACCACTGTCAGGCAGATTCGATGCACTGAAGACACAGTCACTTTCACAGACAACACTTGCCTACTTCTCTTTATGCTTTCTGGAACCTCCAGGTCACAGTGAATTTGGGAGGGGTTTTTTTTTCCTGTAGTACTGTACTTGCCTGCTGCAATTCATTCATTGTTGGTTGACACTGCTGTGTCCACTGGCTTAAGTCCGACAAAAATCCACACTGTTCCCCCTCTCCTACTCTACCCTTCCCAAAAGTCCTTGGATGAGACTATAAAACCGAGACCCCGGTGCAAACACACGCAGAACACCTTGCACACAGTTAAAACCTTTTCCACTTTTCGAAGAGTAGGCCATTTGTGTTGGTGGGAACAGATGACAAGATTTATAAAACTGCATACACACGAAGACTGGATGTAAAAGGCACATGAGTGCTTATCCATTATCCTCCATATAAAAGAATAAATAAATAAATAGAAAAATAATTTTTCATTCATTCATTTCATTCATTCATTCAATTCATTAAAATCCGGCCACTTTCCAGCTGGAGACTGCATTGTCAGTCAGCAGGGTGCCTAAGGTCCTCTCCACAGCCGCTGGAAGTCCAGTAACTGGCATTTTCAGACTGAATTGCAAGTTTTACTGCAGCTCACAGAAAATGTACGTTCCTTCGCGTCATGTGACCGACCTAGTGCGCCCCGCCCGTGAGAGAGAGAGAGAGAGAGAGAGAGAAGAGAGAGGAGAGAGAGAGAGAGAGAGAGAGAGGAGAGAGAGAGAGAGAGAGAGAGAGAGAGAGAGAGAGAGAGAGAGAGAGAGATGATTGATTGATGATTGATTGATTGATTGATTGATTGATTGAGATTGATTGATGATGATTGATTCTTTTATATCGAGGATAATGGAATAAGCACTCTTGTGCTTTGTTACATCCAGTCCCCGTGTGTATGCATTTTGTAAATGTCATCTGTTCCCACCGGGACACGATGGCCTACTCGTACGAAAAGTGGAACAGGATTTACGTGTGTGCAAGATGTTCTGCGTGCGTTCGCACACGGGGCCTCGGTTTAAAGTCTCATCCGAAGGACTGGTGTGGGGGAGGGGGGAGTGGGAGGTCAGAGAGAAGAGAGAGAGAGAGAGAGAGAGATTTTCCAAGGGTTACAGATAAGCATTCGCATAGATTATTTTCTTCCGGCCCTTGCCCTGATTAGGGACTATCAGCAAATCAAGAAGAAACGCCTTCGCAAAAAGCACAACAAAACAGCAATCTAACAATCAGTAAGATAAAGGAACAGGCGGTAAGTAAACGAACAGGTCACTGCAGGTACACGTTCTCTCCTCTGTTAAAAAGAAAGAAAGAAAGAAAAGAAACGCACACATTTTCTGAGAAAAATTAAATTAAATTGTCAACAGCCTGAAGACTCCACTGCTAACGCTCATTTATATAGCCTGCTGTCTCTGGGAGATATTTACATGCAAGGTGTGCGGGGTACGTACTTACAAAGCCTCTTTCACTCCCTTTTATTTGTATGGGATGAGGGTAGCTATAAGTTATTATGCCGAACAGAAAACATCTACAATCAACTTTTTTTTCAAAAGCAAGTTAGGAAAAAATATTTAAAATACAATTTACCTTTCGTTTATCTTATTTTCTATATGTCCATTGGTCCATGTTGCGCTAATGCGCGACGCCTAGAATTCCCTCCCCTGAAAATGAAAAACACTGTCGCCTTCTTTAAAACTACTAAAATTCATAAAAGATTGTCGCCCTTGCTTTGAATTGCCTCCCTTAGCAAGAACGCTGTTGTCTTCTTTGTTCTTACTAAAATTCATAAAGGACCGTCGTTTCAGGGGAGTTAATTAAAGAAACCCACAAAATAGCTTACACCACGAAGAATTCTTTCGTGTCTAGTTTTGAATATATGACATCATTTACATCCCTAAAATACGATTCTGACGGTAGATATCCCAAAATCATTATTTTTCTCGACTTCGTAAGACATTTTGTTTCAAACTCAAAGAAATCATGCCGATACATCAACATTCTAGAGTATTTTTTTCTGGAGAGAGGATGAATGAATAATAAATGAATGAGTGAATAACTTTATTCTTAATGGTTACAAGTAAGTATGTATATACTTTTTCCATCCTCCCTTGCCCTGATTAGGGACTATGCATTTTAAAATACCATACACACAATCACCAACAACAATTCAACCTATGTTTAAAAAAAAATACAGGTATGCATTTAGGAAACACACAATCCCCACTGGGTACATTGATAATTATTTTTTAAAGAGATAAATATGTATTCAAAAACACTTAATCTCCAACTGACTCAAACCTTAATGTCAAGACAGATGCATTAATAATCATTAAGTAAATCAAATAGATTAAAATAGAGAGAAGAAAAAAATAGATGAAACCGCAGAGAAGAGCTACTCCAAACAAAAAAGATATATACCAAGACATTTTCACATATCTTCCTTACTTTAAAGAGAGAGAGGAGAGAGAGAGAGAGGAGAGAGAGAGAGAGAGAGAGAGAGAGAGAGAGAGAGAGAGAGAGAGAGTATAGCTAACGTATAACTCCAGATTCCATACAATTATGTCAAACAACCCAACAAAAAAGAATATATATATATACATATATACATATTTACATATTATTTACACAACCCTTTCCTTGTTTACCACAATACTTGAAATGGAAAAAAAGAGAACAAACAAAGATAAATAAACAAACCGAAAACAGAAAATCCCCCAAAATTATCAAATTGAGAAACGCCCCATAAAATCCAAACATAACACCCCAAAATGGATAACCCCTCCCCCCCCCCCCAAATCTAGTATAATTCTGCATTGAAAAACCCACCAAACTCCCCTCCCCCCCCCCCCCCTCCAGTCCAGTGCAATTCTGAAAATGTAGCATACATGTGCGGAAGAGAACAACACTGTCCTTAATTTGATGGAAGAGAGAGAGAGATTTGATTTGATTTGATTTATTCTTTTATATCGAGGATAATAGAATAAGCACTCTTGTGCTTTTTTACATCTCGTCCCCGTGTGTATGCAGTTTTGTAAATGTCATCTGTTCGCACCGGCACACCATGGCCTACTCTTACAAAAAGCGGAACAGGATTTAACGTGTGCGCAAGATGTTCTGCGTGCGTTCGCACACGGGGCCTCGGTTTAAAGTCTCGTCCGAAGGAAGAGAGAGAAGAAGAGAGAGAGAGAGAGAGAGAGAGGAGAGAGAGAGAGAGAGAGAGAGAGAGAGAGAGAGAGAGAGAGGAGGTGGGGGGGGGGGGCTGATAAACGAACAGCAGACGAACGTACAGAAAAATAGATAGACCAACAAGGTAGAGACAGAACACAAACAGAAAAATAGAGAGACATAGAGACAAAAGCAGATATTTCAGAGATCAGAAACGTCACCAAAAGCAGCATGCAAATTCACTGCCAAAGCAGTGCTTTCCGTGCTTGCTTTTTTTTTTTTGGTTGCTTCTTTTCTTTAATTTTTTCTTTGTTTTTGTTTTTAAACTTGTGGACTGAACTGGGAGCACTTTCGCTTTCCACGTGAAAAGTGTTCATGTGTGTGGACTGTGGGGGTGCAGGGCAGTTTGCAAGCTGTCATTTCACACAGCCCCCTAGCTGCAGTGCAGACCACTGGCACTGCTGGGGAGAGGAAAAGAAGATCGACCTCTGAAGACTTGACATTCAACGTACCCGTCGGTGAAGACTGAAGAAGCAGTACGTATCAGTATTTGTTTTTATCACTGTCATTTAAAAGTTTATAATTTATTGTAACTAAGAGTAATAGTTAAGTTAGACCTGTAGATATAAGCTGAGAGGGGGTTTTTTAAACAAAATCTGGCTCAAGATATATTCTTGGTTCATCCGAAGTAAGTTTGTAAACTAAGTGGTACCTCTACTAGGCCTGGCCACGCTTCAAGTTTTGCTGTCGGTCCAATATTGAATAAGTAAATGGAGGTTTTCTTACATTGAGAGTCTCATCGTTTTTTACAGCTTTGATTTTCCGATTTTCCTTAACTATTAAAAGAAGGGGGGGAGTAAACAAATTCAAATTCAAAACAAAATATTTTTTCTAAGGTTTTATTGCTATCTAGCTGATTTTTTAACACTTGGGTGCAGATTTGAGTTCTGGGATGAATATTGCAAAGGTGGGCAGTCCCCTGTGTATACTGGTTTATAAATTATGTTCCCTCTTGCACGCAATGACCTATTTTTAACATGAGCACAAGAGGTTCTGCATGCGCTTGCACATGACCTCGAGTTTATGTTTCATCCAAAGAACTTTCACGATAAGCAAAATATGTCGGTTGCACAGCTTTATATGCCCATATGGCAATTTAAACCTTTTTTTCGGGGGGGGGGGGGGGGGGTAGTCTACTTTGAAGATTTTCTTTACTTTTGTGTATTTTGGGTAAAATAAATCAAGCACAATGGCTGGCGTCCTCAGCACAACCTGGTTTTATGGCCTAAAGGAATGAATTTAATCGTTAAAATATTTTCACGTTTAATTTATTTCGAATTGACGTGTGGAATACTTGAGCAAATAAGGTCGTGTTGGTTTTGAACTTGAAGTAAATGTTACTTCTAGAGCCACAAAAACTGAGATGACAGCCCTGATATGGCTTTCGTGGTCAGTAGGGCTTTAAAAAAGAGAAAATGGAACAAAAGCTGGAAATCCACGCCAAAGAACTGAAGACATGTATCATGCGTTTTGTTTCAGGCTGGCCAAATCCAGCAGACACAAAGCTGCCGTCCTGATAATGCCCATAGAAAATAACATCGACACAAAGCTGCCATCCTGGTGAGGCCCATAGCGGGGAATGTGCAGACCCTGGCAACTCAAGCTATCCTTGTTCTTCCGTCCTCTCGCAAGATGAACCGGTAAGAGAATTCTCGATCACTAAGTGCATTACATCTTCTAAACCATGCCTTATTTATAAACTTTTCCTCAGCCGTAGCTCCCCACGGTAAAATCTGTGTGTATGCCACTGTTATTTACGCCACCATGATTGTAGCGGTATTCTGATTTCATGGATGATTATCTAAACATGCACCAGAGTAGTTGGGTTTTAATTTGTATATTCCGCCTTACCGTGGGTAAAATGGGGTGGGGAGGGGGCTGCAGTATAAAATGTTGAAAGCATCCCACCTTCGGGAAATTGTGCTGGGACTCCCTCTTTTCTATTCCTCTCATTGTGCCTACCTTGTTCCGTTTTTGTTTTACCTGTCACTTCGTCTTTTTTTGCGTCCTTGGTCCATTCTCCTGCCTTTTTTTCCAAGAAAGACTTAACGATAACAAATCTCTCCTATGCCGAAGTCGATGCGCTGGGCCTGACTTGTCAGGTGCTTTACGCAGCACAACGATTTTCGCTCATATAGCAGACAAAATATGCTGGCACCCGCGTGCGTGCGCTCCCGCGCTCACACTACTGTTTCTCCCTGCCTGCCTGTCTGTCTCTCTGTGCTCTGTCCTGTTTCTGTCTGTCTTCTGTCATCGGCCCTCGCTCTCGTCTCTCCTCGTCCTGCTCTCTCTCTCCTCTCTCTCTCTCTCTCTCTCTCTTCTGTCTGTCTGTCTGTCTGTTTTGTCTGTCTGTCTGTCTCTCTGTCCTCTCTCTCTCTCTTCTCTCCTCTCTCTCTCTCTCTCTCATCTCTCTCTCTCTCTCTCTCTCTCTCTCTCTCTCCTCTCTCTCTCTCTCCTCTCTCCTCTCTCCCTCTCCTCCTCTCTCTCTCTCTCTCTTCTCTCTCTCTCTCTCTCTCTCTCTCTCTCTCCTCTCTCTCTCTCTCGCGCGCGCGCGCGCGCGCGCGCGCGCGCGCGCCATATGCTCTCCCACGACCGTATGGGTTATGGGATGCCTTTACCTTTACACATCAGATGCGTTCACAAAATGTCAAACTATAAAAACGCGCGCACACAACGCACGCGCGCAGCGTGCACACACATGCGCGCGCGCGCGTGCGCGCACACACACACGTACACGCGCCTCTCTCTCTCTCTCTCTCTCTCTCTCTCTCTCTCTCTCTCTCTCTCTCTCTCTCTCTCTCTCTCTCTCTCTCTCTCTTGAATATTTTCAAAGGAAAGATGTTAAATGGGAAAGCAAAAACATTGATACCGTTTGATTGATGTTACGTAACCTATGGCAGAATAGGAAGTTGGTTGTCTTGTACATTTCATAATTCTTTATTTTACAGTATTTTTTTCTTCCCCCATTTCTTAGCTAAAGCTCCCAGGTTGGCTAATGGTGAAATTTTTGCATAAACGACTGTTCTTAACCATTCAGATAGCTGCGTTCCCACTTTCAGGATGAATTCTGAACACACCAGTGTGTGTGATGTTTTCCAGATATTTCTGTAGTTCTTACTGGTACAAAAGGGCGTACTCTTCAAAATTGTGGAACGGGTTTTGACGTGTTCACAAGATGTTCAATTTGTTTCAGAAAAGGGACTTCAGTTTTTGGTCGAGAGCAGTTTAAGGGAGCAACACTTTAACAAATAGGCCACTCCCATCCCCAATTGTAGTCTTTTTCGTGTATAAAAGGGTTAATTAGCTATATATGATAGCTGTGTTCAAGGTCTTGTCACCAGATCCTCGCCGGTGATGATGATCCTTCTCACCAGGGATCTTGGAGACGCCATCGCCATGTTGGAGCACACGACCCTGAACTTGTCCAAGATCCCCATGACTAAGTAGGCAGATGTCAGATCTATGGGGAAGAAAGGGTTTAGAATAGGGGAAAGGAGAAAGTGCTGCATCAAATCCCTGAAGGGCAGACTAGTGCACAGCCTGGTTCCGTTGCCCAGGGATGTATGACATATATGTCATCCGTCTTCATCTTCCGCTGGATTAAGCAGCATAAGTAGGTAGGAGTTTGGGGGCTTTGTTATCAGAGTGAGCGTTTATATGACGTCTCGTCTCTGCAACACTTCAGGGAGCAAAGGCGATGAGAGCAGGAGGGGCTGTGGTCCTTGGGGACATCCGCTAGTCGACATACAATCGACAGTAGAAAGAGGTAGGTTGCAGAGGATCCGAAAATGCAACCTCTGTCTCGCACACTTTCCTGGCGTGTATATATAGAGTATACTCTGTCAACGTGTGTGCTCAATGTCCACAAAAGTCACCCAGTCCTTCCTAGTTTCTGAGCTCGAGTCAAACTTTGTCCCGGCAGTTTTCTGCAAGGCTCACTGACCACAGGGTTGAGTACTCCCGACAGTATCCGTTCAACCTTTTTCCGCAGTGGTTACAAAGGGAGCCCACCTAGAGTGGCGTGGAACAAAGACTTGGGTGTCCTAAAACGGCACAGCCTGCTTACCCTCGCATACCGTGCTCACGAGGGGAAGGGACACCTCACGCCCCCAAACATTTTCTTAAAGCACTTCCCAGACCTTCTGGGTCACTCCATTCTTGCTCTGAACCCTCAAAAGTCTGGCAATACATTTGTCATGGGGATCGAATCACAGTTGTGGGCGTGTGTCTTTCATCGTGGTACCACATATCCAATCATCATGACTGCACAACAATTCTCAAGCGTAAGTATTATTTTTTCGTTCCTTGGATAGTTTCGAGGAAAACCAATGGTGAGATTTTGTGTAGGCAAACCCTTTGCAATCCATTTAGTTGCATCTCGACTTCGGGGATGTCTAAAGACACCATTATGCATCTTCTTTTTTTTAAGATTGCCTATTTTCGCACGCGATAGCCTACTCTACCAAAAGGCTAAATAGGTTTTAACGTTTCCGAAGGATTTTTTATGCGTGTTCACAAATGTGACCACGGTTTATAGTCGCATGCAAATGACTTTCAGGGAAGTAGTCAGTACTTAATTCAGGGAGAAAATGCCATTGAACAGGTACATGGGAGGTGGCTCAACCCCAGGCCATGGATCACAAGCACAACAGTTTAACCACCAGGCTATCCCGCCGCCCGTAACCATATTAATTTTTTTGGGGGGTTAAATGCTTTGGTGCTACTGTGGAGCTGTAGATAGATGCTGACCAGGCGTTTTGACCCCACCATAGGCAGGCGAATTTTACAGATCTTTAGGGTGCACATTTGATCTTATGCACGTGTCTACACAAATAAATCGAAAGCATTGGCAAGTCTGCATCTTAATGTCATAGAACAGTGTAAAAAAAAAATGTCCACCCTTTATTCATCAACGCTGTTTTATTGTTTTTAACTTCCTCGTTAGAGCTCCGAGGTTCGCCAATAGTGAGATTCTGCGTATGCGACCGATTTTACTCGCCATTAAGGTAGCAGCATTCCGACTTTCGGGGATGGTGTCTAAATACCAAACCTGTGTGCATACGGGTTTTTTAGATGTCATAGTGCCTACCGGCACGAAATAGTTTTGTTTGAACATGCAAACCTGTCCGGATTGCTCAAGTTGGTGGTTGATACTGCTTTCAGAATTTCTGGTGCCAGACCAAAGTACCAAGCATCCCGGGGTCTGGAAGCAGTTCCAGACTGCAGGTAAGGTCCACAAGGAGGAGGAGGACAACACCCCCAGGCCCAGGTTTTGGCTGCCAACACCCAGACGTCCCTTCAAGAGATTTTTCCACAAGTCAACATCAGTGCCGACTCCACTCCCCGAAAAGTCCTTTAAATGAGACTATAAACCCAAAGCCCACCCACCCACCCCCCCATTCACCACACCCCTCCTCCCCCTGTGCAAATGCAGAACGTCTTACACGCGCACGTTAAACAGTTTCGAAAGGGTACGCCATTGTGTTCCTGGAGGACAGCATGACATTTGAAAAAAATGCATGCACACAGGTGTCGTGTTTATACATCATCCACGAAATCGGAATGTGGCTACCTCATTGGTGACCAAAATGTCGCATTCACAAAAGTTTACCATTGGAGAACTTCAGAGCTCAAAGCCAGGAACACAACACAAAATCATCTTTGACATAATTATCTATTATTTTTTTTAATGTAATCTTTATAAATTTTTTAAATATTTTTTAATGTATCTTATAAAATAGTAGTTGTAGGAGAACTGTATCTACTATTATATCCTGTGGGACTGGTAATTGTTGTTTTTTTTCTCCAAGAAATCGAATGAAAGAAGTGTTTTTAATAGTATCTGCCCCTTGATAATCACTATCAATGCTCTGATTTTTTTTTAGACATGAAACAAATTGTTTATCATTATTGGAAAAAGGTCCATGTGTTCCATAACCTATGTAGCCCTTGGGCAGCAAAAGTGTCAGACCTCTATTTTTTTTTTAATGCAAACAACAATGATATAGCCAATTCCTTTTAGCTGGAGTAGAAATGTTGTACTAAAAAGTCCTAAGAACGGTTGCGGGATGGTTGAGACCTTTGCTTGCCAACAAGTAAACCGTGAGGTTCTGGGTTCGATTCCCAGCTAGCTCTTTGTTCCCATTTCCACGAGAAAAAAATCTGAATGTCAGTCCTTCAGATGAGACTATAAACTGAGACCCCGTGTGCGAATGCACGCAGAACATCTTGCACACACGTTAAAATCCCGTTCTGCTTTTCTTAAAAGTAGCTCATAGTGCGCCGGTAGGAGCGGATAACCCCCTCACAACATACACACAGGTGGCGCGAGGCGGCGCGTCGCGTGTTTGTGTTGTCTGTATGTTGTCGTGTCTGTCTGTCTGTCTGTCTGTCTGTCTGTGTATAAAATGGGTTGTGTGGAGGAAACATTAGGTTGGAAGGAGAGGCAAGGAAAGGAAAGGAAGATGTGTTTACGAGGGTATGGGTGCATATTCAAAGCAGTGGGGATAGAAAAATGATCTGGCTGATAGAACTTTTTTTACGTGATATTTATTTTGGGCTCGGATGTTGTTTTTTAAAGGGATGCAGCTCCTTAATAAATGTCTCGGGTTTTAAATCAATAGACCGGTGCTTACACAGAATCTCACCTTGGTAAACCTCGGAACTCTAGCCAAGGAATAAACCAAAAGTGGACAGCAAAATCATCTGTTGCTGGAACTAGAGAATCTGATTTAAAGCTTCATAATAATGCTATGAGCTACATACCATTGTGTCTATAGCTACTTACTATTTTGTCAATGTGCCTATTGTGTCCATTTTTCTAACATTCAGACCGACCAGCTGACAGACAACTTTACCCGTTATTAACTCTTTTAACACTAACCTTTACACTAACCTCAACTCTAACCATGACCACCCCCCCCCCCCCCCCACATGTGGACACAAAAGGCAGGTAGATATAATGGTATATGCTGACACTTTTTTCGGTCGCTCATATTGGCTAGAATGCAAAGTGCCTGGTCTTTTTCCACGCTGCTTCTGCAGGAGGTATATGCATTGCTGGCTTCAGCCGACACATTCCCACTACAGGCAGTTCATAAGAAATTTCAACGATAAAAGATGTGCAAGAAAAAAAGCGCGTGAATAGAACTGGGTGGTAGAAAATAAGCAAGAGAGGATAGAGCCGAATGGAAAGTCAAGAAGCGAAGAATAGAAAAGAGGAAATTTCTTGCAGAGCATTTCCAGAAAGTAGGGAAGTTCTATAGACTGAAAGTTTCCCGGCTTTATTTTTTTTTGGGGGGGGGGCAGTATGTTGACACAATGCATGACATTTTTTTCAGGGTCAGTGGGAGGAGGGATGCTAGAATTTTAGCAAAAGGCTTAGGAGGAAGGGGGGAGGGTAAAGTGTTTTTGTACATAGGGATGGGGAAAAATTGCATTTTAGAAAAAAAATGTTGATTTTAAAAGCAAAAGTAGAGGGTGCCCAGTTGTAGAATACCCACTATTGGTGCAGGGGTGCATTTATTTTTTTTAAGATTTAAAACGGAAGTGGGGGGTGGGGTGGCACCGATGTTATAAGGCATTATTGAATAATCATTGAAGCAATGCACAATGAGACAACACTGCAGAAAATAGGCTTTAGTAAAGAGTAGAAAGTATGTTCGTGTGTGTTTTCGTGCGTGTGTGTTTTCGTGCTTGTGTGTTTTCGTGCGTGTGTGTTTTCGTGCTGTGTGTTTTCGTGCTTGTGTGTTTTCGTGCGTGTGCGTTTTCGCGTGTGTGTGTTTCGCGCGCGGCGCGCGTGTGTGTTGGGGTCAAGATGTTTAAAAAAGAAGAAAATAGCCGTCAGCGAAATAACATATAGAAGTTATCCGTACATGTAGGGGGATTTTATTAAGGAAAATTTGTTAAATTGCTGGATTTGCCGCTGTAAAATAACTTGGACTTTTTTTTTTAATCGCTGTGAATTTGGAAAGGGGAGATGAAAGAAGTAGCGAAGTGTCAGATTTTAAAGAATTGCAGTATCTTTTTTCAAAATGTTACGTGTACATCTTTAACAAACTTGCATTAGAACAGACAGGATAGCTTAGTGGTCAGAGAACTCATTGTAAATGGGTACCCGCCCTCTTTAGGGACAGGGAAGGTAAAGCAGTGAGGAAGAGGAGATGGCGCCCTCAATATGTTGGCCCCTGGAGAAGCTGAGGTTTCTGATAACTTTCTCCCCAAAGACCACATAGACTATGGAACACGTTTACCTTTTTGTGATTTAGAAAAGGCATGTGCCGTTTATCCTTTTTATTTTTACTGGATAAGGTGCAAGAAGAATGTCAAATCTTTTCATTTTGTAATATGTGTGACATAGCCGGCAATTTGTATTAGTATGTCCTGTTACCTTATTTCCTTCTTGCCATAGGTCAGAGACGTGTCCATTACCCAGGTCATACATGTAACACTCCCAGCCCATCAGTAGACTACTCCATCTGCATCTCTCCCAGCAGTTTTTGATTCCCATTTTCAACTCAAATAAATTTTTCTATCACAGTCTTCTTGGGGTTTTTTTTATGTTTTTCCCCTCAATATGAAAAAGGAGCAACAGGTTGGAGATCTCATATTGTAATTAAAGAAAACAAAAACCTAAATAACGGAAAAATAAATCAATAAAAAAAGTTTTAAAAAATAACGAAAGAATAACTGGAGATAAAGGGGGGTTGGAGACCCCATGCAAGGGTTTTTTTTTTATTATTGGCAAAACTGGAGTGAAAGACTTTACTTTGGTCAGTGCTCATAGCTGCCTGATTTCTGGTCTGCTTTCTGGCATTGGTCCAACCTTTGTATTGTGCTATCTGTTATATATGCGTGATTTTCTGAAAGCAAGAAGCTCCACCTTAATATCTTTAGCAAAATTCCAATACAGGAAATGAAAAACACTGTATTCTTGCGAAAATACAATGCGGTACAGTTTTTCCTTCTTTTTTTTTTGCATTACTTTTCTAGTCTCGACATACCTGGATTGTGTAAAACTAGAAAACGGTTGAGCATGTGTAAATTATTTAATCAATGGGTGATGGTAAATTGTTTACAAGCAGTTGTACGAAACAGTGGCTCTATTTCAAGTCAGTCAAATCAAATATTTGTGTGTGTGTGTGTGTGTGTGTGTGTGTGTGTGTGTGTGTGTGTGTGTGTGTGTGTGTGTGTGTGTGTTGTTTGTTTGTTTGTGTGTGTTTTTAAACGATTTGGCAAAGATAAACGTGTGTTTTAGCACAGGAATTGTATTTTATTATTATTTTTTGTTATATCGAGGGTAATGGAATAATCATTCGAGTGCTTTTTTACATCCAGTCCCCGTGTGTATGCAATTTTGTAATTTGTATGTCATTCTAACAGTTTTGCACGGTATCTGTATCTATTTTTAAGTTCAGTTAATGTGCTCTGCTTTGTTTGCTGCCCCTCCCCCCCCCCCTATATTATATCCTTCAAGGGTCAACAGTAGAGTTGCACGAGTTTTACTAGAGAATATTTTTCTGTTGAAGCCGAGTTTTAGGTGCATTCTTTTAAACTGTTTTGAACATGAAGCTGTTTTTCAAAACAATTACTCCTATGAAAACGTGAACTGAAACACCCATTTTGTCAGTAGCATGTTAGACGTTTTGCTTTTGTGGTTGCAAGTTTTATCAATTTCCTTGCTTTGTTAGTACACTTCGTTAAAAACTGCTTTATTTTGCTTCTAACCCAGTTAAGCTTGTTCTAGAATCCCAACTAGAAATGTACGATGTAGAAAATGTGTACCTATTTTAATTACCTATAATCATTGTGTGATGAAGAAGATAATGCATGTTCTTTGAGAGGACCAACAAAAAGTTGTTTGTTGCTAGTTTTGCTTCCGTTTTTGCTGTATGCCATGAGCTCTGTATAGAATGGATAAAATGTATAGATTAGAATGCTTAGACATAAGTGGTGAGCACACACCACAGGCACTTGACCTATTGACAGTCAGTGGGTCAGTCATTGTGCCACTGCTGGTCAGAGCATTGGGAAAAGCCTACCTCCCCCTTCAGCGAAAAAGGCTGGAGTTAGGGTTGGGTAGCCGGCTCGCAGCTAAAATCAAACGAAATGAAAAGGAAATTTCAGAGCTACTTTGAATGAACATTGTCAAAACTGGATGAAAAGTGATACAAGGAAGTACCAAAACAGGAGTGTGTGTGATTTTACTTGGCTGAGTTTATAACTGGCTGAGGTATAGTTGATTTTTTTAGGTGCGGATGTTCGGATACTGTTGTAGTATGTATCCGTGATATTATGTTTTCATGTTTACTCTTTATGAATGGCTTGTAACCTGCCTGAATTTCTCTGAGATATTAACGTATTTGAATTAAATAGACATGAAATATGACAAAAACAAAAACTTGATCAGTGTCTTTGTTCAGTTCCATTCATAAATGACTTTGTTTACAAGTGTTTTACTAGTGTAAAGTACATGCACAAGATCTCAGGTATTTTATACATACACAGGTTTGATCTCTCTCTCTCTCTCTCTCTCTCTCTCTCTCTCTCTCTCTCTCTCTCTCTCTCTCTCTCTCTCTCTCTCCTCTCTCCTCTCTCTCTCTCTCTCCTCTGTTTGTGTCTGTGTCTCTTTTTGTCTCTCTGTGTATCTGTCTCTCTGTGTATGATGTGAATTTGAAGTTTTGTGCCAGTCCCCATCCCTCTGTCCCCTTGTTAATGGGCGTAAGGCTTGTCACAGTAAACTATTGTCATTGCCATTGTCATTGTCTCTGTGTCTCTGTCTCTGTGTCTGTCGTCTGTCTGTCTGTCGTCTCTGTCTGTCTGTCTCTCTCTCATCTCTCTCATCTCTCTCTCTCTCTCCTCATCTCTCCTCTCTCTCTCTCTCTCTCTACTACCACTCCACTCCACTCCACTCCACTCCACTACCACTACCACTCCACTCCACTCCACTCCCACTCCACTCCCACTCCCACTCCAACTCCTCCCCCCTTGTCTCTGTTTATGTCTATCTGGCTCTCTCCCTCATCGTTTAAACATATCCAATCTAAATATACGCTAACTCTCTGCCACTCACATACAATGTCTAAAATGCCTCTCAGAAAATAAACCTGCACGAACAAATATCTTTTAAAATCATAAACCAATCCTCTAATATTTGGAATTCGTTTTAGCTTTGTCTTGCTAAAAAAAAATGAAAGCGCTGCCATGTAACATGAGTAACATAAAACTGCGAACATGCAACAAATCGCAAATAATTTTAACCGGTTTAAATAGAATAGCAAACGCATGCGCATGCAGCCACATACAGACAATGCGCACACACACACGCACACGCATGCGCACGCTTGTGTACGGGCACGCAGCATAATTACTTTGCCAGGGTGATGGTAATTCGGTGGTTTAAAAAATGAAAATCGAAAAATTAACAAAAGAAACAGTACTTCAAGATAAAACATCCATGCATGCCGGCCACACACACACGCACAATCGCGCACACGCGCACTCGCGCAAACACACGCACGTGTGCAGTTTTTTTTTGTTTTTTTGTACGTGTGTGCGTGTGGCGACGACCCTGCACTCTGTTGTGGTGCATCATATTGTATATTATCATTACTATTATCTGTATTAGGCGAAAGTCCCCAAATTTAATACCAAACAGGTGCCTACTACCGAACAGCCGATTTCTTAAAAACGGGATTTAACTGATCAAAGTTGATCGTGAGAGATGGTGAGGTACCGTCGCCACGAAAAGCCACGAAAACGCCGAGTTATTTTGTGATTTTAGGCCTCTCACTGCTGTTTTTGACGTTAGAAACTTTGGTTTTATAATGATTCTGAGCTGCTTTTAGTGAAAACGTATGGTTAAAATAAATGATATAATCTATCTTCAAGTCAACAAAGTCCTTTTACATGCAATCATCTGAACAGGATGACGTTTAAAGAAAGCTAGGAAAGTTTCAATTACCGAACACCCCAATGGTTTAAAATCCAAAACAGTGTTCGTGAGTCTTGTTATTTTTAATTTCCACATTCTCCTTGTATTCTTATAAATTTATGTTTTTGTATTAGAACCGTTTTATCATATGTGCATATGAATTTATTATAACCTTTGCCGAGTTTATAGATGTTGTGTTCTCAGTAAAAGTCGATAACATCAATTCATTCTGAAATCTTGATCCTCACAGGTAGACTCATAATCTCTCTCTCTCTCTCTCTCTCTCTCTCTCTCTCTCTCTCTCTCTCTCTCTCTCTCTCTCTCTCTCTCTCTCTCTCTCTCTCTCTCTCTCTCTCTCTCTCCTCTCTCAAACAAGAACAACAAATTAAAATAAAACAAATAAAGATCAACAAAAAACCGCCAATAAACAAAAACAGTGTGGTGGGTGTGCATGGTTGTGTGGGTGCCAGAAGTGGCAGGTCTACAAGTCGTAGTAATGAATAGTGCTAATAATAGAGCATATATTGCAAAGCTCTATTAACAACAGAATCGCTGGCAGTAGCTATGGCAGCTGTCAAAGACAAGAGGCTTGGACTTCGAACAGCTGCAAGAGATGACGGCATTCCTCCCACCAACTGAAAGATCATCTTGATGGGAAGCACAAGTATGCCACAGGTGATGTTAAGCACCTGGGAAGACCTTCAGTTCTTCCCCCAGCACTAGAAAAAGAGCTGGATGTCCATATCTTAAAATATGAAAGGCATGGCATGTAGCAAAACAACAAAGGACCTTTAAAGGACTTAAAAGGATATCAAGTCAGTTTGAAAGGACCTTTGCTATCATGATTTTATAACTCAAATATCATAACATGCAAAAGATCTGAAGAATTCTCCACTCTGCCCGGAAAATTCTGTAGCAGTAGTGGCAGTCAACAACCTCTAATGCTTACATGACCTCAGCCTTTAAACGATCATTGTCTGCATCACTTGTGGGTTTGATCTTTGACTGCCATGGCTACCTCCCAGTGTCCGAGCTTCATATTCTCTGCCAGGTTAGTCAGGAATTTGGAAGAAAATCTAAGGACTTTTCAAAGACTTTTAGGGCCCTCACTCTCTTACTTTTAAAGGACCTTCTTTTCAATATTTTTGCTGCAGTTAAAAAAAATATCAAACACAATGTATGCATTCAGCACAGAACACTACAAATAAGTGATTATGAAACCTCGTCTATCCATTCATCATGAAGTAACAGGGTTTCACAGAGCTCTAAACTTATTCAGATTTTGAGAACCCCAAGATATAAATATCAGGATAAAATCGTCATTAATAATGACGTCCTTACTATAGATAAAATCTGTGCCGTGACTTAGACAGAGGTGAAAGAGTTCTTTACACTTGTCTATGTTGGGGAGGGGGAGGGGGGTATTGCAAATAAACTCATTAACTGTCTTGCAGAGTTCTGTTTCTTTCTCTTGTATCTTATATAAATGCTTTTGCTTCGCACGCGCGCGCGCGCGCGCGTGGTTGTGTGTGTGTGTGTGTTGTGATAAGATCAAGTTTTTCACCGGCTAGTTTGAATCTTTTCAAAAATGACATAAGTGTTTGGGGTGCCCTCGGTAAGATCCCCCCACCCCCCCCCCAAAAAAAAAATTGGTCCCTTGGGGAGTCACCCTAAACAAAGAGTACTGTAGCTCTTTGCATACATTCGAGTTCTGCTGAGGGGGGGGGGGGGGGGGTTTGTTTAGGTTTGTTTGCTTTTTGGTGTGTTTATTCAGTGATTTTTTTTCTGTTTTGGAGGGAGGGTGGAGGTTAAGAGGAGTTATAGATGTTGGTTTGGTTTGTTGTTTTGTGTTGTTGTTTGTTGTTTTTCAAAATAGGCTGTGAAGAGTATGGGAAAGACAGAAAAGCTAGCAAAGTACACGAAAATGATAGGGGGCATCCACAGGTTAATCCTCCTAAAATTAGGTTGTGGTGACTCATAGGAAATACCCGCCATTTTTTGTTGTCTCTCATCCATAAATAAGATTGCTGTTGCCAGGCAATGAAGGGAAAGATTTCAGGTCTGCAGACATTTTTTTTTAGTGATGGGTAAACTCTGCATGTTTTCCTTTATGTAACAAAAACCATGTGGATTTGCTGGTGACGCCAGATCTACCTGGTTGTAGGAAATTTCCTCTCTTTTTTTTTTTTGGTTTCTGGCTAGAGCCTGATATTTTACCAATGGTGAGATTTTTGTGTATGTTACTGTTCTTGCCCACAATTTAGGTAGCCGCACTTTGACCTCATGGATTTTTTTTTTTGGGGGGGGGGGGGAGAAGAGAACATACAACGAATTCTGCCTGCCATTTTGAAATAGACATATGCAAAAAAAAACACACGAAACAAAACAAAAATTGAAAGAAGGGTAGAATAATTATTACACATTTTTTTCCTTTAAAAAAATATGCGGGTTTTTTTTCTGATGACGATACTACTACCCAACTTCAAGAGGCTTGAGCATGAATAATGAGTGCTATTTTTGAAATATCTAAATGCAATTAAAAAAAAATAAAAAATTTAAACCTCATGACAACAACGAAAGAAAAAAAAACCAAAATAAAACCCAATACAACCAAGATAGAGGTTCACCCAAACTGCACGTGCACAACAGACAGAAAATGACTCTTCATCTTACTGGCAAAGAGAGGCAGTTCCCTACAGGCAAAAAAAAAAGACACACTTGACAAGAAGAATCAGCATATAAGAGCACAAAAATGGATTGGGAAAGTAAAGCGGAAAAACA
>CM060333.1:18316221-18318721 GCA_030674155.1 Stramonita haemastoma
CACACGAAAAAAAAAAAGAAAGGCCTAGAGAGAAAGAAAACTGAAACATACAAAGAGACTAGATTTGAACAACAGCAGGATTGCAGAAACTTGCATGAAACATGTGACACTGACCCCCTCCTTGACCACTGACTGTGATGGCCAGTGCCCTGATGGATGGCCGTTGGGGGGGTGGGTGTGGGGGGGGGGTCGTGGCTGGCTACACCATTAAGGACTGGCTTCTCTCTTGATGGCTTTTGGATGGCGCTGCCACCAGAAATAACGGGGCTGCCATCGTGTTGAGGCAGCATCAATGGAAAAGTTTGTGTTCGTCATTCATCACTGCTTGTTTGCCACACATCTCTGTCCTCGTTTCCTTCCTTCTCCCTTTTCCCTGCATGTTTCTTCACTTGTTCTCCTCTCTCTCTGTGTTCTCTTCTCTTGTCTCTTTGTCTGTCTGTCTGTCTGCTCTTCTGTCTCTCTTCTGTCTTCTGTCTCTCTCTGTCTCTCTCTGTCTCTCTCCTCTCTCTCTCCTCTCTCTCTCTCTCTCTCTCTCTCTCTCTCTCTCTCTCTCTCTCTCTCTCTCTCTCTCTCTCTATTTTGTGAAAGAAAGTCTTTCTCTGCCTGCCCTTTTCCTCCTTTAGCTCTTACATAACCTCTCTATCTCAGCCACACTCCATCGTTAACTTCGGGGTCAAGTAGCGTTCTTCACAGATATGGAGTTTTTATTATTTTTTTAACAGACACGGAGTTGTTTGTCAGCTGTATTTTCGTAATTGTATGATCACTGTTACATGTGTATTTTTCATTGTGTTTGTATTTATAAACTCGTGTATACACTTCAAAAAGAGAAGAACGTGTTTTGTATTGCATTAGTCTACAGTCTTGTCTGTAGAAACATTAGTTTTTTGCTACTCCTGTGTTGGAAGGGTGATGTAAAACTTGTGCTCAATAACATTATAACGTTTGTTGCGCGAGGATGGTGTCAACAATGCTGAATATGCTGCTGAAAAAAGAAGAGGAAAAAAAGTAGCATCCTTCTACAGAAAGCTATTTAGGGAAATATCTCTTTACTCATCTGGAAACGTTTTGAAGATAAAAAAGTGATGTGTGGTTTATTTGGAAGTTAGAGAGTTAAATTTAAAGTAGCCTGATGTTAGGAAGCTGGAAAGAATCATTATCTGAGGATTGCTTGTGTTCTTACATTGATGACATCTGGTATATATGGTGTGTTTGAGTAGCTACCAGTAGACAAAAAATAAGGAAGAACAATGTTTGCTAAAAAATTTTTATTATTATTATTATAAAAGGGGAAAGTATCTTTAATAGTTCACATCTATTGAAGTTGTGCAAAACCACATTTATTCTTCTTCCTCGAATGATCAAACAGAAACTATTGTTGTTCGTCACACGAGCAAAAATGCGTTGTGCTGCCGTTAAACGCCTAACAAGTCAGGCCCAGCACATCCTACTTGGGTTTACAAAACGACAAGAGTTTTGAGTCAATAAATAAGTTGCTTGGTTGTTGTTATGTTCTCTTTTTCTAAAACAAAATGTTTTACATGTATAAAGATACTTAAGTCAGAGCTATGTGCTTGCTTGTGTGTCATGTAAAATAAAAACAAAATTAACAAAAATAACATAAAATAACGATGAAGTGTAGCCTCTCTCTCTCTCTCTCTCTCTCTCTCTCTCCTCTCTCTCTCTCTCTCTCTCTCTCTCTCTCTCCTCTCTCTCTCTCTCTCTCTCTCTCTCTCTCTCTCTCTCTCTCTCTCTCTCCCTCTCAAGTTACGATGACGTTTGGAAACATTGATGAAGACGAGGATTGTGATCGTGTATATTGTGTAAGAACATTGAAGAATGATCGTGACGTTGATAATATGATAGGTTGAAGAGAGGAGATGTGCAGATGATGAAGAGAAGAGTTGATGATGAGAGTAGATAATGAAAGTAATGATGGGGTGATGGTGATATGGCGTGCGACGATGTAGATAATGAAAGATGTGGGATGGCGGTGATTATGCAAATGAAAAAGGTTAACCGGTTGATGATAACTAGAAGACAATTTGAATGTGATTTAGTGTGTTTGCGGAATTGGAAAATGTAAAATGGATGGACATGTTTTACGCTGTAAGTTTACTCCACCAGCATAAATCCATGTTCGTTATATGGCAATAAGGGAATGTAACAATAAATAAAATTTTCAGTGTTCAGTGTTCAGTGTTCAGTGTTCAGTGTTCTCTCTCTCTCTCTCTCTCTCTCTCTCTCTCTCTCTCTCTCTCTCTCTCTCTCTCTCTCTCTCTCTCTCTCTCTCTCTCTCTCTCTCTCTCTCTCTCTCTCTCATATCCACGTCGTTACCATTCTCGTTTCTGACCTTCCTTACTGCTGGCGTTGTGGTTATTTTTTTTAAACAACATGTGGAGAAAGAAGTGGGAACTTCACCCACACGGCCTGGGAAACCCCAGAAAGAAGATGGTGAATGGAAGTAAGAGAAGCAAAAAAAAATGCTAGGTATATAGAA
>CM060333.1:18331221-18351221 GCA_030674155.1 Stramonita haemastoma
GGCTGAACCAACAGACTGACAAACAGAGAGCGCGTCAGACAGCAAACAAGTGGGGAGAGAGGGGGGAGGGAGGGAGAGAAGAGAGGAGAACAGAAGAGGGGGGGGGAGGGAGAGAGGGGAGAGAGGGGAAGAGAGGGAGAGGGAGGAGGGATGTGAAATGTGAGGAGAGAGAGAGAGAGAGAAGAAAGAGAGAGAGATACAGAAGAGGGAGAGAGAAGAGAGGGGGAGAGAGAGAGGAGAGAGAAGATTGTAGAAGAAGTGAGGAAGAGAGAGAGAGAGAAAGAAGATGAGATGAGTAGGTTGAGAAGAGGATGAGAAGAGAGATAAGATGAGAGATTGATTTTTTGGGTGAGGAGTAAGCATACTCACAGCCTTCTATAATGATACAAACTAGTAAAAGCAAACTAATCACAAGAAAACGGGAAAAAAAACACAAAAATATAGCATAATTTTGTTTGTAACAACCAATTATGTAACTTAATACTTCATAACTGTAAGGAGAGAGAGAGAGGGAGGGAGAGAGAGAGGGGGGGGAGGGGGAGAGAGAGAATATAGAAATACAGAGAGAGGGAGAAAGAGGGAGGGAGAGAGACAGACAACGAGACAGAGATAGAGAGACAGAGAGATAGAAATATAGAAATATGGATAGAGATAGAATATAGAAATACAGAGACAGACAGACAGACAGACATTCAGACAGACAAACAGACAGACAGACAGACAAACAAAGACAGACAAGCAAACAAACAAACAGACAGACGGAGAAGCAAAACCACAAAGACAAAGACAGTCTTCCAAATTAAAAACACAAACAGATACAGAAACAGGTAGATTAAAACATGAATGTTTCGTTGGGACTGATCTGGTGAGATTAACAGACAAAAACAAAAAAATGGACATGTTTGTTTGTAGACATGCACATGTTTATTGGCCGATTCTGATGTGATGAACAGCAACTGGACAGTACTAGGTGTCCCATGACCTATGTGGTCGTAGGGGAGCGAGGCGTCTGAGACCTAGGGGCCAGCATGTTGAGGACGGCGCCCATCTCCTCTCCCTCGCTGCTTTACCTTCCCTGCCCTAGGACAGTACTACCTGGTTTAAAATATAGTACCAGTTACTTCCAGTGAGCAGATCTTGTTTGATTGATGATTTATGACTGGCTTATGAATTGCTGATGTTTTGGCGCTTTTTTTCATCTTGTGATATGTAGTGCGTGTTCATGGTTGGGGTTGGCATTTTTCTCTGATAGATGTTTTCCTCTTTAATGTTTTATATGTGGCTTGTAGCCTACATTGAAGTATCTGTTTGTGAGATGAAAAAAAGTATTGATTGTCACCTTTTCGATTTCTCTGTTTGTGAGATAAAAAGTGCAGGATTAAATTGAATCTTTATTGATTTCTTATCACTCCTCCCTCAAGTTCATGACAAGTTGTTTGGGACACTATACTGAAATTTTCAAGAGTTATGTCAAGGGATATTTGGACCTGGCTGACAACCCTCCTCTCTCTCTCTCTCTCTCTCTCTCTCTCTTCTCTCTCTCTCTCTCTCTCTCTCTCTCTCCCCTCTCTCTCTCTCTCTCTCTCTCTCTCTCTCTCTCTCTCTCTCTCTCTCTTTTCTCTCTCCAGGCAGGAGGGTAAATGTTCCACACCCTTTTAGGTCTATGAATATTTTATCGTAAAGAATATCATGTTCACGCCATTATTTCTAAAAACGGCCAATGACAAATAGCAACCTTCTCACCTGACCACAACAATGTTAGAAGAAGAAGGGCTGTGAACTGTAAATACACGCACAAGATGCAAAATACACACACACACAAACACACACATAAACACACACATACACACACACACAAATATACACACTAACACACACACACTAACTAACACACACACACGCACACACCACACACACACACATATAATAAGATTTTAAGATTATGATAGATAGATAGATAGATAGATAGATATAGATAGATAGATAGATAGATAGATAGATAGATAGTAGATAGATAGATAGATGATAGATAGATAGATAGATATAGATAGATAATAATAGATAGTTATATATATATATATATATACATATATATATATATATATTATATATATATATATAATATATATATAAAATATATATATATATATATATATATATATCGCGCGCGCAAATATAAAGAGAGAAACACTAAATCAAATATAAAAAATCGATGGATTTGGACAACAAGGATTCCAGAAACATGCATGAAACATGTAACACTGACCCCTCATTGACCACTGACTGTGATGACCAGTGCCTGATGGATGGCCGTTAGGGGGGTGTGGGGGGTGGGGGGGGGGGGGGCTGGCTACACCATTAAGGACTGGCTTCTCTCTTGATGGCTTTTTGGATGGCGCTGCCACCAGAAATAACGAGGGCTGCCATCGGGTTGGGGAAGAATTCAATGGAAAAGTTTGTGGTCGTCATTCATCACTGCTGGCGAACACTCCTCTTCTTTACTTCCTTCCTTCCTTCCCTTTTTCCTGTGTATTTCTTTACTTGTCTTCCTTCACCGATGTAAAAAAAGCTTTCTCTGCTCCCCTTTCTCTTCTCTAAGCCCTTACCTAACCACAATCTTTTGGCCACACTGTATATTATAGCTTCAACTTCTGGCTCATGCTGCATCTTTCTGTAAAGTGCTCTTTACAGAAATCTGTGTTCATCTGAAATCATCTTAAAGTGTAGTTTGTTTCTTCATTCCTCGCTGGAGCTCCAAGATTGACCAGTGGCAAACAGTTTCGTGTATGCATTCATTTCTTCCCACCCCCACCCCACACCCCAACATTAAGGTAGTCAAATTTTGCCTGTGGCGGTACAGTTGGGAACTGAATCTGCCAATTTTGCTGGGACAGTTTGGAAGTATCTCCCTGGGTTTTTTTTCCGTTTTCAACTGCTGTATTTTCTTTTGGTGCCCACAATTCCATAAGAAAACATGTTTCACTGGTTTAGAGTCTCGATCTCTTCCACCTCCAAAAGTCTTGGCACTCAGTTTGATTTTTTATGTCAAACTGTGAAGAAAGGGCAAGGCCAGGAATCGAACCCAGAACCTTTCAGTTTACATGTTAGCAGCTAACGTCTGAAACCATCTGCCGCCTTCCTTCTTAGGAACTATTTAAAAAAATTCTACTAAAATAACTTGATGTTTTGCTAATGGAATGTAAAAGATTTTCATGCTCTGATTAAAATATTTAAATTTTATGGAGGAGGGATATAATCTGAGAACATGCACACATTTTCTGACCTGCAATATATTTTTTTTTGGGCTAACATTTATCCACTGCAGCGGCCTACTCTTTTTAACAGAATCAATCAATGGTAAGTAACAATTTTGATCAAAATACACACATCACTAAAATAATAAATAAAAAAAAACCTTCCACTATATCAAAAACTATTTTAAAAATAAGGCAGATAACACCTTTTTGGTTTATGGAAAACAAATACTATCAATCAGAATTGTTTCTTTATTTCTAATTAAATAAAATGACCACGATGGTGTGTCCGGAGCTATTCTGTACAGGACTAAGTGTCCTCCTGTCATAATTATGAACATGAGCAGCTGTGTTAAACGCCCTAGAGGGGTGATGATGCAAACTGTCAGAGAAATCATTAAGGCTGCATCCTCCTAGGGCAAACCACGACCCAGCCAAAGCCGGTTAAAAGCAGGGTCATTGAACTTACCAGGCTGGTTCCTGACCATGCCCTCTGGAGAGGTAAATGAATTGTCCATGTTGTCTGAACTCTGAATTTCAGGGCATCCTTTACAATCAATATTAGACCTCTCTGATATTGTAGTCTACTAGTCCGAAGTCAGCTGCACTTCTATGAGCAACGAACCTATTTTGGGTGGGGTTTTTTTTTTTTAATCTACTACCAGCTGACCATGACACTTCTGACTTGGATCGCGTGCTGCCTTTACTGCCGCCATGCCAGTTAAGCCTAATGAGGTCTGTCTAGTTCAGATTATTACTAAACATGTACGGTGAGAAATCCTCTTAAAGCACTGTGTACAATCCTAATTGATAATTTTCTACTTATGTTAAAGCCTTCAGTGTCTGTTTGATGCGAAATTCTGAATAAATAAAAAAAATCAAGACAAGCAATTGCACTGAGGTCATGAGTTTTGCCTAAAATCGAAGAAAATCATAGCGCAAAAAGCCATACAAAATACCGCAAAATGATAGAATGGGGACATACCACAAGAGCTCCAATAGAAACCAAACCAAGACTTTTTACTTCACCTGTATGGTTGTCGGATTGAAACGAAGGAAAACGCTGGCAGCAAAACTTTTGGTGTCTTCCTGAGGGAAGTGAGAAATTCCACTGTCCGCTGGAACCTTATGGTGTGCTCAGTGGCTATCACGTGGTCATCAGGGGACGGGATGGCCTAATGGTCAGAATATTGCGCTGGCAATTTGACGACCTGAGTTCGATTCTGGTCGAAGGGATTTTTCTCCTGGAGTTAACATCAGTGCTGACTTACTCTCCCCAAAGTCCTTCGGATGAGACTGTAAACGAGGCCTGTGTGCAACGCACGCAGAACATCTTGCGCCCCACACGTTAAATCCTGTTCCGCTTTTCGTAAGAGTAGGCCATTGTGTGCGTTGGGGAACAGATGACAATATTACACAACTGCATACACGCGGGGACTGGATGAAAAAAAGCATCACAGTGTTATTCTATTATCCTTGATATAAGAAGATACTAAAATGCAAAAGATAAAAATGAGAGAATACACCGCCATTTTAAGGTAAAAACATGTGTTTGTAATTACTTTGAGAGTTGAGGAAATAGCCTGGTATCGATGTAGTTATGAAATACCTAAAAATCATAAGTATCCGAGAAATGCTTGTGTTCCAACATGGTGACCGTGCGTATATATAATTGGTTGGAGGCTAGCAGATGACAAAAAATGAGAGACCTGGGTAGTTTGCTAATTTTATTCTAAAATAAAAAAATAAATGAAGTTCCACAAAAATCACATAAATTGTAAAGCGTGGGACAGTCTTTTATACACAATGTTTCTCATGTGTGCTGATGCTTTGGAATCATGCATTGTTTTAACGTCATATCAAGTCAACCGAAAATGGTCAAAAAAGTAATGGTGGAGTGTGACCCAACTGTCTTTTTTTTCTCTATCCTCCCTTCCTCCTCCTCCATCTTTCACATGCCCTCCCTACTCTCCTTTCTGACCGTCCTTGCTGTTAAGTTTATTTTGTTTTTTTTACCCCAAAAAAAATGATGTGAAGAATGGCTTAGACTCCTACACACAAGGTCTGGGAAATGTCCAAAGAACATGATGAATGGAACTGAGAGAAGCCGTACTAGGAACAGAAAGGAAGGAGAGAAGTGGAGAGAGAGAAGAGAGAGAGAAGGGAGGAGATGAGAGAGAGAGAGAGAAGAGACGAGAAGAAGACGAGAAGACGAAGAAGACAGAGAAGAGAAGAAGACAGAGACGACAGAAGAGACAGAAGAAGAAGAAGACGAGAGAGACAGACAGAGAAGAAGAAAGAAGAGACAGAGACAGAGAAGAGACAGAGACGAGACAGACGTGGAAGAGAGAAGACAGACAGACAGACAGACAGACAGACAGACAGACAGACAGAAGACAGAGACAGAGACAGGACAGAGACAGAGTGTGTGTGTGAGAGAGAGAAAGAGAGAGACAGAGACAGAGAGAGACAGAGACAGAGCGTGTGTGTGTGTGTGAGAGAGAGAAGAGAGAGCAGAGAGAAGAGACAGAGTGTGGTGAGAGAGAGAAGAGAGAGAGAGAGAGAGAGAGGTGGGAGAGGAGAGAGAGAGGAGTAGGAGGAGAGAGAGAGAGAGAGAGAGAGAGAGAGAGAGAGAGAGAGAAACTTTCTTTGATTTAACGTCTGTTCACTCGAAGCGATATTAGACACAAAAAAGAAAAATGAAGATTAATAAAACTGTGTCATTTTCAGAGAACGCGCGCGCGCGCGCGCGCGCGTGTGTGTGTGTGTGTGTGTGTGTGTGTGTGTGTTGTGTGTGTGTGTGTGTGTGTGTGTGTGTGTGTGTGTGTGAGTGGGTGTGTGTGTGTGTGTGTGTGTGTTGTGTGTGTGTGTGTGTGTGTGTGTGTGTCGTGTCTGTGTCTGGTCTGTTGTGTGTGTGTGTGTAGTGTGTGTGTCTGTGTGTGTGTGTGTTTTGTGTATGTGTGTGGTGCATGCATGCATGCGAATGTGCGTGCGTGGGTGCGTGCGTGTGTGCGGCGTTTGTTTGGAGAGGGGGGGGGGGGAGTAGTAACTTAGAGACAGAAGAAGATGAGGCAGAATGGTGAGGGTGGGGGGACAACAAGTGCAAACAAGACAGCGTGCCGTATCCTTTCCTGGGGAAAAACGATTTAAGAAAAGAAAATGTGAAATGAAGCTAAAGTAAAAAATAATATAAAAAAAATAAAAATAACAATAAATAAATAAATAAAAAGATGTCAGGCACAAACAGCATGAAATCTCATCTCCCAAAAAGAGGGTCAAAGACATAAAAGGAAATAAACTGAAATAAGATTTTTTGGAAAATATTCAAAAAGGAAAAAAAAATCATTAAATGAAAGGATTTTTTTTTTAAAAGAAAAACAGAAAATAACAACAATGGAACGCAGTAAAATAAAATAAAATCTTATTATAAAAAAAAAACAAATAAAAACCCCAGGGAAAAAAATCATATACTTTGGAAAATCAGGTATATCTGGTCTGGATGTAGAAATCCTAGAGCCTGTCATATATCTAATACAACGTCTTGATGTTGGTTTTTTTGGTCTCTTTTTTTTTTTCCTTCCTCTTTCAAGGCAGTGACAGATTCATCACGTTTAGTGACCTTTTCTCTGTCTTTCTTTTTTCTTCCAAAGAGGCGTGGGAGAGAGTGGAGGCACTCACTGTTTCGTCCAACATTTTCTTTTTCTTCATCTTCTTTGAACGTTCAGACAGCAACTATTGTTGTCTGTCATATGAGCGAAAATGTGCTGCCGTTAAGCGCCTGACAAGTCAGACCCAACGCATCCCACTTCGGCGTGGGAGAGAATTGCTATCTTTTAAGTCGGAAAGCAAAAGGACTGCGTGGAATGGAGGAAGCGGGTTGCAAAATATTCAGTGGTGGCCCTCACGGTCTACAGGACTTCGAGATTGGTGAAGGTGAATATTTTTTCCGGGAAAAAGGCAGGAAAATGGGCCAATAAGGCAGAAAATAGACAAAAAGGCAGGAAGAAAAGGAACAAAGCAGAAACAAAGAGAGGGATAGAAAAGGGGAAATTCTTAGCACAGAGTTTCCTGAAGGTGTACATGCTGTTTTAACTGACAGGGGACAATCCAACATTTTTAGATGAATATATAAAACGCTCTCTCTGTCTGTCTCTGTCTCTGTCTCTGTCTGTATCTCTCTCTCTCTCTCCCTCTCTCTCTCCCTCCTCTCTCTCCCTCTCTCTCCTCCCTCTCTCCCTCTCCCTCCCTCTCCTCCCCTCTCTCTCTCCCTCTCTCTCTCTCTCTCTCTCTCTCTCCCCTCTCTCTCTCTCTCTCTCTCTCCCCTCTCTCCTCTCTCTCTCTCCCCTCTCTCTCCTCTCTCTCTCTCTCCCCTCTCTCCTCTCTCTCTCTCCCTCTCTCTCTCTCCCTCTCTCTCCCCTCTCTCTCTCTCCTCTCTCTCTCTTCTCTCCCTCTCTCTCCCCTCTCTCTCTCCCTCTCTCTCTTCTCTCTCTCTCTCTCCCTCTCTCTCTCTCTCTCTCTCTCTCTCTCTCTCTCTCTCTCTCTCTCTCTCTCTCTCTCTCTCCCCTCTCTCTCTCTCTCTCTCTCTTCTCTCTCTCTCTCTGTCTCTCTCTCTCTCTGTCTTTTGTCTCTTCCTGTCTCTGTCTCTCTGTCTCTCTCTTCTCCCCTCTCTCTCTCTCTCTCTCTCCCCTCTCTCTCTCCTCTCTCTGTGTTTGTTTGCTCACAGTTGATTCTGTTGCTTTATTACACTATTTTGTTTGTTTGTTTCTTTTTCCATCTTTATTTACCTTCTTGATGTGCCTCTTTCTTTTGGCTCTAGGATTTTTTCATCTTTGAATTGTTTAATAGCATCTGTCATAATGAACTAAAATTTTCTACTGCGGGAAAAGTGATAGACATACAAAAGTATGTTGATACTTGTGTCTTACTCTTGAAATTAAATAGTTTCATTTTCATTATCATATTCGTTATCAATGCCAACATTAACATCATCATCATCTTCATCATTATTCTTATCATCATCATCATTATCATCGTCATTATCATCGTTATCATCATCATTATCATTGTTATCATCATCACCATCATCATCATGATCCTCATCCTCCTCCGACTCCTCCTCCGACTCCGACTCCTCCTCCTCCTCATTATCATCATCATTATCATCATCATCATCATCGTCGTCGTCGTCTTCATCATATTCATCATTGTTATCATCATATTCATCATTGTTATCATCATATTCATCATTATACTCAAACTCTTCTGCAAGCACTGCAGGATCTCAGTAAAGAATTTGGGACTATCACCAAGAGTCAGACACAAAGGAAGGGAGTCAAACAGGAAAATGGTTACTGTTGCTGTGCAGCACTTTACTTTTAATCTTGATGCAACTTCTCTCATAACTCTTTGAGGAGTCGTTGGACCACTGCCTTTACATTTTTTTTTCAGGCATTGTGAATCGAGTGAACTTTGTCCTTCTCAGCTGTAATAAAATCGATGCTTGTTCAATGTGTATTTTTCTATTTGAAAAGTTGGAGGAGGAGGTTAAAATTAAAAAAAAGGAAAAGGGAAAAAAAACGTGTGTTGATCAATTCGATAGATAAAACAGAAAATTGAAGAGAAAGAAGAAGAAGATGATGATGAAAGACAGAGACAAAAAAGAGAAGTGGGGGTTGAGTATGCAATGTACACATCCTTTCCCTTTGAAGCTTTCTTCAACTTTAGAATGTAAGAAGAAGGGTGGGTGTGGGAAAAGGAGAAGGACAGACAGGTGCAGAGCTACACCAATAGACTGACAAATAGAGAACACGACAACCAGCGACCAGGGACATGAAAGGGACAGATAGACAGAGAATGGGAAGTAATACCGACAGACATGTAGACAGATAGACAGACAGCAGAGACAAAAGAGAGAGAGGGGAGAGAAGAGACAGAGACTAGACATACTGAGAGAAATAGATGCAGACATACAGACAGACAGATAGCCGAGAGATGCAAAGAGACAGAGACAGGCAGACATACGTAAGAAAGGAGTAGATACAGACATACAGACAGACAGACAGAGAGATCAGAGAGACGCAAAGAAAGAAACGGAAACAGGAAGACACAGACAACAGGAGAAAGGAAAAAGGTAATAATTATGTAAGCGTATCTCTTTCAACTTGCCTTGGGGCACTAGACATTTTGTTTACCTTTTTTGTTTTAGTAAATGTATAAAAAGACATTGATTATTCGCAGTGTGCAAGTGATGCTTTTATTCGGACTTTTAGTTGGATTCATTATGATTTTTCACTCCGCCTGTGAGGAATCAATGGAGTATTGCTCTAAGCCTTTCAGGCTGTGTTGTCATGAGCAAATGGAACCTGGCACACCTCATCCCTCTCCACACTGCAAGGTGCATACTACACAAGTTTTATGGGGGTGGGGGGTATTTTCATTCCTAGACTAGCGCTCTGAGGTTCACCAATGGTAAGGTTTTGTGTATGTGACCGTTTTTGCAGGCCCACCATGAAGGTAACTGCATTCCGACATTTGGAGATGTATGCTTGGTATGTTCGTGTTTCCATAACCCACTGAACTCTAACAATTAACTACAGGATTTTAACATGCATATTTGATCTTTTGCATCCACGAAGAAGAGTTAAGGGACAGGTAGGTGTTCACTTGAAGCTGACATCGGAGATTGCAAAAAAAAAAAAAAAAACATCCTCGATTCACCAGATACTTTTCAGATTCAAACCCACGACTTCATGACCCATGGGATTGGAGTCAAATGATATTAACCATTTGGCTATAGTATCCATCTCGTTTTATGTTCAGAATTTGTAGTTGTAAATAGGAGCATAGTTGCGTTGTTAGTACTATGGGAATAACATTGATAGATAACAACTTCAGAGCTTTTATCTGTCCACAGCAGAGGAAGAAGAGAGAGGAAGAGAAGATTACAACTATGAAATAAAGAAAGAGGGAAAAAACACAGAGAAAAAAAGAAAGACATAGACACTCTGAAAACTGAAACACATACAAAGAGACAAAGAAACACAGTAGAAAGGAGAGAAAAAGACATAGACATGAAAAAAATTTGAAACAGATACCACTGGACTCGGACAACACAGGATTCCAGAAACATACATGGAGCATGTGACACTGACCCCCTCCTTGACCATTGACTGTGATGACCAGTGCCCTGATGAATGGCCGTTAGGGAGGGAGGGGGGAAAGGGAGGGGGGGGGCTGGCTAACACCATTAAGGACTGGCTTCTCTCTTGATGGCTTTTGGATGGCGCTGCCACCAGAAATAAGGAGTGCTGAAAATGGGTGTGGGCCAGAATTCATGGAAAAGTTTGTGGTCGCCATTCGTCACTGCTTGCTTGCAGCACATCTTCTCGAAATGTGCCTTTTTTTTCTTGTATGTTTCTTCATTGTTTCCCTTCTTTATCAAGTAAATCTTTCTCTGTTTTTCTCCTCCCTAGCTCCTACCTAACCTGTCTCTCTGTCTGTCTATCTGTCTGTCTATCTTTCTGTCTCTGTCTCTGTCTGTCTCTGTCTGTCTCTCTCTCTCTCCCTCTTGGCCACACTCCAATTTTTGATCTTCTGGGGTCCAGTTGTGTTTTTCTATAGAAAGCTATGTAGAAAAAAGAATTAAAACCATTTTAAGGTATAAAAGAAAAAGATGCATTGGTATTGTGTGGATGTTGTTGTTTTTTTTTGGGGGGGGGATTAAGGAAACAGCCTGGCATCAGGTATTCATGAGAAAGATGGAAAGAGCCCATCTCTGAGGATTGCTTGCGTTTTTTCCATTAATAACATTTTTTGCATGGATACTGCGGTAGATGATGGGATACAGCAGATAACACTAAAATGAGGGAAAACAGTGTTTCCTTTTAAAAAAAAAAATAAACATTTCAAAATTGAGATCTACCACATTTGTGCAAAACCACACGAGTTGTAAGACAATGATTAAGTTTTTCACTAAAAAAAAAAAATATTTGGTATGCATACTAGTGCTCTGATAAAGCTGTGTGTTTGCTGGAGTGTCATAAAAAAAGAAAGAAAATTAACAAAGAGAGGGGGACTTTTGCCCAAACGTCTTTGTCTCTCTGACCTTCTCTCTCCCTCCTCCCCTACGTCCACTACGTCTCTCATTTTTGACTTTACTTACTGATGGTTTTGTGGATGCTTTTGACAATGCTTAATGGGGAAGGAGAGGGGCTTCCACACACTGCCTGGGCAAATGTCTGAAAGAAGATGGTGAATGCATGCAACTGAGAGAAGCAAAGATACCAGTTTGTGTTTTGAGTGTGTGTGTGTGCGTTGTGTGTGTGTGCGTGTGTGTGTGTGTGTGTGTGTGTGTGTGTGTGTGTGTGTGTGTGTGTGGTTGTGTGTGTGTGTGTGTGTGTGTGTGTGTGTTAAGTGTGTGTGTGTGTGTGTGTGTGTGTGTGTGTGTGTGTGTGTGTGTGTGTGTGTGTGTGTGTGTGTGTTGTGTGTGTTGTGTGTGTGTGTGTGTGTTGTGTGTGTGTGTGTGCGTTGTGTGTGTGTGAGGGAGGGAAGAAGAGGGAGGGGGTTAACAAACGGGAGATGCTAACACAGGATAGAATGGATGGGGGCGGGACAACAAGTGCAAAACAAGACAGCGTGCCATTTCCTTTCTACGTGAAAACAATTTTGACAAATGAAAGAAAATTAAATTAAGAAAAACAATGTTTAATCACAAATAACACAGAGCGCCCTTTCTCAAAATGAAGGTCAAAGACATTTTGAAATATCAAAAAAATCTTAAATCACAGAAAAGAAAGGAAGAAAGGAACGTAAGATGAAAATGAAATTTAAAAAAATAAGATAACTGATATGCAATAAAATGAAATAAGATCTAATGATAAAATGTAAATAACATACCATGGAAAATCATTTACATCTGCTTTGAGTGTAGGAATTGCAGGATCTTTCATTGACTTAATACAGTGACTGTATTCCTTTCCTTTCTTCTTTTTCTTGCAAAGTAATGCCAGAGCCGTGGTTTTCATTGTCTTTTTTCTTTAGCTATTTAAAGGAGTAGTAGAAGGTTCCTCGATTATTTCGATAACATTTTGGGGGGTGGGGTGGGAGGGGTTGGTGAATAAGAACTTGTTTTCAATTAAATTTATGTCACTTAGGTCAATACGTGATTCACAACTCTCTCTCTCTCTCTCTCTCTCTCTCTCTCTCTCTCTCTCTCTCTCTCTCTCTCTCTCTCTCTCTCTCTCTCTCTCTCTCTCTCTCTCTCTCTGAACACTGAACATTATATTTTGTATAGTGGCCTACGGCGATGTAATAAAACTTTTCAGTGTTCAGTGTTCAGTGTTCAGTGTTCAGTGTTCAGTGTTCAGTGTTCTCTCTCTCTCTCTCTCTCTCTCTCTCTCTCTCTCTCTCTCTCTCTCTCTCTCTCTCTCTCTCTCTCTCTCTCTCTCTCTCTCTCTCTCTCTCTCTCTGCGTCTGTCTGTCTGTTGTCTGTCTGTCTGTCTGTCTGTCTGTCTGTCTGTCTGTCTGTCTGTCTGTCTGTCTGTCTCTCTCTCTCTCTCTCTCTCTCTCTCTCTCTCCTCTCTCTCTCTCTCTCTCTCTCTCTCTCTCTCTCTCTCTCTCTCTCTCTCTCTCTCTCAGCTCTACTCTGTAATTACTCCACAGATCCGCATACTTCAAGAGGATGTTTGCTTTTACATTGCAGAAAAAGATGCAGGTAATTGTCACGTTCTTAACTTGTTCAGGCCCAAAGCTTAGTCATTCTTTCATTTGACGTAAGCAACGTGTTAATGCCTCTATCAACATGGTGTGTTATGCTTTGGAATGTCAAGCTGTTACTGTCGACAATGTCTGTTCTCTCCATTTCAGAAGAAAAGATTCTTCTGAACTCGGGAGTATGACTGCCTATAAATATACTGTGGTATTTGAAAACAGTCAAACACGCAAACTCTTTATCAAATGTGCCAATTTACAGTCTCACAGTGATTTCAGGTGGGGTGAATGAGACAGAGTGAATATTCTGTGTGACCGCCCTGGGTGTTAAATTGAAGAACATCTAACAACCCATTCACAACATACTTATAACTTCTAACCACAAAAGCAGATACAAAAAAAACGACAACTGTCAAAACTGTACCGGAGTCAAATGGACCATACCACTTTCCTACTTTCCAACTGGATGAACTGGAATTAACAGTCTAGTGGTCAGAGCGTCAAACCTGCGGTCACATACAGGACAAGGGTTTGAGTCTCTAAGTGAGGAGTCCTATTGAGAGTAATTTTCCTTTGAGTTTTATACTAGTATACCCCCTAAAGTCTTAATGCAGCCACTTTAATTGGGAAAAGTATCACTATCGATGAACCTTGGAACTCTAACCGATGAACAAAAAAAAAGTATTGACTTCATTGTCCCCAGGTAGTTGTTTGAATCAGACAGTTCTTGTTTTCCTCGGCTAGAACTCCAAAGTTCACCAATGGTCAGATTAAATTTTGTGTATGCAACCGTTTCTTTACTCACCATTAAGGTAGCCGCATTACGACTTCGAGGATGTTTAGACATACAATAAAATTATGAGGTTCCACGAAAACATAAAATCACATCTTCCAGTAATTGTTTAGAGGAAAACTAATGCATACAGTTTGCCACCATTTACACCATTTGGCCACATTTTCTTGAATGTACAGCATGATATCGAAAAAAATGTTAAGAACACTTTTCCTAGAAACAGCACTACCAGACACTAGATCAAAGAAGCAGCGGCAGGAACTAATGCAGAATGCTCATGATAAACGATGCAGGCAAAACGTTACCACAGAAACAGCAGGGAGGGGTTTGGCTGCGCAAGTCAACCCAGACTTTTACTATATACAGGCAAGAAGCGCGACTGCTGGCACCAATGAAATAGTATTTAAAGCAGAAGGGTGAGGGAGATATGTTCGCCCGAGTGGTAAAATGGGAAGTTAGCTGGGTTGATCCTGGCCATGGTTATAGTTGCTTTGCAAAATCTTTGGTGTTCCCTAACGGTCACAAGACTAGATGAGGTGAAGGTTGGGAATAAAAACAGTTACCAGACAGCTATACAGGGTCCATGAAACACACCAGGGCTATCTTTCATGTGCGGGAAGTTTGCTTATGGAGAAATCGAACAAGAAAAACTATTTTCTCCATGATTTAATGTCTGTTTACTTCTAGGTGATTTAGACAGGCTAACTTTCGTGATTAACCAATTATCATAGGAGAGGGGAGTACACAGTTCCCCAAGAGAGATGTTTGTAGCCTTCACGGTGTGAAATGATAAACGACATCAACGTTCCTGTGTTTGTATCAGTTCTGTTCGTTGAAATGATTGTAAGTCTTTAAGAAGAGGACAATAAAAAAAAGGAAATGGTGGATACTATAATAGAATGAGAACATGAGCATATATTTTTTTTTCGTTTTGATATTCCAAGCATTTAATCGGAATTTATAAAAAATTAAACACTTATTCTTTATTTTTTCTTGGGGGAAGGAAGACTTTCAAAACGCAATTTCTGGAATACAGTATTATAGATTTGTTAAAATTGAATTGATTTGCATTTGATACAATTTGACTTTAACAGTTAGTAGTTTTCTGGTGTTCTGTTTTTTATGTCTATATGGTCAATGTCAAAGTTAGCTGATGAGCAATCTGGGAAACTTCTGTAGAGAAATGGAATTGCTGATACATATATTATTTTCTTTTCATTCAATCTATTTATATATAAATATACATGTATGTATACACATACAAAAGATCCTTTCGTTCCTTGGCTAAAACTCTGAGGTTCATCAATGGTGACATTTTGCTTATATGACGATGCATAAGATCAGATATGCACGTTTAAGATCCAGTAATTCATGTTGTTGTTGTTCGGTAAGACATATCATTTCTTACACAGAATGTGGCACCGCTAGGCTTAGTGTGGTATATTTTGACAGAGCCAATTGCATACATTCGAACAGTAGGATTACACACGATTCTCTGTAATATTTCACTGAATTACTTAAGACTGGTACTCCAAAAAGTGGTTTCAAATGCCTTACTATCTAAACTTTGCAGTTTCTGTAACAATGTATTAGAATCAGAGAAATATACATCCTAGCCCTAAATTACTTTTGATCGAACAAGGCAAACAGCAAGATTTATTCCAATGTTTTAGTGTCCTGAATCTATGGTTGAGAACTTTCTTATTTTCGGGGGGGGGGGGGGGGGGGGGGAAACATCAAGGTTTTCTCTGGCTGAAGAAATCAATTTTTTAATGTGAAGTTTTCAACTGAGTTTTCACCTTTAAGTATACTCCGAAGAACTTTACTTCTTGCTTATACTTAAGTATTGATCTGCCAGTTTTTAAAATAAATAATGATTTGGGGATTTCGCCAATATCGAAAAGTAATGGACAAGTTTTGGTTGGTTTTTTTTTTTTTTATCCCCAGACAAACTTTAAAACTGGACAAAGTAATGTCTGGTGTGTGTGTGTGTGTGTGTGTCTGTGTGTTGTTGTGTGTTGTGTGTTGTTGTGTGTGTGTTGTTGTGTGTGTGTGTGTAGTGTTGTGTGTGTGTGTGTGTGTGTGTGTGGTGTGTGTGTCTGTCGTCGTCGTCGTCTCGCCGATCCGCGTGTCTGTCTGTTCTTTGTCTATCTTATTCTGTCTCGAATGTATGTGGATGTATGGTATGGTATGGTGGATGGTATGGATGGATGGATGGATGGATGGGATGGATGGATGTAGGACGGTATGTATGTATGTATGTATGTATGTATGATGTATGTATGTATGTATGTAGTATGTATGTATGTATGCATGTACGATGTATGTATGTATGTATGTAGTATGTACGTATGTACGTATGTAGTATGTACGTATGTACGTATGTATGTATGAACGTATGTATCCTATTACTATGTACTATGTATTATGAAGTATGTATGTATACATGTATAATGTATTTATATATATATATTATATAATATATATCATCATAATTATGTGTGTGTTGCATGTGTATGCTTACTGTGTACGCTATTTTCCATCACTACATTTTGTTTCTCAGTGTATGCTGACTGTGTGCTGTGTTTACCTTCCGTGTTTGGCACTTTCTGTTTTCTCTGATCGCGACCCAAAAAACAAAGCCACAAACAACATAAGACAGATCATACCATCAATATTTGTAATGCCACCAACAGGAAGAACCTGTTTGTCTTGTATCATCAATCTTCCCCAAGGCTTAGTTGAGTGAGCTTTTATCGACTTCAGCAGCTATAGGTGTAAGGAAGAAGGGGTTGGGGTTGGGGGCCGGTAGTGGGAAGTTGGATATGGGGGAGGAGGGGGGAGGGAGTATGTTGGTGTGTGTATTTGTGTTTGTTCGTGCTCCTTTTGAAGTGTGGGGGCGAGTGTGTTTGTGTGTGTATGTGCTTGTGCGTGCGCACACTCACGCACATGTGTTTGTATGTATGTGTGAGTGTGTGTGTTTGTGAGTGTGTGTGTTGTATGGTGATGTGTATGTATGTCTGTTAGAGAGAGAGACAGAGACTTAGATAGAGTTTGCGTGTGGGGGGGGGAGGTGGGGGAGTGAGATGGTTGTAGGTAGATGAGTGGGTAGGGTCCAGATGCTTGTGTGTCTGCAAGTGTGCGTGTCTTTCTCTCTTTCTATCTGTCTCTTTGTCTGTGTGCATGTGTTTCTATGCATGTGTCTGTCTGTCTGTCTGTCTGTCTGCCTTTCTGTCTCTCTTTCTGTATATCTATGTCTGTGAGTGGGGTATGATGTATGTGTTTGTATGTGTGTGTGTGTGTCTGTGTGGTGTGTTTGTGTGTGTGTGTGTGTGTGTGTGTGTGTGTTGTCGTGTGTGTGTGTCTGTGTGTCTGTGTGTGTGTGTGTGTGTGTGGTGTGGTGTAAGTTTTAGCGTGTTAGCTTCATTCTGACAGCTGTCATACCTTATCTGCCTGGAGACAGGCACAGTACAGTTCTGCGCCACAGGTAAGGAAAGCCTCTCTCCACAATTCACACTCTGACAGGCTTCAGCATCTGTATCTACCTGCCCCTCCACCCTCAACCCTCCACCCCCTCAACCCCACCACTGCCACACCACAGCCCCCCACCCCCCACACCTCCCATCCCTAGCCCCCCCCCCCCCCCCCCCCCCCTCCCAAAGCCAGGAAGTGGCTGCTGGAAGGGATGCTGACACAAGGGTAGGGAGGCATTACAGGCTACACTCCTGTTTTAGATTTAGCCACTTTTATTTCTGTTTTTCTATATGTGATTTTTATATTCATACTGCACGTACTAAGACATCCACAGAAAAAAAGCAAATCAATGCTTATTCAATGTACCATCTGGAAATAAATTTTGATTTGATTTGACGGAAAGAAAAACCACTTTTTTTGTGTGAAAGCACTAGCCTCTGGCTGAATCCTCCAGTTAATTTTGCACAAATTCTGGTACGTTTGAAGATTTATTTCTTTTTTTTTTTTTTTTGGGGGGGGGGGGGTTGTTTCGTTTTGATTTTGGTTTTTGGTTTGGGGTGGTTTTTTGTGTTGTTGTTGTTTTGTTGTTTTTTTTGAGGAGGTCAGCACACACTGTACCCCCTCAGTCCTTTGTCACTTGCTAGCTTCCTAACCGCAATAACTGCATGCGTGGGGTCAACACTGTAAGAACACACACAATCCTTATTTGATGCTCATTTCCAACTTTCTCGTGACAACCTGGTACTGCTCTATGTCCTCAATCCCATAAACAAGTACACGGCGCAATTTTTTCATACTTTTATTTTTTTTTAATCGGTGAAAAACCTGCAAATATCTTTTTCTCTCTCTCTGGCACATTACATACATGATACTACATGACCCTGCGAGCTAACCCGTATGTGTAACCAAAAACAGACAGGGATTGCTGTGCTTACACCATCAGAAACAAGGTGATGATGATGGATGAGAGATGTAGCAACAGTGATATCAAGATGTATGTGGGTTTGATATGGCATGACTAAGGCTGCACTCTGGGTTGTCATCCGTTTACGTTAGGATCAACGAGTGTACATCATGATGTTAGACACTTGGAAAGCTGGCTGCAACATGTAATGTGTGGGTTGGTGGTGGGTGAGTGTGTGGGTATGTGTGTATTGTGTGTGTTGTGTGTTGTGTGTGTGTGTGTGTGTGTGTGTGTGTGTGTGTGTGTGTGTGTGTGTGTGTTATTTATTTATTTATTTATTTATTTATTATTCTTTTATATCGAGGATAACAGAATAAGCAGCGTGTGCTTTTTTCATCCGGTCCCGTGTGTATGCAGTTTTTGTAAATATTGTCATCTGTTCCACCGGCACAGATGTGTGTGTGTGTTGTGTGTGGTGTGTGTGTGTGTGTGTGTGTGTGTGTGTGTTGTGTGTGTCGCGCGCGCGCGCGTGTGCGTCAGTGTCTGTGTCTGTGTCTGTGAATCATTCAGATACAAGGGCTTTCAGTTAGGCGTTTTTCTAAAGATTTAGAGCTGTATAAATTCATGTATCATCACTATGCATTTCCTGTGCCGTAAATCTGTATTTCATATTTATTTTAAAGCACACACACACACACACATTTTAAATTCGTTAAGAAAAAAATGTTTATGCACACACATCTTACAACTTTTTGCATTCAAAGGAGTAGAATGAGCTCCTCACCTCCCCATCCTGTAGTCTGCTAGACTGTTGGGGAACCACTGAAGATACTGCAACCAGCTTCCTCCACTCTCTGAACTAAGTAAAACCAAAAATCTTGATTGTCACACACCGGGAATTTCAATCTTTAAATTGTGCAGTTATTGCCATTGTCATAGAAAGTGACTTAACTAACGTCTGTCTTCACTTCTGAGGGATGGTTTGTACTGAATTTTGTATTCATGCACGGGATTTCAAATTGTAATCTCCTTTGAAGGACTTTTAGAGAAGTGAGTGATACTAAGTCTAGGAGACCCCACCACCACCACCCCTAGAATATACATCACAATAGAAACCTGAACTTGTGCATTCAAGTTTCCATCAAATCCTGAATTTAACAACAAACGCTACCCCCACACCCCACAACCCTCTACCACCAAAATTAACACCCAACGTACGGGACTCGAACCCACAATTTCGGAGGATAAAGATTGACATGTTTTATACACCTACCGAGCTAACTTGAGCAGTTCCGTAGCTAGACTAGACACAGGTCTGTTATCACCCTGCCAAAATATCATCAAAGTGACACATTAAAAGGGGTAGGGGACACCCAGCGTCTTAAGCAGGCAGACCCCCCCCCCTGGAGAACTAGCCTTCTGAACTTGCCTTTAAGGTTCTGGAAGTGAAACAAGTCGGATGTTCTTTGAAGGCGATGGTCTGAAAAGGAAGGACTATACTTCTGGCGTCCGCTAGGTTGTGTTCACAGTAGTGCAGGGGATGCAGGATGTGTCTGTCAGTTACTTATATATAGACTCTTTTTGTAACAAAAAAAAAAAGCAAAACATTTTTGAGTGATGAACTTTTACTTTTGATGGAAATGTAGTTCGACTTCCTTTTTTTTTTTTCTTGTCTGTGTTGGGTTTGTTTGTCTGTGTGTCTGTCTGTATGCGTGTCTGTTTGAATGTGTGTCTGTATGTATATCTGTCTGTTTCTATCTGTCTGTCCATATATATGTGTAAATATAGATAGATAGATAGATAGATAGATAGATAGATAGATAGATAGATAGAATATAGATAGATAGTAGATAGATAGAGATAGATA
>CM060333.1:18353721-18378721 GCA_030674155.1 Stramonita haemastoma
GGGTGGAGTGGGGGACTGTACTGAATCCAAGGTGCGCAAACGGTCACCCATCTACTTGGTAGCCACGCTCGATGCTGCTTAACCTTAGCTTAGGGGAAAGCGAGTGCCCTGATCACTGAGCTATCCGTCCCCTATAGTCTTGGTATATGGTTTATTTGACTGATGTTTAGGAGAGTGAAATCAGTATCATGGCTTACTCCAGATGGGAAAATCCACTTCAACAGACTCTTCGATGAAGACTCGAACCACGCCTACTGTTCAATAACAACAACCAACAACAACAAAAATACTGGGGAAATACTGGATAACAAATTTCACATTTCCCACACATCACTCAGACATGGTCCTTCCTTCATTCTCCCAGCGAGACTGTGTTGTCCTCACCATTTGCTGGACAGACTTCAAGTAAATGTCCACTTAAGGCTCCTCCTACACTCCATGGCATTGTCCCCCCCCCCCACCCCCAGTCAACAGTCCCAGCAGTGTGAAGCGACTAGCTAGGCTGTGACTGCAGTGTTCCCCAAGGCAGACTGATGACTGTCGCTTTGGGGACCACACTCAGCGGTCCTTGTGTCAGGACTTGTCACGTCTGTCATAGTCAAGTGCGTAAAATGAACAGGGTGTGTGTGTGTGTGTGTACGCACTGACACTTTCAGTTTCTGGGTGAAGGTTTTCTTGTTCTTGTTTGTTTTGTTGTTTTTTTGTTTTTTCTTCTTCTTCTTCTTCTTCTTCTTCTTCTTCTTCTTCTTCTTCTTCTTCTTCTTCTCTTCTTCTTCTTCTTCTTCTTCTTCTTCTTCTTCTTCTTCTTTCTTTTCTCTCTCCTCCTCCTCCTTCCTCTTCCAATTTTTCTCTTCGCATTCTTCTTCTTCACAATTCGCCCTCTCTTCTTCTTCGTCTTTTCTTCTTCTTCTCTTCTTCTTCTTCTTTCTCTCTTCTTCTTCTTCTTCTTGCAATTCTCTTCTTTTTCTCTTCCTTCTTCTTGTTCTTTATCTTCAACGCTTGGACAGCAGCAACTGTTGTCTGTCATATAAGAGATGATGCATCGTTTTGCCGTTAAGCACCTGACAAGTCAGGCACAGTGCATCCAGCTTTGGCATATGAAGAGCATTGTTATCTTTTAAGTCTTTCAGGGAAAAAATGGCAGGAAAATGGACCAAGAAGGCAGAAAATATGCAAGGAGGGAGTAACAGGAAGAAAATGAACTAGGTAGAAACTAAGCCAGTGATAGAAAAGAGGGAAAATTGTAGAAAAATTTTTTAGAAGGTGGGGATGCTGTTAATACTAACAGGACCCCAGGGCCCAGTATACCCATCAGGGTGTATTTGTATTTTGTACAAATTTTGTTGGGGTACGGCCTTCAGTTACATGACTTCTTTTTTATTATTATCCAAAACATGCATGCCCACCAATGATTTGTATTTCTTCACCGATTCGATCTCTTAATATCTAGTATGACTTATCAATGTGTTAGTGGACGAACTAGCTCAGTGGTCAGAGCACTTGCTTTCCCCAGCTATGGTTAAGCAGCATCGAGCGTGTTATCAAAGGGATGGGTGACTGTTTGTGCATCTTGGCTTCAATACATCCCCCAGTTACACCCGCTGTAAATGGCTACCTGCCCTCTATAGGATCAGGAAGGTAAAGCAGTGAGGGAGAGGACATGGGCACCGCCCTCAATATGCTGGCCCCTAGAAAGCTGAGGTCTCTGATGCCTTGCTCCTATACAACTACGTAGGTTATGGGACACCTTTACTTTTTTTTTATAATGGTGTTAGATACTGGACTAATCTGCCACCACAATTAACGGCCAGAGTAAATAAAAGCAACATCTAGAATCACATACATGTGAAGTTATGCAAAAATGATCGTGAGGAAAAAGCATAATTTTTGCCTTAATTGGAGTGCAATCATTATAAAATTCTGGAGTATAATTACGTTAAAATCTGAAGTGGACTTGGGAAACTTCTACATTTCAACTTGTGGCTCTCTCAGCATCGAATTTTGATTAGCAGAGTTCTCTCTCTCTCTCTCTCTCTCTCTTCCTCTCTCTCCTCTCTCTCTCTCTCTCTCTCTCTTTTCTCCTCTTCCTCTCTCTCTCTCTCTCTCTCTCTCTCTTCTCTCTCTCTCTCTTTCTCTCTCTCTCTCTCTCTCTCTCTCTCTCTCTCTCTCTCTCTCTCTCTCTCTCTCTCTCTCTCTCTCCTCTCTCTCTCTCTCTCTCTCTTCTCTCTCTCTCTCTCTCTCTCTCTCTCTCTCTCTCTCTCTTCTCTCTCTCTCTCTCTCTCTCTCTCTCTCTCTCTCTCTCTCTCTCCCTCCCTCCCTCCCTCCCTCCCTCCCTCCTTCTCCCTCATTCTTTCTCCCTCTCCCTCATTCTCTCTCTCCCCTTTTTCTTTCTTCATGTGGAGAGAATGAACTAATCCCCACAAAATTCTAAAATATAATCCTGTTTTATTCTCCCTCAACTTTTGTCTGGAGTGTAAAATATTTGGATCTCAAGCCCCCATGAGAAATGTCTGAAAAGTTGCCTCAGGCGTCACGTACAGCTCATCTCTTCAGCTGTCTTTATACATGTGAGAGGCAAGTGGGTAGACATGCGAGGGTGGTGGAGGAAGGAGAGAGAGGAGAGAGAGAGAGAGAGAGAGAGGAGAGAGAGAGAGAGAGAGAGAGAGAGAGAGAGAGAGAGAGAGAGAGAGAGAGGAGAGAGAGAGAGAGAGAGAGAGAGAGAGAGAGAGGAGAAGAGAGAGAGAGAGAAGAGACAAGAGAATGGACAGACGGTAGAGCCAGAGAGAGAGACAAAGAGATAGAGACAGAGAGAGAAAGGGCAATAGAGAACAAGAGACAGAACAGACAGACAGACAGACAGACAGACAGACAAGACAGACAGACAGACAGACAGAAAGAGAGTCAGAACAGAGACATACTATAATCAAAGACAACAAAAAAGAAATCAGTTGTACATCTCCCAAGAAATACTGACAACTTTAAACCATCCTCATTCTCAAGACATTCTGTAAAAGGTCAGTACGTTCGTACACACACACACACACACACACAACACACACACACACACACACACACACACACACACACACACACACACACACACACACACACACACACACACACACACACACACACCGCTCATTTTACGCACTGTGACTATGACAGACGTGACAAGTCCTGACCACAAGGACCGTCTGAGTGTGGTCCCCACAGCGACAATCGTCAGTCTGCCTTGGGGAACACTGCAGTCAGTCTAGCTAGTGCCTCACACTGCTGGTACTGTCTGACTGGGGGTGGGGGTGGTGGGGGGTGGGAGGGGACAATGCCTTTGAGTGTAGGACCAGCCTTAAGTGGACATTTGCTTGAAGTCTGTCCAGCAAATGGTGAGGACAACACAGCCGCTCTGGGAGAAGGAAGGAAGGACAATGCATGCATGTGGGTGTGTGGGAAATGTGAAACTTTGTTATTCGTCTATTGTTCTGGGTTTAGGATTTGTATGTATTATTATCTATCTATCTATCTATCTATCTATCTATCTATCTATCTATCTCTATCTATCTATCTATTCTATCTATCTATCTATATCTATCATCTATCATCTATCTATCTATCATCTATCAATTTCTATCTATCGATCTATCTATCTATCATCTTCAATCTCTCTTCTCTCTCTCTCTCTCTCTCTCTCTCTCTCTCTCTCTCTCTCTCTCTCTCTCTCTCTCTCTCTCTCTCTCTCTCCTCTCTCTCTCTCTCTCTCCTCTTCCTTGTACTGTTCCCTGTAGGACAGTCTTGGCCAGTTCAGATGTTTGTTTGGCATGCCTGTACCCCTTCAGTTTGCAAATTGTTTTTCCACTGAAGTCAGGAGCTCTTCATACGACCGGATGGCGTTTTCCATTCTGGTTTTCACTTCTTCATTAGTGGTGTAATCTCTGTATGAGATCCCAAGAAATTTTTGAAAGCATCTCTTCTCCGTTGCCTTGTATTCTTTTGCAATATCCACTGTTATGATCCACTTTTTGTCACTAGTCATATGATCTCTGTATGAGATACCAGAAGTTTGTGAAAACATATCTTAAGCACACTTTAAACGCCTTCAAACTTTCATAGAAGAGTAGATCCAAGTACAGCCAGGTCCACAGATGACACAAACATACCCAGCATGCACCCTAAGACCTAGAAAAGGATAGGGCTCCGCAATTTTCAACTTGCGCAAGACACGCACTGCTCGTATCCTAGGGACTCCTCAAGAAGCTAAAAGACATTACCTGGTGACTTCTAACAAAATGATGCGAGAAGTCAAGTCTGACTTGACACCAGATAACGACTGGTGGCTTAAAAAATCACATCTTCGTTTTCTCTCCAAGTGCTACGTACAGTTGTCCTTTTGGGATTTAGCGTTGGGGATTTGAGACGAAATCGTGTTGCTTTTAGAGGTATTGCCAATCAATCAATACAGGAAACGGTTCAACTTGAAGAGAAAGAAAGAAAGAAAGAAAGAAAGAAAGAAAGAAAGAAGAAAGGAAGGAAGGAAGCAGGAAGGCAGGAAGGCAGGAGGGCAGGAAGAAGAAGGGAAAGAAGAAAGAAAGAAAGAAAGAAAGAAAGAAAGAAGAAAGAAAGAAGAAAAAGTAAGAAAAGGAATTTTTACAAATATAAGGAGAGTGAGTGCGCGCGCGCGCGTACACACACACACACACACACACACACACACTAAAAACAAAACAAAACAAGCAACAAACAAAAAAAAAATCAAGCACAATAAAACCCAAACTAAAGAAACAAACATACCCCCCCCCCCCCTGAAAACAGAACCATTTTTTAGAAGAAGAAAAAAAAAAAATACAGAAACTACGTTAACAACGAACAAACAACAAAATAAACAACATAAAATAGAGAGACACAGACAGACAGAGATTCAAAGAATGAGATAGTGTTTGACACTTCGCGATATATTCTATATTCTTTCATTTTCTGTTTCTTCTTCCTCTATCTGCTACCCCTCCCACCCCCTCCCCCCTCTCTATCTCTCTCTCCACTTAGTGTGTGCGTGCGTGCATGTGTGTGTGTGTGTTGTTGTTGACTGTTCTGCGTGAGTGAGTGTGTGTGAGCGCGTGTACGCGTGCGTGCATGTGTGTGTGCACCATGTGTGTACCTACAAAATGGGCGTGCATGCATCAAGTGCGTATGAGTGTGTTGTGTGTTGTCTGTCTCCTCTCTCTATGAGTGTGTGCACGCGCGTGCGCGCGTGCTCAAAGTCCCAAAATATAGCAAGATGTACAAAGTACCCCTACCCTATATTTAAACACAGACTTTCTTTTTTTTTACCAACCTCTGTAGTATCGATAACATCAGAAAAATGTTTATTAAGACAGATCACTCTCTGTAGATAGAAAGATAAATGGATGGATGGATATCTTTTTTTTTTTGCTTGGGTTGCTTCTTCTGTACTGTCTGGTCTCTTACAATCTATATGATTTTTGTAATTGGAATCAATGTATTTGTTTTATCATTAACTCTTTGGGTGGGGTGGGGTTATGCATTTGTTGAATACATACCTGTATCCTTTATTTAATTATCAATGTTTCCAATTGAGGCTTATGTGTTTTTGTATATACATTTATATTATTAAGAAAAGCGTAGTAAGGAAAAACAAGTGCAGGTACCAACTACTCCATCACTCTGGTAAGAGTTCACTTATAATAAAGAATTCAAATGTAATAAATTCTAGGGAGTAATGTCTTTCAGTGACAGCATTGTAGGCATTTATTAGTAAGAACTATGCCATTGGTGTGACCTGACTCGAGTTTCGGCTCCTGGATGAGCCCTCATCAGAGGTCCCCGCGGTGATCAAAAGTCCACCTGCTGTGGTACCTTACAGCAAGACACTTTTCAGAATTTAAAAGTGTTACTTGCTTTCAAAGGAATATTTGATTTTCCTGTGGCCTTTTGAAGCTTCCCTCAAAAGACGATGATAAAAAGAGAAAGAAAATATGCTTAGAATATATGTTGGAAAAAATGAGTGAGAGAAAATAAGCACCTAGTGAATCTTTGTGCCTTAAGTTTGGGGATCCTATTAAAAGATGCAAGGGAGGTCATAAAGTTTGTATCCTGTGGGGGGGGGGTCTTTTTGTTTTGTTTTTAGGGGGTTGTTGTTGTTGTTGTTTTGATTGTCTCTTATCAGGGCAAGAGCCGGATGAAAATAAGAACGTAAATGCTTATCAAGTTTGTAACTCTTGAAAAATAAAGTTCATTCATTCATTCATTATTCATTCATTCTCTCTCTTTAAAAACATTTATCCAGCAAAATATCATAAGGATTCGTGGGTGTTTCAAATAACCTTATCATTGGCACCAAGAAAAGAAACAGAGGTAAACACAATAAATAAATAAATAAACTCTCGAGTTCATCTGTTAAAAGGTTTTCAGAAGTGTGAGACAGCAATAGGATAAAACTCATGTATACATGTGGTTTTATGAGTTTGATAACTTTTTTTTAGAAATTCTGATGTTTTATGATTTCTTGTGGTGGTGGCGTGTGTAGCATATCTTGAAACGTTGTATCCTGTTGTGGGTAATGGGCCTGTCAGTAATATTTTTGAGTCTTTTACTGTCTCACTCTCTCTGTCTGTCTGCCTGTTTGTTTGTCTCTCTGTCCCTCTGTCTCACTCTCTCTGTCTCTGTCTGTCTGTCTGTCTGTCTGTCTCTCTGTCTCTGTCTCTGTCTGTCTGTCTGTCTGTCTGTCTGTCTGTCTGTCTGTCTGTCTGTCTCTCTCTGTCTCTCTCTCTCTCTCTCTCTCTCTCTCTCTCTCTCTCTCTCTCTCTCTCTCTCTCTCTGCTGCTCACCTTTTTGCTTGTAGAATGCCTGCCTTATTTTTTTTTAAACATATTTCATTAATAATAATATATTTTTACTACCTTCTCTTTTGTGACGTTCTTGTTCTGTTCCCATGCCGCTCATTTTAACTTTCCCCGACACATCAGCCATACCCATATTTGTTACGTTGCATCCTGAGGGTCGGGAATCCATAATAAACAGCCCATTAATTATCAAATTAATGTCAGGCACACGCAAGACTACCCTCCTAGAGGGGTTCTCTACTACTGCTGTTAAGTCGCTTTTGGTCCTGTTCAGTGATGTATGTTCTGAACCAACCTATTATGCAGGACACGATCCACTTAACCCCCTACAGGTGACAGTAATAGCTCAGTGTAGAGCCAGATTGAATAGCCCCCAGCCAGGATGATGACCACCACAATGTCGCCTCCTCCCTTCAACAAACCTCCCCCGTGAACCTTAGTGGATTGGTGGTCTAGGTGGTAACGCGCTTTGCCTAGAAAGCAAAAAGTCCGGATCGGAAGTGTGCGGTGGTTCGTACCCCGTTTTAGGCCCAGAACTTTTTCCCCATCCATTAGACCCTCAGTGGTGGTCCGGGCGCTAGTCTTTTGGATGAGACAACAAACCGAGGTCCCGTGTGTGTTACACATTATTTAGCGCACGTAAAAGAACCCACGGCAACAAGGGGGTTGACCCTGGCAAAATTCTGTAGAAAAAAAGGATTCTGATAGGAAACAAATACAGTTGCATGCAGGGAAAAGAAAGAAAAATGGGTAAGCGCTGCGCATTTGGCGACGCGCTCTCTCCGGGGAGAGCAGCCGAATTTCACGCAGAGAAATCTGCTGTGACATAAAGTGGTACAAATACAAAATACAAAAACTTGAAGGCTTTAACACACACACTCATCACAGGCACAGAACTGTATGAAGAAATTGAAACTGAGTCCTCCATGAGACTAAAGTAATCAGGACCATCGATTCAGAGACTTTTTTTTTATATATTATCGCATGGTGTTCAATGACAATGGGGATGGTGTGATTATGCTGCAATGTAAGTGAATGTTCTTTGAGACTGCTTTACAGGGATGTACCTTACGTTTTCCATCATAACATACCCATGATATTAACCGGGGCTCAAGAATACAGACACATGCAGTGAGGATCAGATAATTTGAGACCAAGTCCGTAAAGCAGATAAATCTCGACCGTATGTTCCGAATCTTCCCAAAGATCCCATTGTAAACACATTTTAAGTAGGAACTGGCAGAAACCCAAAAAACATCCTTATGCCTCATATTGGATTCGAACCTGCGACCTTTCACTCCGTGATCCAAGGCACTAACCACTGCGCTAAGGAAGCCGGGGTTGCATGGGAGGGGGGGGGGAGGGGGTGTCGATTATATTTTTATGATTTCCCACTTAGCCAGATTGAATTGTTTGTTTATTTTCATTTTGTTTCCCTGAGATTTTGTTGTAAAGGGTATGTTCTAAAACATGCCTTCATGCCTGCCTCTGTCTCTCTCTGTCTCTGTCTGTCTGTCTGCTCTGTCTGTCTCTCTCTCTCTCTCTCTCTCTCTCTCATCTCTCTCTCTCTCTCTCTCTCTCATCTCTCTCTCTCTCTCTGTCTCTCACTCTCTCTCTCTGTCTCTCTCTCTCTCTGTCTCTCTCTCTCTCGGATGCCTAGTGGTCAGAACTTGCGCTGCAATTTGAAGACCGGTTCGAATCTGGTCGAGAGATTTTTTTCCTGGAGTTAACATCAGTGCTGACTCACTCTCCCACAAGTCCTTCGGATGAGACTTTAAACCGAGGCCCCGTGTGCGAACGCACGCAGAACATCTTGCGCACACGTTAAATCCTGTTCCGCTTTTCGTAAGAGTAGGCCATCGTGTGCCGGTGGGAACAGATGACATTTAGAAAAGTGCATACACACGGGGACTGGATGTAAAAAAGCACAAGAGTGTTTATCCCATTATCCTCGATATAAAAGAATAATCAAATCAAATCAATCAATCAATCAAATCTCTGTGTCTCTCTCTCTCTTCTCTCCTCTCTCTCTCTCTCTCTCTCTCTCTCTCCTCTCTCTCTCTCTCTCTCTCTCCTCTCTCTCTCTTCCTCATAAAGAGAGCACATCTAAGGGAGAAACACGGCAGTTGTTATCTATTCAATGGAACTCACCAGATAGGAGCGGTATCTCAGCTCTCCAGGAATGACAAGGAGCCTTCTTCTTCCTCCCTACCATAGCCTAGGATTTTATTTTCATTTATTCTTTTATGTCGAGGATAATGGAATAAGCACTCATGTGTTTTTTTACATCCAGTCCCCGTGTGTATGCATTTTTGTCAATCTTGTCATCTGTTCCCACCAGCACACAATTGGCCTACTCTTACGAAAAGCGGAACAGAACTTATCGTGTGTGCAAGATGTTCTGTCTAGGGGAGTGATTTAGAAGGATCCAAGCCGTCCGTTTGGCATTAAATTTTATTTAAACCCATTGACTCCCGCAACTATTTGGAAAGTTGAAAGAGTAAAACCACCCTCCTGACAGAAATGTCACCACTTTTTTTTATTGCTCTTTTGTATATGAAGCATATTATGTTTGAGTAAAGAATACAGAACCGAATATGTCATAATCGTCATAGAAATAAAATTTGTTGTTTAATGTTGACAGAATGACACAACTCACAAGCATGGGAAGATAAGATTTGACGGGCATAGACTCAAAATATTTTGGAAAAAAAACGAATAAAAACAATTATGTGTTTCATGAGTGAAATAGCATCGAAATAGGTTCAACTGTATTGAACTTGACAAACGAGTGCAATTCTTAACTCATCATTTATTTTTTTTTTACTATTGTGCGGCATTTTCAAATAAAAATTCTCACCACGTCTTCGACAATAAATATTCTGGCAACCATACTGATCATTTTTTGCTTCATAAAACGCAAACAAACTGCAGCAAAACTGACCCCCCAAAAACTTGCTGAGAATTTTCCCGAAACCTACTGAAAGGAGCAGCCAATGGCAAGGAAGTAAAGACGATCACGTGACCAGCAAGGCTTCTTAATTATGCGATGACCCCATGAACCGCAGCTATTTCCGTGGTCGCAAGAGAAAGGAATAGAACACAACGTTCCAGACGGTCAGGATAAACCTGACAGCTCGGGCCGCTTGAGACGTACGTTTTAAGGTGACAAACGATCCGTTTGGGATCTGCTGTATCCTGACTGCCCCTCGCCGTACAGTCCGGGCACTGCGTCCGTCTCCCCCTTTAGGGAACGGATTTTGCGATGTCCTCCTCTGATACGCTTTCTCATTAAAAGAAATGACCCCAGTGTGTTTTCATTACGCTTTTTCCTTAGCTCCAAGAAAACGAGGCATGGAGGGCTGAATTCCTTTAAAAACGTGAGGATGACAATGTTTTCTAATCTACATCTAGCTCTTTTATAAAAAATTTTAAAAAATCACTGCTCGGTGCAATTTTCTCCACGTGTCTTCATACAAAGAAATAAAAGATTTGAGATTCTGGCCTCTACAATGTCGTTTTTATATAAAAGTATTGATTGAAACGGCTCCCTCAGGGGAAAGATGTCCGAATCTTATTTCTTAAGGAAAAGTCAGAGCTCTAACTTTAAAATAAAACAACAACTTCAAAATCAATTGCAACTCGCGTCCTGTTTTTAAAAGCCACTGCTTGTCTATATAACCAAAATGTCAACGATACCATTCTTCTAGACTTTCAGGACTTACTCTCTGGAATTGGGTCATGACACGGGTTCTTTCTAACTTCCAGGTCGTGTTATCTCTTAAAGTAATGAGGACATCTCGCGCGCACGTTAAAACCTGTCCCGCATTTCGGAAGAGTAGGTCATCGTGTGCTGGTGGGAACAGATGACAGTTATAAAACTGCATGCATACAGGAACCGGATGTAGAAAAAGCGTGTAGATATGTATGTATGTATGTATGTTGTATGTATGTATGTATGTATGTATGTATGTATGTATGTATGTATGTATGTATGTATGTATGTATGTATGTATGTATGTGTGTGTGTGTGTGTGTGTGTGTGTGTGTGTGTGTGTGTGTGTGTGTGTGTGTGTGTGTGTGTGTGTGTGTGTGTGTGTGGTGTGTGTGGATGGATGGATGGATGGATGGATGGATGGATGGATGGATGTACGTCTGTATGTCTGTATGTCTGTATTGTCTGTATGTCTGTATGTATATATATTATTATATATATATATATATATATATATATATATATATATATATATATAGATGTGTGTATATATATATACTATATAGATGTATACATATATATATAATATATATATATATATATGTGTGTGTGTGTGTGTGTGTGTGAGGAGAGAGAGAGAGAGAGAGAGAGAGAGAGAGAGAGAGAGAGAGAGGGACAGAGACAGAGAGACAGAGAGACAAAGAGACAGAGAGACAGAGATTTATATTTTATATAAACCTTTTCTTTCAAAAATGTCTCCACACAGAATGTCAATCACTACAGTTCCATATACTGATCTCAGCCCCTAATACCAGTCTACTTTGAAAGATCTCCGGCAAAAATAGAACACCCCCGACATACCAAAAATAAACCTTTTTTTTTTTTTACTTCAACGAAAGTGCTGAAACCTGACGAAATGTCTCCAAGATGTTGTAAGTAACAGAAAAACAAAGAAAGCATTGTTACTTTAGGGTTCAAACAGTGGTTCTTTGTTTTCTATGTAGTTTTAATCTGCTAAAAGGCGGGTGGGTATCCTTGTAGGCAATCTGTGATGAGTACTTCACCCTCAAAACAACTGCTGCTCTTCTTCTGAGACACATTTGATACTCAGCAATAACATTACATTACAGGTTGAGGGGTTGCAGGGGAGGTTTTGGGGCTGTTTTTGTTTTGTTGTTTTTTGTTTTGGTTTTGGTTTTTTGTCTGGGGTTTTTTTTTGGGGGGGGGGTGGGGTGGGGGCTTGGGGGTGTGCCTCCTCCTCTGTGATGTTTCTGTCCCGCTGTGCTCACGTCACTCGGTCTTATCTCTCCGCCCCAGCCATACCCAGATTCGTTATGACCTATCCTCACGGTCAAAACCCCATAGGAAGCCCCATTAATGTCGGGGTGCCTGTCATGATATACCCTGACGTCAACTAGGCCCCCCCCCCCCCCCCCCCCCGAGAGATACAGACCACCTGCAGTTTTGGTCAGGTAATTTGAGCAACAATCTCAAATCCACATCTGTAAAGTGGATACAGATCGTCTGTGTGGTCCCAGTCTTTTCCCAATGACCCCATAGCAAACTCACTCAAGGTAGAGGAGGCCGGCTAAAATCCGAAAAATTCCAATGACTTTTCTGGGATTCAAACCCGTGACCTCTCAGGCAGCTGTTTTCATTATAGTTTCGGGGCGGGATAGCCTAGTGGTCAGAACATTGCGCTCGCAGTTTTACGATCCGGGTTTGGTTCCCATTCGAGGGGATTTTTCCTCTGGAGTTAACATCAGTGCTTACTCCACTCTCCCTACAAGTCCTTCGGATGAGACTATAAACCGAGGCCCCATATGCGAACGCACGCTGAACATCTTGCGCATAAGTTAAATCCTGTTCCGCTTTTCGTAAGAGTAGGCCATCGTATGCCGGTGGAAACAGATGACACTATTTACAAAAACTGCACACATACGGGTACTGGATATAAAAAGCACATGAGTGCTTATTCCATTATCCTCGATGTAAAAGAATAAATAAATAAATAGTTTCTATAAAGACCCTATGGTTTGATTTTTCATAGTGTACTGTGTGTTTGCCTTTATCAAAGAAATGACCATTTTTCATCTCGTATGACTTCGACGCTAACTAAAACAAACTGGTTAGTCACTGGTCTAGGATTTTTTTTTTCTTTTTCAAAACTCTTTGTGGCTGTTAATTAATCATCATTGCGTCTGTTCACGCAACAAGCTGATACATTTTACCATCTTCAAAGTATGCTGGGCAGTCAGAACTTGAACGAATCAATCAAAATAATGATGAAAAGAAGACCAAGGACCTGGAGGTATCTTCCTTTTAACATCTCTTCCTTTTTTCCATTTTCAGAAATTGGATACCCTCCTTCTGACTGGACTTCTGCTAGCTCCCTAGGGAGTCACAGAGACTTCCAGACAGTGCCTTGAATTCCCGGCAGAGCCTGTTATTCGCCGGGTTCCGGACAGACCGCATCCTTGCTGAGGGCAAAAGTCCTTCGGATGAGACTATAAACCCAGGCCCCGTGTGTCCAAACGCACGCAGAACATCTTGCGCACACGTTAAATCCTGTTCCGCTTTTCGTAAGAGTAGACCATCATGTGCCGGTGGGAACAGATGACACGATTTACAAAAACTGTATACACACGGGGATTGGGTTTTTAAAAAAAGCACATGAGTGCTTATTCCATTATCCTCGATATAGAAGAGTAAATAGATAAAACAAATGAATAAATAAAAGCGCTGCCCTTCATTACAGGCCATGACTGAACTCTTTGCTGGGAAAAATCATTGGAGATTCAAAGTGTGTGCAAAATCTTATGTGTGCGTTTGTACAACGGAGATTCTGCTTCTTGTCTCATCCCAAGGCCCAAGAAGAAAGGTGGCAGGGCAGTTATGACGCTCACATACCTGCCTAAGCCGTGAAGTTCTGGTTCGATTCCCAGCCTTGCCTTTTGTTCCCAGTTTGACGAGTGAATATTAAAGCCTTTTAGGTGAGACTTTAAACTGAGGTCCGTGTAAGAATGCACGCAGAACAATCCAGTGCACACGTTAGAACCTGTTCCACTTTTCGAAAGAGTAGGCTATTTTCTGCCGGCAAGAATGGATAAGAACATTCCAGAATCGCATGCACACAGGCGTCGCGTTTAGACCATCCTTGAAGTTGGAATGCTGCCACTGAAGTGTGTGTGTGTGGGGGGAGGGGGGAGTGGTCGCAGACGCAAAAATCTCACCATTTTGTGAGCCTCATGGCTCTCGTCAATAAACGGGGAAAAAATCCGAAGACCTTGCAAGGGCAAAGGATTTAGAACCAATGCTTAACTCCAGGAGGAAACTCCCTCAAACCAACACCTCAGCATCGGCTCGAACCTTTGTCTACAGAAAACCGTTATGTCTCACGTCTGTCGTTCTAACCACTAAGCTTTTCTTGTAGGTGTGGTGTGAAGTAATGATGTTGAAGGGTAATGCGGTGTGGTATGAAGTGAAGATGTAGAAGTGTATTGATGGTGTGGTGTGAAGTAATGATGTTGAAGGGTAATGCGGTGTGGTATGAAGTGAAGATGTAGAAGTGTATTGATGGTGTGGTATGAAGTGAAGATGTAGAAGTGTATTGATGGTGTGGTATGAAGTGAAGATGTAGAAGTGTATTGATGGTGTGGTATGAAATAAAGATGTAGAGGTGTATTGATGGTGTGGTATGAAATAAAGATGTAGAGGTGTATTGATGGTGTGGTATGAAATAAAGATGAAGAAGTGTATTGATGGTGTGGTATGAAGTAAAAATGTAGAAGTGTATTGATGGTGTGGTATGCAGTAAAAATGTAGAAGTGTATTGATGGTGTGGTATGAAATACAGATGTAGAAGTGGATTGATGGTGTGGTATGAAGTAAAGATGTAGAAGTGTATTGATGGTGTGGTATGAAATAAAGATGTAGAAGTGTATTGATGGTGTGGTATGAAGTGAAGATGTAAAAGTGTATTGCAGTGTGGTATGAAGTAAAGATGTAGAAGTGTATTGATGGTGTGGTGTGAAGTAAAGATGTAGAAGTGTATTGATGGTGTGGTATGAAGTAAAGATGTTGAAGTACAAACAAACAAATAAAAATACCCCCCCCCAAAAAAAAAAAAAACCAAGACATTTTTTGTCCTCACCCATCCTTCTATCTTCCCTATCAAGTGTTTACTGTTCCTGTTTCTGACCCGTGTAGAGTGAACAGAGTGATAAAAGACACGTGGGTCTGATTTATGATATCACATCATTTTATCTAGAATGTGTGCTGATATCATGTCCATGAGTGTAATAAATAATACGGGATATAAAAAAAATATAGATAGAAACTGTACATGTTGCTGGCTTTCTACAAAATCGATTTATAAAAACAATATTCGTGTTAAACTTGTTTACGCTATAACTCGTGTTGAATGTGTTTTCCTCGTTAAACGTTTTTCAATAGTGCCTCTCTGTTTTATTTCAATGAAGAAAGAGGCTACCTTTTTTTTCGTTCCTCGGCGACAGCTCCGAAGTTGACCAATGGTGGATTTTGTGTGTATGCAACGGTGCCCTCGCCCCTCCCCCCTTCCCCCTTCCCCACCCCCCTCTCTACCGCCATTTATGTGGCCGCATTCCGACTTCAGGGTTAATGTCTAAACACGACACATTAGTGTAAAATTATTATCCGTTCCTACTAGCACGAAATGGCCGACTCTTCCAAAAGGTGGAGCAGATTTTTAACGTGTGCGCAAGATGTTCTTCGTGCATTTGCACACGGGACCTTAGTTTACAGTCTTCTCCTAAAGACTTTGACATTCAGTTTGATTTTTTCGTCAGAATATGAAAAAAAAAAAAAAGGGGCAAGGCCGGGAATGGAACCCAGATCCTCACGGTTTACTTGTAACGCAGGCGTCCCTCACGCCACCTTCCTTCTAAGAGGTTATTTTGACATGTTAGCTCTATGCCGTGCCGTGCCGTGCCGTGGTGCCGTCCGTGCCGTGCACATGCCGTGTGCTTGAAGTCTGGCTGTGCTAAATTTGGGAGATAAGAAAATGTTAAGTGTCTTGAGTTTGTCTTTCAAAGAAATTAATAGCTAATGATAAAAAATGCATCCTTCTGTTTCTATTTCTTCTTAAAAACAAAGAACAGGGACTGTTCATCTTTTTATGCACATCTTTTTTTGATAAATACCTGTATTCTTCAAAAACAAGGACTGAGGATTATTCATCTTTATTTATATTATATAAACAACATCTTTTTAATGAATACCTTTCTTCTGATGAAAAAAACAAAGGACGAGGTTTCATCTTTTATGACACGTCTTTCGTCTGATGATAGCCAAACTGAGACAAATTTGTTCGCATTCATTTCTCTGCCAGACTAGCAGCTGGGCTTATAACTCTTGGTATCTGTATTTTTTTTCAGAATATGAACTAGATGCTGTTTAGTTTCTTGTGATCTTTATTGAAACGTTTATCTGTTGTTTGTGTGTGTGTGTGGTGTGTTGTGTGTGTGTGTGTGTGTGGTGTGTGTGTGTTGTGTGTGTGTGTGTGTGTGTGGTGGTGTGTGTGTGTTGTGTGTGTGTGTGTGGTGTGTGTGTGTGTGTGTGTGTGTGTGTGTGTGTGGTGTGTGTGTGTGTGTGTGGTGTGTGTGTGTGTGTGTGTGTGTGTGTGTGTGTGTGTGTGTGGTGTGAGGGGTTGTGTCTGTGTGTGTGTGTGTGTGTGTGTGTGTGTGTGTGTGTGTGTACGTGTGTGTGTGTGTGGTGTGTGTGTTGGTGTTGTGTGTGTGTGTGTGTGTGGTGTGTGTGGTGTGCGTGTGCGTGTGTATGTGAGTGTAAACCTTTGTGCACACACACACAGACGCAAACATATCTAGCTTTCTTGGTATTAATATGCACACATAATTATGCGACCGATTTCTTTAAAGATCAAAAGACACATTCAGTTATTTTGAAAGTTAGTTTCCTGTAATATTTTTTTTTCCTTGCGAAATGTCTTTCGTGTATGAACAAAACAAGGCGCACCTTTCTTTCTTTCTTTTTCTCCTGTACAGAGACAGTTCAAAGACAAATGTAGGCTTAAATTGATAAGCCCACGCTGAGATATGTTGGTTGAGCAAAACAAAAACCCACAAACAAATCTGATGACGACAGTTCTGCAAATTAAGGTTAAGGACACAAGGGAAAGAGCTAGACCACCATCATCCTTCATTGCCAGCATCACTGAGATCAGTGGTCTGGGAAAGGAGGGCTACAGGAGATGGTAGAACTCAGCAGAGACAGAGAAAAGATGGCAAAAACCCTGGTGGCATTGTGTAGAAGCTCCTACCGACGACAGCGGCGATGGCGACAGTTGAGTTGAGTTGTTTTGTTGTTGTTGATAATATGCCTGTTGTGTTAATGAATATCAGCTTCTGTGACACATAACCGTTATTGGCTGAAAATATACACCTTTTGTCTTATTCAGGACAAAAACAAAAGTGACCACCACTTTTTTGTAAACTTGAAATTTTGGAATATGCGATTTTTTTTTTTTTAATTTCGTATCTAACTATCAGGAACAGAACGCTTATTCAGGTTAAAACAAAATCAGGTTTGGCTTCCTCGTTCAGTTTTGTTTTCTATTTCTAAGCATGTAGCGACAAACATAAACATCATTTTTGCCGTCCTCTATCCATGGATGCAAGGGAGAATAAATTGAAATTATGCCCTCTCTTCGCCCCTACCTAAGGAAAATGTATACAGGCAAATATAAATCTGTCTTGAATAGAGGCAACTTTAAATCCATTTTTCTTCCCAGTGAACCCAGTTTAAGTAACTCCGAATATATTTTTCTTCGTTGATAAAAACGAGTAAAAGCAACTTCCAGCCTATCCTTCTTTGCTGGAAAATGGTTATAAGTAAATTCAAAATGTATTCTTTTTACAAGAAAAGAAATTTAGGCAAATTGAATTTTTTCTTCTTGACAGGCAAAAGGGTTAGATATATCGCCAAAGTTATTCTTCTTTACGGGATTTCGATGCCACGTAAACATGAATCTATTCTGCTTCATTGGAGAGCGATTATAAATAGACACAAATCTATCTTTTTTTTACAGGAAAACTAGTACATCCTCCTTCAAATCCATCTTTTTTTACACGAAAACGAGTACATCTTCCTTCAAATCCATCTTTTTTTTTACAGAAAAACGAGTATAGCTTCCTTCAAATCCATCTTTTTTTTTATAGAAAAACGAGTACATCTTCCTTCAAATCCATCTTTTTTTTATAGAAAAACGAGTACATCTTCCTTCAAATCCATCTTTTTTTTAATAGAAAAACGAGTATAGCTTCCTTCAAATCCATCTTTTTTTTAATAGAAAAATGAGTATACTTCCTTCAAATCCATCTCTTTTTTTTAATAGAAAAATGAGTATAGTTTCCTTCAAATCCATCTTTTTTTTAATAGAAAAACGAGTATAGCTTCCTTCAAATCCATTCTTTTTTTTAATAGAAAAATGAGTATAGCTTCCTTCAAATCCATCTTTTTTTTTTATAGAAAAACGAGTATAGCTTCCTTCAAATCCATCTTTTTTTTAATAGAAAAACGAGTATAGCTTCCTTCAAATCCATCTCTTTTTTTAATAGAAAAATGAGTATAGTTTCCTTCAAATCCATATTTCTTTTAATAGAAAAACGAGTATAGCTTCCTTCAAATCCATCTTTTTTAAGAAAAATGAGTATAGCTTCCTTCAAATCCATCTTCTTATTACAGAAAAACGAGTATAGCTTCCTTCAAATCCATCTTCTTATTACAGAAAAACGAGTATAGCTTCCTTCAAATCCATCTTCTTATTACAGAAAAACGAGTATAGCTTCCTTCAAATCCATCTTCTTATTACAGAAAACGAAAGTAAATCCATTATACAACGATATACTTCCTTCAAATCCATCTTTTATTACAGAAAAACGAGTATAGCTTCCTTCAAATCCATCGTTTTTCATATCACAAAGAAAACCAGTATACATTACTTCAACTCCATTTTTTCTCACAGAAAACGAGTATCACTTCTTCAAATCCATCTTTCTTCACAAGAAAACAATGTAACAACTTCAAGTACAGCTTTTTCGTAGAAAACGTATAAACTATTCAGATTACTCGCTTACTGAAAATGACCAACAACACAAAATACAGGTAAGTGAATCTTACTTCATAGAAAATGATGAAAAGTGACTCCAAATTTATTCTTCTTCTACAGTATTGTATTGTACTGTATTATACTGTATTGTATTGCATTGTGTTGTTTTGCATTGCATTGCATTGTACTGTACTCTATTTATTGTATTGTATTGCATTGTATTGTACTCTATACCACTTTCAGTCGCGGTAGAATTCTCTACGTAATATATGGGTTGCTCTCCCCCAGGGTGAGCGTGTCGCCACAAGAGCGGTGCCATTTTTTTTCCTGTCTGCATGTGTATATGTTTCCCTACCACAGCCGCTTTTTTCAACAAAAATTCTCCAGGGACAACTCTCTTATTGCCATGGATTCTTTTACTTTCGCTAAAGGCGAGTTGCACACGGGACCTCAGTTTATCGCTTCATCCTAAATATTAAAACCCACACCACCACTCACGGTCTTGTGGATGGGAGAAAACTTTCGGGGTTTAAACCACCGCACACTTCGAACCCGGACTTTTCGCTTTCTAAACAAGTGCGTCACCTCTAGACCACCGATTCTGTAGCGTCCTTGTGCGCACGGGGTTTTTTTGGTGTGCTTTAAGACCCCTATGGTTGATTCAGAAAAGCTGCTCATAACAAAGGCTTTCCGCCCACAAGAAAAGTATACAGACTGCAATGGAGACTTCATAAACAGTCTTCACTATCCACAGGGGAACAGGAAATGGAGGCGGAAAAGAAGGGATTAAAGCCATACATTGCCATCTTCCGAGAAAGTGCACTTTTGAGTAGTTGCTGTTTTAGTGTTCGACGAAGAAGAAGGAGAAGAAGAAGAAGAGGAAGAGGAGGAGGATGAAGAAAGCTCTGAAGGACTGTATTTACAACGTGACAGAGGACCGTTGCGTGTGGTCAGATACAATGACAGTTGGTTAAACAACAGTAAGAGTCGCCATGAGAGAGACAGAGACAAGAGAGAGAGAGAGAGAGAGAGAGAGAGAGAGAGAGAGAGAGGAGAGAGAGAGAGAGGAGAGAGAGAGAGAGAGAGAGAGAGAGAGAAGAGAGAGAAGAGAGAGAGATGGGGACACACAGAGTAACACACAGAGAGCCAGACAGACAGATACAGAAACAAGAAGAAACAAACAGAAGCAAAGGGGCAGACAAAAAGACAGACAGACAGAATCGAGACAGACAGACAGCTACAGACAGGCAGACAAAGAGACAGACAAACAAACAGACAGAAAGGCAGAGAACAACGACAAAGACAGAAACACAGAGAGAGAAAAAGAAAGAAACAGATATGCAAAGAGACACATAGAGAACATAGAACAGACAGAGAAGAAAACAGAGAGAGAAGAAGATAGAGAAGAGAGAGAAGAGAAGAGACAGAGACAAGAGAGAAGAGAGAGAGAGAGAGAGAGAGAAACAAACAGAGACAGAAAGCGATTGAATAATGTTCTCCATCTAGAGATACAGTGTGCGTATCTCAAGATACTAACGCGCAAGTGTCAAAACAGCTGGCCCCAGTTCTCTCTCAGGCCCTATATCAGACACAAGAAGTTTCAGTGCATTCCCCCCCCCCACCCCACCCCACCCACCCCCCCCACACACACACTGATCTGCCATTTATTGCCTACCTCTCCCGCAGCTCTCAGAACTCTACCCATTGTTCATAGGAAGGGAGGAAAGGAGACCTTTTCCAGATAAAAGAAAACAACAGGTTAGATGAAGCCCAGACAACGTGAAAAGTACAGTTTTCTACAATGATGTGGGTATATATCATCAGTAGGAAGGATGTTTGCCTGTATTGGTCTGTTCCTGATAAAAAGCCTCCTGCATCCCTGTCATGAAAATGGGGGATTGTAGTTGTTGAATGATGTATTGTCTGCTTGCTTGCAGTGTGCAGGTCAAAAAAATAAAATAAATAGATGCAGCCCTTTCCACCTCCAAGCTTTCCAAAGGAGAAGAAAAAAAAAAGATAAAACAAAAAAAACAAGAGAGACAACAACAACAGCAAAAAACAAATGAAAAAAAGCAAAAGAGAAAACATCCTCACTCCCTGCCAGCTAAAACACCATTAAAAAAACACGACAGTCCCCCCCCCCCACATCACCCAACGCCCCAAAAAAAAGATAGACATAACGTTGCAAACAAATTGTATGGGGACAAAATAGCTCTTGTTGTATGAACCCATTCAACACTCAGGCCCTAGTCAGCCTCAGCTCATCCTACTACGGCGTGGGAAAGAATTGTCATTGTTTAAGTCCTTTCGGGGCCGAAAAAAGGCAGGAGAATGGACCAAAAAGGCAGGAGAATGGACCAAAAAGGCAGGAGAATGGACCAAAAAGGCAGGAGAATGGACCAAAAAGGCAGGAGAATGGACCAAAAAGGCAGGAGAGTGGACCAAAAAGGCAGGAGAATGGACCAAAAGGCAGGAGAATGGACCAAAAGGCAGGAAATGGACCCAAAAGGCAGGAGAATGGACCCAAAAGGCAGAAAATAGACAAGATGGAGGTGAACGAGAAGAGAGCAACAAGGCAGAAACAAAGATAGGGATAGAAAAGAGAATTCATTCCTAGTGCAGAATTTCTAGACAATGGGGATGCTACTTGTACTGACACCCCTCCCTCTCCCCAGCATCCTTAGTGGGGGGGGGGGGTTCTTGGCACACCCTGGCATCCATTGCCTATTCACGTGCTACTCTCAAAAACTTCCTGGTTGTTCACAGGAAGGGAAGAAAGAAAGGAGACATTTGAGCCTACAAAAAAAAAATTAGATAAAAACATAGACAATGTGAACAGTACAGTTTACGATGATGGGGTATATCATCAGTAGGAAGGATTCTGGCTGTATCTATCCTTTACCTAATCAGACCCCATTGTAATGGTGTGATGAAAACGGGGATTGTGGTTGTGGAAGGGATGATTGATCATCTAGTGCCCCGTGCAGATAAAGCACAATGGCAGCCCTTTCCATCTCCCAGCTTTCAAAACCAAACAAAATAAAACCCGCACAAACAAGCAAACGAATAATAAATAAAAAAAAAAAACCGAAAACAAAAAGAAAAGATAAAAACAAAGGTTCCACTACTGCTAGCTAAAACACCTCCAAAAAACATACGCCCCCTCCTGAAAGAAACTTTTTTTTTTTTAAAACGATACAAACCAAACTTGTGTGGACAAAATAGCTCTTGTTGTTTGACCCTAATCGGGTCTTGACAGTTGTGTGTTAACTTTGAGAATGTAGGAGGCAGTGCCAGTCCCGTGAGGTATAGGCAACTTCTACTTTGTCTCTCACACTCAGACAGCAACTATTGCTGCCTGTCATATAAGCCAAAATGCGTTGGCTGCCCCTAAGCGGCTGAAAAGTCAGGCCCAGCGCATCCGACTTCAGCGTGGGAGAGAACTGTTGTTATCTTTTCAGATTTTCTGGAAGAAAAATGCAGGAGAATGGACCAAGAAGGCAGAAAATAGACAGGAAGGAAATGATATGAAGAATAGGAAGAAGACAGAAACAAAGAGAGGGATAGAAAAGAGGGAATTCCTGGCACAAAATTTCCAGAAGGTAGGGATGCTATTTATACTGACCGACCCCCTCTCCCCCCGGTATTCCACGATGGAGATAGGGGGCAAAACTTCTTGAAGATTTCAGATCCTGTCATATCAAAATCCACAACCACACAGTGTTGCAAGCCTAGTACAAGTTGGCAGCTGACCTTACAATACGCATGATTTTTTCAACCTTATTCCCGGTACACCTCCCGGCTTCAGTGTGGGCGGATTTGTTTGGTTTTTTTTTTTTTTTTTACGCAAAGATGCATTTGACCTTCACTTCGACATGATAACGACCAGGTAGAAAATAATAGAAAGTGATTCTGATTGGTTGCACCTTCACTTCGACATGATAACGACCAGGTAGAAAATAATGGAAAGTGATTCTGATTGGTTGCACCTTCACTTCGACATGTGATACGACCAGGTAGAAAATAATAGAAAGTGATTCTGATTGGCTAGCACCTTCACTTCGACATGATAACGACGCCAGGTAGAAACTATGAAAGATTCTGATTGGCTGCTTCTGGCGGGTTGTGCAGTCATGTGATTGGTGATTGCCTAAGAGAGAAACAGGTCAGCTAAAGTCAGATATATGTCGTAGGTAATGGCTGACGAAGTGACTGCAAATATTGATTTTGAGATTGCAGTCTGCAAGAAAAGGGAACGAGATAGCTCAGTGGTCAGAGCGCTTGCTCTACCCCAGCCAAAGTTAAACAGCATCGAGCGTGGTTGCCAATTGGATGGGTGACCGTTTGCGCGCCTTGGTTTCAGTACAGTCCCCCAGTTCGTCCAGGTGTAAATGGGTACCTTCCCTCTTTAGGGTCAGCAAAGGTAAAGCAGTGAGGGAGAGGAGATGGCGCCGCCCTCAAATGCTGTCCCTTAGAGAAACTGAGGTCTCCTATGCTCGTCCCCTACGACCACATAGGTTATGGGCACCTTTACCTTATCTTTTACATAAGTATAAAAAAGACAAAAATTCATTTTTCCGCACAAAAATGGCACGTACTGGAAAATACATCTGGAAATTTTTGGTCTCGGTAATACCGCTCTAATTGGTACCGTGTTATGTATTTAGCAAAGCATTTTAAGCTTGGTTTCAGCTTAAGTCATCTTGGTGTATCATGATAAAACAAAAATGCGTAACATTCGTATATCACTAAGATGTCTTTAGCTGTTATGAAATCAACTGTCATTAGCATGTCTACTTGTTGAAAACTTGTTGGTTCTGAACAATCATTTCAGTATGAGATACTTACAAGTGATAACAGAAGAAATACATGTCCATCTATTGATTTTTGGGGGTCTTCAAACCAAAGATTTATATGGCTTGGATATAAAGCCTGTAATAAATACCCATGCGTTCCTTCCACCAGGAAATATCTAATGTGAAAAAATGGCCTTTAGCATTTGGCAATGTTAATCGAAATCCCTGATATAGCTTCTATGGTCGGCAGGGCTATAAACATTGTGATTGGATTGGATTGGCATGTGTAAAAACGTATAGTTGTCTGCACAAAAAGGAGAGTGATTATAGTATAAAAAATAATAAAAAGTTGTCATGTATAGCGCTAAAATCTAGGTTTAATTTTGAAAATAACATACACTGGAAGGTAAAGGAAGAATACTTCTTGCCGTTTTTGTATCATAGCATAGTTCCTGTATCTCAGAATAGTTCCTGTATTATTGACTAGTTCCGGTATCACAGAACAGTTCCTGTATTACGGAATAGTTACTGTATTATGGCATAGTTCCAGCAGTTTCTGTATTATTGCATAGTTCCAGAATTTCCTGTATTATGAAATAGATCCAAATTTCCGTATCACTTGACAATGGATTGGTGGTCTAGAGGTAACGTACCTGCCTATAAAGCGAAAAGTCCGAGTTTCAAGTATGTGGCAGTTTGATCCCCGTTTATGCTCGAAAACTTTCTCCCATCCACTAGACCATGAGTGGTGGTCTGGGTCCTAGCCTTTCGCATGAGACGATAAACCGAGGTACCATTACAATACTCATTTAGTACACGTAAAAAAAAGCACATAGCAACAAGAGAGTTGTCCCTGGCAAAATTATGTAGAAAAAAGCCACTTTGATAGAAATCAATTACATCTGCAGACAGGAAAAGAAAAAGAAAAAACGGGTGACGTTGCTCTTGTGACAATACGCTAGCTCTCCCGGGGAGAGCAGCCCAAAATTTCATGCATAGAAATCTGCCGTGACATAAAGTGGGTATATAATACAATACAATACATGAGTTGAGTCCCTTAAGTCCTGCTGGAGTTGTCGGGGCGTGCACTCAATTCTTCAAGCAGTACCTCGTGCAAGTTGACCCTAGCAGTACCCATTCTCCTTCACATAATAGAGTGCGTGCTGCAACCTGTATGGGATCGATTCCACCAGTCTTCTCTGACTGGCCTATTCTGCTAAAAGAAGAAAAGAGTGGATACATTTTTAACGTGTGTGCAAGAGGTTGTGCACACGCTTACACAGGAGACTTTGGTTTACAGTTCTGGTAATAATTTTTTTTTAAACACCCAGTGGAATAGAGTTGGTACCATTGTAATTTTCATGGAAAGGGGGGGGGGGGGATACCCTCAATCAGACACCTTCAGTGGAGACTGAAACCTGTGTTCTTAATTACAGTCAGACAATGTGTACAACGTTCAACCATTGAGCCATCCGCTCCCTGAGCTCCCGTACTTTTTTTTCATTTCTCAGATAGAGCTCCGAGGTTC